>CM033362.1:11622579-12843544 GCA_019395295.1 Osmanthus fragrans
CATAAACATATCTCTCCTTCCTTTTTAGAATCATCTCCATCGGCACTTGTCACTTGTCACTCAGCACTACCATCACTTCCACTACCCTTGAACTCGGTGAATTGCGCTATAGAGGCGAACATGGCTCCAAGGATCTGATCTAACGACCAAGAAGATTCGAGATCGAGATCCAAACCCATCATGAATGTCGCCGCACATTGCGGTGAATCTACTTTGGACTTGTACATAGTGACACTATGCAAAAAAGATGTGAATGAAGCTCCGATTGTACGATCAAGTGCACCGCTACATCTCTGGTTGTGCTTCTATATGTATATCTGATGCAGT
The DNA here is from genome assembly GCA_019395295.1 of Osmanthus fragrans. Classification (NCBI taxonomy): domain Eukaryota; kingdom Viridiplantae; phylum Streptophyta; class Magnoliopsida; order Lamiales; family Oleaceae; genus Osmanthus; species Osmanthus fragrans. Next base: position 11,622,907 of record CM033362.1, read on the forward strand.
GAGTGGTGGTGGTAGATTGGAGGTGGAAGCGATGGTGGTGGGTTGGAGGTGGAGTTGATGGTGATGGTGATGGTGGATTTGAGGAGATGGTAGTGGTGAGGTGATAGCCGTGGTGGTGAGGTGGCGGCGACATTTAGGTGTTACTGATAGTGGTGGAGTAGAGTGGTGCGATGAATAGCATTTGTGACCAAATATTTGAAAATTGTGTTCAGTAAAATAAGTAATTTGTGATCAATAAAAATACGTGACCTAAAAAAGTGTGATTTGTGAATAAATTTGTAATTATGACTCGTAATTTGTGTCATTATGAGTGATCTTATGCAATTTTTTATTGTATATGACTATAACCATAAATTGTATGTTACTGTTGACCTTTTTAAATGATTAATAAATCACAAAATTGTTATAGGTGTCAGGTGTGACCACCTAATTTTTGAAATATTTTCACAAATTTCTTATTTATTAAAATATATTTGAAATCTTTATAGTTATGTATTATTATTTTTTTCCTATTGTCATTATTACATGGTAATTGTTGAGAACAAAAAGTCCTTTCTTATCGTGTTGGAGATTTACCTAATATTGATATGATGTAAGATACCTTTGAAATAAAATAAATCCTTTCGTACTGTGGATCTAACTTATTGTGGAATTTCAATACTTGTCAAATCCTTTCGTACTGTGGATCTCACATAATGTTCAGATGACTCGAGAAATAAAGGCTGTCTAGATTACTTGAGACTGGAAATTATTTAGCTAATTCAATTTCATTATCATCTAACCTACTAATTTTGCAGCTTAAATGAAATAAGCAGACTATAATCGACAGTATTTTCATGAATTTCAGGTAATTAGTTTACCAAGACAATCTCCTAATTGTTCCAAAGCAACTAGAAAGAGATTTTTTAACTAGAAAAAAATTTGGTTCAGATGTAGGATACCTACCGTAACATCATAGTTGTTATTAATGTAGTAGGCAACAAGAGAAAAGCTACACAGGGTTTAAAATGTTCTCTCTTTCATTTATATGCTTAACAAACTCTTGTATATAATTAAATGCAGACTGCAAAATGGATAATCAGGTACAAGAACCAGCGAGACTCCTTGAATCTATATAAGTAATACATAATGACGTACGACCAATGAATAATCGAGGTGCGTATGTATACAAGTACGTGCTCGCCCTCTAGGAATGTACTGTGTGTTGAAATTTCTGTATTGACGTTAAAGAAGAGTAATAGTGCTAGCAATGAGGCATTGGCCCATGACCAATAACATGAGTGGTGCTCGTAACACTCTATTTTCTGACTTTTCTCCCACGAAAGGGCAACACGGGAATACTCTGTTCGTTCCTAAAGAGATTGTCGGGATCCACCATGGTCTTAATTTTCACCAATCGGTTGAAATTATCCTTGAAATACTTTACTCCATAAACCTTCCCTTGGTTGTAACTGTCTTTACCATTATCAGTAGTGCCTATGTCCAAGTCCCTGTAATTGAGATATGCTTCTCTTGGATTCTTTGATACAAAAGGAGCCATGTAACTGTACAGTTCTCGTATCTGTTGTATGTAATTCTGGTCTGCTTCTTCTCCTTCAACCTCCCAGTTAACGGAATATTGAATCTTGAATATATTCCCGGCCCGATGAGGGAATGGAGTTTCAGACTCCGGGATTTCACTCATTCGTCCGCCGTAGGAATTGAAAACCATCCCGACTTTTCCTACTTCGACCATTTTTTTGAACAAAGATTCCAGGTCACTCTTGGAAATCGGGGTTTTAACGTAATCCGATTTCCTCTTCAAGAAGTTTACAGAATCGGGGGTTCGACTCAGCAGAACTTCTGGCTTTGTAGTGTTGTCGAAATTGCCCCAGAATAGAACTGAGTAAATCCAAGACATTTCCTTGCAATCGGCCTTCTTTAATCTCAGTAGGGGGAATTCAGAATCTGTTATCGACAATAGTCTATTGGCATCGCCGAGAAACAAGCCGATAAATGTTGCACGAACAGACCTGATTTTGTTCCTTGTAATAGGTTGTAAGAGAACCCTTACGAACAAATCATTGTCGATTTTGTCTACAATAGTTTGATATTGATAAACCGCTTCAGTTGCATTCTGGTCCATCATCTTCTCAATTCGAAAAACTGTAACAACTTCTGGTACAGGGACTAGCTTGATTTTGTAAGCCAAAATCACACCAAAACTAGCACCACCACCGCCTCTAATAGCCCAAAAAAGATCCTCTCCCATTGACTTCCTATCCAAAACTCTGCCGGCGGAATCGACAATCTTAGCATCGATCACATGATCGACTGTCAGGCCGTGTTTACGCATCATGTTGCCATAACCGGCGCCACTCAGGTGGCCGCCTACGCCTACGGTGGGGCAAACCCCGCCGGGGAATCCATGGACATTACTTTTTTCCCAGATTCTATAATAGAGTTCCCCAAGCATAGCGCCGGATCCAACCCAGGCAGTCTCGGTCTCCATGTCGACGTTTATCGACCGGAAATTGAACATGTCAAGAATGACAAATTCGACATTAGAAACATACGAAATGCCCTCATAATCATGTCCGCCACTGCGGATTTTGAGTTGAATTCCTAGTTGCTTAGCGCACAAAACGGTTGCACTAACATGGGATTCCTCGAAAGGGGTGACGATTATGCTTGGTTTAGGAGTAGTGGAAACGTTGAAGCGCCGGTTTCTAACGTAGGATACCAAAACCGATGTGAAAGAGGGGTTCGTGGGATTGTACACAATTCTTGAAATTTGGTCATTTGGTACATTTTTTTGTGCTAAACATTGAACAAAGTTGTCGTAAAGAGAATCTGATTGTGCAGAAGAAAATGAATTGAAAGAAGAAAGGAAAAGCAGAAGTAGAATCACCATGGCAAAGGGTTATAAATTCTTGATGTTTCAGTAAGAATGAATGGGTATAAAGGTTATTTATAATTTTATATATAGGGAATTATGTATATAAAGACGTGGGTGTATATAAACCAATTGTGACGTTCCTTACGCACTAATTATTAATATGCAGAAGAATGAAAAGCTATGAAGTTTCCTTTCTATAGTGGGGTAGGGGCATCGTCATCTTTCATATGAATAGTCTAGACGTCGGCCTGGCCGGCATATTTTCGAAATAGCAGTCGAGATTCTCAATCTTTAATACCCTTGTTTGACCCACATTTCATAAAATTTTTTTTTTTTTTTTTTTTTTCAAACTCATTTTAAACCACACATTTCATAGAATTAACAATTTTTATTAACTTTTTAATCATACGATTCACCATATTTTATCAAAATTTATTAAAAATCAAATTTTTATTCAAACCAAATAGGGACTTAGTCGCAAAGGATTGAAACACCACCGGCCCCTCAGTAACTGGCGGAAGTAAACCGCGAGTTATGTCCAAGTTGACCAGGGTATGTGCACCATTTATACTCCTGACCCCAAAAGAGTCTCCTCCATGATTATTACATCACCAAACTGCTCCAACCAATAAATGGTTATTATATCACTCAACTGCTCCAATCAAGAATCGAACTCCCCACGCTGAGGTTGCAAGCCCCGCAATGCCCATCCTTTGCCTTAGATCTATTTGAAGTACCAACAAGACCAAAAAAAAATACCAATCCACGTGCACTCACTTTTTTTTATATCTTTTCATCGAAGTAAAATTTGAATTTAGATTCATCGATGTGTAAATGAGGATGTAAAATTAATTTAGAAGATGTCAATTTACACTAAAAAAATAAGATATTTAATATCGCTTTGGTTCTCCACGAATAATTTTACCCCGACTTTTAATTAAAAAATGAGATATTTACTGTAAATACAACTTTACCTTTAAATAATGAAAAAATGTAAATGGATGGAAAGAGGGAGTAAAAAAGGGAAAATTGCAGCGCTGGTTCTAAACCTTTCATTTTGCTACATATTACACTCAAACCGTCAAGCCTCTTTTTTTGAGCAAGTAAAAACTCGATTTAGCTCGCAAAAAAAGCCCGCACACCGAGCCCAAACCTCACATTTCGGTCCGTGAGTCAACTCGACTCGACTCGACTCGTTGACATCTCTAGGCCGCAATCTCAAACCTTTATACCTAATTGCAGTCGTGGTCCAAATCACCGATTCCGTCCATAATACTGTTAGTCAACGTTGAAATAGTAATTTTGACTCAAATGGACAACTTAAGTTAAATTGACAATTTTGCTCATCACTTAAGTTGTCCATTTGAATCAAAATTACTATTTCAACATTGACTAATGATATTATGAACGGAATCAGTGATTTGGACCACTGTTGCAATTAAATATAAAAGTCTGGGACGACTGCCTCAAAAATGAAAAGATTAGGGTATAATCTGCAGCAAAATGAAAGATTTAAGACTAGTGCTACAATTTTCTCTTAAAAAAACATTAATTTTTCAATTGAAAACAAGTTAACAAACAAAATGTTCTATCGAGTTTGTAAACTAGGTTAGAAATAATTTGTTGGTGATAACATGTATAAAGTATCTTTCCAATAAAATTTTGACCTGTTAATAATAATTAAGCCATTGTTTAACATCTATTATAAAGAGAAATTTTGGTAAAAAGTATTATGGAATAGTATTTTTTGGGAGAATGTGTGGTTAAAAATAAAGATTTTTATTTTATTTTATTTACTTGTAATATTATTTTATTGAAAAATATGTGGTTGAAAAGAAAAAAGAGAAATGTATTAAAAATTTAATGGGTGTCACATAGGGGCTAAATAGAGAAAAAAAAAATGTTAATTGGTGGACACGAATGCTAGTAAAATAAAAAGTTTAGGAACTTAAACGCTCCATTTGAAAATTGAGGACCAAACAACAATAATTGTTAAAAGTTGGAAACTTGTGCTAACATTGTCAAACAAAAAGTTAGGAGCCTAATCCACCGTAAATTAAGCCAACGGTTTAGTTGACTAAAATTCAAATGTTTATTAAAAATTAATAAAATATACAGTTAAAAAAGACTTTTGAGGATCTCATGAAATATATGGTTGAAGATGAATTTACAAAAAAATAAGGGTCATACATGAACTAAATGCGATTTAGCTCGTCCCCTTTACAAAAAAAAAAATAAAATGATAATATTATTCATAATCAGTACAGATCATTACTGTGAGTAATATTATTCAAACAAAGGTGACTAAATTTATGTTTATTATATATTATAATAAATTATAAGCAGTGAGTATCAAAGAATGTACAGTTAAAAAAAAAGTAAAAAAAATATTGATCTTATATAAACGAAAATAAAGTTTGACTTAATTATAAATAATTATAAATGATCAAAGAATAAAAAGATATCATCACATAAATGGATCTCAACCGGCTGTGAACGAAAAAAAAAAAATCTCATACTATGATTATGTTTTTTGGTTTAGACATTATTTTGATTTTTCAACACGTTTTCACATGTATAAAATTATCCATCATAGTTGAATGAAAAAAAAAAGTCTCAAAACTTAGTTCAGTGGTCCAAATGACATGAATGTAATAGTTCTAATTAAATTGACGATCGCAGTGTGAAGATTCGATTCCTGCCTCTTATAAGATATGAAATTAGACTTTTTGTGAGCACCAGTATGACAACTCTTGTACCTTGGCTTCCTGAAGCGCATCTCGTGATTTATCTTCTCTACAATAATCTATGGGATGGGGTGGTGGTGGTGAGCCTCAAGTAGTGGTGTCAAGATGGACGGACTGCGTCAGGCCCGTTCGGTCCGCTTGTAGGCAAATCGGCCTGCAACCCAAACGGACCGATTGACGGGCCGAAATTTTTATTCAACTGTCCGAGCCGGGCTTGGAGGAAATCGGCCCGCGATTAACGCGGGCCTATATTTAAAAAAAAAAATTTAACCAATGATCTTTGGGAAAAAAAAAAAAAAAAAACTTTTGCGATCCGGTCCGGTCCGGGCCGGGCCGTTTGGTTTTTTGGAGGTTCGGGCCGGACCGACCCGTAAGCCCGAATGATGCGGGCTTTTTTTGTTCACGGGTCGATTCGAATCGAAAGGTTCGCGATCCGGATCGAATCGACTTGCCAATTTTGTCACCACTACCCTTAAGGTTGGGTTCAACCTTTAAAAAACAAAAAACAAAAAAAAGAGAAAAATCTGAGATTGGACAATTCTTATACAGTTTTTCTTTAGCGACATTGTCTGACTTGTACACAAAGATCGCACATGTAATGTCAAAAGTTAAAGGCAAGTCAAAAAGGACTCTTCAAACTATATTTAATACATGAGACCCACTTAGTAGAATTTATAATATAATATATGGCTACAAATGATTTTGATTACGGTCCTAATAGTGGAGATTTTTATTTTATTTTTTCTTCTTAATCCCAACTCTGAACAAACTTGCACGTTAGAGTACTTATCTTCAATTTGATACAATCAAGTGATTTAATTTTAAACTTTTTGGCGAATTCGATCACTTTACATTAAAAAAAAAAAAAAAAAAATCTTTTAAGGTAGGTGATGTATGTTATACGAACATACACATCAATCATCTTTTAGTTTTAACGTCTAGGTCAGTATATTACACATTAAATTGACGGGACGGTGATAATTTCAAAATTTTGTAAACAAATTGAAAGTAGGTGATTTATTACATTAAATTGGAGATGAGTGATTCGAATGCAACACTTGAATTCTCGTAGTACATTCCTCCTTTTAACAAAGGGACTTCTAGATGGAAAAGTAATGGACCACTTGTGGTAGCGAATTTTAAAAGGAAGAGTTGAAGATTGACCTGATCAATGGTGGATCTCTTTAACAAAAACAACTCTAATTTGACTTTTTATTTTTCATTTTCATGATAAGGTGAAGAATTTTCTATTTGACTTGGTCTTTCACATTCATGGATTTTTTTATTATACTTTTATAATGTCAATGAACTTCATTGAGCCAAACTTTTAAGTATTCCAAGTTTGGCTTTAGATAATAAATCTAGCTAATAATATAAGAATTAAGCTGTTTTGCCACTACGGTTGAAACCCCCGATTACACCATTCTCACATGGGATGAATGGGTCTCATGAGAATAAAATAATCCCAACCCTTCATGTGTGTGTGTTGTGTCGTCTCCGCGATCATCCGTACTGATGGTGTAGCGCGATTGATAATATAGTTTGCTTGTATTTAAATAATTTTTTTCTAAACTTCTTTGTTTATCAAACTAGAAGTGGTGAAGAGACATTTGGTATATCTGAATGATAATATTTTGCATATATTAAATCTGTCTAATTCAGCTCAATCAGCATAGTAAATATGTTATAAAAATATAAATACTTCTTAATTACATGGATAATAGGACACGAAGCTTATTTAAAAGGAAACGAGAAATAAAAATAGCACGAGGCCATTACTCTAAGTCCTTATATGGTATAGATCCTTTGAAAATAATATACATAGCCTTAATATTTGACTGATTAATACAAAAATTAAATTTATAGAATATATAGAGTATTACATTTCGATCATAAAAAGTTGATTTTATTTATTGAGAGGAGTAATTCAAAATTTTATGTTTATTAAAGTTTTTATTGTTAATTGATAGAGGGTTTTGTTCATTGCCTCTGTTTGACAATTTCAAAATTATTTTCTCGACATATTCATTTTCAACCACACATTCAAACAATAAAATATACTGTAAATTCAGTGGGAAATAAAATTATTGAACTATGGTATTAAGAACCGTAACCGAATGCCATTTTGAAGGTAACATTTGCATATCAATTATTACCTCTGTAGGAATTAATCCTCAAGAAACATTGGATTCGGGTTCAAAAATCAACCAAACGAACACCACATGATCAAACTCGACCCAACAATTCTCTACACAATGGTTTCCATTCTCTTCCTTGTTGGTTGTCCTCTTTCCCTCCTCTGATTGCTCTCTATGTAGTACTCACAAAGGACACTAGATGGTGACTATAATGGAGAAGAAACAAATTGACAACAATGATGAAACTCTCCCAATTCCCCCCCAAGTCGGCTGCCCCCTTTCTCACATTCTCTCTTTCACTTAGCACACTCAAAATGGCTAGGTTTCCACCATATAAATAGCCTAAGTTTATGTCACTCATTTGGGTCATGACTCACCCATAATGGGCCAAGTTAATGGGCTAACGATAACCAAATTCATCCATTAACTAAACTACCAACCCAACTAAACTTAGGCAACCATTGTGTATTAATTGTTTTTGAATCAAGCCGTCACTATTGGTGTCGATAAAATATCCAACATCGATTTTTCATCATCGCCCAGATTATTGGGTATAAAAAATCCAACAATCTCCACCTTAATTCCCAATAAACCTACAAGCAAACAAAACACATAGTTTATATTTGCATAATTAAGGTAACAAATAAAATTGGTTTCACAGACCTTACCTCGTGCTTTCAACTTGAAACACATACTATATCTGCTCCATATACTCACCAGGGCTAAGGTCAAGAACACCCAAATAGAAACAGATAATCACAATGACAGTCAAGAGCAAATAAACTCGCGATGAAGATATAACATAGGATAATACACATAGATTTTTTTCATAAACACGTTCACACAGAACCACAGATTAACACCAAGTTAATCAACAGGCCAACACATATGCAACAAATGCATAAATGACCCCATGAAAAAAAATCTCACCACACTTATCATATCTCATTCTATGTTACTCCCATCTCGAGAACACATATCTCCACTCATCGCTCAACCATGCTCACTAGACTGATCACTCAACTCATGTCTAATTGGTAAGTCCCAATAGATCCTAAGTTCTCGGGATAATCCTTTATCACCACATCACTTCTCCCAAACTACGTGGATAATGGGGCTCCACTTAACAGAAGTGATAGAAGTGTCTTCTCTCACACTCCACCTGATCAGGGTCTCTTTCTGATAAATGATTTCAGACATTTGATCACATCTCCATTCGTGATCCAAATGTCACACTCCACATCCCCTGATACAAACCACAATGTACCCCTAGGCATCTATATTCCACCTCACCAATAGACATCCAACACACTGCCAATTGCATCACAAACTCACTGTGGCAAAACAATATCTTTCGACGACCACAAAGGTTAGAGCTCAATTTAAAATTGATCCATGCACCAGAAGGTTACTCCAATCACTAATACTCAAAAAATATCCACAAAGGAAAGTGGTGAAGGTGGCTTTCATAACGAGAATAAAAGAAAATGGTTGGTTACTTCACTATACTTACAAATGAGGCTCACAAAAAGGAAGAAGATAACCCTGTACGGCTGCCTCACATAATCTTACAAACCACACAATCTCATAAAGATAAAGGAGAAAATGGCTGTCTCATCTTTCTTCTCACCACCACCCTCTCACACCACTCACAGAGCAAACGGAGTATGCCACAAATCTCAACCCACTATGTATGCAAACATATTACACAAAATAATAAGATCACTCTAATTCATGCAATTACACACATCAAATATATTAAAAGTGTAACATATCAATGCAAGATAATTAAGTGATCACACATCATGTAGAAAAAGGGGTTCACACAGATGCACATACAGTAACCAGGTTTACCCTCAATAAACCTCACACAAGTCATCACTCGACCCAATGACAACATTCGTCTCACCTCTCATCTCATCTCATCTTTCTTTTTATTATCATTCATAGGATAGTCTATTTCACCATATCCAAATTCACCACAATTAAAAATACGTATTATTTTTCGCACTTGGTTATCAATACCAAATAATGACCACAAGCAAAATAAGAACATAATTCACATAGAATAGTCAAACAAACTTTCCTAAGATCACATACAATTCTAACAGTGTAGAAAAAATTGATAATAAATTCATAAAGAATTTATGGCACGTAATTAACAAGTAATCCCTAAATCTAGCAACAGGCAATCGTTGCCCCTTCACGGTAACCCCAAACCTAACGTCACCCCACATGATGACTTCTAATTCGAAAAATAAATTACGCTACACTATTTTAACTGCAATAATAAAAAGGAAAGAGTACAATATCGAGCGAATCACGTCTGAAAGTCCGTAAATATTGAGAGTTACGAATTCACCATTTTAGGACCGTCGTCATTCGTCATAAAGTCTCTAACAACCGCAGCAACACGAAACGATACCCCACAACGGTCATCAAAGGGCAAAATCATCCAACTTTCATTGTATTGTTCGAAACTGAAATCCGACAACACCACAGGGTCCATCTCGTCGTTGGGAAAATTCTGTTTTTTGGAGTCATCATCGGAATCCGGCCAACGCGCTGTCCACTATCTCGCCCGAGTTTCACGTGCTGACGGTGGAGATGATGTGCAGCCCTTTTTGGATCCTCTTCGCCTGCACAATCCAACGGTGGTGTCCGTTTCTCCATCCGATCACTGGTTTGGCTAGAAAACACAAAAACAGGTCTGATTTTTCAACAATTTTTTCGTCTAGAAATCTGCCTATTTTCAGCTTCGTTTCTAGTCGTTTTCAGCCCTTTTTGCCACCAAAAATCATAAATTTCTCAACAACACAAACTCTGATACAATTTGTAAGAATTAATCCTCAAAAAACCTTTGATTCGGACTCAGAAATCAACCAAACGAACACCACATGACCCAACAATTCTCTACACAATGGTTGTTTTTCTCTTCCTTGTTGGTTGCCCTCTTTTCCCCCTCTGATTGCACTCTATGTAGTACTCACAAAGGACACTAGATGGTGACTACAATGAAGAAGAAACAAGTTGACAACAATGGTGGAATCTCTTCCAATTCCCCCCAAAGCTGGCTGCCCCCTTTTTCACATTCTCTCTTCCATTTAGCACACTCAAAATAGCTAGGTTTCTACTATATAAATAGGCTAGGTTTAGGTAACTCATTTGGGCCATGACTCATTCATAATGGGCCAAGTTAATGGACTAACGATAACCAAATCCATCCATTAACTAAACTACCTACCCAACTAAATTTAGACAATCATTGTGTATTAATTATTTTTGAGTCAAGCTGTAATTATTGGTGTCGTTAAAATATTCAACATCGATTTTTCATCATCGTCCGGATTATTGGGTATCAAAAAATCCAACAATCTCCATTTGGAAATAATTTATAAACAATTTAATAAATCGATTAAAATGATTGGTGAATAAGTAGATAGTACTTGCAGATTCATTAGAATGCGTGATTAAAAATAAATTTTGATCAATTTATTCAAGAACAGTGCTATGAGTATAGAAAATTTATACAGAATTGGTACAAAAATTCAAATTCAATGGACATTATTAAAATAAATGTAGACCCAAATAAAATACAAATAAACAGAATGCTGCCACATCAACATCTTGTAAAATTTATAGAAATTCTCTGTACTTAAAGAATTTCTGTTTATTCAAACAACCAATTTTTTCCAGATTACGGAGTATATGATGTGACTTGTGAAATATTCCCATCAATGTACGCCGTGTGTGGAAAACGAATTTGGTTGTATTGTCTTCATAATGTGATGGAATTTGTGATTCTAGAAACGAATTAAGTGAGGTGTATTCTTAGTATATGTCTGAATATAAAATAGGTTGGTTCATTCCCATCTGGGCTTTCAACATACGCCGTTCTGTGTTCTTGTGCGTGCTAACCTCGTTTGGTTCTCATTCTCTTTCATTTTTTTTTATCTCTTACTTTCAACCACACAATCTTCTATAAAATAATATTACACATAAATTGAAAATATTTCATTTTTTTTTAACTACACATTCATTTGTTATAGAGGCAAATGGAAGGAAAATATAAAGTATGTTGATTTTGCAATGACTGGATTAATTATCCAAGCCTGATGCAGTTATAGTATGCTAGTGGACATGATGATTAGAGAAAAGAAACTTTGAAGCGGAAGGGGTGGCATTCACAATCCATTATCCGTTTTGATGTCATAAATTTTTTGTGACATAAACTTGCAATTCAATTTGAATCTGAAGAGAAAAATTTAACATTGTGACAAGGAGGTGTTGGGTTGTGTGTCCCAAATAGTACATTTTGCGGTGATAAAATAATAATTTATAATAAATAAAGTGTGATTTTATTTATTGCAATTATTTATTATTGAACATGCGAATTGAAATGTCCATTATCACTTGTGATTATATAAGTTAGATAATTATGTTGAGAAGTACAATGTGATACAATTTATATTTTGATCATAAATAATTTGTTCACAACCACTGTATACAGGTTGACATTTTGTACTGGAAGGTTACAGTATTGACTACTTCACTATTCAAGTTTGTGATTTATTCTTATCACATGATTAATTAAAGGTGAACTAGTACACTTGAAATATATTGAATGGACCACGTATCAAGTTTAATTCTATAGTATGATCGTGCGGAGAATTAAATTCGATTTGATCAAATATATCTGCAAGTTGGGAGTTTGAGAATAAATGAAGTAGAGAACATGAATTAAATGTAAACTAATAGTTTTGGGCTTAATTGTAATTACAATAAAATTTGGTACCTAGTTTTAATTGCTATAAAAGTTGTAAACTTAATTATAATTGTAATTGAATTTCTAGGACTACACATATAATTAAAGGGTAATTTGCACAAAATGTCCCTACATTTCAGTATTATTGTGCAAAACGTTTATACCTTTAATTTTTTGGCATTTTCACAACTACCTTCCACATTTCATTGCGCAAAAAATCATTCTTCCATTTTTCTAATAAAATGATGATTTTACCCTCTTATTCAAAAAAACAAAAATTAAAAAATATATATATATAACCAATTGCAATGATAGTCCTAAAATTTTCAAAATATTATAGCTTAATCCTAAATTCTTCACTACCACTACCACCACCCCTTTCACAACCTTACCAAGTCGTCACTTATTGATCCACATAATACCACTTTCCAGCCACCACACCTGCCGGACTCCACCACCACTAGGGTTGTAATGGTGGTATCAATTTGCAGGAATTATGCCCAAAAGTTAAAGGAATTGGACCAACAGTTATTGGTTTGTGAAGAACATCATTTGACTTCAAAATTTGGCAAACAATTGCTGTAATTTCTGCAATTGAGCGATTACCCAATACTGTTTTTTTTTTACCGTGAATTCCATTTCTTCCATGTTGATTTGTATATTGAATTACATTTGAGCCATGAACTGATGGAAGAAAACCTCCTTCACACCGGCAGGTTGTTCTTGAGCCATGAACTGCCATTTTGAGGGCAAATTGGGAACGACCCATATGTTCATTAGACAAGCCATGAAGAGTAGGTGCTTGTTGTGGTGGTCCGCGATCATGGGTCCCACCACCGTCGTCGAAGAATTCATCTGAAAGTTGCGTTGTCGCTGTGTTCGAAGATGTAGCTTGCTGGTTTTGATTCTATGCGTTTATTGATGATTGGTGACCATAATAATGGGCGCCTTGATGTGTAAATGGTCCAAGATTCAAAGTCATTCAATATGTAAATATATATGCGTTGTGAGTAATATTAATTTATTGAACTATTTCCAATAGTCCACGTTATTTTCTGGTTGAACATTTGGACTTAATTGTTGGTAATATTTTCAATCATCGGCCAATGCCTATGAAATTCAATCCGACGTTTTATATCATAGCCCGAAATTTATTAGTTATCAAAACTCAAAAAGCACTAAGGTGAGCAATGATGTTTTATTATTGTAATCCCACCTTTGCTTATCATTGTTGTGTGATGAAGTGATAATCATATTTTTAACTTTCTTAATTGTTTTTTCTTTTTAATGAAGTGATGATCATATATGCATGATTTGAATCGGTGTTTGCAGTTGATTTACTTTTTCTGGTCTGATAGTATACTTATACAATCTACGATTTGATTGGATTAGAGTGGGGTCCTATTTGCGATGTAGCACTCAACACTATATGCAACCTCATGGTTCATTTCTTTCAATTTAATTCTTTGAAAAAGAGAATTTGACTTGAAATATCTTCCCTTCTCCTTTGTAGAAAATTGGATGCCATACACTCGTTTGAACGAGAAGTGACGAAGAGAAGTTGCTTAAGTGTGTTGAAAACGTTCCAAATTATCTGAAAGATTGGTTGAGCTCAAATTTATAAAATGCTCCTCTATGTTGCTTTGATGTGACGAACGTTAAGACGAAGACATGATTTTTCTGCTAATAAAAGTTCACGGAATATCAAGATTTAGAGTTATTAAGCTTTTTGTTGAATATTAAAGTTCAATATTAGTATCTTTGCAATTCGTATTTGTTATTTGTTAACACGTTTCTCTAATTTTTTAGGTATAACTTTATCAAATTTATTGGTGAGTTTTTTTTTTTTTTTTTTTTTTTTTTATTATATTTTTCTTCCTTCGAAGTCCATTTGTTTGGATTTTCGAATTGAGAGAGATAATAAGATAGATCAAGAATTTTCACTATTTCTTAGATTCATGGAAAGACAAAGAGCCTCAAATAGTTGGACTAAATTCTTGTATTTTTTTTTCAAACTTTAAAATTAAGGAACTGAATAGATATGTTTGCAATTTCATTTATATTATTTGTTAGTTTACAAACATTAAATTTTGAACTTCAGCAATTTTTTATTTTTTATTTTAAATTTTAGTATATTAAGTTCCCAAGAAAGAAAAAAAAATATTAATATAATTACCACAATTTGTTTAAAAAAAACTGTCATTCAAATTAGTGATGGAAATAGCAACACAATTTTATTGCTGATTATTGACGACTCTATTCGTAGGTAATTAGCGACGAATAAAATTGGTGCCAATGTCATTGCTAATTAGCTGGGAAAATTATTGTTGGTAATACCAACAAATTTTTTTAGTAGCAAATTTACTGACGGCCAAATAAATTCGTCGATAAATTAGAGGCAAGGGTTTCATTATTTGATTTATTGACGAAAGGATTGCGTCGTTAAAAGCTCTTACCTATGAAAGGATTTTGTTATGACTGTACACTTAGAGTCCCCTCTCGAGAGGGGGGGGGGGGTGGCGGCGATAAAAAAGACGTGAGCCCCTTGTTGAGAGGAGACTGTGAGCCATATTGTGCTCATAGCATGATTCATTTTCCCTCTCCTATTACAGTTGAATAATCAATTGAAAGAATAGGATTAGGTGAAATGATTGGTAAAATTTGTCATTGTGATAAGATTGCAATCAATTTTTGCAGGTTGATTTCATTTTCATTGACATTAAAAACATGTGCAATTTTTATTAATTATTTGTACTATTCAAGAATCTATAAATTTACCAAAGGCCCAAATGGGGCCTAAATATTAAAGAGTAATGCTATTTAGTCCCATTGAAATTATCATCTCAGTTTAGGTGGTATTAATGTGGCGTTGAATGATTGGTAAAATTAAATAAGTCATTTAATTTCACCTTTCATTTAACCTATCATTTAATGCTATCTGAATTAAGGTTACAATTCCAGACTATATAGCATTATTCAATATTAAAATAAAAGAATGCTTCTGGCCTCGACTGGTTGTGAATAATTAATTTCAGATCAGTCCACCCGACACTTTCTAAATTTAAGCGACATGGGAATTGGGAATCAAATTGTTTGTTAATCTGTTTAAATTGTCTCTTTAAAGAGAGAGGATAGAGTCCAATGGACTGATAGTGGACAATTTTTATTTTTTTTTCCTCATGTTGATCCCAACTCAGAATGGACTTGCACGTCAGAATGCTTATCTTTTAGGATCCGTTTGATTGCAATGATGAAAAATGAGTGAAAAGAAAATGAATAACAAGAAATTAAATTGAATAAAATTTTTTTTAAAGGGAATTGTAATTAATGATGTTTGATTGGTATCATTTTTCACCTTGCAAATTTATCATTTGACTTTGTTTTTTACACAAATTGTCAATTAAATGGATAAATTTTTTTACCATTGATTTTGGAATGTGTTCCAATTGCTTTAAAAAAAAAGGTCAAAAAGTTGGAAAACATTTTCACACCAAAATGGTGGAAAAATGTTTTCTAACTTTTGTGCATCAACTTGCACCTTGAAAAATTTGAAAAATATCTTCTCTAGAAAATTTGTGCAATCAAACAAGTGAATAGTAAAAAGAAGGAAAACGTTTTCCATTTTTCATGTAAAACTTTGGCTATCAAACACACCCTTAGGACCTGTTTGATAGGCCCATAATTCCGGGTAACTTGGAAAATGTGGTCCGGAATTCCTCCTTAAAGCGTGTTTGATGGGCCACTTTTTTCATTCAATTCAATTCCCGTTTAAGGCTGCAAGTGATTGTTTATTCCACCCAATGAGGAAACGAATTCTTAGGGTTGAGCAAGTCATTCGTTTCTTGGCAAAACCTTCCCATTTCCCCCTTTTTTCTCTCTCTCTCTCTCTCTCTCTCTAACGCGACTCCCGTCTCTGGAAAGTTTTCAAGTCCAACTTTGCTCTCACATTAGGTATATTTTCTTCGAGCTTGTGCTTTGATTTCTCATCGAGTGGATCTTGGAAGGATGAGGGGAGAGGAATGTTGGGAATTTCTAAGGGTGATTATCCCTTCCTCTGTACCCAATGATTTACCTATGAAAATCGCAACAACCCTTGTATCTGTGCATTTCTGTCTGTAAAAATGGTTCGGTATTGTTTGGTGGGGATGTGATGATATTCTTCAACCTTCTTTGCTCGTCATCTCGGGCAAAGGGAACAATCCGACCCGTTTCTTGGCATGGCAAACCGGAAGGCGTGTGATTGGAGTGTTTTTGTACTCTCTATCTCACCTGCAACCGGTGTTTTCCAGTCATGGCGTGACCGACGTTCTCTTCTCAACCCTATGATTTATCCTTTAAATCGCTTACCCTTGTATCTATGCATATGTCTTTAAACGAAAAATGGAAAATCTTTAGCTTTTCCCAAACACATTCGTATGTGTGCGTCAAACAGGCCTCTTTGTTTGAGTGACTAGTAATTGTTCGCCGTAGTTTCATGGGGGATGTGATGAATTTTTTCGACCTTCTGTGCCTTTGAATCGGGCAATGGGACAATACGACCTGTATCTTGGCAGTGCAACCCGGATGGCGTGTGATTTGAGGGATTTTGTACTCTCTGTCCCACTGCAACCGATGATTTGCAGCCATGGCGTGGCCGCCGTCCTCTTCTCCGATTGTTAGAAATCTGATCCTCCAACAATTCGAGAATCACATATGTCCAATTTTCTACTTATATTTCTTCTATACGGGATTTTTTTATTATTTTGTTCTTCTGTTCAGTAAAGCAGACTTTTTCGAATCTTGAAATGCAAATATGTTGTTAATTTCCCACTTGTTTTTCGAATCTGGAATGATTGTTTCAGCTCAACTCACTTTGCTTATTTGTTGGGGCTGACTGAAAGAACTAAACTGCTGCACTTTATTATTCAATTTCATACCTGCAACATTGAGTTTCCTGCTTGTTTTTGAATCTGGAATTCCTACTTTGAGCTCAACCCACTGTGCTTCTTTGTTGGGGCTGACTGAAACTACTAAACTGTTGCAATTTCTGATTCAAATTCATGCTTGCGACATTGAGTTTGCTGCTTGTTTTCGAATATGGAATTTATACTTTGAGCTCAACCCACTGCGCTTCTTTGTTGGGGCTGACTGAAACTACTAAACTGCTGCAATTTCTAATTCAAATTCATACCTGCAACATTGAGTTTGCTACTTGTTTTCGAATCTGGAATTTATACTGTGAGCTCAACCCACTGTGCTTCTTTGTTGGGGCTGACTAAAAGAACTAAACTTCTGCAATTTCTGATTCAAATTCATGCCTGCAACATTGTGTTTGCTGTTGGCTTTCAAATCTGGAATTTTTACTTTTAGCGCAACCCACCGTGCTTCTTTTTTTTGGCTATCTGAAAGTAGTATGTAGATTGCAACTATTGCAAAAACCTATGATTCAATTTCATACCTTCAACAATGAAGTTGATGTTTGGAAATGTACATGTGAATAACCAATTTGGTTTTTGGTTTAATGATCGATGAGAAATCCTTTTGTAATTATACAATAGAATCATTGTCTTCTCTATTAACATATACATTATTTATGCACATATGCTTACGAAATGAAATTAATAATTCTGTAAATGCCTTTTATCATTGAACAGTTGAAATAAATTGTAAATCTGTATGTTTGATTTCTTTTCATCCCAACACAATTCACAGTGGATTAGTTTAATTCCATAAATTTAAACGTATGAAACTTAAAAGTAAAAATGGTTCATTACCATAAAATATGGATTATGGTATGTAGCAAAATCCAATATGCAGTTTATAGTGAGATTTGTATATTTGAAAATCGTGAATCTTATAGTTGACTTGGACTTTTAGGGAACACAACAACAACAAATTGAATGGAGACAATTGAATTATACGTTGAAATAATTGCACCTTTTAGTATTACGGTACATCCATTAACCAACCGCCTACTATATTTTCTTATAAAGTACAAGTAACTGGATAAAGACAGTATGAATTATCTAGAATAGAGAAATCTTAACGTTGAAGGATTGAATAAAAAATGTAATTGCACAAATGAATAAAGTCAACAACATGTTTGACAAACAACCTTAACGAAGAAAATTATGATTATATATATGAAACAGATTGAATAAACAATACAGTAATTAGAAAAGAGGAGAAAAACACATACGTTAATTTAATCTTGCAGTAGTCTCACCGAAGTGCTTTATAGGCCAACTATGAATTTCTATTAACGATATTTATTGCTCATTCAAATTTCATAGAAATGCAATCATGTAGATAATGTTCATTTCGATTTTGATCGTTTTGTGTTAATTGAGAATATTATTTAACGTGATTTTACTTTCTAGTAGTTTCTCCAAGTCATATGGCTTCCATTACGAACCAACATCGTCGCCAAAAACAACAACTAGGTCTATTTTGGATGCTAGTCATACATGCCGTTGTACATTACAATACAATTAGGCGTCGTAATCGACGACTCCCTAGAGGCCCACGTAGGAATTGGAACTCCGAAAGAGAAATAATCCTTACAAGAATGTTCGGTCATAGTGACAGAATTTGTAATGATATACTCAGGATGAAGAGAGCTCCGTTTGAAAGATTCTGTGCTCGTTTACGAACATATGGTTTGGTTGACAATAGATCCATCAAAGTAAATGAACAAGTGGCTATATTTCTCAACACCGTTGGACACGATCAACGTAATCGAACTGGGAGTTTTATGTTCTTCAGATTTGGTCAAATCGTTAGTTATTACTTCCATACAGTCCTACAAACTTGTCTAGGATTGTATCGAGATGTTGTGAACAATGCTACTATTCAAAACTCACCATACGAGAAGGAAAAATTGCAGCCATGGTTCGAGTACTTTAAGGTGAGGTGCTACTATATATCTTGTAATATAAATATAAGTTTTTTTCTATAGATATTCTATAAAATAATTTTTGTCTCATTTTAGTATTCTGTAGGGGCCATTGACAGTACTCATTTTCCTGCAAATGTCTCTGTCGAGGATCAAGCGAGGTATCACAATAGGAAGCAGATGATCACCCAGAATGTTTTGGTTGCTTGCACATTTGATATGAAGTTTATGTTTGTGCTTACCGGTTGGGAGGGATCAGCTCATGACGGTCGGTTGTTAAGGAGTGCAACATTACGACAAGGGCATAAGCTAACAATTCCATTCGGTAAGAACTAGACATCTTCTCCTAGAAGTTTACTTTTCCCCACATTTTAGTATAA
This sequence comes from Osmanthus fragrans, assembly GCA_019395295.1. Taxonomy (NCBI): domain Eukaryota; kingdom Viridiplantae; phylum Streptophyta; class Magnoliopsida; order Lamiales; family Oleaceae; genus Osmanthus; species Osmanthus fragrans. The sequence goes on from CM033362.1 coordinate 11,642,689, forward strand.
CAAATGTTAAATTAACAACAATGCGTTTGAATAGGTAAATATTATCTTGCTGACGCCGGATTTTCATTGGTTAACGGATTCCTATCACCCTACCGCTGGACACGATATCATCGTCGAGACATCGAAGGATATCGGCCTGAAAGCAAGAAAGAATTATTTAATTTTCGGCATTCCAATTTGCGAAATGTAGTGGAGAGGATTATAGGTCTTCTAAAAAAAAGATTTGCTTATCCGAGGCATCAACCGTTCTACGACATTGAAACACAATCAATGATTGTCCTTGTATGTTGTGCAATTCACAACTTCTTAAGGCTCGATGACTCAGAGGACCTGTATGACGAGGAAGATGACTATAATAGCGATGATGAGTTTAACCCTGGACATGTTGATGCACCCGAAGATCACACACCAAATGCTCATATATTGTTCACAGCAGAAGCTATATGGGCTACTAAAAGGGAAGAAATGGCTGACGAAATGTGGATCAAGTACCATCCAACGCATGATGCAGGAATAGATTTCGATTGACTGTACTTAGTCATAACATTATTTGTGTGTTAATGTAATGTTCGGTTACAAACTTGCTAAAGTTGTTGTCTTCTTCAATTTTCGGAACTATTGTACTTTTTCTGTGTTATTGCTTCCATTTTTATGTTTTTGCATAGCTGTCTTGTTGTTTGGTATTTACATGTGTTGAAATAATTTGTTATTACGCTTATAATTTTCAATAAAGTAATTTTATTTATTCACTTGACAGATTAGATGGCGCAGAATTGACGAAACTTTACGGGTCTGTTTCTTGTTCCCCGATCGGCTACCGCATTGGACGGCAATGACAGTGGAAATAAAAAATTACAAGTGGATCAGTTTGCGAGGTACCATCATGTGCGTTGGAACGATGACATGGACGGTTTAATGATCACTGCACTGGTTGAACAAGTGTTGGTTGGCCACAAAAGAATTGACAATTACTTTACTTCGTTCCAAGTTTTGAAGGCAATGGAAAGGGTTCTCCGGGGATACGGAGTTACGGTTTCAGATAAGAATGTGAGGGCAAGGTTGAAGACGCTAAAGAAGGAGCACTCTGAAGTGCAGCAGTTGCTAAGCATGAGTGGTTTTGGGTTTGATCCAGACACAAGACGCATTGTAGCTGATGCCGTTGTTTGGGACGAGTTTATAAAGGTAAAAAGTAGGATTCATTGTCTACAAATGTTTCAAGTTATATATGCTATTGTATATTATTTCATGCAATTGGTTTGCAATAACGTGTGTAACTCGTAGGGAAAGCTAGAATTCGGGAAGTGGATGAGCAAAAGTTGTCCAGGATTTGATGAGATGGAAATCATATTTGGCAATGATGCTGCCACTGAGGAGATCGCGGTGTCTGGCTTCGACCATTTCTTGCTTATCAATGGTATGCAGTGCCAGTAATATTTTGTCGAATTTGAAGTATTATATATATTGTGTGTTGAAACGTATACAAATTGTTAGGGTATGCATGTTTTGGTCTAACAAATTGTTATATTATATATGTAGTCACTGATGACAGTGTGAATGAGTTTGATACCGAAAATGTGGATATCGATAACAGCCCAGTTACTATTCGTAAGCGTACCAATGAAGAAGTACCCAATAAGAAGCGTCGTCGCGCACAATCGGTGGATGAGAGTACTATCGCCCTACTAAAGATTGCTGATTCGTCAACGAAAATTGCTAAAACTATGGAAATGCAAGCTACGATTGATACAAACAATTATGTGAATTGGCAATTGATTCTAGAGAAGTTAGAGGCTATGAGCCTAGAAATGAAGGACATCATGGACATCATGAAAGCATTTCAATCTGATGAAGTTTTGGCTAAGGTATTTCAGAACTTGACGAGTGCAAAATACATGTGTACTTTGGTTTTTGACAAGCTTGGTCGTGATCAGCCTCCATTGTCGTAGATTGCGTATGACTATTGGTTTTTGTTTGTACGAATTTGTATGTTTTTGTAATACCTAATACAGGGGCATGATGTAATGTGCTTCGTTTTTGTAACGTACACACGTAGTTGTTATTTTGCAGCAATTTGTAACTTATGGTATGGAGGTTTGTGTGCAGCATTTGGTAGCATACAGTACTAGTGTTAGTTTTGTAACATATGGCAAAATGTGTGCCTGATGCCAACTACATAGATTGATTAGCAAGCCATGTTTTTTATACCTACCGCGTTGTCAGAAAAACTGTATTTGATATGTATACTATTTTGTAACAAATGTTCTTCTATTCATGGTTGTTTGTGCAAATTTATTTTTCAACGTCAACCTCGAAATTTCATATTCATAAACGGTTGATATTAATATTTCAATCCCAATTTGGTCACAATTAGGTTAACCCTTGTACTAAAATGTACAGAATATACTTAAAGAAACATAGAGTGCATCACATAAATAACATATACAAAATGGAGAAAAAAATTTACATACTTGGATAGCCTGGGAAAAAGGAAAAAATATCAAAAGGAAAAAAATTAAAATAAAAAAGGGAACTAAATTAAATATTGGAAAAACAAATTTAAAAAATTAAAACATTAAAAAGAAGGGCAAATATGAAAATAATTAAATAATGAAAAATAAGAAATTCCATGGAAATCATATCCCATCAAACACCAAAAGATGGAAAAGTTTGAAATTTTTCATGGAAAATGAAGTCTATCAAACAACAAAAGTTCGAAAATGTTGTCAATCAAACACAAATAATTGCCAATTCCCGGTTAACAAGTTCTAGGGAATTCAATTCCCTGAAATTCAATTCCTTTCCACCTAAATTCCACCTTTACAATAAAACGGACCCTTAGTGTAATCAAGTGACCTAATTTTGATTTGTTTGTGAATTTGATAACTTTATTCATTACCTTTAGTTTAACCGGCGTAATACGCTAACCTAAACATTAAAATCAACTAATAATTGATGTATAAATTGTGGTTTTAGTTTATACGTTCATTTTAAGATGGGTGATATATGTTATGTGAGCATACACGTCAATCATCTTTTAATTTTTAGTGTATTGGTCATTATATTGTACGTTAAACTATGGGAGAGTGATAATGTCGAAATTTTGTAAGCAAACCGAAACTATGTACTAATTACATTAAATGGAAGATGAGTTACTCGAAAGCAAGACATGAATTCTCTTAGTACATTCCTACTTATAACAAAGATGTCTAGATTGAAAAGTAATGGACCACTTATGCTAGTGAATTCCAAATCAAACGGTTCAAAATAGCCGTCTTGGGTACGGAGCATATAACGAACACATTTTATTTGTAAATAAAAGAAAATAAATAAATCAAATAACAGTTAATAATAAAATAAATTAAGACTAAGTAAATAATCTCCAGGAACGATGTCAAAAATTTGTTACTTTTTTGTATCACAAGTATACGATATCGTAGTAAGAAATATAGTGGACATTTGAGTCCGGATTAGCATTGCCATGAAGACTATACTTTAGGATTTAATCTAATTTTTCTAACTCCTATTTGATAGAAGCAAACAAAGAAGTATGATTTTTTGTGATTTTTTTATTAGAATACTTGAAATTAGTCGAAATGCACACAAATATCGATTTATAATTCAAATAATGAATATATATTAGGGCAGAACAATTTCACATATTGATCACCTTTATGTCTTAATTCAAGATTCAAAAATCCTTCTGTTGTATTCAATTTACCCATCTCAAGTTCTTATCGAGCCTATTTAATTAATTCAATCTCATATCTCTATGCGAATCGACCTTAGATAAACGAAATATTAGTTTTAATGATTCATATAATGACCGTAATAATTAGTATATGTATCTCTACACGTGATACTAATTTACTGAATTTTACTATATGGTTAAAATCTCAAACTCACCTCTCAATTCGTAAAATATTCACAAAATCATCAAATTAGTGATCAAGTAATTCAACACATTAAACTCATAGTAAAATCAATCCATGCATGATAAAATAACAAGAATTTTGAATAAAAGAAATAAAGGTCCCCAAGTAGATTACATTGTTCTCCCTAATATGAAATTCAGCTACTCATAATACAAAAAGAAAACAATTTTTTTTATTGAATATATCACCGGATTTTGAATTGAGATATAGAAAAAAATGATTAATCTTGTACCAAGATCTTCTTCATCTTTCAATCAATACTTCAAATCTTGAATTTCTTTATATTTTTCTACCTCGATTTGCAATCATTAATCTCACTAGTGTTCGTTATCTTTCAAAATGTGGAACTCCCTTCAATTGCCTCATTCTTGTATTTATAGTTGTCTCAACGTCTTCGGCTGTTGTAGGGTTTTCGTGACTCAATATGGACAAAAAAAAAAAGGCCCCTAGAAATTATTGTGCGGCACCTCGATTGACGCCTATTTCTGCTTATTTCTATGACGCTTCGAAGCCGATGCCACATCTCTGCCCTTTTACATTTGTGGCGCCTAGGGGCCACTATTGTGGCTTTGGCACCACTCTTCATTCCCTTGATGACATGGTTTGACTCTTTTGTCACTTTCGTTCCTATATTTTCCTCCATCCATGTCAATAACTTTGTTTTCTCATTTCTTTCCATGATTTACACCATTTCACCACTTCTACAAAACAATACGAATAAACACATTAAAAAAGTTCACTATTCATAAAATCTAGCTTATAATCAAGTTAAAAATGAAATAAAATTCGCGAGTAAAATGCAATCGTCATATTTCATCTTTTAGTCCCATCAAAAAGAGCTAAATTCATTGTCATAATTTACTCTATATATAAAGGAGGATTGTTAAATTACAAAGTTGCTTAACACGTAAATATTGAGTCATTGTTTCATATTTCTATATTTTTAAGGTCCGTTTGATTGCAAAATAGAATTTGGGTGGAAAGAAAACGAATTGTAGGGAATTAAATTGCCTAGAATTTGTTTGACTAAGAATTGTCAATTAATTGTGTTTGATTGGTATAATTTTTCACCTGAAAAATGTTGAAATTTTCTATTTTATGATGTTCGTTTGATTTTGCTTTCCATAAAAATTATCAATTAAAGGGATATAATTTATTACAATTGAAGATAGAATTTGTTTGGATTGCCAAAATTTTTTTTTTTTTTTTTTTGTTCATTTGACTTTGTTTTTCATGAAAATTGTCGACTAAAGTGATAGACTTTTTTACAATTGAGGATAGAATTTGCTTGGATTGCAAAAAAAAAAAAAGATGGAAAACGAAAAACACCAAAATGGTGGGAATTGATTTTCCTTAAAAACCTAGAAAAGCTGGTCACATCAAACAAATGTGGAAAACCAATTCTCTAGAAAATTTGTGCAATCAAACAAGCCAAAATGTGAAAAATAGGAAAAAAAAAAAAATTCCATCTTCCACAAAACATTCTTGCTGTCAAATAGGGCCTTAAGGTAATTGGATATATTGTAGTTGGGCTGAAAAAAGAATCAGATAAGTATTTGGTAATTTGTGTTATTGTTTATTATTGTTAGTATTATTGTAACATTACTTTTTCTATTATGATTACAAGTAATTTTCGCAAAAATATTATTTATTCGTTTTATTTTTAAATTATTTTAGATTAAAATTGTAACATATATTAAAATCGCAAAGTCAATAAAATTACAAAGTCCAGGTGGTAAAAAAAATTCAAAAAAAATTAAATTATCTTTTATTCACCAGACTTGCAGCAACTTGGTTTCTCAATTTCTCCATTTTAATATAATGAGAAAAATATCAAATGAATTTAGAATAACTTTAATCCACCGGAATAGTGATAATTTAGTAATTTACACTAGTACACTTTGAGCTTGTTTGACTCTTTTTCTTTGGCGTGCAGGCGCCCCCTAATAGGGGGCTGCCACGACAATCCCCTGGACATTCAGGGTTGTCACTGCAGCAAAATTCTTTTGTTCCTTGTTACAATTGCAAAAATCAGTAGAAAGAACAGGTTTAGGTGAAATGATTTGAGGGGTAAAATTTATCAATGTTTAGGAATCTAACTAAAAAATTGGAAATCAATTTTTGCAGCGGTAATTCATTTTTTATTGACATTAAAAGCATGGGCAGATTTTTTAAGGGTTAATTATATGAATTGTTACTGAACTTTGCCATATGTTACTATTTAATAACCGAACTTTAAAATGTAACTCACTAGTCACTAAATTTCATCAAGTGTTACTACTTTATAACTAAACTCAAAAATGTATCTAAATGATCACTGAACTAAGCACCGTATTATCCATCCATCACTTAAATGGAAAAATTCGTTAAGTTCAACAAATCAATATATATATATATGAAAGAAGAAATCAAAGAAAATGAAGGGAAACAAAAAATTAGAGACCTATAAATCGAATAAAAATAGAATTTTGCCTGATATTCATCCATTACGATGAAAGTACGTTTTACTTTTAGATCAACAGTATCAGTTTAACGTATCTCGAACTTCGCATTAACAGATTGAAAGAGAACTAGTAGGAACATTGGAAGAAATTGACAGAGAAAAATTAAATAAAAATACAAAAATATTCGAATAATGCCAACGTAATTGAGGTCGATCTGATTTTTCAACTTTTTTTCCTTCATTTTCTTTAATTTCTTCTTGAGTGATGGATTGGTAACACCGTACATAATTCAGTGACTATTGAGATACATTTTTAAGTTTGGTTATGAAGTAGTAACATTTAACGAAGTTTAGTCACCATTTAGTTACATTTTTAAGTTTAGTTATTAAGTAGTAACATATGACAAAGTTCAGTGACCATTCATATAATTAACCCGCTTTTTAAAATTGTTTGTACTAATCAACAATATTACTAAGAATAATGATATTTATAGTCGCTCACTACTATAGTCATCCTACATGACAAACACAGCAAATAATTATTTAATCCATGAGTCAATAAAACACTATTACAATAATATATTAAACAATCACATGTTATGTGTACATCACGTAGGACGATTATCATAATGAGCGACTACTAATAGCATTACTCTATTACTAAAGGCATGAGCAAGTCTATTCCAATCAGGGCCTAAATATTAAATTAACGCACGCTTATAGACTCAAGTGATTGTGAATAATTAATTTTAGACCTGTCTACCAAATTCTTTATTTAAGGAATAATACTATCACAAGTGGTGTTGGAACACCTGTCTACATAGTTTCACTGAATAGGTTTAAGTAAGAACCAAATTTGTTTGACACCCATTATAACGTGAAATTGGGATAAAATATATAATGAAATAATATTTTTAGGAAGAATGTGTGGCTAAAAAGGAAGGATTTTTTTTTTATTTAAATGTAATATTATTTTATTGAGAAATATGTGGTTTAAAAGAAGAGGATAAAAAATTACTAAAATTTTAAAAGGTGTCAAACAATGGCTTAACTGTATCTATAAAGAGAGGATATCCAAGACACCCTATTGTCTAGTTCAAGAGTTCCTAAAACTATTTTATTATTTTCATAGCTTAAAATTTCAATGGATACTATTCTTGAGCAATGTCGTGCTTAGTGATACGCGAAAATGTGTTCGACTTATAGTAACGTAAGTATACGATTCGTTTCAAGTAATAAAGTGGATTTTTAAGTCCAAGTATCATTCTCACAAAAACTTATTAGTTTGATCGTGCTTAATTCGACCATAACCGAAACTAAAGATGTTGTTTGAGTTTTTGTAACTAAATTGCAGTAAACTAGAATCTACTTATGTAAAAGAGAATGAATAATCAAATTAAATACAAAGTTCACTGCGTGCAATGATATAGCTAAATGCAAAGTTGAGATGACAATCAAATAAAATGCGTGCTTGATTCGCAAATCCCCATGTAACGATCTATTTCAACTTTAGTTCTACAATTTGACAACACGTTTAGATTGTGACGAATCAATGTTCCTATTCTATTCAAGCTCTCTCTCGATTAAGTTTGAACCTATTTTCATAAACGACACCGACTATATTTCTAAGATGGGAGCAAATATACAAAAATGAATGAATATTTATGAACACTTAGAGATTTACGTAAAGTATAACATATTTCTATCCCCTATCGGACCTTACGATAATTTATACATTGTCTAATATATTTCTCCTCTTTCGAATGGATGAAATAAATAACGATAAATCATACAATCACATGCATAATAATTGTAGACTCAAATCAATGTATATAAATCATTCATAAATTTAAAACGCGTTTTAATGTCAAAAATATAAAACAAGAAATTGAAATATCAAGTTACATGGTTCATCGTTCACCTAACACTATAAAATCTAGCTTAACATGATAAAACGAAGAAAACAAAGAAAAGAAAGAAATTCAATTGAAGAAGATATCCCCCTTTCAATTCTAGAGGTAAATCTTATATATTGAAGTATTCTCCTCGTTCTTGCCTTTTTCTTGCTCTCCAATATGTCCCAAGTAGTAGAATAATGCGTAACCCCCTTTTTCTGGTCGTCATTAGGGTTATAAAGGAGTCCTAGATGTGTTTCTATAGGTAGTTTATTCAAATAAGGAAACTAGAAAATTCGCGTCAGATTTGAACCAAGCGACCCCTTGTTTGTAAAATTCACCTCCTCGATTCCCTGAATAGTTCTGAGCGACCGCTTGAAACAACTATTTTCTCCACTAGATAGTTTTCAATATTTTAGTCATAACGTTTTCTACCAATGTCCGATTGAAGTGATTTACAGTGAATTGGAAAAATAACTCAAATAGCTACAACTTTGATTCAGTTGTGATCTTCTAGTTCGATCGTTTACCATTTCAAAAATGGGTCTCAATATGAGGCTAAAAACTAGTGCATAACTTTTCGATTAGAAATTGATGTGTGATCATACTTTGACGATATTTCATCCCGTTGACGTCTTCTTTCAATCAATTGACTCCTAGTATTCTTAAATCTTCATCGTTTGGTTTGACACAATTGTTGAATATTTGCACGTTAGTCCTTGAACTTTCGTTTTCTTTCGCTTTTGGTCTTTTTTCGCTTGTTTTCACATACTTCTCGTTATATCCATCAATGTTGTCCTGTAAACACAAATTGTACTGAATTAAGCCGTAATTCAACATATACGTTCACAATTAGCCATGTTTTGTGGCCTAAATAAGTGTGTAAAATGCACTTATCAAGCACCCCAAGCATGAATTATTGTTTGTCTCAAGCAAGATGGTGACTTAACTCAACACAAAACATGGTTCAATGACTTGTCGTGTCTCAGGATTAGAATTTAGTAATCAACATAGTGAATAGTTTCAGCAATGCAAAATCAGATCAATCTCCACTTATCATATGCAAAACTTGACGTATGTGTGTATACTCATGCAAACATACCAAGCTTATGAAGGGTTCAAATCTCGACCCAATGTAGTCAGATTTTCCTTTATTTGCTCGAGAGATATACACCCCCAAACTTAGTATTTTCACTCAATTATCTCGAGGTGTGTTCTAGAGTAGAGATTTGATTCATTTAAGTTCTTATCCTATCTTAGTTTGGATAAACCTCGCAATCACAATTTCACACTTTAACAAGCAAGGATTTTCCTATTTCTTTGACTGATTCAACCTCTAAGACTAAACTAAGTTACTTGTCTTGCATCAAAGGTATAATTTCATCAACTAAATCTCACTCCATTTTCTTTCTTTTAACATATCTTATTTGTTTTTTATATAACCCATGTATCAAGTTTTAGGCCGATGACTCCCAAATCAGTTGATTTTAGGGCACCAGGTTTCAATTACCCTTGCAGGCTTACTTACTCAAACTATAAAGGCTCAAGAATATGTATTTTCTCTCTTTTTCTATTGACTCTTTTCCCATTGCTTTCTATATGACCACTGTAGCAAGTGTTAGACTGATGACTCCCAAATTAGTTGATTTTAGGGTATCAGGTTTCAATCACTTTTACATGCTTACTTGCTCGAGTCATAAAGACTTAGAATAGAGTTTTTCTCACGCAATTCAATGTCGTGCCCCTATTTTTCTAGACATTTAGTTTCAAAAACCAACATCTAATTTAAGACTTTCACCTCATCTTCGTCTCATTGGTCTAAGTTAATCCACACAACTTAATTTCATGCATGGAATCCCTACTCATCTCAATGTTCCCCTACAATAACTAAACAATCTCCAAACTACTACAAGAATGAATATTTGATAAGTACAATAGAGGATTTTTCGGTTCAACCTATCATGTTCAAATCTCCGATAATTAAGGAATCCAACCATCACCTTGGCATGCAAACATGAGTGATGTGTGCAAAAAATGTCAAGTTTTCACATAAACAAGTATTGACCAACCTAACTTGCACAATATCCACTATTCATAGCTCATACTAATTCCAATAATCACATCATTGCCGGCAAGGCCATTAAACCTATATAAGCACACAAACAAAACAAAGAAATACTGAAATAAGTAAAAACGATTTTTTTTTTCACATAACAAACACACAGAAAGCAGTAAATCATGCAAAAAAAATAAAAATAAAATAAAAATAAAAAGCGATGAATAGCGAAAAAGTAATGAAACGTCCACCAATTTTGTCATACAAATTCTACCACCCCCAAACTTGAACTGAGCATTGCCCTCAATGTGCAAAGTGTAAGAGTTAAATATAGAATTTGAATGACAAAGTTCAAACAAAAAAAAAGTGGGGATATGAAAACTCCCCAGATCAGAATGGAGGCGGTGATAAAGATGGTGGAAGAAATTGGGTTTCAATGTGCTATCTCCCGGTGGTGGAGACAACATTTTCCTTTCCTTAGTAATTTCTTTATGGTGCAATCTTGCAAAGGACAAAAGTTAGCCGATATAATGGAAATTGATAGAATAGATGAATAATGACCTAAAACTACTAAAAATGCATAAAATCATGAAATAATTCATAATCTAATGCATAAAACAAAATAAATAAAATGGTAGAAACGTTGGGTTGCTTCCTTACCAGCGCTAGTTTATAGTTTATAGTTTATAGCTTGACTATTGGCAATTGAATTACGGGCACCTAAAGAAAGCTTTCGATGCCTTGCCCATTTTTCTTCTCTTGGCTTTGATCCACTTTTCGTTTGATCTCTAGACCTCTACCTTGCCCTTTTCAACATAATACGACTTTTCTATTTCATTCGATTCAATTTCAACTATGTAAACTTTTACTCCTACATCGGGTTTAATTACAAATCAATTTTTGGACAACCAATGAAGTAAAAAAAATGTAGGTCGATTTCATCCTCATTGATTACAACATCTTCCTTTGATTCCATTGTGATCAATTTGTCACTCTCTTTAATCCCTTCTTCCATGGTTGATACATCATCGGGTTGAATGATCGGTCCACAATCTAGATCCATGGGCAATGAGAAGTCGGTCCAGTCGACTCCTTCAAGCGGATTGTACACCCATTGTTGAAATTCTTCCAAGTACATGAAATCTCCCATAAGTATATCGTTTTCATCCAACTTGACTAGTTTTTCGAAATACTTTGCAAGTACATTTTCGTTTAATAGAGGGAGGACCATCTCCTGCAAGTTTGAAGTCTTCATCCCAATTATTTGGTAAAAAATCTCCAACAAACATGTACCCTTCATCATTTTTGTCAATTGCTTGTTTTCGATACCTCAAATATTTTCTAAACATCAGAAGTTTCGGCGTGTGGAGACCATTGCACGAGAACAAGCATTACTCAGTGCAATGCATCTTGTAACAATTATCACAACTCGGATATCCTCCAAGCATATCTTCATAATCCATGTAGCGATTATCCATTGCAAAAGTTTCATTTCTTTAGCAAGTCAGAATCATGCATTATCTGAAAAGTGCAGAGAGAGAATACAAACACGAGATAGATTAATAGTGCGGGGTTAGCCAAAGCATACAAAGATAAAAGCAAGCAAAAATAAGTAGAAAATAAAATTAAAAAAATTCAAATTAGTGTTAAAGTAAATAAAATCAAAACTAAATTAAATTCTCGGCAATGATGCCAAAAACTTGACACGCGAAAATGTGTTCGACTTATAGTGCCGCAAGTATACGGTTCGTTTCAAGTAATAAAGTGGGTTTTTAAGTCCAAGTATCATTTTCATAGAGATTTAATAGTTTGATTGTACTTAATTCGACCTTAACCGAAACTAAAGACGTTGTTTGAGTTTTTGTAACTAAATTGCAGTAAACTAGAATCTACTTATGCAAAAGAGAATGAATGATCAAATTAAATATAAAGTTCACTACGTGCAATGATATAACTAAATGCAAAGTTGAGATGACAATCAAATAAAAGACGTACTTGGTTCGCATATTCCTATGTAACGATCTATTTCAACTCTAGTTCTACAATTTGACAACATGATTAGATTGTGAAGAATCAATGTTCCTATTCTATTCAATCTCTCTCTCTCTCTCTCTCTCTCGATTAAGCTTGAATCTATTTTCATATACGACATCGATTATATTTTTATGACGAGAGCAAATATATAAAAATGCATGAATATTTATGAACACTTAGAAATTCACATAAAGCATAGCGATATATTTCTATCCCTTATCGGACCCTATGATGATTTATACCTTGTCTAATCTATTTCTCCTCTTTCGAATGGATGAAATAAATAACCATAAATCATATAATCACATGCATAATAAATATAGACTCAAATCAATGTATATAAATCATTCATCAATTCAAAACACCTTTTAATGTCAAATATATGCAACTAGAAATTAAAATATCAAATTACATGGTTCATCGTTCACCTAACACTATAAAATCTAGCTTAGCATGATAAAACTAAGAAAACAAAGAAAATAAAGAAATTCAATTGAAGAAGACATCACCCTTTCAATTCTAGAGGTAAATCTTGAATCTTGAAGTAATCTCCTCGTTCTTCCCTTTTTCATGCTCTCCAATATGTCCCAGGTAATAAAATAATGCGTAGTCCCCTTTTCTGGTCGTCATTAGGGTTATAAAGGAGTCCTAGATGTATTTCTATAGGTAGTATATTCAAATAAGGAAACTAGAAAATTTGCGTCAGATTTGAACCAAGCGACCGCTTGGTTTGTAAAATTTACCTCATGGATTCCCTGAATGGTTTTGAACGACCGCTGGGGATTTGTTCCAAGCGACCGTTTGGAACAATTGTTTTCTCCACTGGATTGCTTTCAATATTTTGGTCATAATTTTGTTTTTACCGATGTCCGATTGAAGTGATTGATAGTGAATTGGAAAGATAACTCAAAGAGCTATAACTTTGATTCCAATGTCATTTTCCAATTTGATCGTTTACCATGTCAAAAATGGGTCTCAATATGAGGCTGAAAATCGATGCATAACTTTTCGGTTAGAAATTGATGTGTCATTATACTTTGACGAAATTTCATCCCTTTGACGTCTTCTTTCCGCCAATTGACTCCTAGTACTCTCAAATTTTCATCGTTTGGTTCGACACAACTGTTGAATATTTGCACGTTAGTCCTTGAACTTTCATTTTCTTTCGTTTTGGTCATTTTTCGCTCGTTTTCACATACTCCTCGTTATATCCATCAATATTGTCCTGTAAACACAAATTGTACCGAATTAAGCCATAATTCAACATATACGTTCACAATTAGTTATGTTTTGTGGCCTAAATAAGTGTGTAAAACGCACTTATCATTCAGCCTACACCAAACAACGTCAATGAGCTAACACTTCCTCTTGTATGCTTCGATATAGTAAGCATGGATTTTAATTCAGTTTATGGGCTTCTCTTCTTTGAATTCCTTTGTTCCAAGGATCATTTCCTGGAAACCATTGTTCCGAAGCTCAAACAATCTCTCCGTCAAACTCTGAAGCATTTTCTTCCACTCTCGGGTAATATAATCCGCCCAATAAACTCCGGCTGGCCTACTTCTCGTTACGTGTTAGGACTTAGGAGACTTTGTTTCCCTAAAAATTACTCAGTGCGATAAAGATTTCAATCATCTCACTGGGAACCATCCCCGGGTCGCGGGTGACTTCTACTCCTGCATTCCTGAATTGCCGCCTGCAACCCATTCATCGGATTTCATCATATATCCGGTTACAGCCTTGCGAGTCACGCTATTTACTGGCCCCGGCATTTGTATTGGTTTGACGAACCATCACGCCATTGGCGATGCCAACACAATTTTTCGTTTTGTGAAAGCTTGGACTACAGTTACCAGATTTGGTGGAGATTCACAGTTGTTAAAGGATCAACTTTTGCCTCATTATGATAGAACTTCTATTGCAGATCCAGAGGGACTCGATTCCATATATTGGGAACTGATGGAGAAACGTAGGCCAGTGGATTCTCCACCTCTTAAGTTTACTCTCGATTCCAATAAAGTGCATGCCACATTTGTAATGACTAAAGAAGATGTCGAAAAACTCAAGAACTATGTTTTGGGAAAGCTACCAAAGACAAACCAGGTATCATCTTTCACTGTAATCTGCGCACATATATGGGTTTGCTTAGCAAAATCTGTAGCTGCCATAGGGGAGGATGTAGCTGATGATGAGGCCGAGTATTTCTGTTTTCCTGCAGATTGTCGAGCACGCCTGAATCCACCATTGCCTACTAATTATTTTGGCAATTGTTTAGCATTTCTCAAGGCAGAAATAACACGGAAAATTGAAGAAAAAGGAAGGGTTCTTAATTGCTGCAGAGTCCATTGGGGATGCTATTCAGAAAACAGTGTATAACAAGAAGGGAATCTTGGATGGTGCAGAGAACTGGCCTTCGGATTATTGGAAATTGGAAGGAAAACGAAGAGTTGGAGTGTCCGGATCGCCAATAGTTGATCTGTATGATGCAGATTTTGGTTGGGGAAAGGCCAAAAAGTTTGAAGATGCTAATATACCGATACATCAATGTCCCTTTGTAAGTCTCACGGGATTTCCAGGGAGGTTTTGAGATTGGCTTATCGAGGCCCAAAGTTATGATGGACGCTTTCGCACAGATGTTTACCATCTTCCCTGGAAATCTATAGGTTCTGCGTTTCAAAATTTTCTAACACGACTGTTGGTTGTAGTTTTTGTTGGGTTTTGTGCTCATGTATTAAAAATAACTTTTTCAATAATAAATAAATTATAATTTTTATTTATTTTTTGTATTTATTTATTATTCAACATGCAAATTAAATGACCTATGATCACTAATAAGAGTTCTGCTACACTAGTTAAAAGAAATTTTCCACTTGTTTATACACTTGGAAAAATCCCATTAATAATAATATAAGTTGAGTGGTTGCATTAAGAAGCATAGTGCAACACAAATTATATTTTGATCATAAATAATTTATTCACAATCAATGTAAGGGTCGATACCTTATATTGGAATGTTGTAGTATTCACCGATTCATTGTTTGAATTTGCGATTTGTCCTTATCGTAGAAATAGTAAAAAGTAACACTAGTACACTTGAAGTGTAATGAACTAACTACGTGTCAAGTTTATAATTTTATAGCATGATCGTGCAAAGAATTAAATTATACTTGATTGTCAGGTACTTCATCTAAATTCGTTCATAGGGTTATGCATATCTTTTCACGAATTTAATGATATTTTAATTCACAAGTAGGTGATATCAATTTGATTGATTAAATGTTTTTGTGAGTTGGAAACTTGGAAACTAGATAAGCAGAGAACATGAATTCATGTCGGGAGTCGCCATCCTTAAAAAAAATAGAGTTACTAGTTAAGTATTTTTTATTGAACAATTTAGAGGTGTCAAAATGGATCGGCCCGCACTCCTTAAGCCCGAATCGGCCCGTTTTTAAAAAAGCCCGCTCATAGCGGGCTTTCGGGCCGGACCGTAAAAAATTGTGTAACTCGGCCCGCTCGAAAAGCCCGTATGGGTCGGTTAACCGCTGCCAGTTCGCTAAAAATCGGCTCCGCCCGTTTAATTTTTTTTAAAAAAAAAACCTTAATAACATTAAAAAAATTTTATTTTTTATTTTTTAAAAAAAGGGCCGGCCCGCGGTTAACCGCGGCCCGTTTGGTTGAACCGGACCGGCCCGGCTCGCAAAAATTAGGCCCATGATTCGGCCCGTACGATTCACGGGCCGAATCACGGACCGGGCTTTCTCCGTGCGGGCCTTGTGCGGGCCTGACAGCCCACCCGTCTTGACACCACTAGAACAATTAAATCTAAACTCAGTGTTTAGCGATGACCAAATTTCAACATCTGTGATTAGTTCTCAGAACTATTAAACAAAATGATATTTAAGTTAGTGAGAATAATTAAAGAGGCAAAATGATCATTTATGCTTGTATCTCATTATCGAATCTGGAAGAGAGATAATATATATATATGACAAGTTGAATGAAGTTATTACATAATTTTTTGTTTCTGTGATGTTATATATTCCGAGAGCAGTTTATATATATATATATATATATATATTTTTTTTGTAGAAAAGCAAAGACTAACAAATAGATTGAATGATTTATGATCGACTATGCATGATCTAATTATTGAAGTTTGAATAATATGTTTATCAGATCAAGTATGAATGTATCCATAAAGTATTGAGACTTAATTGCATTTACTAAAAACATTTTAGGCTTAATTACAATTATTACAAAATTTTGGATTTAATTATAATTGCTTTGAAGTTGTGAACTTGATTGTAATCGTAACTGAAGTTCTATGACTGCACATATAATTAAGTTCCTGTTTGTTGGTCATTATTTTGGAAAAATAATATTTTTAACAATGATGAAAATATTTAGATTTATGTGCATAATATTTTATTGTGTGAATATATTGTTAAAAATGAGTATATGAAAAAAAAAAATGAAAAAGAAAGCCCACGAAAACATGGGCTAAATAAGATGTGGACTAATTGAATCTCCTATTTTAATTTCAATTGGGACTCCAATATGAAGTTTATTTGAAATAATTATTGTACCTGGATTTGAAATTTTGTCTCTATAAATAAACATCAGATAAAACCAAGAAATCCTATATAATACATAATAATTATTTCGTAAGTGTTCAAATTTGGAGAGAGAAATAGATAAAAAAAATTTGTTTTTTTTTTTTTCCTTTTCTTCATATTCCTTGACTAAAATTCGTTTCTTAATTTAATTAAAAGAATGTGTCCATCCGTTGGTGTAGTCTTGACTCTAAGTAATATCATAGAAGACTTGGAGATTTGGAGCATCAAGTTCTTAGACTTTAAAGTTGAAAGCTTGTGATTCAAAATGCTAAAAGCTCATATGATTTAGATCAACTTCAAGAATTAATCATCGAATTTAGGTAATAATTCAGATAATTTATTCTTGATATAAAATATACATAAACATCTAGACGATCTTGTATTCTTGAATTAAAGTTTTTTTTTTTTTTTTTTAAAAAATTTTCGGATAATTCTTATTCCGGTTTTTACCATACATTTCAAGAGATCACAACTTCTATCAAATTTTAACTACATATTTTATCAACTTTCATAAAAAATATGTCACACAACCTTAAGTAAATATAAACAGAGAACGGATGAAATAGGAGAAAAGGCAAATACGGAAAGAGATGATTTTGAAACCTTTAGTTTTTTTTTTCCATTCTTTCTTCTTTCAAGCTTTTTGCTCATACGCAACTGAGTGATGTTATTTAGTCCTATTGATATTTAACACCATTCTAAATGACAACATGTGTCACATTCAATGATAAATTTAAATACAATGGGATATGATGAAATTAGTCTGATCTATTATATATTGTCACCTAAACTCTTGCTATATCACTAATAAACTTAGATGACATTACTCTTTACAAAGTAAACTTTGATCATTAGAAATGAATCTCTAAATGCTTCCTACAATTCTCATTGCCATATATGTTAGTTGCTCTAGACCAACTCGGACCCTTTTTGCTCCAATTACCTCCAAATTTATGTTTTTATCCCTTGATCTCACAATTACACTAATTAAGTAGAAATACACTAAATTTTTAAATATGACCAAATTTATAAGCCAAAATAAGTGTGTAAAACTTACTTATAAACATGCCAGAAACTTAATTTCATCTTCATCCTGAGTACGATTTCATACCCAAACACATAAACAATTAGAAATACAATCAATTTGTTGTCTTACTTTATATGTTTTAGGTTTTGAAACTGCTCAAACAATTTATAAAATACTTCTAAAAAATGCTATCAAAACAATTTTACTTATCAAATGCTCTCAGTGTGTGTATAGTCAATTCAATCACCATAAGCCTTTTGGTTGGTTATATGTGGGTGTTGAATTACCAAACCCCAGTTACTAAAAAACAATAACTTTAATCGTTTAATAGTTCTTCTTCTTTTTTTTTTTTTTTTTTTTTTTTTTTTGGATTTACTAAAAAATAATAACTTTAAGTGGCTAAAGAATACCAGTGAGTTTACAACTTAAAGTAATTTTAAGCTCCTCGTAGAGAATTTTATCGAGTTACTAAAAAATAATAACTTTAATTGACTAATTGAATTATTAATACTTAAAAAGACTAAGATCTTATGTAATTGAAAGTTTTGTTGTCTAATAGTTATTTTTTGATATTTTTTTATGGGAAATAAATTTATATTATATATAAGAATGTCACCTTTAGGTAGATGTAAAAACAATGAAGTATCTATATAATGGTAAAAAATATATTCTTGGAATTAATTTGACTATTATATCTTTATTTGGCTCATGTCTTTGGAATGAAAATTGTTGTTTCCCTCTGTTTTTTACCCTTCTCTCATCCTACTCTCTCTCTCTCTCTTCCTACCATGTTCCTTGGCCTTTTTATAAGATATGTTTCCCATTTTTAACCCTACCTCTTCATTTTTTGAGTTATTTGTAGCCAAGGTGCTCTTATTCAATCTCCAACCTAGTTCGTAAATTATCCTATCATTTCAGGTCTTCGCTCTCGTTCATAAGCTGGGGAAATTATCATCCCTACTGAATGAGTAATTCGCAAGTCGGTCAGATGAGTAATTTGTAGATACATCCACTTCTACTTCTCTTTCAATAGGGTCGGTGTCTCTTCTGTGCCCTTGAAAATAGACCATATCACTTTGCACCTCCTCATCCTTTTGCTAATCTTCCATTTGGGTTTGATGATCTTGGAAGATACTTGGTTGAGGCATCTCCTAGGCTTTTGCATACCCATTTGAGCCTGTATCTGATGGAAGAGTTGTGCATTATGGAGTTTTACTCCGTGATATTTCTCATGTTGGAAGTCATGGATGCTACTTTTCTAGAGGCGGGCGGCCATCCTATCACCTATGAGATGATTAGGTTTCCAGTGATGTACATGTGTTCGAGAGATCTCACTTATTCTTTGCAAATTCCTTTCCTCTTTACTAGCACTCGTAATGGATGGACACGTTTTTTTATTCAAATAAAGGGTTCTTTTGAGCAAATCTTGAAGGAAAACTCAAAACACCTAAGAAAGAAGAATGCTTAAAACTTTTTTCTTCGAAACTTCCACTTGTTCTTTGTTCAAGAGCAAAACCTTTTTCAAGGAAGAAATGTACTTTCCTGTAAGCTTTCCCCAAGGGGTTTGCTTGTAGTTAATAGTGTGGTTTTTCTCATCTGGCGCCATTCTATTGACCTTGATTTTTGCATGGATGATGTTGCTAATAGATCTTGGCTCTACTCACACCTATGTTGCTTATCTTTTATATAATTGGACAAATCATTAGGAGTACGTAACCCTCTTTGATGGTGGAAAAGGCAATCGTGAGCACTTTGACAGTCATGTCAGTCAACCTATATGAGTATATTTGAATGTGAGATGTATAAGAGATGTGAATCACAATAGTGTTTGGACACCAGAGGTTTATAGAGAACACAATGAGAGCAATATTACTTAAAGAGTATAAACTTGTATTACAGTTAAATGATATTAAGTGTGAGCTTTTATAATTGAAGAGGTAGAATGGTTACAATTGGATAAAGAGATATGTGACCTCATCTTGACAACCGAAGCGCCTTGTCATAGGTCCTCAAAATCTCAAGTTTGGTAAAGCCATCTCTAACACCAGCCAATACAGAATCTAAACCAATGTTTTAAAATGAACCAGTAAGTAAAAAAAAAACCACCAACTATAAATTCCAAATCTAATTTGCGTCTTTAATCTTTTACTAATAATTGCTTCCATAATGCAATAGTCACACCAAATTCGGAAGACTCCTTGCTAGAACTATACTTCTAACTAATCAAATTTCATTTTCCTATACAAAAACAGAGAGTATAGTTCATTCAAGGGTAAAATAAAGAGAGTATAAATTATTACCTAAGCAAATATGCCCATTGCTGTAAATGTGAGGATGCAATGGTACTGGATGCAGAAATATCACCTGCAGTAATTCCCAATCATACATAAATTATAACAAATCAAAACTCAAATGATCAATTATAACTCATAACTCAATAACTCGTACAACATAAATTATTTATCCCAAATCACATATTCACAGATTCTCATTTGAATGCCAAATTGCCAATTAACTTAGAACATAAATCATGATTCATAAGTCATAAATAAAAAAATAACACTAGATCATTGCAATAAAAACCAGAACATATACATCAATTAAGCACTGGATATATCTCACATGCAACTGAACATCAAACAAAAATTCTCGTCTAAAATCTTAATGCATTCATTTAAATCTTGACGAACCTTTTTCGAATAGCCAAGGTCTGTTCACCAGGAAATGATTGCGGAAACTCATCAAACAGGCGATTCGCTCCGCCACCTGCACACACATGAAGTCGTGCTGTTCTACAAATAATTATTTTTACCATTGCCTCATAATTACATCAAAAAAGTAGAACTAAATTAAAACAGAAAAATAATGATTATAAAATGATAATTTACCGTTGTTCCAGAGCAAGGGTTGGTTAAGTAATACCAGTGCATATAATAGAGAGGAGCCACTGTCGCCAGGAAATTGAGGAAGAGCCGAAGAAGAAACGTAGAGGAATGAACCATCAAATCCATCTTTCTCTCTCTCTCAATTCAAAATGAAAATTAAATTCAAAGAGTATAAGAATAGCCCCAGTACAGAATCTGAATTTCAGATTTTGTGGAAACCACACAACTATAATAAAGAAATATTTCAATTCTCTTCTTCCGACTCTGGCGGATCCAATTAGGGCGGCCTAGCTAGCCACTGCTTGAATCCGCCACTATCCATGAGGAGATGAAGTTATGGATTTGAATTTAGGGTTTTGGAATGAAATGAAATCCGTGTGTGAGTAAATGAAATTTTATGAGTCAAGTGAATTTTTAAGCGGGAAGCGAAATTTTAAGATGGGAAAATGAAATCATAGTTAACAACTACAAAAGAAGTAATCATTGAATATCGAATTTTCCTTCAGTTTCAACAACGAGATAAAATTAGTTGTTGTTTTAATCTATTAACGATCAAACATTATTGTCATTGAATGTTACTATATTTTTTTTTTGTATTTTTAACAATCAATTACATTGTCGTTGAATATGAACAAACATTTTTGTGGGAATTTTTTATTTGACGTCCACTCACGATGACAAATTTTAATTTGGTCCTAGAAAATATAGAATTAACAACTATTTTTTGGTTGTCATAAAATATTTCCAACTAATTTAAAATTTGATTCTTCATCATTCATTTTCTACGACCAAGCATAATATTTAGTCGTTAAAAATAATTTTTAACTACCAAATCAGTTGTAAAATATCATTTTTCTTGTAGTGCATGCATACTATATATGCCCTTTGTAAAAGTTGTAGTTGAGTACTAATAGCTTTGCTAATTTTTCTGTTTTTCATTTTTTCAATCTGTTTGAGTAGTTCAATTAGAGGGAGAGCAAATTGTGCAATTCTAAGCTTCATAGTGGACTTCAGGAGTGAGTAAACTTTATTCTGGGGGAACACTTGTGATGGATTCCGGAGAAAAAAAATTCAATAATTATAAGTTCTTGAGAGGATAAATTGCTAAGTTTGATTTGTTGAAACGAAGGCACAATATTTTAAGAGAGAGGTAATAATTAATAAATTGTGAACGGTAAATTTTAACAAAGTTCTATTGAATATGGCATGGTGAGATTGTGATGTTCAACAATAGCTTTGAGTTTACTATGTCTCAGTTTTATCATTCCTTATACCTTTGTGGGTTTCCTTATGTAATGTTCGAATAATCTATTTTCTCTATGAAAATTGCCGATACTTGGCAAGAATTCTTTTTCATGTGATTTTGTCAAGGTTCAAGGTATGAATATCATCTTTTACAATTGCTATTTTATAACCCCTAGAAAGCTACAATGAATTGATTGAGTTTCGAAAAGCTCCATTTTAATGTTTATTGCAATGATTTTTCAACTACTAATATTACTCATTCTTCCTATCGAATTTTCATTTCTTAGACATAGAACAAATTTTACAAGATCAACTTCTTAAATTATAATCCACCACTATTGATATTTAAAAATCAATGAATCTAATTCTCTGTATTTGTGCGCACATCAAAGAGTCCAATGCCTAGATTTCTAGTATTATTAGAAATCAACAGAAACTAGAAGGTGATCGTGATCCGGTATTCTTTTGGAATCAACGGAATTTCGATCGCTTCCATCCATTGGTATTAGAGCCGTGTTCATTTATGATAGTGTTCGTGAAATATAATGACAAAACTTAAGATGTATGATGATAATCTTTTCCTTCTTTTTGATCCAAAGAAGTTGATCATGGACATATACTTGGACGAGACTGTTATTGTCCGCCAATATTTGACAAAGAAATTTAAGAATCTTTGGATTTCAGTTAAGAAGATCCTCCAATCTTTGACGAAGAAATGGAAAAAAAATTGTAAATTTGGGTAACGACAGTTATGATAGATTCTCTATCTTCAATGAAGAAATTGAAGAATGTATGAATTTGTGTAGTGATAGTTGCAACATTTTACCTATTTTCTATGAAGAGTCTGATATCAATATCTCTGATAGGTGGTTCAAAGAAATCATGGTTGGTTTTAAATGCCACACAAGAGTCCGTGGATCTTGAGATGCCAGCTATATTTCGAATCGATCGAAGAGTTTTCTTTTGTGTGCCCTACAAATTTACCAAGTAAATCACCATTATTATAAGATTTTGGATGATAACACGGTGCAAGATTCGAGGACAAATCTTTGTCAATCGGAGGAGAATGGTGACGATTGAATATGGATGGTTTTAATTTAATATAGGCAATTTTGTCTTTGTATTGTACTCTAATTTATAATTAATATATGACAGGTTGAATTTGGGGATTCATGCACAGGGGTGGTAACAATGACTAATGACTTAGGTGTTGTTTCCGACTTGAATAGAAGGATTTGTATGGAGAAATCAGTATGTATGAATATGTACTATTTTTGGGTTTATAAACGATAATGGAAATGGAGTTGATGTGATCCGGGTTGCGTCACAAACTCACGAAAGTTTGACGAATGACAGGAAGAGATCTAAGCCGGATTCGGGTATTCAAGGAATCAACAAAAGTCGTACAATTACTTGTTCGAGTTATGGGGCACGACATGTTAGAGGCGACGCGCCGAAGACCAAGTTTCATGTTGGGGTCGAAAGCTGAAAAGATTTGGAGTAACGTGATAAAACTGGCCGAAGACGGAAGCAAGGTTCTGCCAAACTGGATGACCGGACGCCTTTTACTGGACGTCCAGATGAAGCCAAAGACAGGAGCAAAAAACTCTGCCAAATCGGACGTCCAGACTCATCCGGATGAGCAACTGGACGTCCGGAAGGTCGTCTGGTCGAAATGTAATTTTCCACATTTTCTTTCTATTTGACTAGAATTGGTTATTTTTGGCAAGTTTTCTTAATTTTGGACTCTAAAACTCGTTTTTTTATTATCCTATTTTCTTAGTTTAGTATAAATAGGATTTTATTTTTCATTGTAAAACACTTTTGACATTATTTTGAGAGATTTTATACAATTTTGAGAGTTTTAATTCTTCCATGTTTTTGGTGGTTTAAAGTACTAACTTGAACTTATCAAAAGGAGATCGCAATCCTTTTGTGACGTTCCGACTTCACAGTTCTTGTTTCGGGTAATCAACGGGTCGAATTTCTCGCGTGGAATCTCGGTTCTCGGTACGGGTCGAACAACGGGTCGGGTTGCTCTTTGCGCGGCGTGATTTTTAGTTTTCTTGGGTTTGTTTCATCTTTTTCTTGGTCGGGTTCACATCAAGAGTTGTAATTGTAAAATTGAAGGGACATACATTGAAGAAAATCATTGTGTCCATGAGAACCATCGATGAACAAGAAAATAGGACAAGAAAAGCAAATTGAGCAGAACAAATTTTTGGAGCCTTCATCCCCTTTTAAGGCCAAGTAATTTGTGTATTGGAGAGCATGAAACATGGTCTATATTTACCCCTATTTGGTGGAAATTAAAATCAATGTTTTAGTAAATTTTGATAAAAGTTATTGAAATTTGGGGTTAAAAAGTTCTGAATCTAAAAAATATATAGTTAAAATTAATTGTTAACTTTGATTTAAATTTAAATTAATATTTTAATTACCATGGAGCTGGGGCATGTAGTGTCATGGAGAAGAATGCTACGTTTGAAACCGTGTATTTGTCTATCGGGTTTTAATTCCTGTAAATGACTAAAAATATAAAGTCTGTATTGACAAATATGAATTTATTTCTATTTTAATAGCATTTTTGTAGTGTAGCTTGGCTTCAACTCTAGTTGACCTTTCTTATTTTCGTCCGCACGAGAACTGTGAGAGCAAAATATAAATGAGCATGTTATATGTACTCACACATTTGTATAATATTCTTTACTTACTACACACAATAGGAATAGAGACCACACAATCGATATTTTTTAATTCAAGTGGGGTTCGCAGTTTTTGTAAGAGTGAATAAAATATTTTGTATATTTTGTGAGTACATATATATTTATCCAAATATAAAATATACACATTCAATTTGTCTAATTAACTAATTTGGTTTTGTGAATGTTGTTTTATTTCATATTTTTAAGTCATATCTTGATGTCAACATTTTCTCCTTGAATTTATGTAACCTCTCTAAATTAAATATTCACATATGTTACTTTGACCAGAGTTTTTCCACAGCATATAATTATTTAGTTGAAAATCACGACCTTGTACAAACTTGTTCCAAACTTCAAATACATAAAAACTAATAGTCTGGCAGCACAAATTATCAATAATATGTATGTGTGAGATGAAACCATGGTTTTCCGACAAGATTTTTTCGACTTCCAGAAATTAGTCAACGAAAATACTATTTTTCCTGATTAATAAAAAATTTCTTCGGGTATATCTTTGCCAGCCGGTTTTTTATGACCTAATGAAAATAGTCAATGAAAATCATCTTTGTCGACCAATAATGTTTACCGACCAAAATATATTACTAGTAGGGCTAGACTATATATTTATGCCGACAACAATTAAATGGGTCGATGGATATCTTATTTTTTGGCCCAAATATTTGATGGGAACTTGGCGACTTAACATATACTGACCAAGATAATATAGTAGTCGATATAGATTTCACACATTTGCCGACCAACTGAAAAAGGTCAGTGAATGACTTTTTTATTTTTTTTTCCAACTCTTTTGGTGGGGAGTTGGAGCTTTAATATTTATCGACCAATGCTCAGTGCACACTTGAACCTACTTCAATGCTCAGTCGACTCTTTTTTAACGTATTATTTCAAGCTATTATCGTATCTCTTTTCACTCACTATATGGTTCTATATAGGCTGTTTTAGAAATTCATTATGATAAATATGCAACTCTTAAAGAGTTTATGGAGAAATCAATGGTCAATTGGTCACTTTAAGGAGTTTCGATATGAGCTGTGCACACACTACAAGGAGTATCTAGACCAATGGATTTTACGAAAGCGAATAAGCCCAAAAAAGTTGACCAGGTCGATTGGGTTATTTGCGTGACATTTATATGTATTTTCACCTACTTTTATGTTCATTTGTCAACTTATTAAGTTCGTTGAATATTTTCGTTCTATTTAATTGTACATCACACGAAAGATTCAAGTTAACCGTTGAAAATAGATCGCAATGAGAGTTTGTCCATTTTCTGGTTCTAAATCCTTTATTCAATGTCAGGCTATAGAAATGAGAAGGAAATATATCCATTTCTATCGGGAAATAGTTTCAATTCAAGTAAATCTTATTCTTACCTCTTATAATAGGATAATGGAACTGGGCGGCCAGATAGAATTCAATTATGAAAGAATACATGTTATGAGGACCGTTACGAAAAAAGTTGGGACTTTACGGCAATATCAATGGCCGCAACGTACGCCCGAACGTTGTAAAAAGTCTATGGCAACATTTTTTGTGCGTTGCAAAAGGTTGTTTTTGGTGTAGTGGTGGATCCATCATGTTATTATTTTACTACCTTATTTGCATCAATACTTTTCTATTGTCATGCAGAAGGAGATGGTAGACATACATTCTTGTTGAGGAAAATGAGAGTAAGGGTTAAAGAGTACAGCTCACTGCTAAAGAAATGAAATCGTGACACATGTCCTTGGCACTACTTTTTGTTACTACGAGGGTTTGGGTAGGGACCCAAAGATTCTACGTGCTACGGCTCTATGGCCCTGTTTGATTCTCATTTTAATTCTCATTCTCATTCTTCTACTCATTTTCAATCACACATTCTTCAATAAAATAATATTTTCTATCACATCAATAACTTTTCCTTCTTTTTCAACCACACATTTCCCATCATATCACTATTTCAAAATTCATTTTTCCCAAATAATGCCTATCAAACACATTCTATATATATAGTTCCTTATATTTTGGAACTAGGACTGACTTGTAAAGATACAATATATTATGGGGAATTTTCATAAATGTCACAAAATTGGAAAAATACACCAAATTTTTTCATTTGCACTAAAATTGTTAAAAAATGTCACTTTTTGTTGTGAAAGGTCCAAATTACCCTTGCAAACACATTTTTGGAGCATTTATTGCATGATTTGAATGTCATTAATGGAGTTGATTTGATGATTAAATTTCTATATTTTATACTTATATATATGTGTATTATAATTGGAATATAATATACATTTATTATATTCACAACATATTATAAATTTTTTTTTTTTATGTGATGAGCTTGAAGTTTCTCTTCATTCATATTGTTGGTAGAGTCCTTGTTTGGATTCTTCTCAATGAGGATGTAGGAGACTTTGAGAAGATTGAGGTAAAATAAGACTTTGATCTTCCACCGCTTGAAGTGGACATTCTTAAAACGAAAGGGTTTGTTGAGATCTCCAACGTTGTCAACGGGTTTCTTAGATGCTAACTCCATTTGTTTGACTTTTCTTAAAATTGTTGGAGAAATTCGATAATAGAAAGTTACAAAAATAAATAGGAAAAAAAGGAAACAAAAATGGATTGAGGCGCGGATATCTCGCTCTCTTTAAGGAGATTTATGCCCTTTATAGTTGGCAAAGTCTACAACACGATGCAGCAGAATCTCTCTATGATAGGATGCAATAGCCTGTCTATTCATCGTATAATTCAAACAAATTTTGCACAAGTAGTTGAATCCAAAATTCCACTAAAAGAACACCCTTATTTGCTCAATAATCTCTCAAAGAAAATGAGTGAAAATGTAAGAAGGGAAGATGAGAGAATTGTGATTGTTATGTTGGTGATGAATGACTAATGAATAGTCCTATTTATACGTAAAAATAGGCCACACAAAATAAAGAGGTGTCATAAATTCATGAACGTTTCCACTTTTCATTTTTTAAACCTCCAACCTATTCACCTTTCTAAATTCCAAAACCTAATAATCTTAAATCGAATGAAAACAAGAAATTAATTAGTGAAAAAAATTATTAAAGTTTAATATAGATGCATACTATGTTTGAAAATCATTAACTAATTTAATAATCGTAGATTAGTAGTAGAGCTTTAAATCTTAATAATAAATATATTATTAAGCGGAATTTGATTAGCATGTTTTACTCATGAATATTATTCACTATTAAGATTTTGACCACAAGTGAGCCGTCCTTAGTGTTCTTTATATTCGAGTCTTTACAGAACGCAAGTAGAGAAGCATCAACAACTCTAATCCCGGAACAATAACATTTTTGAGTAATTTATTTTTTAAGACGTAACTATTTTCTGTTCGTAGGAATATGAAATTTGATACAGTTTAAATACCTGATTGATTAATCTATTTCTAATATTTATTTCCATGAATTCTAAATTTTTTTCGAGGATGCATATAATCTTGAACGTAGAATTTCTGACGTGGGTAACTTCGGGTAAAGTTTAGTATCACTTCATTAAATTATATGCATTGTTTTTCTTCTGTACACAAAAAAGATACATATATAAACATATAACTTGTACACATAACATTACTATTTAATAATAACTATGATTATCTAGAAAAACATAATTAATTGTTGTCTTGACCGAAATGTCATTGGGCAATTAAATGAGTGAAAATTATGCGACTATTTAATGGAGCAAATGGGCAGAATGAGACGTTAGTTGTGATTTGCACAAAGAATGGTCAATATGAAGTTCCAAACGTCAAAAATAAAACGATAGGTACAATTAATGTAAAGAACGTAAACGAAAGGGAAATTTGTCCTAATTATCCAGTTGGAATTTTCAGTGAGCCTATAAATAGACTTAGCTTTCCAATATTTTTCTCATAACAACTCCACCAGTTTACCGAGGGAAAAAAAATCTACCTTTGTTATACATGATCCTGGATTATGTTTCTTGTATTGTGGGTATTTGTGGTTATACACGTAACGTATATTCACGTACATGTGTGCTAGAACGCAAACAAGAGGTGAACTTAAAAAATTGTAAGTAATGGTCTGTTTGATAGCAAATGATTTTCATAGAAAATGAAAATCATTTTCTATCTTCACCCAATTTTCATGTTTGATATCAAATATTTTCTTAGCAATCATTTTTCCATCCACCCCCATGCGCTTTTTTTTTTTTTTTTGGGAACAAATTCTAGCCCAAATTGTAAAAATAAAAAAATAAAAATAAAAATCTATCTCTTTAATTGATAATTTCTATGGAAAACAAAGTCAAACGAATGGTATTTGATTTTCCTTTTTTTTTTTGGCAATTGGAAGAAATTCTAACCCCAATTGTAAAAAAAATATATCCCTTTAATAGACAATTTTCATGAAAAACAAAGCCAGACGAATACCAAAATATCCAAAATTTTAAAATTTTTCAGTTGGAAAAATTATACCAATAAAACACAATTAATCGACAATTCTCGATAAAACAAACTTTAGGCAATTCAATTCTCTATAATTCATTTTCTTTCCACCAAATTTTATTTTTGCAATCAAACGGATCCTAATTTTTTTTTTTTTTTTTTTTTTTTACGGACAAGAATATTGCAACTTCAATTTATAGTATCATGAAGGTGCATGCTTCTTTTTACGGTTGAATATTATTGTAATAACGTTAGGTTATTGAGTTTAATTCATTAAGGTATATGGTCTATTTAAGTGCATTAATCTGGATTATTTCATATTGCTTGCAATCATGATTTCTGAGACCTTCACGTCTTGTATTTATAAAAAAAAAAAAAAAAAAAAAAAACCACATAAATTCCAGGATATATCGAAGGTTCCTCTTAAGAACAAATTCTTTCATTTACACATAAATTTTTATTTTCTAAATTATTTTAAGAAAATAAAAAGTATGTTGAGAAGTGATACCAATTCCTCAAATTGTCCACATGATCCTCTTCATATAAATATTAATAAGACAAAAATATATAAATTTAATGGAGAAAATTAACATAAAAATTAAGTAAAAAACTCCCCAAAAAAAAAAAATCAAAAATAAATAAATCAATAGAGCTATTTTAATTACAGTAATACCAAGACATGATTCTAACAAATTATTCTTGCATTGTGCCTATACTAAATAATCGAACAGTTGATTTATATGAATTAAAAATACATGAAGTTAATTAACTGGGTTAGGAGTTTGGCTAATCAAGTAGCTCACACACTAGTTAAGGCCGCTAGTTCATTACATGATATTGTTGATTGGTCTTATTTTCCGCCTTTATTTATTTCAAATGTATTCCTTGCCAATTTGATGATTAAATAACATTATTTTCTTAAAAAAAAAAAAAATAAATAAATAAAAAAAATGTTACATTAATTGATGGCAGGCAATAGCTTTAGGAACTTGTCCTTGTGGACTAGGAAAAACTTGTTTCTGAGCAGCATATAAAAATCAAAATATAATAACTAAGTTGGTTAAAATTGTTGTTTTGACCAGACTTGTACCCAAACGTATTTAGATCAAGAATTACATCTAAATCCTCCACAAATTGACTAAAAAATGTGTATGTTATTAATAAATGTTCTATTTATGAATACAATCCTTGTTGGCACAGTTGACATCAATTCAATGTCCTAAAGTCGATCAATAACCAATTTATTACAAGAATGCAATAAAGTTAATAATTTTTCCATTTAAATTTTACTTCCCATTCTTGGACCACCTAGAGTAGAAAGGAGGAATACTTTGTTCATTTATGAAGAAATTAGATGGATTGACCTTGATTTTTACATGAATGAGCCTCTTCAAATTATTCTTAAAATATTTGAGTCCCCAAATACTTGCTCGTGCATAGCTAGTATTGCCTTAGTTATTAGGGTCATGTTACTTGTACATTGAGATGGTGTACGGCCCCCTCACAAGAGAGAGGGGCCACGATTTATTTTATTGAGCGTGGGTCCTCTTTTTGTGAGGGGGCTGTCAATCCAAGAGTACAAATAACATTTCCCTTGTTATTAACTCCTATATCCAGATCTCGGTAGTTGATTTATACTTGAGTCTTGATTATTTATAATTGCTTACAATCATAATATTTTGACACCTTCAATCTTGTATAGTTTATTTATGTGCACTGGTCTTGATTATTTAATATTGCTTCCAATCATAATATCTGACACCTTCAATCTTGTGTACAATAAAAAATGACCACATAAATTCAAGATTATACCAAAAGTCTAACAGAAGTCTTACATTTAAAAATAATTTTTTGAAAAACTTTATTTTCTAAATCATTTTAAGAAAACAAAGTTATGTTGAGAATGGATATCAAATTCCTCAATTTGTCCACATGGTCTTGTTCATATAAATATTAATAAAATAAATAAATAAAATAGACCAAAAAAATTAGCGTAAAATATTACGTGGAAAACTTCAAAATCGAAAAAAATCATGGACTGTCAATAGAGCAACTTCACTATATGAAAAATTTGTAATTTTATTTAAAATCAGAATCACTCATACACCCCAAATCCCATTCACAACCAAAAATATTATTACTGGATGAGACTACAATGGATATTCAAGAGGGTACATGACTATCTCAAACTAGGATAAAATAGAATACTGAAAGTTTAAATTAACAGAATAATTTAGACCCAAGTGCGAAATTAAAATAATTAAAAGCAACAAGCCACTTATTAATTTTTTTCTAGATGATTAAGGAAATTAATTCTATTAGTTTCTATATTTAAACAATCACAAACATTAATATCAAAAGTGATAAAAAGTAAATAACACTAAATATAATCACAAAGAAAAGTCCCAAACTAAATAAAAAAATCTCCCAGAAAACTTGATAGTAAAATTCACTAGAAAAGTTAACTTACAGTTGGTCCAAATACTACTAAACTTTAGTTGATTCTAGCCACCTAACTTGTAAATCACCTGGGAACTCCTTCGGTTGTGTATGCACGCACTTCTTAGAATTTTGAGCTACTTTTCTCTCAATGTGGATCAACATGAACGAACCTCGCCCTTAAGTGTCGGAACTCCAAACACCTTTTTCCAAAACTATAGAACTCTAAAGGGTAATTTGCAAATGTAGGATTTTGTTTTGGTGTCTGATCAAGGATCTTTTTGTGTTTTGATCTCTAAGCTGGAGCAAGACATATTAAAATATATATTTGAAAATTCAAAGTATAATCTCTTGACTTACAACAAGGCTCTACCAAATTTTGATCAATACATAAATATATGAATGTTTTAATCTTGTGTTGAATATAAGAATCAGTGTGTATTAGGATCCTTAATAATGTGATCTCTATTGTAATACAATGATTCCACACACCTTGATGTTCATGGGGCTGTATATTTATAGTAGATGTATTTGGGATGAAAAAGGGATAAAAAAAATAAAAAAATAAGTGGTTTAGGTACATTGGGATTGTTGTGTATCGAACAGTCACTTATGTGAAATCCGTGTAGTAAGCGAGCGGTCGACCTGCTGCTTGAGTGCTAGAATCATGCCAAGTGAGTGGCAAAATCCATGTTTTGAGTGCTAGAGTGCCACACGCATGGGAAGCGAGTCTTGGTGAGTCCTTCTTTGAATCAACTTCTTGAAGTCCGAATGTTGATCTTTTTCTTGGTTTTCTTGACTTATTTTTGGACTCTATCATTCCCAAACTATTTTTACTATGACTTGGACTCAATAAATCTTACTTCACTTTGATTGCAATTAAATAAACTCCTAATACATTTCAATTAAGACTTGATTTTGACTAAAAAAAATTGTCAATTACAATTTTGCAAATCACTAATTATATATTTTGACTTAACAAATACTAAGTGGAAGAATTTATTTATAGGGACACAAAACAATAGGATTTTAATTACGATAATACCAAGAGTAGATCCTTAAAATTTTTACTGGCATAATGTCAACTAAATATCTATGAATAGAAAAAATGCATGATGCTATTTTTTATTTTTTATTTTTTTCATTTCAAGGAGAAGTCATGCTAAAAACTCCAATCTGCAACGCAACTTTCATGGGCGTTTCAAATTGGTTAAGAATTCAAAAAAAATAAAAAAATAAAATTTGTTACATTAATTGATGGTAGGCAATAGCTTTAGGAACTTGTCATACGAAAAAATGTATTTCTGAGCAACATATTTGAGCGATTCAGGGATTCAAGTTGTTAGGAATTATAGCCATGGTATTGAAGGGAAGGGTATCTATGTTAATTTTGATGATGGGAGGCTGAGTGGTAGGAAGAGTGTCAATCCCAGCTATTCGACTCCAAGGAAGGCTTTGTTGACGAGGGCTGAGACTAATATGTTTCTCATGAGTCCAATGAATGGTGGGATGCCACATTCGAGGGGTTTGCATCAATTTGTTGAAACATGAAAAATTGTGAGTGAGTGGAAATTTGATAAGGATGGAACTTGTAGAATCTGGAAGAGTCGAAACCCTTTCATTTGTGCGAAATTCCAAGTTTAATGGTGTGAAGAAAGACAGGTTCATTCTTTCTACAGGATGACCATCTTCATAGGTGAAGAACTTGACATAATCGAGGGAGTTGGAGCTTCACATTAGCTCACGAAAATAGAGTTTAACAACTCAATAATCTTGTGGTTTCATGTGGGGGAGAAAGGTAGTGATAAAACATAAATAAAACATAAGAAAAACATATAAACACAAAGCTAAAAACAGCTTCCTCTACTGGTTATTGAACCAGCAGAGGAGACATCCAAGGTCACTACAGGGACTACATTTTGAATATATTTTTGTATTAATTTGTTGTATAATCTCTTGTACAGCCAGCTCCACAATGGAGCACATATTATATATAGACAGATATAGCAGCCTGTCACTACCATTTCTATAAGTTACTCCCCTTAACTTATGTACTAGTTGCCCAAAATTTTAATACATTTCATCACATGTCATAGTTGGTTTGCAACCAAACTAGACTTACAATATTTGAAACCACAATTACAATTTAATTTGTTTGACAATAAAGTGTCAATACCCAACAAACTCCTCTTCGACACTTTGATTGGAAAAAAAAAAAATTGTGTCAAAGTTCTTTAAAAAATCGATCCATTCTCTTCATTAGATTGTTCTTCATTTTTCTGGCCATTTTCTGCTTCTGAAACGTTGCTGAAGTTGTGCCATTTAAATACCGGTTTTTCTTCAAATTTTGATACAATACCGGATTTACAGATTTTGAACATATCGGATTTGAACAATGCATACCGGATTTCCATTTGCAAGTAGATTTTTAGTTTTCATACCTAATATTTGCTTTGGACGGCATTCTTGCCGGATATTGGCAGATTTTGCATACTTACCGGATTTTGAATTTAAACATTTGCTCATCGTATTTCAACATTTTGAGTTGCAAATACTGGATTTCAGCTAATCTTGGCACTTACCGGATTTTTTCAATGCATATCGGATTTCAGCATATTCTTGGCAATTACCGGATTTGAAAGACAAATATTGAATGTTGAAATACGGTATGAGCTTACCGGATATTGAAGAGAATCTTTTCACTTACCGTATATTGGTTTAATAGATTCCTTCTCTTACCGTATTTCAATATTCTGAATACTGGTCTTTTTCAATACAGCCATTAAAACTCCATATTTCTCCACTGAAATTTAACCATTTTAAACAAGATTTTGTTCTGATTTCAGCTTCTTCTTTAACATTTAATTCCCCTTGTCTGGTTCCAACTTTGTTTTTTTTTTTTTTTTTTTTTTTGTTTCGAAAAAAATGTTTAGCCATTTAACACCAATTCAGCCACAAGAAACGACTAATTTTGGCTGCTGTAGACACAGATTTAGTCACCTTTTAAAACAACTAGGGAGGACTAAAACCTGGTTTTATTAACTATTTAACACCACTCGAAACTCAGTACCTTTAAACTAATTTTATCCAAGAGTACTTGAGCCATTTTTAAGAGAACTGTCACTACAAGGTTCCAAGAGGCTGTTGCTAAACAAACGTGCTTCCAACCACTTTTTAAAACCGCTAGGGAGGGTTGTTGAAGTATAAAATAAAGGCTACAACCTGTGAAGGAATAACACGAAAAATGGTCACTTTTTTTTTTATTGTGAAAGTGCCAAAAACAGGTTGATTAACTACTTGTTAACTGGGCCTGATTCTTGATCTTTCCATGACTTGAGCTAAAACAACAACAACAATGACAACTCTCTTTAAGAGTGCTCCACGTAGATAAAATATCAAGACATAAGGGGATTTTTGAAAACATTTTTTTGCTCAGAGTTTTGCAGCATTTGGAAAGCATTTTCTTGGCTCTTAAGATCATTGAAAGCTCTGATATCATTTGTAGAATCTGAAAGAGTCGAAACCCTTCCATTTGTGCGGAATTCCAAGTTTAATGATGTGAAGAGAGAGGTTCATCATTTCTACAGGATGACCATCTTCATAGGTTAAGAACATGACATAATCGAGGGAGTTGGAGTTTCACATTAGCTCACCAAAATAGGGTTTAACAACTCAATAATCTTGTTGTTTCATGTGGCGGAGAAAGGCACTGATAAAACATGAATAAAACATAAGAAAAACATATAAACACAAAGCTAAAAATAGCTTCCTCTACTGGTTATTGAACCAGCAGAGGAGACGCCCAAGGTCACTACTGGGACTACATTTCGAATATATTTTTGTATTGATTTGTTGTGTAATCTCTCGTACAGCTAGCTCCACAATGGAGCACATATTATATATAGATAGATACAGCAGCCTGCCACTACCATTTCTACAAGTTTCTCCCCTTAACTTATGTACTAGTTGTCCAATATTTTGATACATTTCATCACATGTCATAGTTGGTTTGCAACCAAACTAGACTTACAATATTTGAAACCACAATTACAATTTAATTTGTTTGACAACAAAGTGTCAATATCCAACAAAACTGATATTACGGTGAGGGATATTATGAATGAAAGTAAAAGAGCTCAGATGGATCCCTCAGGGTCTACTTTCTCAGGGCTGGATGATAACAAGTTGTGGAGGTGGGATATGCGTGATCACAATGATATGGTTCCGAATATTGCAAATGAGAGTAATCCTGTGTTGAATTGGACTCAGGGACACCAGCTTCCTAGGGGAACTAACTTCGAGTGTTTGGCCACAACAGGTGATGGATCAATTGTGGTTGGATCACTTGATGGGAAGATTAGGTTATATTCAATAAGTTCTATGAGGCCGGCCAAGACTGCTATCCCTGGACTTGGTTCACCTATTAGTCATGTGGATGTTACCTATGATGGAAAATGGATTTTGGGGACTACTGATACTTATTTGATTCTTATATGCACTCTGTTTACAGACAAGGATGGCAAAACAAAGACTGGTTTCTCTGGTCGTATGGGGAAGAGGATCTCAGCTCCAAAGATTGTTGAAACTGAATCCTCTGGATACACACATGGCTGGAGCAAACAATAAGTTTCGCAATGCTCAGTTTTCGTGGGTATGTATGCATATTGCACTTATCATGTTTTATTAAAAAAAAATTATTTATTTATTATTTTTATTTTTTTGATACACCTTAATTCTGTTCATTTTCTTAAGTGGATTGGTACTTGTCGGATGTTGTTTCTGCTCGG
This sequence comes from Osmanthus fragrans, assembly GCA_019395295.1. Taxonomy (NCBI): domain Eukaryota; kingdom Viridiplantae; phylum Streptophyta; class Magnoliopsida; order Lamiales; family Oleaceae; genus Osmanthus; species Osmanthus fragrans. The sequence goes on from CM033362.1 coordinate 11,679,197, forward strand.
ACCCAAATATATATATTGGTGTTATTTAGTTAGCTTGATAGCAGACAATAACGAGCCTGAAATGTGTGTGGTATGTCAATGATGGAAGCCAGCTATATCCCAAACCCCATCAATGTTGACTTTGATTTGTCAATTAAAATTTTAACCAAATTTCATAATGATCTCTATGGTAACAACGACTAAATAAACACAATCTTTGCAAAAAACTCTAGACCACCTGACTTTTACCTAAGCATATTTAGATCAAGAATTATATCTATATATTCCACAAATTGACTGAAAAAAATGTGTATTTTATTAATAAACGTATTAATGAATACAATCTCCATTGGCACAGTTAACAATTATGGTCTTAATCACAATAATATACGTCAATCCATAAGCAACTTATTATAAAAATGTAATAAAGAATCCTACTTTCCATTCTTGTTCCACCTCGAGTAGAAGGGTGGAATACTTTGCTCATTCCTGAAGAAATTAGATGGATCAACCTTGGTTTTCACTTGAACCAGTCTTTTAAAATTATTCTTATAATATTTTCGTCCCCAAATACTTGCTTGTGCATAGCTTGTATGGCCATTGTTATTAACTCCAATATCAAGATCTCTGTAGTTAATATATGCTTCCCTTGGGGACTTGGAAACATAAGGAGCCATGTAACTATAAAGTCTTCTAATCCAATTTATATGCCTTTCTGACACCTCCTCTTCATCCCAATTCACCATATAATGGATTTGGTACAAATTGCCAGCTCTGTGCGGAAAGGGAATGGAAGACTCTGAAACTTCATCCATTCTTCCCCCATATGGGACCAACAACATCTCAGCTTCCCCAGCGTCCTCGTCGTAAAACCGTTTCCATATGCCTTCAAGCCCATTCTTAGAAATCGGTTTCTGAACATAGTCTACTTTTGCTTTAAAGTATCGTACATTTGCCTGAGTCCTATTAAGCAAAACATCAAGTGATCCTAAGGGAAGCCCGTAGATGTATAGGGCTGATTCTATCCATCTCATTTCCGTGCAGTCTTCTCTTCGCAAACCCAATTCGGGGAAGCTTTGTTGCATCAGTGGCAGCAATCTGTCGACACCACCAAGAAACAATGATTGAAATGAAGCCTGAATAGTTCTCTTGCCATCTTGGCTTGAATTCACCCTTCTTAGGAAGACTCTAACGGCCAAGTCTTTATCGAATTTGTTTGCAATGTATTGCCATCGGTCAACAATATTTGTTGCATTCTGTTCTAAAGTCCTGGCAACTGTGAAAACAGTGACTTTTTCTGGAACGTCCACCAATTCCAGTTTCCAAGCAAGGATGACTCCGAAACTGGCACCTCCGCCTCCTCTTATGGCCCAGAAGAGATCTTCACCCATGGAATTTCTATCGAGAATTCTTCCATTCACGTCTATGATTCGTGCATCAATTACATGATCAGCAGCCAGCCCATATTTTCTAATCAATGTTCCATAACCTCCTCCACTGATATGTCCGCCAGCACCAACAGTCGGGCAAACACCACCAGGAAACCCTAAGGTTCGACTTTTCTCTGCAATTCTATAATATAGTTCGCCGAGTCTTGCACCAGCCTGAACCCATGCAGTTTTCTTCTCAACATCGATATTTATTTCCCGTAGGTTGACAAGATCAACGATCACAAATGGGACTTCTGACGTGTAAGAAAGTCCTTCATAGTCATGGCCACCACTTCGAACACGTATTTGCATGCCATTTTCCTTGGCGCAGTATATGACAGGCTGAATTTGGGATTCATGCATAGGGGTAACTATGACTAATGGTTTAGGTGTCGTTTCCGACTCGAATCGAAGGTTTTGTATGGAAAAATTCAGGATGGATAAGTATGAACTGTTTTTTGGTGCATAGACGATATTGGAGATGGATGTGTGATTGTTAGATTGAAGAGACATGCATTGAAGAAAATTATCGTGTTCACGAGAAGAAACTGCTGATAAACACGAAAAGATGACAAGAACAGCGAATAAAAGGGAAAATTTGCTTGGAGTCTTCATCATTTAATTGAGGGTAAGTAATTTGTGGGTTGCTGAGCAAAAACATGGTGTATTTATAGTGTCTTGAAGAAGAAAGCTATTTCTGAAACCGTGTATATGTGAATATCATCTTTGAATTCCTGTCAATGACTAAACATATTAGTCTATATTGACAGCTAAAGGTTGGATAATTTTTTGTTTTTTGTTTTTGTGTATATCATTGTTTGGTTTCCAGGCTAGTTGACCTCTTCTATTTTATTTTATTTTATTTTTTTTATGACGGGTACCTTTCAGGTGTGCATTGGGTAAACCCTCGAACTGACACAATAGCTAGCAAACCACCCTAACCAGGTTAATCACATTAGGCAAGTCTGATGTGACATGCTCGACCGAGTAAGTGTTGATAGGAGGAATCGAACTTGTGACCAAAAACCTCCGAGCTCACCTACTCCATCAACTCGGCCATCCTATGAGGGTAAAGGCTAGTCGACCTCTCTTGTTTCCATATGTGATGAAACGAGAGAAAAATATAAATATTTTATGTCCCCATAATTAATTTGTCTTAATAATCTAATTTTTAAATTTTCTTCAATGGAGAAATTATAATATTCCCTTCAAAGGCGTGTATGCATTGACTTTTTTAAAAATGTTTTTATGCTAACGTTTCTCCTTAAACTTATGCAAATCTTGTAAATTTAAAAATGTTAATTTGGTCGAAATAATAATCAGAATAAAATATAATAATAAATTTAGTGGGATGTAACATGACTTTGACCTAACTTGTTCCAGAATTTTGAATGCATTAAAAAAATAATATTCTTGTGTTGTGAGACCATTTCTTACGTCTCATCATTTCACTCGTTTATTTTATCGTTTACTAGTAATTCTAATCGTTCCACTCGTTTATTTTATCATTTATTACTAATTTATTTGAAATAATATTGACAAACATTCCTCAGAAAAGTTCCACTGCAAGTTTCAGGAATTTCTTCGATAAGTAGGAAGATGAAATACAAAGGCTATAAGTCAAGAGTTTGAAGTTAATTCTACACCATTCTAAATTCTAGTTTAAGTTGCCCCCACTAACTTAAAGGATAATTAAATATCAGATTTACGCATAAACAAGTTGTAATGCAGGTTACAAGTAAAGCGTTTGATGTCAAATATACGCCATTCTAATTTCTAGTTTAAGTTGGCAACTTGATTAAAGGACAGTTAAAGATTGAATTTACGCATAAACAAGTTGTACTTGATTTTATCTTTTATCAGTGATTCCACCACCTATCAAGTTCGGCGAGCGATCCACAGAAGTGCATTCCTACTCACCTTGTCATGCCCATTGCTCTCTTCAGGAAGTTAATCACCTATCCTAGATCTTCTAATCATTTTAAAGACGATCCCCGACTTTGTGAATACAATTATCAGCATACAAGTAAATAAGTCAATTTAACTCCGCATTAGATAATACGAAATAATAATAATAATAACCTAAATTTTTTTCTCAAATTAATATTTGAATTCATTATAGAATTCGTTAATGAAGTTAACATATTTGAATATCTGTCCCTAATTGTAAATAAAGAAAATGACCATTAATTATGATATATCAACCTTTTACTTTCCAGTATTTATAGTAGGATCTCTATGCCTTATTAAAACAGGTTGAACCCAACATTGTGGGGCCCCCACCGCTCCTCCCTAAGAGCATTGTTGGAGGAGGTAAATCGCGGAGTGTGTCTCAGCAGACCAGGGTACAAGAGCTGTCATACTGGTGCCCACAAATAATTCAATTTCATACCTTGTAAGAAGCAGAAATCAAACCTTCACACTGCGGCTGCCAGCTCAGCTTAGACTACCTCACTCCTGTCATTTACACTATTGAGCTATGCCCCGGGGGCAGGATCTCTATGCCTTATTGATATACTGGGTAGTGGCGAGGGGAGGTTGGGGCCAAGGAGTCTTAGACTTCCACTGAAATTTTAGAAATTATTTTTCTTATATGATTTTTTGTATTTCTTGTCTTCAATACCTTAAGTTATGTGTTCTAAAAAGGTTGATTGACGTATGTTTGTGCAAAACCCGCAAGCTTACGGGGTCGTTGACAAGTAATATATTTAGTGAGTTGAGAGTATTGTTTTACAAAGAATAAATTCAATTCAAATTTACCATTTATGTATGGAATTCGAATTACGTAAAACAAAATAGATATTTTGACTTGATTTTTGTTAAATGAATTTAAGAAAGCTATAAAAGTTTGGTCTTTATTAAATTATGGATGATTGTATTGGATTTCAAATTCGGCTATTGCTATTTATTTCAATTCTTGATTTTCAATTTAGTTTCGTTCATGTATTCTTGACAATCGATAAAGCTATGATATGCAATTTTCTATTCCAAGACAAATTAAATATATCCTAACCATGATTTGAATCTATTCCGAACTCGAATTTGAATGGTTAGAACACATTAAATTATAGATTATCTATATGATTGTACAGGTGATAAATGTTATTTCTAACATCTATTGCACATATGTTGATTTTGTGGCGTTCTAAACTTATTGTAAGTCTCTCAACCCCATAACAAGCAACTAATTATCCAATTGGTGGCTGAACAATTAAATAATGCAATAGGTATGCAAAATTAATTGGAAAAAAAAAACAAGAAATACTAAACTACTAGTATTGAATTTAAAATAAATAACAAATAGAGTTCATCTTCATCAAATGCAAAAAGGGAACTAGCCCAACATACTAATATATAAATTACAAGAAGAATAATGAAAAAAATATCATTTGGATCATGAAAGAATACAAAAGATGTTGATCTTCAAGTCCAAAATTGAATTCTTGAAATTTTTAATGTAATTGAGTTTCAATTCCTTGCTAGCGTTTGATCTCGTCTCTTAAAATATAGTAATTGGCCTCTTGTTCTTGACAAATTTGATGATACAATTGTGTATGAAGAGGCAATAGTTTTTTTTTTTTTTTTTTTTTTTTCAATGTGTAACCTTTGTTCTCTATTTTATAAGAGTCAGAAAATAGGTCAAAATCGTTTCCAATTTGGATTCAAACAGAATTTGAAATGCAAAAGGAAACTGTTGATTCGTTTGTGGAAAAAGATCAGGCGGGTGCACAGACATAACCACCGCCCGTACACCATTGATCCAAAAATGGCTCTTAGGTCAAAATTTTGGTGTCTTGTACTTGCACCATGAATGACCTAAGCGCAATAGTCTCGTACCTTTTGATATTTTGGTAATAACTTTCTCTTCTGATATTCGATTGTAGTAATTCAAAGTACGTTATAAAACTAACTCAAAGACCCACAATTCTTCTAGAAATACCATTTTTCCAATTCGTTGGTCCTCCAAACTTTGGATTTCTTTCATTTTTGCCCCTTTTTCGTTCTTGTCTTCCAATTCCACCAATTTGCATTAAGTTCAACCTAACGAACATAATCAACATATAATTAAGCTGTACTCATTCAAATCACAAACAATTTACTAGCCTAGATAAGTGTACAAGATACATTTATCAAACATCCCCAAGCTTGAACATTTGTTTGTCCTAAAAAAAACTATATCCTAAGTTAACCAAAAATTTTAAAAACACATGGTTAGATGATTTACTTTTGGTCTCAGGATTGGAATTCCTGTATTAAAACTATGAACTAGTTCAAAATCACATCGTTAAGATTAATTTCTATCGTTCAATGCAAAATCGATGTATGTGTGTGTGTGGAAATTCATATTAAGCATCATAAATTCATAAAGTTGTTCGAGTCCCGATCCTTAATAGCCAAATATATCATTTCTTCTCTCGTAAGATACACACCATCAAACTTAATTTTTAAAACTCTTTACCCAATGCGTGATTTAAGATTGAATTTATATACTAGTCCTCACCCTCTCTAGTTTGGTTTGATCTTATTAATTGCAGTTCAACATATCAACAAATATGGATTCCCCTTATTTTTTATTGCTTCAACCTCCAAAAATCAACTAGCCTCATTTCCCCTTGTTAAAAGTCCAATTCTCTCATATAAGTGTTTGATGATTAATCAAGGCATGTAACATTTTTTTTTATATAGATATTTTTTTCTTTTCTAACATCTTATGTGTTGACTTCTCTATATTAAACTTTCTAAATAACCCATGCAGTGAGCTTTCGGTAGATAACTCTCAAATGAGATGACTTTAGAACACTAAATTTTAAATACCCTACAAGCTTAATCACTCGAGTCATAAAAGTTACGAAAATACGTTTCACAATAAGACACTTTTTTTTTCCTTTTTTTAAAAAGTTTTTCTATGCAATGATTTGTGCAATACTCCTTATTAAACGCTCATTCTAAAAAACTGACCCATAACTTAAGATGTTTACCTAAATTTCATCTTATTGGCCATAGAGAATCCACACAAAATTGAGCACACATGGACATTTATCTCAATGTCTCCCTACAATAGTTTAATCACTCCCAAACTATTTTGGATTTGGTTTAAGGATGTAAAATAGTGTTTGTTTGGATTTAACATCTAAGGTCTACCATCTTTTTCTTTTTCAACTTCTTTAAATTTTGAATCAAATTATTCCGTCATGATGCAAAACATAAATTTTGTGCTAAAAAATATCAAGTTTACATGAATAAGCATAAATCAACCTCAATATGCAACTTTTTCACAACTTATAGCCTAACACATGGCTCCAAATATATTCATCATAGTAGACAAATTTATCTAACCGACACAAGCACACAAAAGCAAAAACTAAAGTTGAAGATAAAATATTTTTTTTGGCACTTGAACTATATAGAAACTTGATATTTTTTACCCCATACTTATAACAGATATTGCCCTCAATTTCTAAATATATAACAAGTAATATATAAGCAAAGAATGGAACTAAAAACTTCCCTGGTATAAATCTGGTGGTGATTGTTAGACTCGCATGAAAGTACTGGATTACTTGCTATGTATATTCTCTTGTCCAATGTGTTCAGGTGTCACGGTCCTTCAAAATAATTAGGAAATCAATGATAACGTGGAACAATATATAATAAGCTTAAACACACTATAAAGAAAAATATAGGGATGAAGATACCCTATACTACAAAAAGCAAAAAAAATTATTAATCACGTATCTAAAAGGCAAAATAAATGAAAGAGTCTTAATTTGGGGTGCCTCCCAATAAATGCTTATTTATAGTCATTAGCGTGACTTTGATATTCTACAACATGGAATTCTAAAGAAAGCTTTTGATGACTTGCTTAGTTTGCTTCTTTTGACTTTGGTCCACTTTTCATTGATTCTCCAAATCTTGACATTGCCTCCTTTAATGCGATGTGACTTGCCTATTCCATCCGATTCGAAATCAACTATGTAGACTTCTTCCTCTTCGATCTTAATCACAAACTCAATTGTTGAGTAATAGATGACGTTGAAAGAATGTGTACTAATTTTATCATCATTAATGATCACTTCTTTGCTTGGTTCATTTGTAAATAGTTTGTCATCTTCTTTATGCTCTTCTTCAATAATTGATATCTTATCGAGTTGAATGGTTGGTTCACAGTCGCAATGGTAATTCTTTCCTTTCAACCTTTCAAGTGGATTATATCCCCACTTTTAAATTCATCCTAGAATATGAAATTTTATGTACATATTTTGCTTTCATACAATATAGCAAATTCATTATTTTATTTTGCAAGTGCCTCCTTGTTCAACAGGGGATGACCAACTCCCTTAAGAATTATGCCATCGTCTAGATGTGTAGACACATTTTCGCCATTAAACATGTAGCATTCATCAAATTTGTCAATTGTTTGTTTTTGACATCTTAAATATTGTTTAAACCGCAGAAGTTTGGAGATGCAGGGATTAGTACATGTATACAAACATTACCCAGTATAAAACATCCCCTTACAAAGCTCAAAAATTATATCTTCTACAAGTATATCCTCATCATCCATGTCGAAATGACTTGTTGCGAAAATTTTTACTCATTTGCCATCATGAGAATCCTGCATATATTGTTGAATAGTACTTGAAAGCATACAAATCACAAGAGAGATCGGGAAGAGAAGACAAAATTATCAAAAAAATAAATAAATTTTGAATCCTATATAAAATAATAAACTCAAATTAAATACTTTATCCACCAGCAACGACGCCAAAAGGTTGTTTGTGCGAAACCCGTAAGCGTACGTGAATGTTGACAAGTAATAGATTTAGTAAGTTGAGAATATCGTCCCACAAGGAATAAATTCAATTCATGTTTACTAGTTATATATCGAATTCGAATTATGTAAAATAAAAGAGAGATTTTGATTTTATTTTTTGCTAAATTAATATAAGAAAGCAATAAAAGTTTGATTTTTATTAAATTATGGATGGTTGTAATGGATTTGGAATCCACCTATTACTATCTATTTCAATTCTTGATTTCTAATTTAGTTCCGTTCGCGACAATCGATAAAATTATGATATATCATTTTCCTTTTAAGACAAATTAAATCTATACTAATCACAATCCAAATCTCTTCCTAACCCGAATTTGAATGGTTAGAACACATTAAATTTTAGATTATCTATATGATTGCACAAGTGATAAATGTTATTCCTAACATCTATTACACATATGTTAATTTTGCCACGTTCTAAACTTATTTTGAATCTCTCAACACTACAACAAGCAACTAATTATTTAATTGATAGCCAAACAATTAAATAGTGCAATGAGTATGTAAAATTAATCAAGAAACATAAGAAATACTAAACTATTAGTCTTGAATTTGAAATAAATAACAAATAGGGTTTATCTTCATCTAATACAAAAAACGGATATAGCCTAACTAAGGGGTTGTAGTATGTATACATCGTCTTTCACAAATTCGTTCAAAAAACCCAATTTAATATCTATTTGGTGAATATTTCTACCATTTTATACTTTCATGGAAATAATAAATCTTACCATTTCGAGATGAGCTATAGGTACATACTTCGTCACAACCAACAGGTCCAACACCATGCTTCTGACTTAGCCTTTAGCTATCAATCTTGCCTTGTAGCGTTCCATTTCACCATTTGCATTTTTTCTCCTTGAAAATCCATTTGAATCCAATTGGCTTTTGACCATTAGCAAGTATATTTTTTTAGCAATATTCCAACAATCCTCAACTTGTTCAAATATATAATGAGTTCAAACTCAAGTTTAACAACACTTATTTAGAGAGTATGAATATCTTTCGATTTAAATCTAACCTCAGAATATATCTCACAAAATATTCATCAAAATCCTAGATAGCATGAAAGCTTTTAACCTATTATTCCATGTAATGATACTGGTGAAATCACACACACAAGCATCAAATGTTCCAAGTTCCACACAATCTCATCTAGCGCTTTTATGGTCTTATGCTTCTCCTATCATAAAATTTTAAGAGAGAAACTCCAATTCTCTATTGCAGTGATACCACCTCTAAGTTTATATATGTAAAATTCTTGCAGTATCTTGGTCACATTTAAAGGTACTTGATCCACCGATTTGAATTTTATGAAGAGTTATAGAAACTCAACCCTCCTATTCTTTACGACCAACATTATGACCTAGGATAGGGTTTAAAATAATAATTATGTTTTGAATCTATCCATATATCAAATTACTTGTTACCCTTTGAACTCGAAATATACTTGTTAGTATAGTCAGGTAGGGTTTCCGTCATTGGTGGATTTAAATACAAAGTTTTAACCACATCCTACTAGCTGTTGTGAGTACTAATTCCATTATGAGAGGTTTAGTGAATAGATCTGTCAAATTCTCATTTGACTTCACATAAGTAAGTGAAATTATTCTATCTTTGATTAAGTTTCTTACATAATCATGTTTTAGACTCGTATGTCTAGACTTACCATCATACACTTCATTGTATACTTTAGCTAGAGTGGCTTGACTATCACAAAAGATAGATATGGAAGAATAATTCATTTTTTCCAATAGAATTTTATACATTAAATCCTCAAGCCAAGTAACTTCTTTTCCGATTTGAGCCAATGCCACAAATTCTGATTCTATAGTTGAGCGAGTAATACACGTTTGTTTTTTGAATTTTCAAGAAAGCACACTCTCTCCAAGAGTAAACAACCAACCTAATGTGGATTTATTATCACATACTACTGATATCCAACTAGCATCGGTAAATACTTTTAAAATTATCGGGATTTTAGAATATTGGAGATTAGATACTTGATTTTCTTTAAATAACAAAGAACCCTTCTGATAGCCTTCAAATGTTCATTTGATTTACTAGTAAACCTGCTAATTTGATTTACTAGTAAACCTACTAAGTTTACTAATTACAAATACTATGTCGGGTCATGTACATTATACAACATACATTAGACTTTCTATAACACTTGTTGCTATCATTCTTAACAAGTTTTCAAACTTGGATCAATTGGTGTATCATCCTATTTCATGTTCAAGTGTTTGAACTTATTAATCTATATAATGTGATTGGCTCAAAATATAACCACCACTAATCTTGGAGACTTTGATACCTAGTATTGTATCAACTTGACCAACATCTTTTATTTTAAATATGGAAGACAGAAACCTCTTTGTTTCTTTCATACCTTGCATTTGATGATTACTTACAGTCAACATATCATCCACATATAAGAAAATAAGCATAATATGATTACCACAAACTTTTGAATATAAATATTGTTATGTTTAAATTCAAAAGACATTATTGTTAAGTTGAACTTTTCATGTAATTTCTTTTGTACTTGTTTTAATCCATGTAAGAATTTTATTAACTTGTATTCTTTATCCTCATTTTTGGGTAGAACAAATTTTTTTGATTGTTCAATATAAACCTCTTCATCGAGATCCCTATTTAAAAATGTCGTCATACACATTCATTTGATGAATATGAAAATCATAAATAGAAGTTAAGGTGAATAAAATTTTAATTGATGTTATTCGTGCAGCTGGTGCATACTTGTTAAAAATTTTACTCTTTCTTTTTGTCGATACTTTTTGGCCATTATCCTAGCTTCAAAGGTATTAAGAGTACCGTCTGCATTATACTTTCTCCTAAATACTCATTTATGGCATATATGTTTCAATCCAAGTCGTAAATTGACTATTTCCCAAGTGTTTGATATTTTTGAATCAATTTCATAATCTATAGCATCTTTTAAAAAAAAATGCTATCTTTAGATGACATTGCTTCTTGATAAAGTTTATGATCGATTTTCACTTGAAGAACATACAGAGTAGTTCTAGTGACATTCTTACCATTTCTTGCAAACAAATAGAAGTAAATAAATTGAGAGTTAAATTCATGTGGTCCTAGCACTTTTTTCAGAAGGTGTTCCTACTTGTGATCTTCTAGAACTAGGAAACTCCACTTGATGTTCCCTTAAAGTATTCTTAGCTGAATATAACATATTCTCAAACAACTCTACTTCACGAGATTCAATAATGACATTGGTTTCCAAGTTTAATAAACGATATGCCTTGTTTTTTTTGGACATATCCTAAAAAAGTGCATTTAATCCCTCAAGGACTCAACTTAGTCTTTTTAGGATCCCTGTTCTTACAATAAGTAAGACACCCCCAAAAATAACAAATATTTGATTTTCTCTCTTTCCATAATTTATAGGGAGAAATCTTAAACATTTAAGGATTCCTATTAATTATGTGACACGCAATAAATAAAGTTTCACCCCATAAGTTAGATGGAAACCTAGCAATAAATAACATATCATTTATCATTTCAACTAGTGTTCTATTATTTCTCTCAGCTAAATTACTTTACTCGGATGTTTTAGGTGCACTACATTGATGTATCATGTCGTATTGTTTACAAAAAAAAAGATTAAATTTACTAAAGAAATATTCACCTCCCCTATCACTTCTAAGAATTTTAATCTTTATATTTAAATGATTTTCTAATTTGACTTTGTATATCTTAAACATGCTAAAGTGATATGATCCAGGAGTCGAGCTCGACAAAGACGAGTCAGGACGAGACCCGTTGATTATTGAAGGAGGAACGATGACGCGATCGAGGGAAAAACGGGTAAATCAAGCGATTGGATCACTTGTGTAATACAAAATGGACAGCAACGTGATCTACACAAAAAAAGAAGCAAGTTTCATGCTGGGGTCAAAATCTAAATCAATTTGGATCAACGTGTTAGAAGCGACTGACATCTTAGGCACCAATTAACACTATGCAGCCGCAAAGTGTTAAACACCATGCGGTCGTATGGTATTATACTGAAAATAAGATTGGGAGAATGCATTGTTTCATGCGGTCGCATGAAACATAACCATGTGGTCACATGATTATAACTCAGACCAGATTTATTTCATTTTTCGTATTTTTCCTATTTTAACTAGAATTATATTCCTACCATAACTTGTAATATTCAAGTTAGATTATGCACGTTTTGTACTAGTTTTAGGCCTAGTATAAATACTTTTCATATTTCATTGTATTACAACTTTTGACAATTTGAAAATTAAACTAGAGAGACAATTGTGCTTTCAATTTTCGTTATTCATTGAACATCGTGAACTAATCAAGATTTTCTTATGGCGTTCAACATCGGTTGTGGATCATGGGTTGTGTAATCAAGAGTTCATTCAAACTTCGCTTTTGTTTGGTTGCTTGGTTCATTGTTCTTGGTTCAACTCAAAATCGGATTATCTTTTTGACTTTCTTGAGATCGTCAATCTTTTGCGGGGTTGCATAATGATCGTTGCTACGTGATTCTCATCAATTGGTATCAGAGTACGACTCCAAAATAATCAATGTTATAACTTTTATTTATTTTGAGTCTTGTTTCTTTCTTTTTTATATTGTTCTTCGCGTTCTTTAAGTCAATTTTTATATTTTGAGTTTTGCTCCAAAAAAATACAAAAAAAGAGTCAAACTTGTAGTCAAATTATCGAATAAAAAATCGAATTAAAAAAAATTATTATATATTCCGGGAATTTTCAGCAATTTTCTATTTCCAGTTTTTGAGTAAAATTTTTTTAATTCAATTCCTTTTATTGTTTAACAAGAATTCATTGTTTTTACTTCATATAGTTCTTCAATTCTTGTCTTCTTTGAGTCATTTTCTTCTCTTACTTCAAATTCACAATTCTTGACACACGTCCAGTTTGGATCCACGGAAATACATATTTGGTTGAGTTTACTTTGTTCTTTGAAGCACTTGGATGAGAGCACTGAGTGGAAAAAGGATGAGTGGTAAGATTAATAGAAAAAAACCATTAACAGAGTGATACATGAGTGATCATTTTCTGAGGTGAAAATTTTATCACCTTCATCTAGAAAGCGATTCGTTTTGTCTGTATTCAGACAAAAAGGGAGAGTTAATATCTACTTCAAAAAGTTGATAAGTATATGAGTTAGGGGAGAAAAATTGATATTTGAGTTAGCGGGAGTTATGATAATTCCTCGATTGATTGATAATCTCATTAGCATGATTGAATATTTTACTTTTGATAATATGTTAAGTGTTTTGTATAGTATCAATATCATTATTTTGTGTCGCTAGTTCAACTTTATGTCTCAGCTTGTCATGTTTAGATTTTAAGTTATTAGATGCTCATAGTAGAACATGAATCGGTGTTATACATGTTTTGCTTGAGTTATTTATTAACTTAGGTATATGTCTTATTACAAGTTTTCTCTTACTTTTCATGTGGTGGTGTTGTTTTCATGTATTTCAGGAAACATGTATGACAAAATTTGAATTGAAGTTAGTGAATTCAGTCTTTAGGTAGATTGTTGTTAAGTTGTTTTTATTTTGATTTTGAAATAAACAATTTTGTCACATAAAGTCAAATGGGGAGTTTATTAGGTCTCTATTTGTAATTGAATATTCTTTAGAAAAAATTAAAGTAATGGAGTTGTAATTAATATAAAAAAAAAATCAATGGATTGATAGTATAGGTCTTGAAGAAGTAAAAAAAAACTCAAAGATGTCTAGGAGGATCACATATGATCAATGAATACAATTAGAAGTCAAAGGAGTATTAAAGTGCCGTCCAAGTCATGCACTAAATTCTTAATCACAAATTGAGACGCATTTATTATATAGAAAACATTTGAATTTTAAACATGCAATTCTAGAAGAATTGTAGCCCTTTACATTAGCTTTCCCATGCACATTGAATTGCTTTAATCTGATATTGAAAGAGAAAGATAACATGAAAATATTGACAAGTCCTCAGAGACCGCAACACTGGCCGCGAGGAAGGTGCTCAAGCAATCGGCCATAGATCAGAGCATAAAAAGCTCAACATATCAATTACTAAAAATCCTTACCGTCACTTATAAACCTTCAGAGTTTTGAAGTTAGGAGAAGAAGCGATTTAAGTTCTAACACTCTGGAATGAGTTCATTCTTGGTGATTCACAAGGAAAGAAAGTAGTTTAGAGTTGCTCGAAAGTGCGGGTCGCACAACCAAAAGAGTTCTTTGGTGTTTATAAGTTATGTAGTCACAATCGGCTAAGGTTTAGCAATGTGTGGACTAATTGTAAGTTAAATTTTTCTAATGGATATTACTGGCAAGTTTTTCTAGAGGTTTTTGATTCTGAGAAGAGATTTTTCTATGTGATCATATATGGTATTATTTACTTAACCTATTTTGATTTGAATGTTTGTGATTGCATAAATTTAGGGGTAATTACTTTAATCATCAAGAAACATAATGCCTTATTGCTTGTTATTGATTAATTTCACATATTTGGGTCTAAATATTTCACTACATAAGAATTTTTAAAAAAGAAATGTTAAATTAATTGATGGTAGGCAATATCTTTAGGAAATTGTCATATGAAAAAAATGTGTTTCTAAGCAAGATGTTTAAAAGAAAATATAGCCCCTGCTTTGTAGGAATTAAAATCAGATTTTTAGTAGATTTTGATAGAAATTAGTGAAATATGTGGTCGAAAAGTAGAGATTTTTCTATGTGATCATATATGGTATTATTTACTTAACCTATTTTGATCTGAATGTTTGTGATTGCATAAATTTAGGGGTAATTACTTTAATCATCAAGAAACATAATGCCTTATTGCTTGTTATTGATTAATTTCACATATTTGGGTCTAAATATTTCACTACATAAGAATTTTTAAAAAAGAAATGTTAAATTAATTGATGGTAGGCAATATCTTTAGGAAATTGTCATATGAAAAAAATGTATTTCTAAGCAAGATGTTTAAAAGAAAATATAGCCCCTGCTTTGTAGGAATTAAAATCAGATTTTTAGTAGATTTTGATAGAAATTAGTGAAATATGTGGTCGAAAAGTTGTGGGTCCAATAAAATATATGGTTCAAATCAATTGTTGACTTTAACATAAATTAAAATCTTGATTTTTAGTAGCACCAAACAAGGTTTAACTAATTTCGTAGTTGTTTTGACAAGACTTGTACCTATGCATATTGGGCAAAGCTACACATACAAGGCAGGAATTCACAGGGACTTTACAGGACAAACATAGCAGTAGGTGATTATTTATTTGCAATAATTTATTTACATGAGGTCCGCCCTCATGTGAGTATCTATAATGTTTCTGTGGGATTTTCCCGTGTACGTTCAACTTTTTCCATGCATATTTAGACCAAGAATTACATCTATTTAGATCCATTCTTCCCCCATATGGGACCAACAACATCTCAGCTTCCCCAACAGAACTGATATTACAATGAGGGATATTACGAATGAAAGTAAAAGAGCTCAGATGGATCCCTCAGGGTCTAATTTCTTAGGGCTGGATGATAATAGGTTGTGTAGGTGGGATATGCGTGATCACAATGATATGGTTCAGAATATTGCAAATGAGAGTACTCCTGTGTTGAATTGAACTCAGGGACACCAGCTTTCTAGGGGAACTAACTTCGAGTCTTTCTCCACAACAGGTGATGGATCAATTGTTGTTGGATCACTTGATGGGAAGATTAGGTTGTATTCAATAAGTTCTATGAGGCAGGCCAAGACTGCTTTCCCTGGACTTGGTTCACCTATTAGTCATGTGGATGTTACCTATGATGGAAAATGGATTTTGGGGAATAGTGATACTTATTTGATTCTTATATGCACTCTGTTTACAGATAAGGATGGCAAAACAAAGACGGGTTTCTCCTGGTCGTATGGGGATTAGGATCTCAGCTTCAAAGATTGTTGAAACTGAATCACTACAACAAAACTATGATTTCGCGATAAGATTTTTCGCGACATACAAAAAGTTGTCGCAATAAGTGACTTAATGCGACACATTTTTAAAGTTTGTCGCGAAGATTGTGATGAAAGAAATAAGTACCAAAAAATATAAGGCGACATAAAAAGTTGTTGTGAAATATGAAAACTTGCAACAAATAAGAAAGAATGTCGTCAAAAATATGAAGGAAGCAAGGCACCAAAATATATTTGGTGGGAAACTTTTGGCGACAAACATTTATTTTTTGCAACAGAGTGCTTGTGATGTAATAGGGTCTCTTTTTAGCGATAAAAAATATTTGTTGCTAAAAATTCTATAGTTGACGGAAAAAAAGACTACAAGAAAATAATTTTTTTTGCAACAGGCAAAAAATGTTGCAATAGAGACGAATTTTTAACGACCGTCGTCTTCCGTTTTTAATACTAACGAATTAACAACTTAGCAATGACTTATCATTTTATTATTTTTTAAAATTATGTATGTCAATTTACCGATAGAATTACCAACGAAAGTATTTCATTGGTACAATTTCGTTGTTAATCCGTTGGTAAATTGTAAAAAAATTTCAATGAATGATTCTGTTAGAAATAGGAGGGGGCAAAACCCAAACGATTTTTTGCCATTTTTTGGTGAATTTCGACTATTGGGTTGGATAGTCAGGTCGGGTTATGGATTAACAAATAAAACCGACCCACTCGACCCAACTACATTAAAAATTTAAAAAAAAATGGAAAACGAAATTAAAATGAAAACCCAACCCTAATCAACACTCGACCGTCTCGGTCTCAATTTTTCACTTCTTCGAACTTCACTCTCGCTGGCGTCGCCGCCAGTCACCTCAAAGCCAAAAATCGCCCTTCAATTTCTCTCAAATCGCAGTCGCCGATCATCGCTATCCAGTTGCCGATCATCGCACGTCCACACTTCAGTGCGAAGTAAGTATATTTCCTTATTTTCGAGGGTAAAATCCTGTACATTTCTAGTTCTGTTACTTAGTTCTCTCGTATTTAGGGATCTTTTTCTTCTTGATCAACGATCATCCAGCTTGTGGGTGAAGAACATAGGATTTGATTGTACGAAGTGGAGAATTGTAGGTTGAAAATGTTGGGTTTGTTTTGGGTGAAGAACATAGGACAAATATGCTTGTTCTAGTAAGAAAGAATCAGTGATTCATCCAAAACGTTCTACAGAACTCATAAGATTGTTTAACCTTGGATTGCTATTAATTAGCTTGCGCTTTGTAGCGCAAGTGAATCCTTTCAAAACGTGTCTTAATGCGTGCATATATGACCATTTAGGGTCTTTTGAAAGTGAAAGTGAATGTGAAAGTGATTTTGCAATATTTGGCCTTGCTGTTTTCAGAGTTCCGACATCTTTTTCTCTTTTACTTTGGCTCGATTTTGCAAGATTGCTGTTTTGAGAGTTCCGACGTCAGGAAATTGTTTTTCCCCTTGTCTACAAGTAATGTAGGCATGTAATTGCTATTGTTAACTTCTGTGCTTTTATTGGTCCACACACCACTCCCTCATATCCTACTTCCTTTGACATGTTTAATTAATGAAAATCTGTAGATCATTACAGAACTACATCTAAACTGTTATTTGGTTTAATTATGTTCTGATATTTGCTTCTATCTCTTGCTTTACATTTTGCATTATATTTTTCTGGTGATCATCATATTAGGATTGATTCAGATGGTATTCTCTTTGCTTTGAGTGGAAAAATCATTGATTGCTTTGAGGAGAAGCATAAATTTGAATGCATAACACAGTCTTTGGCAAACCGACCAACACTTTATTGGGTTTCAGAAACAAATGTTGAAAGATCTGTTTCATCATGTTGTGTGCATATAATATTACTTGTCAGGAGGAAGCACTTGCTGGCTCTGTTCCTTGGTAACAAGCCACATGATAGATTTTGTACCAGGTATTCCAAAATATCAAGTGTTGCAAAAAAAAATTTCTTGCATCCCAGTTCATTTATTGTGTGCTCACTGCATGGCATTGATTTCCCATGTTGAGTTCATGAGAACTGATCTGTTTTTTTTTTCAAAGTTTTTCTGTAACATAAAGGACTTGTGGAGATATGGGATTGGGTCAATATGATGATCATTGATGTAAATGGATATATTTTTGTGACCACTAACTCTTCCGATTCTCACCGATTTGTGACCAAGTTTCATATATTTTTGTTGTTTCTTTGTAGGTTTCAAGCATAAATACAGAATTGAACTGAGAGTAATGTTCAACCATACAACACCAAGCTTCATCCGTTGTGAGAGTAATGTTTTGTACCCTATACTCCAATTCATTGGAAAAGTTTTGCTTGGGATTTGAAAATGTGTATGAAACTTCTTTGTGTGACTATGTCATTATGTGTAACTAGTACTCCTTATAGAATGTGCTATTGAGCTGAACATGTGAAGTGAACATTTCTTACCAAATAGAATCAAGTCAAGACTTCTATTAGGTATGTATTCATAAATTAACCTCTTTTCTACACTTTGAATGCAGCATCCTAGAAGCTTTACGAGATTTCAATGTCGTAGTTTAGCCATTCAGGTAACTTCATTCTTGAACTCATCAAGTCATTGGAGGAAATCTCTACATAGCCATTTGACAACAATTTTCTGCCCCTCTTTTGGTAGGCCCTACACTAGAACTTATGCATGTAAGGTATTTGTTTTGCACAGTGGCATTTTACAAATAAACTTCCCTTTACTTTTTACGTAGTGTTTTTTTAATTTAGTTTTTAATGGCTAGTTATATTTTACCTTGAATGAAATTTTAGTGAAGATGATAAATCTCTAAAAGATAAAGATGATACGGTAATAGCGACATTGGTAAGTAAAGCATATTTTATATGTATTTTGTTTTGTTTGTATATTTGTTTATTTTATTTTTTAATGACTATATACATTTTTTCCTTTCATATGTAGATTTCAATACAGATGATGCATCTATAGAAGGTCGATGAGAGATTTCATATGATACTTTGGTCCATATCTATTTGGTCGACAATTATATGAATCTTTTTTTTTTTGTATATTTTGAAATCATTTGTAGACTTTAGTAATTGTACAATGAAGCATTCTTTTTATAAAGTCGTGAGTTTTTTTTTTTTTTTTTAATAAAGTATGTTACATTGTTGTACAAATGATAGCTCGACAAACTTTCAATGTTGTGAATAAATTTAATTACAAACATTACTTGTTACATAATAAATTACACTACAAATGTTGAATACCTTAAAATATATTATGCAAAATATCAAACGTGTTATAAATCATATTTCGCGACAAACATGACTTGTTATTAAAGATATAACACTATAAGCATGTGCTATTGCAAAATAGAATAGATAACAAAATTTATACTTTTAAAACAATATTTGCAACAAATATTTTTCTCGTCAAAAATTTATTGCAATAATCGTTGCGACAAAATTATTTGTTGCCTTTTTAATTTTTTGCGACAAATATGAGTTGCGACGACATTATGGCGACAAATATGTTGTTGCTATTTTTTATTTTCTGCTTCTAACAAATAATGTTGCTAATTTATTAATGCGATGAACGAATGAAAATTGTCGCAAAATATATTCCGTGACTCATATAGCGTGACAACACCCGCAACAAACATCATGTTGTCGCTAAATTACTTTTACAACAAAATCTCAATTTTTGCGACAATAATTTTTTGTCGCGAAATCATAGTTTTGTTGTAGTGAATCATCTCGATACACACATGGCTAGAGCAAACAATAAGTTTCGCAATGCTCAGTTTTCGTGGGTATGTATGCATATTGCACTTATCATGTTTTATTAAAAAAAATTATTTATTTATTATTTTTATTTTTTTGATACACCTTAATTCTGTTCATTTTCTTAAGTGGATTGGTACTTGTCGGATGTTGTTTCTGCTCGGACCCAAATATATATATTGGTGTTATTTAGTTAGCTTGATAGCAGACAATAACGAGCCTGAAATGTGTGTGGTATGTCAATGATGGAAGCCAGCTATATCCCAAACCCCATCAATGTTGACTTTGATTTGTCAATTAAAATTTTAACCAAATTTCATAATGATCTCTATGGTAACAACGACTAAATAAACACAATCTTTGCAAAAAACTCTAGACCACATGACTTTTACCTAAGCATATTTAGATCAAGAATTATATCTATATATTCCACAAATTGACTGAAAAAAATGTGTATTTTATTAATAAACGTATTAATGAATACAATCTCCATTGGCACAGTTAACAATTATGGTCTTAATCACATTAATATACGTCAATCCATAAGCAACTTATTATAAAAATGTAATAAAGAATCCTACTTTCCATTCTTGTTCCACCTCGAGTAGAAGGGTGGAATACTTTGCTCATTCCTGAAGAAATTAGATGGATCAACCTTGGTTTTCACTTGAACCAGTCTTTTAAAATTATTCTTATAATATTTTTGTCCCCAAATACTTGCTTGTGCATAGCTTGTATGGCCATTGTTATTAACTCCAATATCAAGATCTCTGTAGTTAATATATGCTTCCCTTGGGGACTTGGAAACATAAGGAGCCATGTAACTATAAAGTCTTCTAATCCAATTTATATGCCTTTCTGACACCTCCTCTTCATCCCAATTCACCATATAATGGATTTGGTACAAATTGCCAGCTCTGTGCGGAAAGGGAATGGAAGACTCTGAAACTTCATCCATTCTTCCCCCATATGGGACCAACAACATCTCAGCTTCCCCAGCGTCCTCGTCGTAAAACCGTTTCCATATGCCTTCAAGCCCATTCTTAGAAATCGGTTTCTGAACATAGTCTACTTTTGCTTTAAAGTATCGTACATTTGCCTGAGTCCTATTAAGCAAAACATCAAGTGATCCTAAGGGAAGCCCGTAGATGTATAGGGCTGATTCTATCCATCTCATTTCCGTGCAATCTTCTCTTCGCAAACCCAATTCGGGGAAGCTTTGTTGCATCAGTGGCAGCAATCTGTCGACACCACCAAGAAACAATGATTGAAATGAAGCCTGAATAGTTCTCTTGCCATCTTGACTTGAATTCACCCTTCTTAGGAAGACTCTAACGGCCAAGTCTTTATCGAATTTGTTTGCAATGAATTGCCATCGGTCAACAATATTTGTTGCATTCTGTTCTAAAGTCCTGGCAACTGTGAATACAGTGACTTTTTCTGGAACGTCCACCAATTCCAGTTTCCAAGCAAGGATGACTCCGAAACTGGCACCTCCGCCTCCTCTTATGGCCCAGAAGAGATCTTCACCCATGGAATTTCTATCGAGAATTCTTCCATTCACGTCTATGATTCGTGCATCAATTACATGATCAGCAGCCAGCCCATATTTTCTAATCAATGTTCCATAACCTCCTCCACTGATATGTCCGCCAGCACCAACAGTCGGGCAAACACCACCAGGAAACCCTAAGGTTCGACTTTTCTCTGCAATTCTATAATATAGTTCGCCGAGTCTTGCACCAGCCTGAACCCATGCAGTTTTCTTCTCAACATCGATATTTATTTCCCGTAGGTTGACAAGATCAACGATCACAAATGGGACTTCTGACGTGTAAGAAAGTCCTTCATAGTCATGGCCACCACTTCGAACACGTATTTGCATGCCATTTTCCTTGGCGCAGTATATGACAGGTTGAATTTGGGATTCATGCATAGGGGTAACTATGACTAATGGTTTAGGTGTCGTTTCCGACTCGAATCGAAGGTTTTGTATGGAAAAATTCAGGATGGATAAGTATGAACTGTTTTTTGGTGCATAGACGATATTGGAGATGGATGTGTGATTGTTAGATTGAAGAGACATGCATTGAAGAAAATTATCGTGTTCACGAGAAGAAACTGCTGATAAACACGAAAAGATGACAAGAACAGCGAATAAAAGGGAAAATTTGCTTGGAGTCTTCATCATTTAATTGAGGATAAGTAATTTGTGGGTTCCTGAGCAAAACCATGGTGTATTTATAGTGTCTTGAAGAAGAAATCTACTTCTGAAACCGTGTATTTTCGAATATCATCTTTGAATTCCTGTCAATGACTAAACATATTGACAGCTAAAGGTTGGATAATTTTTGTTTTTTTTTTTTTGTGTATATCATTGTTTGGTTTCCAGGCTAGTTGACCTCTTTTATTTATTATTATTATTTTTTTTATGACGGGTACCTTTCGGGTGTGCATTGGGTAAACCCTCGAGCTGACACAATAGCTAGCAAACCACTCTAGCCAGGTTAATCACACTGCACAAGTCTGGTGTGATATGCTCGACCAAGAAAGTGTTGATAGGGGGAATCGAACTTGTGACCAAAGGCTTCCGACCTCACCTACTCCACCAACTCGGTCATCCTATGAGGATAAAGGCTAGTCGACCTCTCTTGTTTCCATATGTGATGAAACGAGAGAAAAATATAAATATTTTATGTCCCCATAATTAATTTGTCTTAATAATCTAATTTTTAAATTTTCTTCAATGGAGAAATTATAATATTCCCTTCAAAGGCGTGTATGCATTGACTTTTTTAAAAATGTTTTTATGCTAACGTTTCTCCTTAAATTTATGCAAATCTTGTAAATTTAAAAATGTTAATTTGGTCGAAAGAATAATCAGAATAAAATATAATAATAAATTTATTGGGATGTAACATGACTTTGACCTAACTTGTTCCAGAATTTTGAATGCATTAAAAAAATAAAATTCTTGTGTTGTGAGACCATTTCTTACGTCTCATCATTTCACTCGTTTATTTTATCATTTACTAGTAATTCTAATCATTCCACTCGTTTATTTTATCATTTATTAGTAATTTATTTGAAATAATATTGACAAACATTGCTCAGAAAAGGTTGATTGACGTATGTTTGTGCAAAACCCGCAAGCTTTCGGGATTGTTGACAAGTAATATATTTAGTGAGTTGAGAGTATTGTTTTACAAACAATAAATTCAATTCAAATTTACTAGTTATGTATGAAATTCGTATTACGTAAAACAAAATAGAGATTTTGATTTGATTTTTGTTAAATTAATTTAAGAAAGCTATAAAAGTTTGGTCTTTATTAAATTATGGATGATTGTATTGAATTTCGAATCCGGCTATTGCTATTTATTTCAATTCTTGATTTTCAATTTAGTTTCGTTCATGTTTTCTTGACAATCAATAAAGCTATGATATGTAATTTTCTGTTCCAAGACAAATTAAATATATCCTAACCATGATTTGAATCTATTCCTAACTCGAATTTGAATGGTTAGAACACATTAAATTATAGATTATCTATATGATTGTACAAGTGATAAATGTTATTTCTAACATCTATTGCACATATGTTGATTTCGCGGCGTTCTAAACTGATTGTAAGTCTCTCAACCCTATAACAAACAACTAATTATCCAATTGGTGGTTGAACAATTAAATAATGCAATAGATATGCAAAATTAATTGGAAAAAAACACAAGAAATACTAAACTACTTGTATTGAATTTAAAATAAATAACAAATAGGGTTCATCTTCATCAAATGCAAAAACGGAACTAGCCCAACATACTAATATATAAATTACAAAAAGAATAATGAAAAAATATCATTTGGATCTTGAAAGAATACAAAAGATGTTGATCTTCAAGTCCAAAATTGAATTCTTCAAATTTGTAATGTAATTGAGTTTCAATTCCTTGCTAGCGCTTGATCTCATCTCTTAAAATATAGTAACTGGCCTCTTTTTCTTGACAAATTTGATGATACAATTGTGTATGAAGAGGCTAGAGGGGTTTTTTTTTTTTTTTTTTTCCAATGTGTAACCTTTGTTCTCTATTTATAAGAGTCAGAAAATAGGTCAAAATCGTTTCCAATTTGGATTCAAACAGAATTTGAAATGCTAAAGGAAACTGTTGAATCGTTTGTGGAAAAAGATTGCACGTGTGCAGAGACATAACCACCGCCCGTACACCATTGATCCAAAAATGGCTCTCTGGTCAAAATTTTGGTGTCTTGCACTTGCACCATGAATGACCTAAGCGCTATAGTCCCTGAGTACCTTTTGATATTTTGGTAATAACTTTCTCTCCTGATATTCGTTTGTAGTAATTCAAAGTACGTTATAAAACTAACTCAAAGACCCACAATTCTTCTAGAAATACCATTTTCCCAATTAGTTGGTCCCCCAAACTTTGGATTTCTTTCATTTTTGCCCCTTTTTCGTTCATGTCTTCAAATTCCACCAATTTGCCTTAAGTTCAATCTAATGAACATAATCAACATATAATTAAGCTGTACTCATTCAAATCACAAACAATTTACTAGTCTAGATAAGTGTACAAAATACATTTATCAAACATCCCCAAGGTTGAACATTTGTTTGTCCTAAAAAAAACTATATCCTAAGTTAACCAAATTTTTTAAAAACACATGGTTAGATGATTTACTTTTGGTCTCAGGATTGGAATTCTTGTATTAAAATTATGAACTAGTTCAAAATCACATCGTTAAGATTAATTTCTATCGTTCAATGCAAAATCGATGTGTGTGTGTGTGGAAATTCATATTAAGCATCATAAATTCATAAAGTTGTTCGAGTCCCGATCCTTAATAGCCAAATATATAATTTCTTCTCTTGTAAGATTCACACCATCAAACTTAATTTTTTAAACTCTTTTCCCAATGTGTGATTTAAGATTGAAGTTATATACTAGTCCTCACCCTCTCTAGTTTGGTTTGAACTTACTAATTGCAGTTCAACATATCAACAAATGCGGATTCCCCTTATTTTTTATTGCTTCAACCTCCAAAAATCAACTAGACTCATTTCCCCTTGTTAAAAGTCTAATTCTCTCATATAAGTGTTTGATGATTAATCAAGGCATGTAACATTTTTTTTATATGGATATTTTTTTTCTTTTCTAACATATTATGTGTTGACTTCTCTACATTAAACTTTCTAAATAACCCATGTAGTGAGCTTTTGGCAGATAACTCTCAAATGAGATGACTTTAGGACACCAAATTTTGAATACTCTGCAAGCTTAATCACTAGAGTCATAAAAGCTACGAAAAGACGTTTCACAATAAGACACATTTTTTTCCTTTTTTAAAAAGATTTTCTATGCAATGATTCTTGCAATACCCCTTATTGAACACTCATTCTAAAAAACTGACCCATAACTTAAGATGTCTACCTAAATTTCATCTTATTGGCCATAGAGAATCCACACAAAATTCAGCACACATGGACATTTATCTCAATGTCTCCCTACAATAGTTTAATCCCTCCCAAACTATTTTGGATTTGGTTTAAGGATGTAAAATAGTGTTTGTTTGGATTTAACATCTAAGGTCTACTGTCTTTTTCTTTTTCAACTTCTTTAAATTTTGAATCAAATTATTCCGTCATGATGCAAAACATAAATTTTGTGCTAAAAAATATCAAGTTTACATGAATAAGCATAAATCATCCTCAACATGCAACTTTTTCAAAACATATAGCCTAACACATGGCTGCAAATATATTCATCATAGTAGACAAATTTATCTAACCGACACAAGCACAAAAAGCAAAAACTAAAGTTGAAGATAAAATATATTTTTTGGCACTCGAACAAGATAGAAACTTGATATTTTTTACCCCCATACTTACAGCAGATATTACCCTCAATTTCTAAAAATATAACAAGTAATATATAAGCAAAGAATGGAACTAAAAACTTCCCTGGTATAAATCTGGAGGTGATGGTTAGACTCGCACAAAAGTACTGGATCACTTGCTACGTATATTCTCTTGTCCAATGTGTTCAGGTGTCACGGTCCTTAAAAATAATTAGGAAATCAATGATAACGTGGAACACTTTATAATAAGCTTAAACACACTATAAAGAAAAATATAGGGATGAAGATACCCTATACTACAAAAAGCAAAAAAAAATTATTAATCGCGTATCTAAAAGGCAAAATAAATGAAAGAGTCTTAATTTGGGGTGCCTCCCAATAAATGCTTATTTATAGTCATTAGCGTGGCTTTTACATTCTGCAACATGGAATTCTAAAGAAAGCTTTTGATGACTTGCTTAGTTTGCTTCTTTTGACTTTGGTCCACTTTTCATTGATTCTCCAAATCTTGACATTGCCTCCTTTAATGCGATGTGACTTGCCTATTCCGTCCGATTTGCAATCAACTATGTAGACTTCTTCCTCTTCGATCTTAATCACAAACTCAATTGTTGAATAAGAGATGATGTTGAAAGAATGTGTGCTAATTTTATCATCATTAATTGTCACTTCTTTGCTTGGTTCCTTTGTAAATAGTTTGTCATCTTCTTTATGCTCTTCTTCAATAATTGATATGTTATCGAGTTGAATGGTTGGTTCACAGTCTAAATTACTGGCAATGGTAATTCTTTCCTTTCAACCTTTCAAGTGGATTATATCCCCACCTTTTAAATTCATCCTAGAATATGAAATTTTATGTACATATTTTGCTTTCATCCAATATAGCAAGTTCATTATTTTATTTTGCAAGTGCCTCCTTGTTCAACAGGGGATGACCAACTCCCTTAAGAATTATGCCATCGTCTAGATGTGTAGACACATTTTCGCCATTAAACATGTAGCATTCATCAAATTTGTCAATTGCTTGTTTTTGACATCTTAAATATTGTTTAAACCGCAGAAGTTTGGAGATGCAGGGATTAGTACATGTATACAAACATTACCCAGTTTAATGCATCCCCTTACAAAGCTCAAAAATTATATCTTCTACAAGTATATCCTCATCATCCATGTCGAAATGACTTGTTGCGAAATTTTTTACTCATTTGCCATCATGAGAATCCTGCATATATTGTTGAATAGTACTTGAAAGCATACAAATCACAAGAGAGATCGGGAAGAGAAGACAAAATTATCAAAAAAATAAATAAATTTTGAATCCTATATAAAATAATAAACTCAAATTAAATACTTTATCCCCTAGCAATAACGCCAAAAGGTTGTTTGTGCGAAACTCGTAAGCGTACGTGAACGTTGACAAGTAATAGATTTAGTAAGTTGAGAATATCGTCCCACAAGGAATAAATTCAATTCATGTTTACTAGTTATATATCGAATTCGAATTATGTAAAATAAAAGAGAGATTTTGAATTTATTTTTTGCTAAATTAATATGAGAAAGCAATAAAAGTTTGATTTTTTATTAAATTATGGATGGTTGTAATGGATTTGGAATCCACCTATTACTATCTATTTCAATTCTTGATTTCTAATTTAGTTTCGTTCGTGACAATTGATAAAATTATGATATATAATTTTCTTTTTTAAGACAAATTAAATCTATCCTAATCAAAATCCGAATCTATTCCTAACCCGAATTTAAATGGTTAGAACACATTAAATTTTAGATTATCTAAATGATTGCACAAGTGATAAATGTTATTCCTAACATCTATTATACATATGTTAATTTTGTCGCGTTCTAACTTATTTTGAATCTCTCAACACTACAACAAGCAACTAATTATTTAATTGATGACCAAACAATTAAATAGTGCAATGAGTATGCAAAATTAATCAAGAAACATAAGAAATACTAAACTATGAGTCTTGAATGTGAAATAAATAACAAATAGGGTTTATTTTCATCTAATACAAAAAACGGATCCAGCCTAACTAACGGGTTGTAGTATGTATACATCGTCTTTCACAAATTCGTTCAAAAAACCCAATTTAATATCTATTTGGTGAATATTTTTACCATTTTGTACTTTCATGGAAATAATAAATCTTACCATTTCGAGATGAGCTATAGGTACATACTTCGTCACAACCAACAGGTCCAACACCATGCTTTTGACTTAGCCTTTAGCTATCAATCTTGCCTTGTAGCGTTCTATTTCACCATTTGCATTTTTTGTCCTTGAAAATCCATTTGAATCCAATTGGCTTTTGACCATTCGCAAGTATATTTTTTAGCAATATTCCAACAATGCTCAACTTGTTCAAATATATAATGAGTTCAAACTCAAGTTTAACGACACTTATTCAGAGAGTATGAATATCTTTCGATTTAAATCCAACCTCAGAATATATCTCACAAAATATTCATCAAAATCCTAGATAGCATGAAAGCTTTGAACCTATTATTCCATGTAATGATACTAGCGAAATCACATACACAAGCATCAAATGTTCCAAGTTCCACACAATCTCGTCTATCGCTTTTATGGTCTTATGCTTCTCCTATCATAAATTTTTAAGAGAGAAACTCCAACTCTCTATTGAAGTGGTACCACCTCTAAGTTTATATATGTAAAATTCTTGCAGTACCTTTGTCACATTTAAAGGTACTTGATCCACCGATCTGAATTTTATGAAGAGTTATAGAAACTCAACCCTCCTATTCTTTACAACCAACATTACGACCTAGGATAGGGTTTAAAATAATAATTATGCTTTGAATCTATCCATATATCAAATTACTTGTTACCCTTTGAACTCGAAATATACTTGTTAGTATAGTCTGGTAGGGTTTTCGTTATTAGTGGATTTAAATACAAAGTTTTAACCACATCCTACTAACTGTTGTCTGTACTAATTCCATTATGGGAGGTTTAGTGAATAGATCTATCAAATTCTCATTTGACTTCACATAAGCGAGTGAAATTATTCCATCTTTGATTAAGTTTCTTACATAATCATATTTTAGACTCGTATGTCTAGACTTACCATCATACACTTCATTGTATACTTTAGCTAGAGTGGCTTGAATATCACAAAAGATAGATATGGAAGAATAATTCATTTTTTTCCAATAGAATTTTATACATTAAATCCTCAAGCCAAGTAACTTCTTTTCCGATTTCAGCCAATGCCACAAATTCCGATTCTATAGTTGAGCGAGTAATACACGTTTGTTTTTTGAATTTTCAAGAAAACACACTCTCTCCAAGAGTAAACAGCCAACCTACTGTGGATTTATTATCACATACTACTGATATCCAACTAGCATCGGTAAATACTTTTAAAATTATCGGGATTTTAGAATATTGGAGATTAGATACTTGATTTTCTTTAAATAACTAAGAACCCTTCTGATAGCCTTCAAATGTTCATTTGATTTACTGATTACAAATACTATGTCGGGCCATGTACATTATAGAACATACATTAGATTTCTATACCACTAGTTGCTATCATTCTTAACAAGTTTTCAAACTTGTATCAATTGGTGTATCATCCTATTTCATGTTCAAGTGTTTGAACTTATTAATCTATATAATGTGATTGGCTCAAAATATAACCACCACTAATCTTGGAGACTTTGATGCCTAGTATTGCATCAACTTGACCAACATCTTTTATTTTAAATATGGAAGACAGAAACCTCTTTGTTTCTTTGATACCTTGCATTTGATTACTTACAATCAACATATCATCCATGTATAAGAAAATAAGCATAATATGATTACCACAAACTTTTGAATATAAATATTGTTATGTTTAAATTCAAAAGACATTATTGTTAAGTCGAACTTTTCATGCAATTTCTTTTGTACTTGTTTTAATTCATGTAAGAATTTTATTAACTTGTGTTCTTTATCCTCATTTTTGGGTAGAACAAATTTTTTTGATTGGTCAATATAATCCTCTTCATCGAGATCCCCATTTAAAAATGTCGTCTTACACATTCATTTGATGAATATGAAAATCATAAATAGATGTTAAGGTGAATAAAATCTTAATTAATGTTATTCGTGCAGCTGGTGCATACTTGTCAAAAAATTTACTCTTTCTTTTTGTGGATACCTTTTGGCCATTATCCTAGCTTCAAAGGTATTAAGAGTACCGTCCGTATTATACTTTCTCCTAAATACTAATTTATGGCATATATGTTTCAATCCAAGTCGTAAATTGACTATTTCCCAAGTATTTGATATTATTGAATCAATTTCATAATCTCTAGCATCTTTAAAAAAAAATGCTATATTTAGATGACATTGCTTCTTGATAAAGTTTATGATCGATTTTCACTTGAATAACACACAGAGTAGTTCAAGTGACATTCTTACCATTTCTTGCAAACAAATAGAAAGAAATAAATTGAGAGTTAAATTCATGTGGTCCTAGCACTTTTTTCGGAAGGTGTTCCTACTTGTGATCTTGTAGAACTAGGAATCTCCACTTGATGTTCCCTTAAAGAATTATTAGCTGAATATAACATATTCTCAAACAACTCTATTTCACGAGATTCAATAATGACATTGGTTTCCAAGTTTAATAAACGACATGCCTTGTTTTTTTTTGGACATATCCTACAAAAGTGCATTTAATCCATCTACGACTCAACTTAGTTTATTTAGGATCATGTTCTTACAATAAGTAAGACACCCCCAAAAATAACAAATATTTGATTTTCTCTCTTTCCATAATTTATAGGGAGAAATCTTAAACATTTATGGATTCCTATTAATTATGTGACACACAATAAATAAAGTTTCACCCCATAAGTTAGATGGAAACCTAGCAATTAATAACATATCATTCATCATTTCAACTAGTGTTCTATTATTTCTCTAAGCTAAATTACTTTGCTCGGATGTTTTAGGTGCACTACATTGATGTATCATGTCGTATTGTTTACAAAAATAAGATTAAATTTACTAAAGAAATATTCACCTCCCCTATCACTTCTAAGAATTTTAATCTTTATATTTAATTGAATTTCTAATTCGAATTTGTATATCTTAAACATGCTAAAATGATATGATCCAGAAGTCGAGCTCGACAAAGACAAGTCGACGAGACCCGTTGATTATTAAAGGAGGACCGATGACATGATCGAGGAAAAAAGGGTAAATCAAGCGATTAGATTACTTGTGCAATCAAAAATGGACAACAACGTGATCTACACAAGAAACGAAGCAAGTTTCATGCTGGGTCGAAATCTGAATCGACTTGGATCAACGTGTTAGAAGCGATCGACGTCTTAGGCACCAATTAACACTATGCAACTGCAAAGTGTTAACACCATGCAGTCGCATGGTGTTATACCAAAAACAAGATTAGGAGAATGCATTGTTTCATGAGGTCGCATGGAACATAACCATGCGATCACACGGTTATAACTCAGACCAGATTTATTTCATTTTTCGCATTTTTTCTATTTTGACTAGAGTTATATTCCTACCATAACTTGTAATATTCAAGTTAGATTATGCACATTTTTTACTAGTTTTAGGCCTAGTATAAATACTTTTCATATTTCATTGTATTACAACTTTTGACAATTTGAAAATTAAACTAGAGAGACAATTGTGCTTTCAATCTTCGTTATTCATTGAGCATCGTGAAGTAATCAAGATTTTCTTGTAGCGTTCAACATCGGTGTGGATCACGGGTTGTGTAATCAAGAGATCATTCAAATTTCGCTTTTGTTTGGTTGCTTGGTTCATTATTCTTGGTGTAAACTCTAAATCGGATTATCTTTTTGGCTTTCTTGGGATCCTCAATCTTTTGCGGGGTTGTATAGTGATCGTTGCTACGTGGTTCTCATCAATTGGTATCAGAGTACGACTCCAAAATAATCAAGGTTATATCTTTTATTTATTTTGAGTCTTGTTTCTTTTTTTCTATTGTTCTTCGCGTTCTTCAAGTCAATTTTTATTTTTTGAGTTTTGTTCCAAAAAAAATACAAAAAATAGTCAAAATTATTTTTTGGGCTATTTAAAAGTCCAAATTAATTCTCGTTTGTTTCGCTGGACTTGTAGTCGATTTTTCGAGTAAAAAATCGAATTTTAAAAAAAAAAAATTATTATATATTTCGGGAATTTTCAGCAGTTTCTATTTCCAGTTTTTGAGTAAAAAAAATTCAATTCAATTCAATTCCATTTATTTTGTTTAACGAGAATTCATTGTTTTTACTTCATATAGTTCTTCAATTTTTGTTTTCTTTGAGTCATTTTCTTCTCTTACTTCAAATTCACAATTCTTGACACACATCCAGTTTGGATCCACGAAAATACATATTTGGTTGAGTTTACTTTGTTCTTTGGAGCACTTGGACGAGAGCACTGAGTGGAAAAAGGTTGAGTGGTGAGATTATTAGAGGAAAAAAGCCATTAACTGAGTGATACACTAGTGATCGTTTTGTGAGGCGAAAATTTTATAGAATCAGGATGTTAGACAAAGAGAGTTCCAATTCAATCAGGTAGTGGAATGAAAACAACATGGCAGATGATGTAATAAGGCAGTTTGAGAGGGTACTTGGGGATGTGACTGAAAGACTTGATAGTTTAGATACATCGATGGCAAATCTTCAAATGGGACAACAAAATGTAAGGAGATAGGATAGGAGAGAGCCTAGGATGTAAATGCATGATGATTATGAGTATGGTCGTAACTTGGATGAGGGTGCATCGATGTCAGGTGAAATGGGTAAGATGAGGAATAGATGATGTAGGTTTGAAAGAAGGGGTAGGAACAATTATGGAGATGAAGTAGATGGGAAAATGAGCGATATTAAAATGTCAATTCCACCGTTTAAGGGAATGAGTGATTCAGAGGCTTATCCAGAGTGGGAGAAGAATGTAGAGTTGATATTTGAGTGTCACAACTATTCAGAGGAAAAGAAGGTAAAAATAACAGTTCGTGAGTTTGTTGACTACGACATAACTTGGTGGGATCAGGTGGTTACATCAAGAAGGAAGAATCGGGAGCGAGATGTTAGTACTTGGGATGAGTTAAAAACTATCATGCGGAAGTGGTTCAAGCCTAGTTGCTATTACCAGGAGCTGCATCAGAAATATTAAGGTTTGTATCAGGGTTTGAAGAGTGTGGAAGACTACCATAAATAAATGAAAATCTTGATGATTAGGGCGAATGTGGAAGAAGATCAAGAAGCCACCATGACTCGTTTCTTAAATGGGTTGAACAAAGACATTGCTAATGTCATGGAGTTGCAATATTATGTGGAGATCGAACATATGTTGCATGTGGCCATGAAGGTGGAGAAACAGTTGAAGAGGAAGGGGACAACTAGGCAACCATTGGGAACTTCAGTATCTAATTCCACTTGAAAACAGAGGTGAGATAACAAAGGAGATGGAGCTGTTTCGAAAAGAATGACTGAAATTTCAAAGAGGAAAGATGAAAGTGCTAGTAGAACAACACCTAAAACAAAGTCACAGCGAGCCAGAAATTGGGATATCAAGTGCTTCAGGTGCTTGGGGACATGACACATCGCTTCTCAATGCCCAAACAAAAGGACGATGATCTTGTACAATGAAGAGGTGGTGACTAACAGTGAAGAAGATTATGAAGGCATGCCAACATTGGAAAAGGTTAGTAATGGGGACAAAGTGGAGTTTGTTGTTGGAGAGTTATTGGTTAATGGTGAGCTCTCAATACTCAAATCAAAACAGATGACTTGGAGCAGCAAAGAGAAAACATATTTCCTACACGATGCCACATTAATAATCCGGTATGTAGCATAGTTGTTGATGGTAGGAGTTGTGCTAATGTGGCTAACACAAATCTTGTAGAAAAATTGAGATTAACTATATTAAGACACTCTTAGACCCTATAGGTTACAATGGTTAAATGAAAGTGGTGAAGTTAAGGTGAATAAAATGGTGTTGATTGACTTTTCTATTTATAGTTATTGGGATGAGAACATGTGTGATGTAGTACCTATGCATGCGGGGCATATTTTATTGGGTAAGCCATGACAATATGATAAAAAGGTTATTCATGATAAGTACAATAATCGATATAATTTTGTTAAATATGGGAGGTCCATTACCCTTGTGTCATTAACACCGGTACAAGCGCATGAAAGCCAAATCAAATTGAAAAATGAGGAAGAAAGGAGA
The DNA here is from genome assembly GCA_019395295.1 of Osmanthus fragrans. Taxonomy (NCBI): domain Eukaryota; kingdom Viridiplantae; phylum Streptophyta; class Magnoliopsida; order Lamiales; family Oleaceae; genus Osmanthus; species Osmanthus fragrans. Next base: position 11,713,341 of record CM033362.1, read on the forward strand.
GTGAAGGTTAGAGAAAATAGTGAGATGAGGAGTATGAGAAAAAATGTTGAGGTGGCTAGTAGAGAGCAAAAGAGAGTTGACCACATGAGAGAAAAAAAAGAGGGTCGTCTGAGAGGAGAGAAAAGTCGAAAGTAAATTTCTTTGCAAAAGGAAATGAGTTAAAAAGAATGATAGTTGACAGGCAACAAGTGATGTTGTTAGTCTATAAGGAGCCATTCCTCAATCTTGAAAAACCTAACCCATGCCTCCCTAGTTTGGCTATCTCTTTATTGCAAGAATTTGATGATATTTTCTCGAAGGACATGCCTAGTGGGTTGCCACCCATTCGAGGCATTGACCACCAGCTTATCGAAGTAACCCCGAGGAGACAAATGAACTTCAAATGCAAGTGGAGGAATTGATGAAAAAATGATATGTGAAGGAGAGCATAAGTCCATGTGCCGTTCCAGTACTACTTGTGCCAAAGAAAGATGGTACTTCGAGGAAGTGCGCAGATTGCAGAGCCATCAACAACGTAACGGTAAAATATCATCATCCTATTCTTAGGTTAGATAATATGTTGGATTAATTGTATGGTGCTTGTATATTTAGTAAAATTGACCTTAAAAGTGGATACCACCAAATTCGAATGAGGAAATGTGATGAGTGGAAAACTACTTTTAAAACTAAATATGGCTTGTATGAATGATTGGTAATTCCGTTTGGACTCACTAATGTACCAAACACTTTTATGCTATTGATGAATCATGTTTTGCGTGCTTTTATAGGTAAATTTGTTGTAGTTTATTTTGATAATATTTTAGTTTATAGCAAGGACATTAATGGGCATGTAGAACATCTTAGGTATGTGCTTGTGGTATTGAGAAAGGAACGATTGTATGCTAATTTTAAGAAATGTACGTTTTGCATGGAAAAAGTTGTTTTTCTAGGATTTGTAGTAGGTGCAAATAGGATAGAAGTAGATGAAGAGAAGATAAAAGCTATTAAAGAATGATCAACACCTAAAAGCATAACTGAAGTTAGGAGTTTTTATGGTGTAACTAGTTTTTATAAGCGTTTTGTGAAAATTTTTAGCACAATCACTACACCACCCACAAAGATTGTTAAGAAGAGTGTGGGATTTCATTGGGGTGATGAACAAGAGTATGCATTCAATACAATTAATGATAGGTTGTGTAAACCGATTTTAGCACTTCCTAACTTTGATAAACTTTCAAAATTGAGTGTGATGCATCAGGAATGGAGATTGGAATAGTTTTAATGCAGGACAAAAGATCGATAGCCTATTTTAGTGAAAAGCTAAGTGGATCAGCACTCAATTATCCCACATATGACAAAGAGCTGTATTCACTTTTTTGAGCATTGGAGACATGACAACACTACATGTGGCCTAAGGAGTTTGTCATTCACACAGACCATGGATCATTGAAGCATTTGCGAGGTCAAAGTAAGTTAAACAAAAGACATGCAAGATGGATGGAGTTCGTAGAGACATTTCCATATGTCATTTAGTACAAGCAAGGTAAGAAAAATGTGGTAGCGGATGCATTGTCACGAAGGTATGCACTGCTGACTTCTCTTAGTTCTAAATTGCTTGGTTTTGAATATATTAAGGACATGTATGCTAGTGATCTAGATTTTCTGATATTTATTCATCATGTAACAAAGGGGCTATAGATAAAGTCTTTAAACGGGATGGATCATTGTTTAGGAAAAATAGGTTGTGTTCCTAATTGTGCAATACGAGAGTTGGTAGTAAGGGAAGCACATGGTGGTGGATTGATGGGACATTTTGGGGATTAAAAAGACTTTAGATATGTTGGTGAAACATTTTTATTGGCATAGGATGAAAAGTGATGTTGAGAGAGTATGTAGTCGATGTATAATTTGTAAAATGACTAAGTATAAGGTTTTACCTCAAGGTTTGTATACACTGTTACCCACACCTAGTGAACCATGAGTTGATATTTCCATGGATTTTGTTTTGGGTTTACTTAGGACTAAGAATGGAGGATATTCAATATTTGTGGTAGTAGATAGGTTTAGTAAGATGACACATTTCATACCCTGTCATAAAATCGATGATGCCACTAACATTGCAGAGTTGTTCTTTAAGGAAATAATGTGTTTACATGGGGTACCTAAAAGCATAGTTTCTGATTGGGATGTGAAAATTTTTAGTTATTTTTGGCGAGTTTTGTGGGGTAAGATAGACACTAAACTTTTATTTTCAACAACTTGTCATCCACAGGCCAATGGTCAGACCGAGGTAGTGAATAGGATCATGACACAACTATTGCGCACTGTAGTTAAAAAGAATTTTGAAAGTTGGAAAGAATGTCTACCTTTCATAGAGTTTGCATATAATAGGATCACGTATTCTACTACTACTTTTTCACTATTTGAAATTGTTTGTGGTTTTACTTCACTAACACTTTTGGATTTAATACCTTTACCTGTGAATGAACGAGGTAGCTTAGATGATAAAAGAAAGGCCGAGTTGGTGAAGTCATTCCATGAAAAGGTAAGGTTGCAAATTGAGAATAAAAACAAACATTTCGCATCACAAGCAACCAAAGGCCGGAGAAGCGTGACATTTGAACATGGAGACTGGGTCTGGGTACATTTCAGAAAGGAGAGCTTTCCAGAGCAGAGGAAATCAAAGTTGCAACCACGAGGGGATGGTCCATTTCAAGTCGTGGAGAAGATCAATAACAACGATACAAATTAGATCTTCCAGCAACTTTTAATATTTCTAATCTCTCACTCTTTAATGCAGGTATAGATTCGAGGTCGAATTCTTTCCAAGAGGGAGGGGGTGATATGATCTAGAAGTCGAGCTCGACAAAGACGAGCCCGAGACAAGACCCTTTGATTATCGAAGGAGGATCGATGACGCAATCGAGGGAAAAATGAGTAAATTAAGCGATGAGATTACTTGTGCAATCAACAATGGACAACACTATGATCTACACAAGAAAAGAAGTAAGTTTCATGTTGGGGTCGAAATCCGAATCAACTTGGATCAACATATTAGAAGTAGTCGAAGACGGAGGCACCAATTAACACTATGCAACTGCATAGTGTTAAACACCAAGCATTCGCATGGTGTTATACCGAAACCAAGATTGGGAGAATGCATTGTTCCATGCAGCACCTTGCGGTCACATGGTTATAACTCAGACTAGATTTATTTTCTTTTTAGTGTTTTTCCTATTTTGACTAGAATAATATTCCTACCATAACTTATAATATTTTAGTTAGATTATGCACATTTTTTTACTAGTTTTAGGTTTAATATAAATACTTTTCATATTTCATTGTATTACAACTTTTGACAATTTGATAAGTAACCTAGAGGGACAATTGTGCTTTCAATCTTCATTTTTCATTGAACATCGTGAAATTTTCTTGTGGCGTTCAACATCAGACGAGTTGTGTAATCAAGAGGTCATTCAAATTTTATTTTTGTTTGGTTGCTTGGTTCATTGTTCTTGGTTCAAACTCTAAACCGGATTATCTTTTGGACTTTCTTGGGATTGTCAATCTTTTGCGGAGTTGCATAGTGATTGTTGCTACGTGATTCTCATCATAAAGGTTTCACCCTTGTGTTACATCAACTAGATATAACAAAACCTAGAAGGATCATCTATAACTGTTATAAAGCATGTATTACCTCCTCTTGTCATCATTTCATTTAATTCATATATGTCAATGAATTAAGTCTAATAAATTAGATATTCTTTCAATATTGTGAAAAAATTTCTTAATCATTTTAGAATTAGCCTCTATTTGGTGGGGATTAAAATCAATTTTTTAGTAGATTTTGATAAAAAAATTGTTAAAATATGTGGTTGAATAGTTGTGGATCCCATGAAATATGTGGTTAAAATTATCTATTGACTTTGACTTAAATTAAAAATCTTGATTTTTAGTGGCGCAAAGAGGGGCTTAATACATAATTCACATTTATTATGTTCTATGTTTTCACATGAAATCATTCTGATTTTTATAATTCCTTTAAAGTTGAAAAGTCAATATGTTATAATCGATCACGCATTAAAGAAATAGACTCAATAACATAATTAAAATTTGTAGTTTTATTAATATTAGTCAATAGTACAAAGTTTGACCATTCTATCACTAAATTAACATTTTCCAACAAATACTACATTCCGAAAATATATTAGTTTGTCTGACTCATACGTCGACTTAATTTCTAGTTTTTCCAACAAATCACCATTTACAAGGTTTCTATTTATATTCGGTACACGTAAAATATTTATCAATGTGATCTTCTTCCCGGACGTGAATTTTAATTCTACACTTCTTTTGCCAACAACCTTTAATCAAACTCCATTACCCATTTGAATGTGTTCATTATCCACCTCTTAATAGATTTTGAAAAAGGGTCTATCATAGCACAAGTGTCATACTACCATCCTTGACCATTTCCTTTGACCGAATTCACAATGCCCATGGTAGCAAAGATGTTTTCAACGGAATTTACTTTGCCTTCTTGCATCGGTTGTTTGCAATGTTTGCAATGCTAAGCATAATGTTCGGATTTGTCACACATATAACAAGAAACTTTGAATTTCTTCTTGTTCTTGTTATCTTTGTGTCATTGTTGGAGTTTGAGGATTTCCTCTTCTTAAAATCCTCATTGTATTCATTTGGTTGATCCACGATATGGGTTTTGGAAGTGCCCTCAAGAAAATATACATTCTTATCTTGTGCCTTTGAGTCTTCATCAATGTGAAAATGTTTTTGAATCTCTTCCAAAGAATTAATCTTGAAAACTGTGAAAAACTTTCTTCCTATAACCCAATGAAGATGAAAATGTTGGCAATGATTGCACCAAGTTGAAAGGTTTTGGGAAGATCAATCTTCATGGCTTTCTTTCATTAACAATAATTTAAAACTCGTGGATTTGTCCTAACAAAAATAAGTTATCCAAAATTTTGAAATCAGAAACGTTTTGGTACATATCTTTTCGGTCTTGTATTTATTTTCTAAGGATTCTCAAATTTCAATTGTTGATGTGCAATTTGTATAAAAATCATAGAGGCAATCGAAGAGAGCATTCAGAATGTGATCTCTATATTTCTTGTCTCTTCTTCACTTCTGCCCTTATTTCGTTGGTGTCATCCGGGGTTTATTTCGACAATGGTTTGAATTTTGGATCCAATAAGTAGAAGATCTTCAAAGTCATGAGAAGAAACTTCAACTTGTCCTTCCATCTTCTAAAGTTCGACCCATCAAATCTAGCAAGCCTCACAAGGTCTTCATTCATTATTTTTGTAGTAACCATGGTTGTCTTGTTCTCCATATTAAAAATACCGTTTGAGATTGTTGTAAAAAGTAGATGAAGAACAAGGAAATAATTAGCAACAAAAAAATCGTCAAAATGGAAGTTTTGAACAAAAAGCGATTATGAATCCCTGTCTTCAAAGGATATTTGTCGTCACCGAGATAAGTATTTGAAGGCTTTAAAATGCAAATAGTTTGTAGGAGTAATTAAAACCTTAATCCAAGTTTAAATCAAGCAAAACCAAACTTGTGAAGGAACTTTCAGAACAAATATTGAAACTTGGTCTGATCTTTTGATTTGGAAGTTAATAAAATAATTTGATATTTTGGATATGTATTCCAACATGAAAACCATTGTTATATCGAAGTACAACCTTCATGCACGAAGTAGTGCCAAAAACAAGCTAAATGGGTGTGAAAATATCCAAAACAACACCAAAAATCAAATCTATGATGGTCAAAATTTTGTATTGGGCTTAGTACAAATTGGTTCTGGTTTTAAAAATCGCCTAGGCCAATTTTTTGCCTCAATCTTTCTTTCTTCTCATTTTGTTTTTACTTGTTCTTCTCATGGTTGATCACTTTCATCACTTTCAAAATCACATCTCATTGTATATACTAAACAATATTCCAACATTATGTAGAATATCCACTTTGTAATTCCCTGTGAGAGGATGAAGATGATCATAAAAGTAGAATTTCCGATGCATGTAATTTAAGGAAAAGTTTTGTGAGCATTCATTCAACTAAATACATTGTTCTTTTCCTGTGTAAAAAGAAGATCTAAGTGTGATCTTATATATGTTAATATGGATATGATTTTCTACACGGATATAAACATATAACTTGTACACATATAATATTACCATTTTAAAATAATCAGGATTATGTGGGAAAAGATGGCCAATTAGAGTTCTGACCAAAATGTCATTGGGAAATTCACACGAACGAGCCTCATGCGCCAATTTAACAGAACATTGGGATGGAATGAGACAGCATGAGTAATATGCACAAAGAATGATCGATCTCGAGGCCAAACGACAAAAGTGAAATGATAGGGACAATACATAATGAAGGCGAACGAAAGGGACATTAGTGCCTGTTTATCCAATTTAAAATTAATATTTAGTGAGCCTATAAATGGACCAAACGGTCCAATATTTTCACCTATAATTCCACCAGTTTAACTTGGGAAGTGAAAAAAAAAAAAAAAAAAAAAAGTATTTCTCTCTTTGCTGTCCACTCCTGGATAAGGTTATTGTATTATGGAACATGAACAAGATGCGAATATTGTGGGACCATTACGAGGATGCGAATTTTTGACACCTTTAATCTTGTGCAGTCTATTTTTGTGCACTGGTCTTCATTATTTAATATTGCTTCCAATCATAATATCAATATAAAATGACCACATAAATTCAAGATTATACCCAAAGTTTCTAACAGAAGTATTACATTTACAAATGATTTTTTGAAAAACTTTATTTTCTAAATCATTTTAAGAAAACAAAGTTATGTTGAGAGTTGATATCAAATATCTCAATCTGCCTCATGATCTTGTTCATATAAATATTAAAGAAACATAAATATATAAAATAGATGCAGAAAATTAGCATAAACTATTACATGAAAAACATCAAAATCGAAAACAAAAAAAAAATCATGGATCGTTAATAGAGCTACTTCACTATATGAAAATTTTGTAATTTTATATAAAATCAAAATCTCTCATACAATCCGAACCACATTGACACCGACAAATATTCATAGTGGATGAGAGTACAATGGATATTCAAGACAATACATGACTTATCTCAAACTTGGATAAAATTGAATACTAAGTGGAAGAATTTATTTAAAGGGACACAAAAGAACAGGATTTTAATTACGATATTACCAAGAAAAGATCCTTACAAAATTTTACTTGCATAGTGCCTAAACTAAATATCTATGAATAAAAAAAATGCACTAAGTTATTTATTTATTTATTTTCTTTAAAGAAGAAGTCATGCTAAAAACTCCAATCTACAACTAAACTGTTAGGTCCCTATTCGTAATTGGCTATTTCTTAGACAAAATTAAAGTAATGGAGCTGTAATTAAAGTAAAAAATAAAAAATAAAAAAAATAAAAATCAATGGATTGATAGTATAGGTCTTGACGGAGTTAAATAACTCAATGATGTCCAAGAAGATCATATGTGATCAATGAAATGTAATTAGAAATCAAAGGAATGTAAAAGTGTGCACAAATCATGCTCCAAATTCTCAATCACAAGTTGCAACACATTTTCACATAGAAAACATTTGAATTTGAAACATGCTAATGGAAAAATTGTAGTCTTTTTCAGTTAGCTTTTCAATCGAAAATCAGAAGAGAAAAATATGATTGAAATACTAACAGCTGCTCAAAGACTGCTCGCTAGCAGTGAGGAAGGTGCTCGAGCAGTTAGCTTTTTCATGAAGAATTATGTTCGCGATTTAAACATATTTTTCTCTACTATTCAACCTCAACACTTCATATTATAAATACCCAAGCTTAGTCCGTCTTGAAGTGGAGTTGAATCATTATATTACATTAGAGATCACGTTGTTGAAAATTCAAAACACAAAACATCGGTTTCTTGATTCAATCTCATGATTATTGATTCATAAATTAATCCCAAACATATTTTTATTGGTCAGGCCTTCAAAATTTAATAAAGAAAACAGCATGCATAGATTATGTGTTGCATAATTTTGCATAATTTTAGCCACGTGTATTTTTTATACTCATTTCCCTCTGTGTTATTGTAACGATCCGGACCTTGTGTCCAAACCATTAGAACATATGTACTATCCGCTTTGGGTGAGCCCGCACACACTTAGCCCCTCACGAATTTCTTCGCGTTCTCCAGGATTCGAACTCAAAACCTCCATCATATGGAATACTTAAGGGGAATACTGGTATCAATTGGGCATGCTGTAACGTCCCAACCCCTAGTGGATTGGAATGCTACTTACTTTACTTAGCTTAACCGGTAATTTAGTAACAATTGTATACGTTTTAGCGGAAGCTTAGATCTTCGAATAATAATTTAAGTAACAATACTTCAAATACTTTTAACAAAAACACTGAATCATTTTTCAAAACAACAAAATGTAATTTATTTGAAGAAAACATAACTTGTTTTCGCATTCTGCGTTATTCAAAACTTAAAGAAATAACATTGGAAAACATTTCATAAAAATAAAACCAAATCACTTATTCACCGGATTTCCATGGACTCGTTGCATCAATCTCCATCTTCTCCGCCATCCATGCTCGAGGTAGAATTCCTTCAATCTATAGAGATAGGATTAAACCCGTGAGTTGAAAAATCCAATAGGTATCATAGGTGCAGTCGTGATCAAGCTATACATTTCAAAGCATTAACCTTATAAACTTTTCATACATGTCGTACCCGAAGGCACCATTTGACATACGAACATTTCTTCAACATAGAGGATATGCCGTACCGGAGTACCATTTGACATCCAAACATTAACATAGAGGGATATGCCGTACCGGAGTACCATTTGACATACAAACATTAAACTTGTTACTTAACACGATTAAACACATTGCACCTCTACCTACCTTGACTAATGCTTTTGAAACTTTGAAAACTTGGATTGAAAACTTCGACGAAACTCGGACGTTTGAAAGAAATGTACTTCTTGGATGTTTGAAAACCGTTGAGAATCGATGCTTGAAAACACTCTTTAAACTTCTAGGAAAACTCATTTTCCTCCCTCTCATTTTTCTCACTTCGAATCCTGGGGAACGCGATAGAAATTCGTGAAGGGTCAAGTGGACTCAGGCTCACCCAAAGCGGACAGTACGTATGTTCTAGCGGTTTGGGCGCAAGGTCCAGATTGTTATAAAAAAAATGCACGTGTTTTGTAACGACCCGGACCTTGCGCCCAAACCGCTAGAACATACATACTGTCCGCTTTGGGTGAGTCTGCGTCTACTTAGCCCCTCATGGCTTTCTATCGCGTTTCCCAGAATTCGAACTCAAAACCTCCATCGTATGAGAGACTTAAGGGGAATCCTGGTACCAATTGGGAAGCGGACAGTATGTATGTTCTAGCGGTTTGGGCGCAAGGTCCGGGTCGTTACAGTTATTCATGAGTATATTGCTAGTCTTCCTTTGTTATTCGTGACAAAAAGGGGGAGAGTTAATATTTACTTCAAAAAGTTGATAAGTATATTGAGTTAGGGGAGAAATTTTGATATTTGAGTTAGCGGGAGTTATAGTAATTCTTTTATTGATTGATAATCTGACTAGCATGATTGAATATTTTGCTTTATTGATATTATGTTACGTGTTTTGTATAGTATCAATATCATTATTTTGTGTTGCTAGTTCAACTATATATCTCATCTTGTCATGTTTAGATTTTAAGTTATTCGATGCTCACAGTATAACATGCGTCGGTGTTATACATGTTTTGCTTGAGTATTTATCTAACTTAGGTATATGTCTTATTACAAGTTTTCTCTTACTTTTCATGTGGTGGTGTTGTTTTCATGTATTTCAGGAAACGTGTAGGAGAAAATTTGAATTGAAGTTTGTGAATTGAGTATTTGGGTAGATTGTTGTTAAGTTGTTTTTATTTTGATTTTGAAATAAACAATTTTTTCTCGAAAAGTCAAATGGGGAGTTTATTAGGTCTCTATTTGTAATTGGTTATTCTTTAGACAAAATTAAAGCAATGGAGTTGTAATTAAAAATAAATAAAAAAATCAATGGATTGATAGTATAGGTCTTGAAGGAGTAAAAAAAAACTCAAAGATGTCTAGGAAGATCACGTATGATCAATGAATACAATTAGAAGTCAAATGAGTGTTAAAGTGTCGTACACGTCATGCTCTAAATTCTTAGTTACAAATTGAGACGCATTTATTATATAGAAAACATTTGAATTTGAAACATGCTATTCAAAAAGAATTGTAGCCCTTTACATTAGCTTTCTCATGCACATTGAATTGCTTTAATCCGATATTGGAAGAGAAATATATGATGAAAATATTGACAAGTGCTTAGAGGCCACAACGTTGGCCACGAGGAAGGCACTCAAGCAATCGGCCATAGATTAAAGCATAAAAAGCTCAACAGATCAAATGCTAAGAATTCTTAGCTTCACCTACAAACCTTCAGAGTTTTGAAGTTAGGAGAAGAAGCGATTAAGTTCTAACACTCTGGAACGAATTCGTTCATGGTGATTCACAAGGAAAGAAAAATAGTTTAGAGTTGCTCGGAAGTGCGGGTTGCATAACCAAAAGAGTTGTTTGGTGATTTATAAGTTATGTAGTTAGAATCGGCTAAGGTTGAGCAATGTGTGGACTAATTGTAAGTTAAATTTCTAATGGATATTACTGGCAAGTTTTTCTAAAGGTTTTTGATTCTGAGAAGGGATTTTTCTATGTGATCATATATGGTATTATTTACTTAACTATTTTGATCTGAATGTTTGTGATTGTTTGAATTTAGAGTTAATTGTATTAATTATTTTAATCATCTAGAAACATAACGCCTTATTGCTTGTTATTGATTAATTTCGCATATTTGGGTCTAAATATTTCACTACATAAGAAATTTAAAAAAAGAAATGTTACATTAATTGATGGTAGGCAATCTCCTTAGGAACTTGTCATATGAAAAAATGTATTTCTAAGCAAGATATTTAAAATAAAATATAGCCCCTATTTTGTAGGAATTAAAATCACATTGTTAGTAGATTTTGATAGAAATTAGTGAAATATGTGGTCGAAAAGTTGTGGGTCCAATAAAATGTATGTTTAAAATCAATTGTTGACTTTAACATAAATTAAGATCTCGATTTTTAGTAGCACCAAACACGGTTTAACTAATTTCTTAGTTGTTTTGACAAGACTCATATTTAGATCAAGAATTACATCTGTATATTCCACAAATTGACTGAAAAAAGGTATATTTTATTAATAAACAGATTCATGACTACAATCTCTGTTGGCACAGTTAATGACACGCGAAAACTTGTTCGACTTATAGTACCGCAAGTGTACGGTTCGTTTCAAGTAATAAAGTGAATTTTGAAGTCCAAGTATCGTTCCCACAGAGATTTAACAGTTTAATTCTATATAATTCGACCTTAACCGAAACAAAATACGTGTTTGAATGTTTGTAACTAGATTGCAACTAGACTAAACTAGTAAGCTACTTATGCAAAATAGAATGAATTAACTAAATGGATGCAAATTATTCACTACGTGCTTTAATATAACTAAATGCAAACTTGAGATAATAATCAAATAAAAGGCGTACTAGGTTCGCGAATCCCCATGTAATAATCTATTTCAACTCTAGTTCTACAATTTGACAACACGTTTGAATTATGACGAATCAATATTCCTATTTTATTCAAAACTCTCTTTCGATTAAGCTTGAACCTATTTTCATATACGACACCGACTATATCTCTATGACGGGAGCAAATATACAAAAATGCATGGAGTTCTATGAATACTTAGAGATTCACGTAAGGCATAGCGGTATATCTCTATCCCCTATCGGACCCTACGATGATTTATACCTTGTCTAATCTATTTATCATCTTTCGAATGGATTAAATAAACCACAACAAATCACACAATCACATGCATAATAATTGTAGACTTAATTCAATGTATATAAACCATTCATCAATCCAAAACGCGTTTTAACGTCAAATATATAAAACTAGAAATCAAAATATCAAATTACATGGTTCATCGTTCACCTAGCACATTAAAAACTAGCCTAGCATGATAAAACTATGAAAACTAAGAGAAGAAAGAAAATAAATTGAAAAAGACATCACCCTATTGGATCTTGAAGTGAAATCTTGAATCTTGGATCAATCTTCTTGTTCTCCACCTTCTTTTTGCTCTTCAATAGGTAAATAATAGTAGAATCAGGCGGAACCCTCGTTTCTCGTCGTGTTTAGGGTTTTAAAGGGGTCCTAAATTGGTTTCCATAAGAGGTTGAATCAAATAAGGAAAGCAGAAAATCGCACCCAGAAATGTACTATGCGGCCGCATAGAGTAATTCTATGCGGTCGCATAGTTATAGCGATTGCGGTACAATGGTCTTCTGTCCAAACCTATGCGGTCGCATAGGTATTACACTATGCGGCCGCATAGTGTAAACTACTTTTCAGAAGTTGCATTTTAGTCCCTGATTTCCGTTCCTTCATTCTTGAGCTCCTTTCAACTTTCTTCTTCTTTCTATGCCTCGTTTCATTACTCAACTTGTACTCAGCTCCCTTTGATACTTGATTTTCTCATCGGGTCAACTTTTGAATAATTGCACTCGGGTCCCTGAACTTTCGTTTTCTTATGTTTTGGTCCTTTTTAGCTCATTTTCGCATACTTTTCATTCCATCCATCAATGTAGTCCTATAAACACAAATTGTATCGAATTAAGCCAATATTCAACATATACGTTCACAATTAGCCATGTTTTGTGGTCTAAATAAGTGTGTAAAACGCACTTATCAAACCCCCCAAACTTGAACTATTGTTTGTCCTCAAACAAGATGGTGACTTAACTCAACATAAAACATGGTTCAATGACTTGCCGTGTCTCAGGATCAGAATTCAGTAATCAACATAGTGAATAGTTTCAACAGTGCAAAATCAGATCAATCTCCACTTATCATATGCAAAACTTGACGTGTGTGTGTGTATACTCATGCAGACATACTCAAGTTATGATGGGTTCAAATCCCAGACCAATGTAGTCAGATTTTCCTTTCTTCGCTCGAGAGATACACACACCCCCAAACTTGTTCTTTTCACTCAATTATCCCAGGGTATGTTCTAGAGTAGAGATTTGATTCACTTAAGTTCTCACCCTCTCTTAGTTTGGATAGACCTCGCAATCACAAGTTCACAATTCAACAGGCAGGGATTCTCCTATTTCTTTGATTGGTTCAACCTCTAAGACTAAACTAAGCTACTTGTCTTGCATCAAAGGTATAATTTCATCAACTGCGTGTCTTGGGGCTCTTTTCTCACTCAATTTTTTTCTTTTTCTTTTAACATATCTCATTTTCTTTCTATATAACCCATGTATCGAGCTTTAAGCCGATGACTCCCAAATCAGTTGATTTTAGGGCACCAGGTTTCAATCACCCTTGCAAGCTTACTTACTCAAGTTATAAAGGCTCGAGAATATGCATTTTCGCTCTTTTTCTTTCAACTCTTTCCTTCTTGCTTTCTATATGACCCCTGTAGCGAGCTTTAGGCCGATGACTCCCAAGTCAGTTGACTTTAGGGCATCAGGTTTTTATTCACCCTTACAGGCTTACTTGCTCGAGTCATAAAGGCTTGAAAAGAGTGTTTTCTCACAAAAATTATGTCATGCCCCTATTTTTCTAGACACTTAGTTTCTAAAACCAACCTCTAACTTAAAACTTTCACCTCATCTTCGTCTCATCGGTCTCAACAATCCACACAACTTAGTTTTCATGCATGGAATCCCCACTCATCTCAATGTTCTCCTGCAATAGCTAAATCATCACCAAACTACCACAACAATGGATATTTAATAAGTACAATAGAGGGTTCTTTCGGGCCAACCTATACTGTTTGATTTTTCTATAAATAATGACCTCAACCATCGCCTTAGCATGCACGCATGAGTGAAGTGTACAAGAAGTGTCAAGTTTACACACGAATAAGTATTGACCAACCTAACCTGCACATTATCCACTATTCAAAGCTCATAATAATTCCAATCATCACATCATTGCCGGCAAGGCCACTAAACCCACACAAGCACACACAACAAAACAAACAAATATGCAAAATACGAATTTTTTTTTTTTTTTCACAGAACACACAGAAAGCATTACAACACATAATAGATAATAAAAACACAGACATCGATGGATAACGAAAGTAATGCATAATTCAATACACGTACTGAATCCTTCAGTTTGTCCTACAAATTCGACCACCCCCCAAACTTATACAAAACATTGCCCTCAATGTGGAAAGTGTAAGATGGAATATAGAATATGAAGGGCAAAGCGTATACAAAACAAAATGTGGGAGGTTAAGAGAGACTCCCCTGATCAATATGGTGGTGGTGGTGAAGAAGGCGGACACGAACTGGGTCCTGCAGTGGCATCGTCCTGTGTCGGAGGTAGGCGAGCAAGGAGCTGCCGCATCATCTCGGACTGCTCCTGTAGCACGGTGGACTGTCCCCTCATACCCGTCTCGAGAGAGCCGAGACGGTCCCACATCTCCCCGGTCTGCAGCTGGATACTATCCACTCGACCGGTATACAAGCTAAGACGGTCACTCACCCGGTCGATCGCCGTATAAATGGCGGAAGTGCTGCTGCGAGCCGTCGAAGCAAAAGTCTGTGTAGCCTGCACCGCCTGTCGCATCTCCTGCACGTCGGTGCGAAGGGTCCCTAGATCCTGCCGGATACCATGTACATCTCGGCCCGTGGTCGTCAACGTGGCGAACATCTGTCTTAACAACTGAGTGTCACCCTCGAAAGGTGGGAGCGGCGCCTGTGGCATCTCAACATCAGCCCCCTCCTGACCTGCGGCAGCCGCCTGCTGTCGTCGGGCAATCTCAGCCAACTTCTCTTGATGGCGGGCCCGGGCTCTGTCCTGAGCCTCCAAAGTGAGACGCCGGATGGGAGCGCTCAGCTTCTCAGGCACCTCCCCAGATGGGATGGGAACACCAGCAGCCTTGCAAATACCACTGATAAGGCTGGGAAAAATCAATGCACTGTGTCTGTCGCCCCACAACCCAAGCATATGAATCTGATGATAGATGAGGGCGGCCAGATCAATCTTATGTCCCCCTGCCAAATGATATAGGAAACCAGCGGTGGGATCGGTGAAGGTAGTGCGATGTGAGGTGGGCTCGATGTTAAAGCACATGAAGAGCCACAGAATCCCAATGGAGCGCGTGAGCTCAATCTGATGCCACTCGGCAGTCTGCAGTGGCCAAGCATTCTCTCTCCCTAGTAAGACCTCCGCGACCTCATTCCATGTGAAAGCCCCAGGGATGGGGGTGATATTATCCCATGTAAGCTGATAATAGTCATGTATAACCTCAGGGGAAAACATTATCCACTCACCCCGAACCCAAGTCTGGTGCAAATGAGGAGAACCAGGCGTGTCGATCTCGGTATTAAAATTAGCATAGAACTCCCGCACCAAAGCATCATAAACTGGGTGTGGTCGTTCAACGACCTTCTGCCAACCACAATTTTCGACCAGCGTGACAATCTCAAATCCCAGGAAGTCATCAAGTCGTACTGGTCGCTCCCCAAGTAGAGCCCATCTGCTGATAATGTCGGCATGTCGGGTAGAAGCGATCGAGGTCAAGAACCTCCGGAAGCCGCCCTCGCGATCTCGAGACTGGGCAGTACCCGAAGTAGATGCAACTTTTTCCTTACCCTTTGATGTTTTTTTCGGCGGCATCTGAAAGAAAGCCAATGAAAAAAATATCAGTGAAAGCATATTAAGTGGTATAAGAAATCTCAAATCCCCCAAACTGTCTTCAAAGCAGGCATATGTCGACCTACAATACGTGGTGAACAACCTAAGATGACTCAAAGATGACAATTCCCTAAAACAGTGCATAGTCGACTGGGAAGGTCACCCCCGGACACCACCTAGAAAAATCGAAATTTTTCCGAGCATCGTCTGGGCATATAAAAGTGCTCACGTTGAACTACCACATATCAAAAATTAAGAGCATTTGGATGTCATTTGAGTTGGGAAACCGAGGGGTAAAGTAGGTGACAGGAGGGACGTGAAAGTGTGATTTCTAGAAATTAGGTGAAATGACATAGACCCGATCGAGCAAAGGTGACATTATGCGAGAAAATGGGTATATAACAGTGTACGGGATCATGCACAAACCAAGAATTAAGTCAAGTTGGCAATTCGTTTCAAAATAAGGCATGTGTGACATAGGAAGTTTGACTCCGGACACCACCGAGAAAAGTAAAGATTTTCCCAAGCAACTTCCGAGCATATGAAAGTACTCACTAGGAACTACCACATATCAAAAATTTAGGTCAGTCGGACTTCGTATGAATAAGGAAAACGATAGGCGAAGTTGGTGACGTGAGGTGTGGTGTCCTAGGCATAAATGTGCCGAAATGTGCCAAGTAGTGGTTTTGTTACGATATGGGATAGAATTTCATTACATTCACGCATGCAAAACACAGAGAATGAAGCTGGAATTCGAGATTCACAGCAAAGGCATGAAAAGTTACACTTAGACATTTCATCAAACAGGTTGCAGGCACAGTAAAGAATTCGAAATTAAGCATAGCAATCAAGGTGAAAACCTAGCCAAAAACACACATGTCACAACCCATTCACAACTCCAAACTAACCTAGGCCCATACTCCATCAATTAACACGCAGAAAAGTCGAGTGGAAACCTCAAAAACGGAGTAGACTAGGGTTGAGAGAGAAGAGGAAATCATACCTTTGCAGCAAAGTAGTGTGAGGATTGATGAATGTTGTTGCAATGCAAAATGGTGGAGGAGAAGAAATCCTTGGTGGATGTCGAGCTCGATGGAGGTGGTCGATTTCGTGTGCGGGATGGCTCGAGAGTGCACGGGTATTCGAGGCCGCGTGTGTGCTGGAAATGGGTGATATGTGCCGGGTGTGCTATTTTAAAAACTCAGAATTCCGTCCCCCCGTTTACTCTATGCGGTCGCATAGAGTAATTATATGCGGCCGCATAGAGTTAATTGTCAGAGCCAAGTGAGGCTCTGACCATCTCTATGCGGTCGCATAGGTGGTAGTCTATGCGGCCGCATAGACTACCAGAACAGCAGTTTCTGTGCATTTTCACAAGTTTGCTCAATTCGAGCATCCCGACAACCAAAACCTCGATTTTCATGCCCAATGAGTTAAAAAGGGTGTATCAAGTGTATGCATCGTGAAAAAATTCAAAACACCATCAATCCCTCAAAAACTTATTTTTAGTCGATTTTCCCCAAAATTTACACTCTTTCCACATTTTGACGCTTTCGACCTTATCACTCCACACGCCTCGATTTTCGTGCTTAACAGGTTAAAATGAGTGGAGTGAGTATATGCAACATAGAAAAATTTCAAAATGTACTCAAGTCTCCAAAAATTTAATTATTACCATTTTACCCCAAAATTTCAACTTGTTGCCAAAAATACCCCTCGAACACTCGACTCTCCCAAAATTTATCAAAACACATTTAAAACTATGGGAAGTGTAAGTACACTATAACGCACAGTCAAAACCACTTTGAACCAAAAACTCATGTGTTGGCTCGAAAATATTTTGAAAAAGCTCGTTTTGCCTCGGAATGCGTGATTTTGACCCCAAATATCCCAAACAAGATATCAACACCCCATTAAACATGCAAAATACATTCAGAACTTGTGTGAAGCATGCATAGACACTTAGTGAACTACGTAGGTGATCGATGACCTAAAGCTACTAAATATGCATAGAAACATGAAAAATCCTAAATCTACTGCGTAAAGCACAATAAATAAAAGGGTAGAGATGATGGGTTGCCTCCCATCCAGCGCTAGTTTATAGTCTATAGCTCGACTATACCGTGTTAGGTTGACTCCGGTGGTGCAAGATCAACGGTAGACTTCTCTTTGGAGAAATCGCCACTCCAATAGTGCTTCAACCTCTGTCCATTGACTGTGAAAGTGCCTTTGGTGTCATGAGAAATCTCAATAGCCCCGTATGGAGATACTTTTGAGATAGTATAAGGACCAGACCACCTCGACCTCAATTTTCCCGGAAATAGCTTGAGTCTAGAGTTGAAAAGCAACACTTTCTGCCCCACCTCGAACTCTCTCTTCTGAATATGCATATCATGAAACTTCTTCGTTCGTTCCTTGTAGAGTTTTGCATTCTCATAAGCCCCCAATCGAAATTCATCCATTTCATTGAGTTGGAGCATCCTCTTTTCACCCGCTGCTTGCAAATCCAAGTTTAACTGTCTGAGAGCCCAATATGCACGATGCTCCAATTCCACTGGCAAGTGGCATGCTTTCCCAAAAACAAGGCGGTAAGGCGACATGCCTATAGGAGTCTTGAAAGCTGTTCTGTACGCCCACAAAGCATCATCTAACTTCTTTGACCAGTCTTTCCTTGAAGAATTCACTGTGACTTCAAGTATCCTTTTCAACTGCCGATTAGAGACTTCAACTTGACCGCTCGTTTGAGGATGATACGGTGTAGCCACTCGGTGTCGGACCCCATATTTACTCAACAACTGTTCAAATTGGCGATTGCAAAAATGTTTTCCCCCATCACTTATAATAGCTCTAGGTGTGCCATATCGGGTGAAAATGTATTTCTTCAAAAATCCAATCACCACTTTTGCATCGTTTGTTGGTAAAGCGACTGCTTCCACCCATTTGGAGACATAATCAACTGCCACCAAGATGTACTGATTAGAGAACGAAGGAGGGAACGGACCCATGAAGTCAATCCCCCAAACATCAAAAAGCTCGACCTCGAGAATACTATTCTGAGGCATCTCATTCCGTCTCGATATATTTCCTGTGCGTTGACACCTGTCACACCTCTTCACAAACTCAAAGGCGTCTCGAAACATGGTAGGCCAATAGAATCCTGATTGCAAAATCTTTGCAGCTGTCTTAGAAGCCCCGAAGTGTCCCGCATATGCAGATGAATGGCAATGCTCCAGTATATGAAGTACTTCTTCTTCAGGTACACACCGTCTGATAATCTGATCAGCTCCTCTCCTATAAAGTATGGGATCCTCCCAAAAGTAGTATTTCAGCTCCGAAAAGAACTTCTTCCTCTGATGACCTGAATAATCGGTCGGAGTAATGGATTTCACCAAATAATTCACTATATCCGCATACCAAGGTACAGCTTCCACATGAAAAATTTGCTCATCTGGGAACACTTCATTTATTTCCACTGCATCTGTCTGATCTCCTTGCTCAAGGCGAGATAAGTGATCTGCTACCCCATTTTCACTCCCTTTTTTATCTCGAATCTCCAGGTTAAACTCTTGCAGGAGTAAGACCCATCGAATCAATCTCGGTTTTGCATCCTTCTTTGTCATCAAGTATTTCAATGCAGCATGATCCGTGTAGACTATGACCTTCGACCCAACAAGATAGGATAGAAATTTGTCGAAGGCATAGACCACAGCTAGAAGCTCTTTCTCAGTAGTGGCATAGTTGAGTTGTGCATCATTCAGTGTCTTGCTTGCATAGTAGATCACATGAAAAATCTTACCCTTTCGCTGCCCCAACACTGCCCCCACCGCGTAATCACTAGCATCACACATAAGTTCAAACGGTAACTCCCAATCTGGGGCTATGATGACCGGTGCTGAGATAAGCTTGTCCTTCAGAGTGCTGAAAGCCCGTAGACAATCTTCAGTAAAATCGAAAGTGGCATCTTTGAGTAGCAGGTTGCAAAGAGGCTTCGTAATTTGTGAGAAATCTTTTATAAAGCACCTATAGAACCCAGCATGCCCCAGAAAACTGCGAACACCCTTAACTGAGGTAGGTGGCGGTAATTTCTCAATGACCTGAATTTTTGCTTTGTCCACTTCGATCCCTTCAGACGAAATGCGGTGTCCCAATACGATGCCCTCTTGTACCATAAAATGACACTTCTCCCAATTCAATACCAGATTTGTTTCCTTACACCGCTGCAACACCAAACTCAGATGCTCCAAACACTCATCAAAAGACGAACCGAACACTGAAAAGTCATCCATGAAGACTTCTATAAATTTTTCTACCATATCAGAGAAGATGGCCATCATACAACGCTGAAAAGTGGCCGGTGCATTACATAAACCGAAAGGCATCCTGCGGTAGGCAAATGTACCATAGGGACAAGTGAAAGTAGTCTTCTCCTGATCGTCCGGCGCTATAGGTATCTGATTGTAACCGGAATACCCATCAAGAAAGCAGTAATGTGAGTGACCGGCTAACCTTTCCAACATCTGATCAATGAATGGCAAAGGAAAGTGATCCTTTCGAGTAGCATTGTTAAGTTTACGATAGTCAATGCATACTCTCCATCCCGTAACAGTCCTGGTAGGTATTAATTCATTCTTCTCATTCCTTACAACCGTAATACCTCCTTTCTTTGGTACAACCTGAACAGGACTGATCCATGCACTATCTGAGATAGGATATATGATACCTGCATCTAAAAGTTTCATAACCTCTGCTCTGACCACTTCTTTCATATTTGGATTTAGCCGCCTCTGACTATCTATGCTTGGCTTGAAATCATCCTCCATGAGGATCTTATGCATGCAAAGTGAGGGGCTGATCCCTTTGATGTCAGCAATAGACCACCCAATAGCTGTTTGATTATCTCTGAGCACCCTGAGCAATCTTTCCTCTTCCACCTCGTTAACTGAATTTGCTATTATGACCGGGAGTGTAGAAGACTCTCCCAAGTAGGCATACCGCACATGAGATGGTAGTTGCTTGAGCTCTAGCTTCGGCGGTTGTTGGACTGATGGTAGAGGTTTTGTAGGACTGGTCCCCAACTCCTCAAAACTTCTTTTTCTTGCATAAGGCGGGTTTGTTTCCATGAATCTTGCACAAATCTCAATCTCACTCGAGTTAGTGTGAGTGGACTGAGAATGCATGATGCAAGCCTCATAAGTGTCAGCTGGATGTTGCAACTGAAAAGTTTCTTGAATTGCTCTGTCAACCACATCAATCTGGAAACAACTGTCAGTCTCTGGTGGAAATTTCATAGCCTTGAAGACGTTGAACGAAATTTGTTCCTCTCCCAATCTCAGAATCAATTGCCCTCGATGTACATCAATAAGAGCCCTTCCAGTAGCCAAAAATGGTTGACCCAAAATGAGTGGCACATCTTTATCTTCCTCCATGTCAAGAATGAGGAAGTCTGCTGGAAATATAAGTTTCTCCACTTTAACCAAGACATCCTCAATAATTCCTCGTGGATGAGTGATAGACCCATCAGCTAGCTGTAAGGTTACTGTAGTTGCTTTAGCTTCTCCCAATCCCAGTTTCCTGAAAACAGAAAGTGGCATTAAGTTAATACTAGCACCCAAATCACATAAAGCTTTATCGAAGTGAAAATTTCCTATAGTGCAGGGGACAATAAAACTCCCTGGATCTTTTAGCTTTGGAGGAAGCTTTTTCTGAATTCTTGCGCTGCATTTCTCTGTGAGCATCACCATCTCATGTTCTTCAAGTTTGCGCTTATTGGATAGGATGTCCTTGAGAAATTTGGCGTAACTAGGAATCTGCGTGATTGCTTCGGCAAACGGAATGTTGATGTGAAGTTTCTTGAAGACCTCCAAAAACTTCATGTATTGTTGGTCCAACTTATGCTTCCTTAACCTCTGAGGGAATGGGATTGGAGGTTCATATTGATTGACAGGAATAGTTGTTTTGACCTGTGAAGTGCCGGAACCCTCTTTGTTGGCTGTCACCTTAGTGTAGTCCGTTTTATCCTCGCTAGTAGGAGATACTGCTGCTTTGTCTGCACCTGGTCTTTTGACATGTATTTCTGGCAGCTGAACCCCGCTTCTTGTAGTAATAGCCTGAACATGCTCCCTGGGGTTTACCTCAGTATTGCTTGGCAAGGTACCCGGTGCTCGTCCATTTACTGCAAGTGCTATCTGACCCATCTGAGTTTCAAGGTTTTTGATTGCTGCACCTTGATTTTGGAGAGCTGTTTCTGTCTTCTCCATATACTTATCAGTCTTCTCCATGAATTTTGCAAACATTTCATCCAACGGACTCTTTTTCTCCTGTTGAAACTGCCCTTGAGGTTTATTCTGGAACCTGTTTTGATCTCCTCTCCAATCCTTGTTCTGCTCTCCTCTCCAAGAGAAATTTTGATGATTTCTCCAACCGGGATTGTAGGTGTCAGAGTTAGGATTGTTCTGTTGGCGTTGACCCCACTGTGCATAATCTACCTGTTCTACCCCTTGTGAAAGAATTGGACATTCCTTCGTGCTGTGATCTGCCCCACACTCTTCACAATTCGGTTTTCTTGCTTGTGCTGCGTTTGCTGAATGAGATAAGCTGTCTACCTTGTGAAACAAGGAATCAATTTTTGCAGACAAGGCAGAATAGGTGTCAACTTCATAGAGACCTACTGATTTCTTCTGAACTACCCGCTCGGACGACCACATTGCTGAAGTATCCGCCATCCTTTCAAACAACTCCCATGCTCCGTCGACAGTTCTTGTGGTTAATGAGCCATTGGATGAAGAGTCTACCATGCTTCTGAAAGATGGAAGTAGTCCTATATAGAAGAATCGAATCTGGGTCTTCTTGTCAAAACCATGCTGAGGACACTTTCGTAGCATATTTTTAAACCTGTTCCAAACCTCATCGAAAGATTCGGGATCATTTTGCGCAAATACTGAGATAGCATGTCTCAGTTGTGCTACCTTGGCTGGTGAGAAGAACTTCGTGCAAAACCTGTGAGCTAGCTCATCCCAAGTGGTTATGCTTGCAACAGGAAGTGAATCCAGCCATTCTAAAGCTCTATCCCGCAAAGTGTGTGGAAATAACCTCAGTCTGATAGCGTCATCTGAAATTCCTTGATACCTGAAGTGTTGACACATATCCAAGAATCTAGATATGTGTGTATGCGGGTTTTCAGTAGCCATCCCGTGAAATTGATGTCCATTCTGGAAGAGTTGGATGACATTTGTTTTCAACTGGAAGTTTGGCTGCCCAAATGGTGGATAGACAATGCTAGATTGGCTTTGGACGACAAATGGTGCCATGAAATCTCCCAATAGTATATTTCCTTCATCTTCGACCTCTACATTCGCTAGAGGTGCTGGATTAAGTTGTTGATCAGCCACTGCTATTAGCTCTTCCTGATCTATTTCTTGTGCTACTGCTGCTGCTTCCCTTTGTCTCCGATGAAAAGTCCTCTCGATCTCCGGATCAGTTGAAATCAACTCACCGTCAAACGATCTACGCATGTAAGACCTGAGAGATGGACAATAGTAGCAATTCAGAAAACTGATGGACAAACGTCGAAAACACTAAAAAAAAAAAAAAAAAATGAATATTAACTAAGAAGTTCGAATTAGTGTCCAAGTAAATAAAATTAAACTAAATTAAATCCCCGGCAACGGCGCCAAAAACTTGACACGCGAAAACTTGTTCGACTTATAGTACCGCAAGTGTACGGTTCGTTTCAAGTAATAAAGTGGATTTTGAAGTCCAAGTATCGTTCCCACAGAGATTTAACAGTTTAATTCTATATAATTCGACCTTAACCGAAACAAAATACGTGTTTGAATGTTTGTAACTAGATTGCAACTAGACTAAACTAGTAAGCTACTTATGCAAAATAGAATGAATTAACTAAATGGATGCAAATTATTCACTACGTGCTTTAATATAACTAAATGCAAACTTGAGATAATAATCAAATAAAAGGCGTACTAGGTTCGCGAATCCCCATGTAATAATCTATTTCAACTCTAGTTCTACAATTTGACAACACGTTTGAATTATGACGAATCAATATTCCTATTTTATTCAAAACTCTCTTTCGATTAAGCTTGAACCTATTTTCATATACGACACCGACTATATCTCTATGACGGGAGCAAATATACAAAAATGCATGGAGTTCTATGAATACTTAGAGATTCACGTAAGGCATAGCGGTATATCTCTATCCCCTATTGGACCCTACGATGATTTATACCTTGTCTAATCTATTTATCCTCTTTCGAATGGATTAAATAAACCACAACAAATCACACAATCACATGCATAATAATTGTAGACTTAATTCAATGTATATAAACCATTCATCAATCCAAAACGCGTTTTAACGTCAAATATATAAAACTAGAAATCAAAATATCAAATTACATGGTTCATCGTTCACCTAGCACATTAAAAAACTAGCCTAGCATGATAAAACTATGAAAACTAAGAGAAGAAAGAAAATAAATTGAAAAAGACATCACCCTATTGGATCTTGAAGTGAAATCTTGAATCTTGGATCAATCTTCTTGTTCTCCACCTTCTTTTTGCTCTTCAATAGGTAAATAATAGTAGAATCAGGCGGAACCCTCGTTTCTCGTCGTGTTTAGGGTTTTAAAGGGGTCCTAAATTGGTTTCCATAAGAGGTTGAATCAAATAAGGAAAGCAGAAAATCGCACCCAGAAATGTACTATGCGGCCGCATAGAGTAATTCTATGCGGTCGCATAGTTATAGCGATTGCGGTACAATGGTCTTCTGTCCAAACCTATGCGGTCGCATAGGTATTACACTATGCGGCCGCATAGTGTAAACTACTTTTCAGAAGTTGCATTTTAGTCCCTGATTTCCGTTCCTTCATTCTTGAGCTCCTTTCAACTTTCTTCTTCTTTCTATGCCTCGTTTCATTACTCAACTTGTACTCAGCTCCCTTTGATACTTGATTTTCTCGTCGGGTCAACTTTTGAATAATTGCACTCGGGTCCCTGAACTTTCGTTTTCTTCTGTTTTGGTCCTTTTTAGCTCATTTTCGCATACTTTTCATTCCATCCATCAATGTAGTCCTACAAACACAAATTGTATCGAATTAAGCCAATATTCAACATATACGTTCACAATTAGCCATGTTTTGTGGTCTAAATAAGTGTGTAAAACGCACTTATCAGTTAACAATTGTGGTCTTAATCACATTAATATAAGTCAATCCATAAGCAACTTATTATAGAAATGTGGAATAATCCTACTTTCCATTCTTGTTCCACCTTGCCTAGAAGGGTGGAATACTTTGCTCATTTCTAAAGAAATTAGATGGGTCAACCTTGGTTTTCACTTGAACCAGTCTTTTAAAATTATTCTTATAATATTTTTGTCCCCAAATGCTTGCTTGTGCATAGCTTGTATGGCCATTGTTATTAACTCCAATATCAAGATCTCTGTAGTTAATATATGCTTCCCTTGGGGACTTGGAAACATAAGGAGCCATGTAACTATAAAGTCTTCTAATCCAATTTATATGCCTTTCTGACACCTCCTCTTCATCCCAATTCACCATATAATGGATTTGGTACAAATTGCCAGCTCTGTGTGGAAAGGGAATGAAAGACTCTGAAACTTCATCCATTCTTCCCCCATATGGGACCAACAACATCTCAGCTTCCCCAGCGTCCTCTTCGTAAAACCGTTTCCATATGCCTTCAAGCCCATTCTTAGAAATCGGTTTCTGAACATAGTCTACTTTTGCTTTAAAGTATCGTACATTTGCCTGAGTCCTATTAAGCAAAACATCAAGCGATCCTAAGGGAAGCCCGTAGATGTATAGGGCTGATTCTATCCATCTCATTTCCGTGCAATCTTCTCTTCGCAAACCCAATTCGGGGAAGCTTTGTTGCATCAGTGGCAGCAATCTGTCGACACCACCAAGAAACAATGATTGAAATGAAGCCTGAATAGTTCTCTTGCCGTCTTGGCTTGAATTCACCCTTCTCAGGAAGACTCTAACGGCCAAGTCTTTATCGAATTTGTGTGCAATGTATTGCCATCGGTCAACAATATTTGTTGCATTCTGTTCTAAAGTCCTGGCAACTGTGAATACAGTGACTTTTTCTGGAACGTCCACCAATTCCAGTTTCCAAGCAAGGATGACTCCGAAACTGGCACCTCCGCCTCCTCTTATGGCCCAGAAGAGATCTTCACCCATGGAATTTCTATCGAGAATTCTTCCATTCACGTCTATGATTCGTGCATCAATTACATGATCAGCGGCCAGCCCATATTTTCTAATCAATGTTCCATAACCTCCTCCACTGATATGTCCGCCAGCACCAACAGTCGGGCAAACACCACCAGGAAACCCTAAGGTTCGACTTTTCTCTGCAATTCTATAATATAGTTCGCCGAGTCTTGCACCAGCCTGAACCCATGCAGTTTTCTTCTCAACATCGATATTTATTTCCCGTAGGTTGACAAGATCAACGATCACAAATGGGACTTCTGACGTGTAAGAAAGTCCTTCATAGTCATGGCCACCACTTCGAACACGTATTTGCATGCCATTTTCCTTGGCGCAGTATATGACAGGTTGAATTTGGGATTCATGCATAGGGGTAATTATGACTAATGGTTTAGGTGTCGTTTCCGACTCGAATCGAAGGTTTTGTATGGAAAAATTCAGGATGGATAAGTATGAACTGTTTTTCGGTGTATAGACGATATTGGAGATGGATGTGTGATTGTTAGATTGAAGAGACATGCATTGAAGAAAATTATCGTGTTCACGAGAAGAAACTGCTGATAAACACGAAAAGATGACAAGAACAGCGAATAAAAGGGAAAATTTGCTTGGAGTCTTCATCATTTAATTGAGGGTAAGTAATTTGTGGGTTCCTGAGCAAAAACATGGTGTATTTATAGTGTCTTGAAGAAGAAAGCTACTTCTGAAACCGTGTATATGTGAATATCATCTTTGAATTCCTGTCAATGACTAAACATATTAGTCTATATTGGCAGCTAAAGGTTTTTTCCTTTTTTGTGTATATATCATTGTTTGGTTTCCAGGCTACATGACCTTTTTGTTTTGATTTTTTTTTTTTTTTTTTTTTTTTTTTTTTTTTTTATGATAAAGGTTTTCGTGCTCATCTACTCTACTAACTCGGCCATTCGACAGCTAGTTGACCTCGTTTCCATATGTGATGAAATGAGAGAAAAATATAAATATTTTATATCCCCATAATTAATTTGTCAGAATAATCTAATTTTTAAAATTTCTTTAATGGGGAAATTATAATATTCCCTTCGAAGGCATATATGCATTGACTTTTTTAGAAATGATTTTATGCTAACGTTTCTCCTTATTACCAGTTTAGATAATTAGTAGTCCAATTAATCGAAATTCACGACAACTTTGTTTGAAAATCGATGGTGGATCAAACTAACCTATTTATACGAAGTGAACAAAATTCTATAATCAAAGCAAGAATTCTAGAAACATAACAAGTTTTTTTTGCTTTTTTTTTTTTTTTTTTCAAAATTAATTTGAAATATCAAAATATAATGATTAATTTTGTTGAAATCATGGATTTGACCAAACTGTTCAACGGAATATTTAGATTACAATATAATTCCCCATTTTGTAATGATTAAAATCAATTTTTTAATAAATTTTGATAAAAGTTGTAGAAATTTATAGTTTAAAAGTTTTGAATTCTATGAAATATATGATTAATTATTAAGTTATTTTCATCCACACTTTTTATAATTACATCACTCTAAGTTCATCCCTATTAAATTTTATAATTTAAAAAAAAATAATAATTACATCCACGTCGTATTCCAATCTTATCCTCATTAAATTCATTCATTTAACTACTATATATCCAAATAAATTTTATATTTTCATCCCACTTTAAATACATCTCTAACAGTATAGATCTATATATTCCCTAAAATCATAAACTCTTTTAAATCTGATGAATGAAATAAGAATAAAGTTGAACTATTGAACATTATATAAACATATATCATTCGCTTAACGGGTACCACTCAAACCAAAAATTACCCAAACATCTATGTATATCTTTATCCAAATTCAAACAAAAATCAAACAATAAAACACGATAAAAAGGTAATCCTTACTTTTTGAAATTCCTCTTCATATATTGCTATATTTGCATACATTTTCTCAAGCAGCATATCTTCCATTGTTTATTAATTTTCTTTGTCTAGTTAAATACAAATTCTCAAAGAAAGTAAAAAGATTTAGGGTAATTTAATGAAAATAAAAATAAGTGGATGAATATAGAGTTATGTATTTTTATTTATGTCTATTTCAGTAAATTTACATAGGATTTAAAATATAATAATAATTATTTTTTTTAAAAAAAATGTATGAAAATGTAAAAAGTGTGGATGAAAATAATGATACCCATTATTAATTTTAACTTAAATTATAATTATAATTATAATCTCTATCTTGATATCAAATTTATTGGAATGTCATGACTTCTACCTAACACTAACATTTTCAAGACTTTGAATGCGTAAAAGATATTATTCTTGCGTTGCATGACCGTTTCTTGGGACTATCACCAGTAAATATTCGAAACAATATTGACAAAAGAATGCAACAAAACGCTAACAAGTCGGCAAAAAACTTTCACCCAATTATAAAATGAGATAATAAAAAATAAATAAAAGATTTAGAGGATCAAAAATCAAATATATATTTTATAATAACAATTATCCCTAAATATAAGATTTTAATGTGAATTATAAGAAGCATGTGTACCCGGGCATGCCCCCCCCCCCCCCCCCCATTGTGAGGGGCATGTAACTTCAAACTTTAGGCTCTGTTTGGTTTATGTTTCAGTTTTTAATTTCAAATTTTTAGTTCATTTTCAATTTTTTTTGCTAAAAATGCATTTTTTTTTTGTCATTCTAAAAAACAAATTTTCAAAACAAAAAACTAGAATAAACATTTGGTTTCAAATTTTGAAAAATTGTTGAATTTTATTCCATAAAATTTGATTATTCTATAAAATAGACCAATTTTATATTAATATATTATCAATTATTAAACTTAATGAATCTTACGATATTTTTTTTCCAACTACAAACGTAATATAAAAATAAATAATAAATTGAGTTGGCAAAAGATAGAAAATTAAAAATAATGATATGGACTTCGAATTTTTATCTATGTTCATTTAAATATATATTTTTCAGAATATTTATATAAATACTCATTAAAAGCTTGAATTAATTTTACTTTCTACAATTTTCGTTTTCCTAAAATTTCCTAGAATTTTTTTTTTCATAAATTTTTTTGTAAGAGGTTTCTTAGAATTTTAATTTTGTTGAATTTTATATTTTTTGGAAATTTGATTTATTATTTTTAAATCTTTTATTTTTTATTATACGGAATATTTTTTTCAGAATTTTAATAATAATATTATTATTATAGAATATTATTTAAATAAATTTTTATTTAAACAATTATTTTCAATGGTTCAAGTTTTTTAAGAGTTTTCAATGAAAATACTAAAAACGTAAAAAATGTGTATTTCATTTAATCTTATAAATTTAACCTTTTTAAAAAAATGTATACATTTTTGAAAATATCATACCAACCATGTTTTGAATGTTTTACAAAATTGAAAACTAAAAACATCTTAAAAATACAAGATCAAATACACCCTTAACCTTTTTTATATTATTCAATATTTCTATCTTCACATTGTTTGCTCATGGAACATGCAGAATGACATAAAGACAAAAGAAAACGAGAATCTATTGGTAAATATATTCACACCACAATTTTTATTAACTAAACTACATTTTTATTATAATACAAATCCCTAAATTTTTCTTATTTTTACAACTATGCTCTTAACTTTTTGTTTATTTTTATTTTTTAGTTATAATAAACCTTCTATTAATTTTTATATATTGTCTAATAGAGATGATTTTCATCCCAAATATTTGGTATGAGAGCCATAACGACATATTTTCCTCTCGCTTTTTAAATAATTGAAATAAATAACTAATATAAAAGTTAAACAAAATATTTCTCCATCTTCTCAATGCATGTTAGTAGAATATTTGGATGAAAATCGTGATTAAAGACAAAATATGTTAATTAATTGAAGGTTAAAAATGACAATCCAACGCGAAAAAAATTGAGGACATAAAAGTAAAAGTGAGCAAATACTGAAAACCTTCATTATAAATAAATTGTGGCGCAGTTATAAAAAAATGTTGTGAGGATATAATTACCCAAAAATATGGATTTGACACAACTCGTTCAAAATAATATTTAGATTAAAGTATGATAATAAATTTAGTGGAATAACAAGACTTTGACATAACTTGTTCCACACTTTAACTGCATTAAAAAATCTTATTCATGTGTTGCGTGACCGTTTCTTATATCTCATCATTTCACTCGTTTATTTCATCATTTACTGGTAATTTAATTTAAATAATATTGACAAGCATGTCAAGAAAATATTCAAAGTAGGAAAATGAAATACAAAGGTCATAAGTCAAGCGTTAGAAGTCTATTCCACACAATTTTAATTTCTAGTTTAAAATATTCAAAGTAGGAAAATGAAATACAAAGGTTACAAGTCAAGCGTTAGAAGTCTATTCCACACAATTTTAATTTCTAGTTTAACTTGGTCCACTAGTTTAAATAAAAGGACAATTAAAATTTGCATTTACGCATAAAAAAGACTGCCTTTAATCTTTACAATGTTTTGAAAATTGATCCAAACATTGATCCAAAAGAGTAAAATCACTCAATAAACTTGATTACACAAAACACAAATCGCCGAATGTTGTATTATCATCACTTCTCCAACCATAATCACTTCATCACCTCAGTTAAGTTAAATGTCAGAGGTAGTTTGTAAGCCTCCCTTATGTATTATCTCTCTAACTTTCTTACCGAAGTCTACACCTGGGACTTGGGGGACTACTATTATGCCTTATGTTCCAATCAGTGCCATGTGGCAACCGTTTAACAAGCTACCTCAGGCTCGAAGTCCACATTAGTTAATTATCTTGCCTAGTCAAGACCATCAAAGTGGAAGTCGAAGCGACGCCTTCACCTTAGCCTAGGTGCCATTTTGAGGCCGTCCCTCCAAGAACAAGGCGAGGTGCCATGATATGCTACAACACATTTTTGAAGTGGTGATCCTTTGATTTGATAAGGCATTTTCCATAGCTTTCCCTCATCCATAAGATCCTCTGTACGAGATCTTCTATATGATTAATTGACCTCTCTACAACGATGGCATTCAATCAACTTGAGGATGACGCATCGACCGTTAAGATGAGGTCATTTGTCTTTCGTCCAAGGTAACCACTTCAACTCTGCTACTATAAAATCTTACACTTACTTTGAATCATTTACAGGTAATGTTATTTTATGCTCTTACCTTATAATTTAGCACATTGTTTCCTTTTTACAAATCAGTGCACGTGCACATGTAGTTCACATCTTCCTTTTATTCCACACCCAATATTCACTTCTATAGTTTACTGAGTTGATCATCGGAGTACTCGTGGCTGCCTTCCCTACCATCAAAGAAGGCAACATGCTTCTAACAATTTTTTTCAAGTGTTCAGAAGCCTTATGCATGGATGTGAGTGGAATTTTGTTGACCACGCTGTCTATCCGAAAAACGAAGTCAAGAAATAGTATATTCTATGCTATGTTTGGGTGCGATGTGACTAGAACATAACATTAACTATGTTCATGGAGCTGATTGGAACATTCATAAGTGAGTATGCTAGGGCTAGCATGGCAATATCGCGCAAACAAATAGTTGGAGTTGTTCATCAATATCAAGTGTAGTTGTCAGTATTACTGAAACATTGCTATTTTTTGGGGCCAGACGTGAACCAGACAACATTATTTATCATTCAGCTTTATACATTCTCGAATTTCAAGAGGCGGGTCTGAGGTTTGATGGAATTGGGTTGAGATTGCTGGAAGAGAAAATGGCAGTGAGTTATTGTAGGCACCAAAAGGAACAACCTGAAACTCAACGTGGATATAGCTACAAAACAAATTGGAAATGGATGTTTAATTGTGGAGCCTAATTCATAAGGACTATTTAAGAATTTATATTAAGGAATTAGAGTCCTAATTATTATCAAGTTGGGGAGCCAATTTTTTATGAAATTCTATTAAGAAGTTGGAGTCCTTGTAAAAATTGGTTGTCTTATTTTGTCTTATAAACAGGGAACCCTCCTTAAGTTCTTTTAACATCAAATAGAGAGAGAAAGAGATGTTAGAGAAGATATGTGTGCCATTTTCTTGTTTAATTTTTTTTTTTATCGTATTTAATTACTGTAGAGGTGGGAAACAATGTAGTCTCACATTGAAGCAAACATCTTTAAATCTTGGGTGTTTTTTATTTTTTTGCTTTGAATTAATTGTTCTCGATGGAATAAAATTAGGGTTCATAATTCTCAACAATTGGTATTAGAGCTTTTGACTTTGATTGAGAGTAATAGGCTAATAGCGGGTGAAGAAGTAAAGTCGCTCAGGATCTACAAGTTTGATAGTATAGAATAGAGCCATTCTCTTTTGAATAAAAAACTGACAAGAATGGTGGACAATGATTGAAAACTCCTTGATCATCAGGTACTGGCTGTTATCCGATTGACACTACCCAACAGTTGGGAGCCTATGAGAGCTGCTACGGTCAATACTCTATAGATATTGTGAAATTGGAATTCAATGATGTTCGTGATACTATTTTTTTTTTTTTTTTTTGAAGAAGTTTGCAGTAGAGATTCAAGAGAAGTCCCAATGTCTTCTACTCTTAGAGTTGAGAATAGGGGAAGGGGTTTCCAAAAAAATTTCAATAAAGGTACCGGTAGGAAGTTGATAAATAGTAGAAACAAGTCCAGGTCTGAAAAGTATGTAGATTAATGCTGAAATTTGGCAAGACTAGCAACATGAAGAAGAACTATAGATCAGAGAGGAATAACAATGGTACTAATGTGGTGAGTGAAGATGTACAAGATGCTTTACTCTTGTTGGTTGACAGTTCTAATGATTCTTGGGTAATAGATTCAAGAGCTTCTTTTCATACCACCGCACATCGTAAACTTATGAAAAACTATGTTGCTGCAAATTATGGAAATGTGTATCTTGTTGATGGAGAACTTGTGGATATTGTTGGTATCGGTGATATTAGTGATGAGTGTGTTTTACTTACGATACAATTTTAATTTCATTATTGGCTAGATATTATGAGTACTGAACGATTTCAATATATTTGTTAATGTTGTTTTATAGGTTCGTGAGGTGGCATATAATATTGCAAAGGTGGAGAAAACAAGACCATTGACTTAAACCGAGGAGAAAAGATGAACAAAAGGGCAAAACAGTAAATGTATTTGTTCATTTTGAAGTCCATGAAAACTCCAAATTCGAGGAAAACGTAAAGAGAAGTATAAATACAAGAATGGATGCATTTTTTATGGTTCCACATATTGAGATACAGAGACACAACTTGAGATTGAGGAGAGCGAATCAAAGGAGAAAAAGATCAATAAGTCAATGGTTTAAGACGTTGATCGAAAGAAGAACAAGAAGATCCTGGTGCAACAATCATCCATTTTTCTACATCTTTCTTTAAAATCCAGTGATATACTAAATACAAATCTTTTATTTTTTTTCTTCTACTATATCAATAGCTAAACCATATTTTATGGCGACAATGTAATCTATTTGAGACCATTTTTTTTAATTCAAGATTCTAGTACTTTAAAAGTTTGTGCTAATTTTATTCATGTATTTAATACATTGAATTACTTGATCAATAATTCAATGATTTTGTGAATCTTTTATGAATCGGGAGGTGGGTTTTAAATTTAGACCACATGGTAAAATTCGGTACTTTAGTATAACATGTACTGATATCTATACTAATTATTGCAGTCGTTATATGAATTCTTAGAACAAATAGTGAGTTTAACTAAGATCGAATCATATAGAGATATGTGATTGAATTAATTAAATAGATCTAATGAGAACTCGAGAGAGGAAAAAATTAATACAAAAGAACAATTCAATTGAACACTACATTAGAATTGTGAATCTTGAATTAAGACTTAGGAGTGATTAATAGATGAAATTGTTAAGCCCTAGATCCATTCCATATTTGAAACATCAATTTGATCTTTCTGTTCAATTTTGATACTTTTCATTAGTTAGAAGTAGTTAAATCAAAAAATCACAACAATCAGAACTTTTGTTTTCGTCAAATAGAAGTTAGAAATATTAAATTAAGTATTTAAGTATAGTCCTCATGGGTACGATAATTCGAACTTAAATGTTCTCTATATTGCTTTTTATGATATCGTACACTTCCGATATAAAAAATACAACAAGTTTTTTACGTTGTTGACGGGGACTATTTATATTTAATCTTAATTTATTTCATTTTGACTGTTATTTGATTTGGTTTTTTTTTAATATAAAAGGTGTTTGTTGTATGCTTCGTTTTCAAGGCGATCATCTAGAATCGTTTGATTAAGAAATAGAACGTACCTTCAGATGCAGACTCAAAGAACACCAACAAAAATAGAAACATTAAACTACCGACGATCAAAATATTCCGATATAGCCAATTGGACAATTACCCCACAAAATTAGCAAAATGAGTGAATGGAGATGAATGAATGAGACTTGCCAATCTCAATGTTTTTGACACTTATAGTAGAACCTGTGCGCTCCATGTATATCCAGATTTTCGGGTGAATAACTTTTAGATAAGGGCGAATTGGATCTACTTGAATAGCAACACTCTCCAAATTTACGGGTAAGCTCATGAAAATTCGAACACACATATCTTCAGATTCCTTAAAAATTGTCAGTATTTTCATGCTCCGAGAATTAATGAAGATGCTATCAAACTGCAGTTATTTCCTTACACATTGGGAAATGCGGTATTGGATTGGTTAGATATTGAACCTCATGTAATCATTACTAGATGGGAGGAACCGACTAGGAAATTCTACAACAAATTCTTTCCACCGGCAAAAGTAACAAAAATTCGATTGGAAATTCAAACATTCCAACAAAGAGATGAGGAGAGATATCTTGAGGCATATAATAGATTCAAAGAGCTGATAAAAAGTGTCAAAATTATGGAATCTCAATAGTTAATCAAGTGCATTACTTCTACTTCGGACTTTCGCCACTCTCAAAATCTTAGGAGGATTCCTCTGCGGGTAGATCAATTATCAGTAAATCAGTTCAACAATGCCTGGATTTGTTTGAGTTAATTGCTACTACACATTCAATGTTATCATCAAATAGAGTGGTACCATAAAAGACAACTGGAATTTTTAAATTAGACAACACAACGTCTACTAATGTACAAATAGCTACTTTTGACAAAACAGGTAGAGTTACTCGTGAAATCACAAACACACATGAAGCACATGAAGTGATGGCCAGTCCATCATGTAAAAAATGTGGAGCCAATCAAATCAAATAGAGTGGTACCATAAAAGACAACTGGAATTTTTAAATTAGACAACACAACGTCTACTAATGTACAAATAGCTACTTTTGACAAAACAGGTAGAGTTACTCGTGAAATCACAAACACACATGAAGCACATGAAGTGATGGCCAGTCCATCATGTAAAAAATGTGGAGCCAATCAAATCAGCAAAATTTGGTTCTTTATGAATTTTCTCGACGAACAAGTGAACTTCATTCAGAATGGCTCATATAATTTCAACCCATATGGACAAACATATAATC
The DNA here is from genome assembly GCA_019395295.1 of Osmanthus fragrans. NCBI lineage: Eukaryota > Viridiplantae > Streptophyta > Magnoliopsida > Lamiales > Oleaceae > Osmanthus > Osmanthus fragrans. Next base: position 11,748,987 of record CM033362.1, read on the forward strand.
CAGGATGAAGACAACACTCAATCTTCAGATTGTCTGGTAATAAGCAAGGGAATAGTTCAAATAATGCCAAGCAAGAGAAAAAAAATCAAGTTTAAGGGAGATATTCAATTAGTATATGCAAAAGGCACACAAGGTGTTCTAACAAATTGATACAAACTTTCAGAATCAGCAAGCGTCTATCAAGAAGCTGGAGACACAAATTGATCAAATAGCTCAACAGCTTACAGAATGCCCTCAAGGAACATTGTCAAGGCAATACAATGATCAATCTAAAAGAGCAAGTGCAAGCTATTAAAACTAAAAGTGGAGTACAGCTACCAGAGATACATATGAAAAGGCCATACAGAAAAGACAAAGAGGTAGAAGTTAAATAGACTAATAAGGAAGAAAACATTGTACCAATCACAATAGATGAGGAAAAGAGAAAATAAACACTTACAGTAAGGGCACCAAATCCCATCAAAGCTTATGTGCTACCAATTCTTTTTTCTCAACAGTTGTAGAAAAATTGGACAAGTAGTTTGCCTAGCTTATGGAGGTTTTCAAGAAGTTGTACATAAAATTCCCATTCATATGCATTAGCACAAATGCCACGCTATACTAAATTTCTAAAGGAAATCCTTTCCAACAAGAGAAAGTTGGAAGAACATGAGACAGTCTAAACATGAAATGCAGTCCAATTCTCCTGAAGAAGCTACTTCCTAAACTAAATGACTCAAATAGTTTTACTAAATGTTGCACCATTAGTTCTAATTACTTTGAGCATTCATTATGTGATTTAGAGCCTAGTGTTAATTCAATGTCACTATCTATTTGCAGGTCTCTCGGATTGGGAGAAACAAAATCAACAACAATATCATTACAACTAGCTGACAAGTCTATCAAAAGACCAAAGGAAATCATTGAAGATGTGCTAATCAAGGTTGATAAATTCATCTTCCCATTGGATATCTTGGACATGGAAAATTATTAAAATATTTCTCTAATCTTGTGAAGACCTTTCACAACCATTGGAAGAGCACATATTGATGTGTATGATGGAACAATGATCCTTCAAGTAGACAACGAGTAAGTCATAATCAATATGTTCATGGCGATGAAACAACCATTGACTTTGGATATTTGTTGCCAAATAGATGTTCTTGAGGAGATTGTAGCTGATAAATTTAAGGCAGAAAATCCATCAAACCAATATGAAGCAAATATTGCATAGTTAAAATCAGAGAAGTCAGCAATGAAGGATTGTGCTCTACAGCTGGCAAAACAACCCATGGGAAAGAGACAATGTCAATATGAGTCTCTTGGTGCCAATCCATCACCATCGATACCATCAGTGGAAAAGGCCCTAACTCTATAGCTAAAGCCTTTGCCATCACATCTACACTATACTTATTTGGGAAGTTCTGTTACACTTCCAGGAATCATCGCAAATGATATGACATAAGAGGAGGAGAAAAAGTTATTGAAGGTACTAAAGAGGTACAAAACTACAATTGGATGGACCATAACTGATATTAGAGGAATCAGTCCTAATCAATGCATATACAATGTCAATATCAAAATTAGTTCTTCACAATGTTAGCATCTACATATCCCAACATGACATTCTCTCAATAGTCGACTTTTCCAATATCATTCCGCTACTAAAAAACCACATCACTAAGGCGATAACGATGACACCAACTGATGTATTTAGGAAACCCCTAATCCCTTTTGTATTTATTTTCACATTGGCGACAATGTATGTTTTAAGTTTGGTGATGTAAATCATCAGTCAGTGCTTAGTATTTTGAGTTTTTTGTGTTTGAGTGATATGATTTTATTTCGTGTGAATTGTGTGAAAAAAATGTATGCATGTTTATGTGAGTTAGATATCATTGTCATCTAGGATGACTAAATTTGAGATCATGTACTATTATGGAATGTAAATGAATTATGTGCTTTAGTTGAATTTTCTTTTATTCTATGTGAAGCGTAATAATATTTATACATGATAGTTGAGTTAAGCGTCGTATAGGGACATGAAAATTCATATGTATAGGCTAAATAGATGAGTTAGATGCTTAATCCCTTAACCCATGGTTCACAATATCCTTTAACCGTATACATAACAATTTGGGGTGTTCAAGCAGGTAAAAGAAATAATTTAAAATTGTAATGATTTTATGCATGTTTAAAAGATTGTTTGCAGTGTCTTTGATTTTCTAGTATGAACTTGGTGATGACCAAATGCTAGGAATTTAATCCCTATAAAATTTTATTTTCTTTATAGAAAATAAGCATTACACTTATTCACTTTACGCCTCACGCCTACACATTTTTTACTCAATTAGTAAGTCAATAGGGATATCTTGAAACCTGGTATCCTTTGGTATTCAAAAATTAGAGAGTTATTGACTCAGTGCTAATTACAAGGGTCAAGAAGAAGAAAAGTGGGTAAGGTAAAAAATTGAACTGGAAGAAAAAAGAAGAGAAAAACAATATACAAGTGCACAAGAGCTAATTGATGGGAAGTCAGATAACTAGTGGGTTTGAATCACTTGGTATAAACTTGATTGTTTAAACACTCAAAATCTGAAAGAATCATCACATGATTAAATTGTTGACATTTTTGGTTAGACTAAACCAAATTAGAGTGGTTTAAAGAATTGATAAGTGAAATTAATCTTTAGAATTATACCTTGGAAAGAGAATAAAAGAAAACAAGTTTGGGGTGTGTGAATCTCACGAGTGAAGAAAATAAATAATTAATCATTGAGGGTTTGGAATTGAACCAACTTGTGAGTGTGCGACGTTACACACACACACATTTTCGTCGAATAAGTGAAAGTTTGCCTCTAGCATTGTGATTTTGAAGTCGTTCATAAATGTGATATTATGTTCTCAACATTGAGTCGAAAGGTAAGTTATCACACTAAGTCTTTGTTTTGTGCATTTCATTTTATTTTTTTTATCTTCCTTTGGGTTTGCTTGCACTACAACAAGAAAAGCCTTTTGCAACGTTTGAAAAATGTTGCTAAAGACCTTTTGCAACGTTTGGACGAATGTTGCAAACCTCAGTGTTGCCGAAGAGTGGAAGGATACGGCAACGTCTTTCCCAACGTTTAAAAAACGTTGCCAAATGGTCACTTTTGGCAACGTTTTTTAAGTGTTGCCGAAAGTGACCCTTTTGGCAACATTTTTTAAACGTTGCCAAAAGTGTGTTGGCTAACTTTTGGCAATGTTTTTTGAATGTTGCCAAAATATTGTATTTTATTAACAAATATTTTGCTGTTTTTCGCGTTATTTGTAATTATTTCACGTACTTTTACTAATAGCAATATATAGTACATGACACTGAGATATGTAAATTAAGCAACATTTTATAAAATGAAATTTTTTTGATAAAAATGAGATTAAAATTTCATTACATATATTTAAACCATACAAAATATAAAATGGGAATAAATGTCTTCTTCTTACATCTCCATTTCGTCAAACTAACTTGAAACTACTATTGTCCCTTTTATACAAAATTCACCATGTACAAATATAGGAGCTCTGCTTGGTTACCTACAAGGAAAATAATAAATATCTTGTAAAGAAAATAATAAATATGAAGCAAATGGATAGACCAAAATCAATAGCACATAAGCAACAGACTAGACTATATAAACAACAATTAAGGTCATTTCAGTGATGACAAGTTTTTTACTCTAGGATGCTTTCATAATTGTGGGTGTGTCCACACAAGAAATTACTAATTAATTCCTAAGAAGTGGAAACTGGAGACTGAGGAAAAAGAAAAAAGGAAAGTTTTAAAATTCAGCATTTCTTTTTCCTAACTCCTTACTGAATTTACAAAAATAAGCATAGTAGAGACATTTATGGCCATTCATAATTCTTATTTCTCAACCTCTACAACTCCTAGATTAGGGTAAGGTTAATTTAGGTTGATGGATTAGAACAGTGACAAAAGATCATCAGAAATAGAACACTGAAAAAAGGGACAACTAAAATTCAAAAATTACTATTTTAGACCACAAAGTCTTCATCATTTTTCTCCAATGAATCATTTAATGCAAAATAGGCATCATTTCTACAATTTTTATTTCAAGCACCAACACAGTAATGCAAATAGTTCAACAATTAAATCCTGCAAGAATGTTAAGTTTGCATCTTTGCTACATTTAAGATATTTAGAAGCTTATTAAGTACATTAGTCAGAAAAGTAATGCAGTTGAGAAAAGCAGCTTATAACTAAACTCAGAAAGTAATACCAACTACTGACTTATAGATGAAAGATATCCAAACGTATAGTGCCACAAATTCAAAAAAATAATTAAGCATGTGTCTGTGAGTGAATGCATGTCTTTGCACGTTTAGCTGTTAGTAGATAAAGAATCTAAGAGAACATAAATACTACTGATTTGTTCTCTAATGGGTTAAAAAAATAAAACCAATCAAGCTAGCAGCCAGACATAAGAATGATATTTTGATACAGAGAGGTTTATTGTCTGTCTCATTCATCTTTATTATGAAAGATAGTTTTGTTTTCCACTAAACACACTAAAATGAAGCAATAAGAAGCCATACTAATCAACCACAGACATTTATCTGTCTTTTGATCCAAAATATATACATCCACTTGTTCGATTCAGGTCCAGTCGAATAATCCAAAATTCCCCAACGGTTTTCGACTTCTAATACATTCTGGCCGCAATTGAACTATAAAATTCACTTACCACAGCTAACAGTATCATGATCCAAAACCCAAATTCACTTTTCCCTACTTAATTTAAGAAAATAACACTCCACTCTTTACCCAAATATTCATTAAGAAATTTTCACAAACACATAAAACGCATATATACAAAACCAATTAAGAAACACACAAATAGAATTAAAATTTTACCTGCATTTGATAATTCGGCAGCCCTCAGTGAGTTCGACAAAATGTCAGCACCGGAGGCACCTTACCCACTTCTTCTGCTCCACAAGTCTCCCAAATGCAACATCGTTCCTGTCCCTCAATTCCCCACTTTCTTCACACCCAAACCCAGCATGCCAAACCCTTTTACACTGAAAGAAAAACAAATTCTTACAAATTCAAGACAATCAAATTAAATTATTACAAAACATTCAGTGAAAATAACACAAAAAAGAGACAATTAACAGTTGAGTTTCCACTAACAAATTCAGGATATTACCTCTTTCCCTCTTTTTGCATTTTGAATAAGCTTCACCTACCGGGATGTGGGTCCGCGTGTGGACAGTACGGTGTTGGTTGGAAGACGAAGGCGAAGATAACTTGCGTCTGGTGTTGCTAGGAAGATGAAGAAGATGACAATCAGCGTCTGGTGTTGCTCTGAAGTCTGGTGTCCAGGAAGCGGTGTTGTGAGACGAAGACAACGATGCAATTTGGGGGAAATCGACCTAGGGCTCCCTCTGAAGAAATGGAATTAGGGAGAAATCGATTTAGGGATTGTAACAGAGAGTCTTCAGTCATATGTTTAAGTTAAAATCGCATTGCCTTCTTAACCCAAAACCCGACCCACCTTTAGTATTTTCTTTCTGCAACATTTATAAAACGTAGCCAAAAGGTTTGTCTTTCGCAAAGTTTAATAAACGTTACAAAAGAAAGATCTTTTGGCAATATTTATAAAACGTTGCCAAAACTTTTAACTTTTCGCTACGTTTTATAAACGTTGCCAAAATGTTTGTCTTTTGCAACGTTTATAAAACGTTGCGAAAGATAAAGTTTTTTGCATGCGAAAAGTTTTATTTTTTGCAACACTAAATAAACGTTGCAAAACGGGGTCTATCGCAACATTCACTTAAATTTTTTTGCCAAAGCTCAATTAGGTTACGCAATGGCAACATTCACCTATTCGAATGTTGCAATTGACCCCTTTGGCAACATTTAATACATAAATGTTGTCTTTTAAGTGTTGCAAAATGGCATTTTTGTTGTAGTGTTGGGGACTAGCAAACTATTAAATTTGGAGGCATTTCATGAGTGTGTTTTACTCATGTAATACCTTAATTAATTATAAAAAAAAGGAAATAGAATAAAAAAATGGTAAGGTGGTGAATTGACATGCATACTAAAAAACGCAGAAAAAAAAACGAGGTAGAGAGAAAAGAAAGAGGAGAGGAGAGCAAAAAAAAAAAAAAAAAACAGAAGAAGAAGAAGAAAAGGAAAAAATAGGAAAGTCCAACATCATTGTTAGAAAATAAGTTCTTTCTACAATTAAACTTGAATTTCTCAATTCAAAGGTAAGTAAAAAGTTATTGAATAGTTATGTTTAATTTTAGAGTTGAAAGGGAACTATTGAATTAAGTATAATAAGCTATGAAATTAACTGAAAGTGAAGACAAAGTAGCTTACATGATTACAGGAATTGGGAAAATCGCTTAAGAATAAAAAGATTAGGATTTAGTATCGCTCGTTTAATTATTGAAGTTACTTAAAATGGTTAATTGTTAATCTAAAAATTATATCATATTTTAGGCGGTAATATGGGGATCTGGACAGCCTACCAAACGAGCTGATTTTACATACATTATTCTGTGAGTGGAAAACATACATATTTTTATTGATTGATAAATTAATTGTAGTATTGTATTATGTGCAATTATTTTTTCGATTACATGATTATTATAGGAAGATTATTTGATTAGGATACATGTGGAATTTCAAAGATTGTATGTTGTACCTTTGTGAATTGGATTGTGTGACACATGTGATATTGAGATCCACCAAAAAAGTATCCATGATTATACACTGCTTCCATTCACTGAGGGGGCTTAAGGCCCATGTTGGGAGAGCTTAGCCATGGGATCGTCTACGTGCCTATGACTAGATTATAAATTTCAGTCATAGGGTACATTTTTGATGGATTTTTGAGTGTGTTGATGTGATGAGATGATTGTATAGATTTCAATTAATGATTATAGCATGACGATGATATGATGTTTTAAGCTTTATAAGGATGTCTCATATCTTGATTCTTATTATATATTATTATACTGTGAACTATTAAAGGATGTAACTCGATTTTTGATAATAAAAAAAAATGTATAAATGAAAAGGTATAATTATTTTCAAACTTCTCCACTTACTGAGCTATCAATTCATATATTTTCCTACGATTTTTTTCTTATCAGGTAAAAGTTAAGTTTCTAGATATATTTTGGAGCCGAGCCTTTGATTTTGGAGTCAGAGCCACCCAACAGAGTTTGCCAGTACGACTTATTTCATGGAGCATATAGTCAGTATTTTGGGACACATGTTCATTTTTGGATGGGACTTAGTAGATAGCAATGTGTCTCACCATGTATTTTGCATCCTTATGTACATTTTATGTTATTTTCGTAGTAAAAGTTGAGAATTCAACTTATCTCTATTGTGTTGTATTATTGTTAGGATTGGTGCATAGTAGATTATGGTTGGTTAGACCTATTTACAGGGAAATAATGTCGAAATTCTATTAAAAATAATTTATTAAACGTTGCATATTGTATAGCCTTGATGGTGGGTCTAACTTTTTGTTGATATCTATTATCGGTGCACATTACTTTCCAAGTTCACTAGCATTATACGGAGAAAGCGTGTCAGTTTGGTATCAGAGCATGTTTTAGAGTCCATAGGCTTGCATTGTACATACATTCTGTTGTTTAATATATCATGCATAATTGTAGGTGAGTCATGCCTTGTGGTGGCTGAACTCGAAGGCTCCAAGATATGTTATCCCAGTCTCACATTGCTCATGATAGAGATGAACTTAGAGAGTTCGAGAAAGTAGATGAATCAATTCGCCAGCGGCATAAACAACGAGGACAGAGAAATGTGATTGGAAATGATCATATGGCTGTTGAAAGAATTGCCACTGTGGTTGTGTCTACTATGTGTATTACAGACATAGATTTCAATATTGAGAAGACAACGAAATTAGGAGTTAAAGTTTTTATAGGTACAGCTGATCATGCAATTGCTCTGGTATAGATTATCAAGATAAAAGGATATTTGATGCTATGGGTTGCCATATGATTGAAAGTTTCATCTTGCCACTTTTTTAAGAAGAGGATACATATGGTTGGTGGCAGTCAGTACATAGTACATATCAAGACCCTTCGATTATCACTTGGAAAAATTTCAGGCGTATGTTTTATGATGCTTATTACCCTCGTTCATATAAAGATACAAAGTAAGAGAAATTTTTGAAGTTAGTACAAGGCCACATGACTGTTGCAAAATATTAAGTGAAATTCATTGAACTTTCAAAGTATGCTGAAGTTTTGGTTAGCAATGACATTGTTAAATATAGATGGTTTGAAAATGGGTTAAGATAAGAGATCATGTCAGTAGTGACAGCAGCAGGTTGGAATGAATTTGGCAAATTGGTTGAATTAGCTTTGAGTGTAGAAAAGAGTATTTCTGATAGACCAATTGGTAGAGAACAAACAAAGTTCAGGACAAGCAGCAGTCAGACGTTGGCGATTACTTCTAACTATAAACCACCACAACGGGACAATGGAGGATTTTGACCTGGTGTGTCTAGTTCAAGTCAATTCAAGCCCAAATCACAGAAAAGTCGGGGGGTTCCAGATTTAGTCATAGCATTGTGAAACAACCATTGACTAGCCATCATCATACTTAAGGCGATCATATGTCTAGAGATAAGGTGATAGCTCCAACAGTGCTGGATTTCCTTATTGTCAGTTATGTGGAAGACCTCATCTTGGCGCATGTTCAAAGTTCAAATGGAGTAGTGTCTGTTATCATTGGGGCCAAGGTAGACACATTAGAAGAAATTGTCCAATTTTTATTACAGGAGAGTGGTATGTCACGTAGAATATCTCCTTAACAAAGTGGTGTTAGCACAAGACAGAATCAGAGTCAAGAGATACTTCGGTTAACAGGTCCAATCCAATATTGTAAGTGGTAGCGGTGTAGCGACCCGAATTTTTAAAGTACAAATTTTATAACTAAGTATGTCATTATGACAATCCCGTCAAATTTTAGAAACTATTTTACATCCGTCGAATTGTCTAGCAAAACATTTAATGTAAGATTTCGAAACGATTTTAATCTTAAAATTTCAATATTTACTTATCGAGTTCAATCTCGAACATTTTTAAAAGTATCAAATTCTTATCGATTTAAATCCAATTTTAATGTCCGATATTTTATTTGAAGTCCCATTTTATTAGTCCAAATTTCATCTTTTAGTCCATGTACTTAAACCCAATTAGCCCAAAATTAATTCCAGCCCAAAGTCTAGGCCCAAATTACTGCCTCGTTTTCTGTGTCCTAACCTACTGTTGATCACTATTCATTCACCTTCACCACGCCTCACAGCACCTCTCGACTCCATGGCCTCCCAACACCACAGCAACTGGTAAGAATCCACATTCCATCTTCCTTCAATTTTGATCAATAAGCAACTGAAAATTTGACAGAATCATCACCATTTCACCCATGTCGAAACCCTCCATCAATTCTACCTCAGCCCAAGGTAGTTTCACACACACGCACACACGGTCCAACTGCAACCACCCATTTTCAAACCACCTGTTGTAAACACACACAACTCCAACCAAACCGCCGCCTGCAACGCCTCAAATCGCCGCCTTCAGGCACCCATTCCACAGCCAAACCACCAACGAGCCACCACCTCGAGACCGCACCGCCACTACCCAAAACGGTAGCCCCGTTTTGGCCAAAATCGACCCCCATTTGATCCAAGAATTGGCCCCAAACAACCACAAAACCAAGAAATCACAACACCCAATCACTTACCTCAATTAATCGACCATTTTGGCCGAATTACAGCCAAGGAATCCGAACCTTTGGCCTCGATTTTGACCTATCCCGAGCCCTTAGAAGCGCCCCAGTCACCCCCACCCGCCGGCGCTACTACTTGACCCGAGTTCGACCTCTTCACCTTGCTTCTCTCTCCTCTCGACCTCCCTGTGTATATCGTGTGAGAGAGAGAGAGTTATAGATATGTTTATATGTATGTAATTGAGTTTTTTAAAAATTTACCCCTTGAGCCCTAATTTTTAAAGGTTATTCAATTTAGCCCCAAAGTTTTAAAAGGTTATTATTTCAATTCCAAAGTTTTACAAATTGTTAAAATTCAGTCCCTATGTTTTAATAACCTTTAAATTAGCCCACAAAATCCCAAAAGTTTATATTCAGCCTTTAAACTTTTAAATTTCAGTTTTAATAGTTTTCCATTAAGTCCCTAAAGTTTTAAAGTTTCATTAAACTTAGTATCTTAAATAATATTAATTTTGTTCTTGCTAGACGAGATCGCGGGCACAGTGTAAAGCACGGTAACATCACATCTGTTCAATTTCCAAGAAAATTTTCAAGACTTTGAGATGGGGTTTACATTTAAGCAATTGTGGTTATTTGTCCATGTTAATTCTTGATGTGTGATTTTGTTTGTGATATAATGTTTGTACCTATGAAAAGATTGCCAGGGAATGCAAATAGGTCCTGGATCGAAATCGGGTCCTTGGGAATGTCCACAGTGCAAAAATTTGCTAAGCGCTTATAACATGTTGTCAGGGACTGTAAATAGGTCTGGGATCGAAATTGGATCCTTGGGAATGCCCACAGTACATAATTCTATAGTATGTTGTATGGATATTATGTTCACCACTTGATTTCATATGTAGACTTGACTTGGACTAATTGCTGTATCTCCACTGAGTATAATTCGTTATGCTCACCCCACTATTTTTTTCACCCTTTCAGGTTAAGGAGCTTGGCAGGGCAAGGCAACGAGTGGGGCAATTTTGATTTAATAATAGAACTTGTGAATTACAAGTTTTGAAACAAGAAATTTTAAATAGTATGTTTCCATTTTGACACTTTAATACCGAATTTTAGTATCTTTGCAAATGTTGGTACTTGCTAATCCTTTTTGGTATTGACTGTTGGATGTGAGAAAAATTGTTGCAATGATGTTTCTGCGTTTTGTGCTAAATTGCTATGGGTTTTCAAAGTATATGCATGTCTTCACATTGTGGCGACTTTTGAAAATGTTTATTTGCAGGTTACTTTGACTTAAGTAGCACCTTGAGTTGATAGTGAATTTGAGGCGTTACAGTATAGTATCAGAGTGCGGGTCTACCTTTCTGTAGACTTGTGAAAATTTTGTAAAAAAAAAAAAAAATGTGTTTAGTATTTAATTTAAATGCTACCCGCTCTTGCCGCGCCACGCCTACTCCGAAAAGGTAAAATGTTTAACAAATTTTATTTGATGAAGTCTGAAAATTTTCAACTGCTAGATACCATGAATTTATTATATAACTGCATCTGAAATTGATTGTTACGACGGAAAGTTACATGAGAATGAAATTTTGCTATAGTTGATGTAGTTTGAAAGTTTGTATCCAGTACATGTTATAAAATTTCCATGACTTATTATGTTTGGGAGTTGAACTTGTGATGTGAAGTATTTAAAAAAATTTGGAAATTATAAATTTAGTCTTCGGAATTAGGCTAAAACATGAAGTAACCCATTTCAGTAGAATTTACCTTTAGAATTGATATGCCAAAAGGAACGTATGAGATAGAGATGTGGGAAGAACTATTTGTGAAAATTTCAGTAGGAGAACATATTTCGGATTATAGATATTGGTTGCAATTTTATTATTTGTTTTCCTTTTTGGAAAATTTGAGATAATAATAAAATTTGTTTTTAGCTCTACTATGCTTTTCTATAATTTTTTCTTTTAGATTTTATTATTCCTAAATGGCCATTGTGAATTTCACAACTTAGTGGATGCTGAGACAAATGTTGTTGTGATTTAGGGAAATGTCTCGTAGAACAAATCGAGTTCCCGCGAATCGGGCTGCTGCAAGACAAGTTACCCCAAGCCAGGCTGCTACTGGCGATGCGGGAAATAATTCATTAAGGGATCTCGTGAATGCTCTCCAGGGGCTCATTAAGCATCAAGCCCCAACAGCTCCATGAAATGCCCCTAATCCACAGGCTAATGCAGACAACACTAGCATGGTTGTTGAACAGTTTTGCCGATATAAGCCACCAACATTCAATGGTCGAACAGGACCCCTAGCTGCAGAGGAATGGCTAAGGGCATTAGAACGGATCTTTAAACATATAGCCTGCTCGGACGCTCAAAAGGTGTCATGTGCTGTGTTCCAGCTTGAAGAGGACGCAGATCATTGGTGGGAGTCATATCAGCGCACCAGAACTGAAGCACAACAACTTGAACTGACATGGAACGGATTCAAGGAATTAATAATACAGAGGTATTTTCCCCAGTCTTTTCGGGATCTGAAAGAAACGGAGTTCCTTGAACTTAGACAGGGAAGTATGTCAGTGGTGGAATATGAAACAAAATTCAACCAGCTGTCCAGGTATGCTATCCATCTGGTTGACACGGATATCAAGAAGGCTAGAAGATTCGAAAGGGACTTACGCCCAGAAATTGGAGGAATCATGGCAGGTTTGGGACTCACTACCTATGCCGAAGCAATTGAGCGAGCACGAGCTATATCCTCTCGCTTAAACCGGGAAAAGACTACTCAGAAACCCGCAGAGGTACAAGTGAAAAGGAAGTGGGATAGTCAGAATATGGGCAAAGGCAGATATCAGAACAAGAAGGGGAAATCATGGGGAAAAATGGAGGAAAAGGCTAGCATTGAGAAATCTATATGCTCGAAGTGTGATAAGCGTCACCATGGAGAGTGCTTACTCGGGAAGGGGATGTGTTTCAGATGTAAGAAACCCGGTCATTTTGCTAGTGAATTTCCTGAATTCAAGGGTAAGGAAGATGCCAGGAAGGGAAAGACTCGAGTTTTCGCTTTAACTGAGAAGGAGGTAGAGAAAGATCCAAACGTGATGACAGGTATTCTATCAGTATTCAATATACCTACTATCGTTTTGATTGATTCCGGTGCTACGAATTCTTTCATCTCTGCTAGTTTTCATGCTAAGATTGGGAATGTGTGTGAAAGTATGAATGATGCCTTAGAAGTTAGTATCCCTTCAGGTGAAACTATTATCACTAATCTGATGTCGAAAGCTGTTAAGTTTGAAATAGATGGGAAGAACTTAGAGGCAGACTTGTACTTAATAGACATAAGAGACTTTGATATCATTTTAGGCATAGACTGGCATAGTTGCAATCACGCTACGATTAAGTTTCATGAGAGGGAGGTGCTCTTCCAGAAATCAGGAGAATGTGAATTTACCTTCTTCGGGACAAAATTCGAAACCATGCCCCGTGTCATATCAGTGTTGAAAGCACAAAGGATGTTGAGAAAGAGTACAAATCAAGGATATCTAGTGAGCATCACTAGTGTTCAGGCAACTGAGGTAACTGCTACAGATGTACCAGTTGTACGTGATTTTGTGGATGTATTTCCAGAAGATCTAGTTGGTATTCCACCAGATAGACAAGTGGAATTCAGGATTGACTTGATACCTGGAGCTGCACCCATATCTAAAGCACCCTACAGGATGGCACCGAAGGAACTTCAAGAGTTGAAGGTGCAACTACAAGAACTGCTGGATAAAGGATTTATACGACCGAGTGTATCGCCTTGGGGAGCACCGTTTCCGTTTGTGAAAAAGAAGGATGGATCAATGAGGATGTGCATTGACTACAGGGAGTTGAATCGCCTCACAGTCAAGAATAAGTATCCTTTACCGCGAATAGAAGATTTGTTCGATCAGTTAAAGGGTGCCGTTGTATTCTCCAAAATTGACTTGAGATCAGGTTATCATCAGTTGAAGGTTAAGGACAGTGATATACCAAAACCTGCATTTAGGACTCGATACCGACATTACGAATTCACTGTGATGCCGTTTGGGTTAACTAATGCACCAGCTGTCTTCATGGACTTAATGAACCGAGTATTTCATCAATACTTGGATCAGTTCGTAATTGTCTTTATTGATGACATTCTGATTTATTCAAGGGACAAGGAACAACATGAGGAGCTTCTCAACATTGTATTACAAACTCTTCGACATGAAAGGTTGTATGCAAAATTCAAGAAGTGCGAATTCTGGCTTGACCGAATTGGTTTTCTTGGACGTGTGGTTACCGCAGATGGTATTGAAGTTGATCTAGCCAAGGTTGATGTTGTCACTAATTGGAGGGCACCAACTAATATAAAATGAAGTTCATAGTTTCTTGGGATTTGCTGGCTTTTATCGAAGGTTTATCGAAGGATTTTCAAAAATTGCTGGACCGATGACCCAGTTGACCAGGAAGGGAGTGAAGTTTCAGTGGACAGAAAAGTGAGAGAAGAGTTTTCAAGAATTGAAACAGAAATTGGTATCTTCACCAGTTTTGGCTATTCCAGAAGGGTCAGAGGGTTTTGTAATCTACAGTGATGCATCGAAACAAGGTCTGGGATGAGTACTGATGCAGCATGCAAAAGTGGTTGCGTATGCCTCTAGACAGTTGAAGCCACATGAGCAGAACTACCCTACACATGACTTGGAATTGGCTGCTGTAGTTCATGCTTTAAAAATATGGCGACACTATCTATATGGTAGTAAGTGCGAGATATACACAGACCATAAGAGTCTAAAGTATTTCTTCACTCAGAAGGAATTGAATATGAGACAGAGAAGGTGGTTGGAGTTAGTTAAAGATTATGACTGTACTATCCACTACCACCCTGGCAAGGCCAATGTTGTTGCTGATGCACTTAGCCGGAAGGGTAAAGGACAGTTAGCTGCCTTAACCAGTCAAGAACAATTGATCAAGGATTTTGCCAACATGAGACTTGAGGTTGTAACTCGTCCACATCACACGACTGCAATTATAGCTACTATGATTGTTCGACCGACTCTCAGAGACAGAATTAAAGAAGCTCAGGGTAAGGATAAATTTTTGTGCAAGATTAAAGACCGAGTACTCGCTGGCAGTGTTAAAGGTTTTGAAGTATCAACTGATGACACTCTTATGTTCAAGAGAAGACTGTGTGTACCGAAGGATGAAGCCTTGATGAAGGAGATTTTAGAAGAAGCACATTATTCACCTTATACTGCACACCCAGGAGGTACGAAGATGTACCAAGATTTGCGAATAATTTATTGGTGGAGAAACATGAAGAGGTCAATTGGCCTATTTGTTGAGAAGTGCATGACTTGCCAACAAGTTAAAGCTGAACATCAACGTCCGTCTAGAATGTTGAACCCACTTGAAATCCCAGAATGGAAGTGGGAACACATAACAATGGATTTTGTCGTGGGACTTCCTAGATCAGTTAAAGGTCATCAAGTTATATGGGTTATAGTTGATCGTTTGACAAAATCTGCTCATTTTCTAACGGTGAAGATGACTTTCAGTTTAGACCAGTATGCTCAGTTGTACATCAGAGAAATTGTAAGATTGCATGGTGTACCAGTTTCTATAGTGTCAGACAGGGATTCCAGATTTACATCCAAGTTTTGGGAAAGCTTGCAAACAGCTATGGGAACTAGATTGAAATTCAGTACAACATATCATCCACAGACGGATGGACAATCAGAGAGAACTATACAGACTTTAGAAGATATGTTGAAAGCTTGCGCTTTAGACCTTGGTGGTAACTGGGAAATGCATTTACCTTTGGTTGAGTTTGCATATAATAATAGTTTTCAGTCTACCATTGGCATGGCACCGTATGAAGCTCTTTATGGCAGAAAGTGCAGATCACCAATCCATTTGGATGAAGTTGGTGAGAGGAAGGTTTTGGATCCAGAAATAGTGGAACAGACTATAAAGGCTGTGGAGAAGATCAGAGAAAGGATTAAAATAGCACAAGACTGACAAAAGTCTTATGCTGACAAGAGACGAAAGGAACTACAGTTTGAAATTGGAGAAAAAAAGTGTTCCTTAAAGTGGTACCCATGAGAGGAGTAGTAAAGTTTGGAAAGAAAGGGAAACTTAAACCAAAATTTATTGGACCTTTTGAAATCTTGGAAAGAGTTCGAAACGTGGCCTATAGGTTGGCTTTACCGCCAGAGTTAGCAGCAGTACGTAATGTTTTTCACATCTCAATGTTAAGGAAATATGTCCATGATCCTGACCACATTGTTAATTATGCATCCTTGGATGTTAACAAGGATATGACATACGAGGAAGCTCCTGCAGTTATACTTGAGAGGAAAGTTCATACCTTAAGGAACAAAGATATCCCTTTAGTTAAAGTCCAATGGAATGGACATGGCAGAGAAGACGCAACTTGGGAAAGAGAAGATGAGATTTTAGCCAAATATCCAGACATTCTCAAATCAAGTAAGATTAATTTCGAGGGGCGAAATTTATTTAAGTGGGGAAGGTTGTAGCGACCCGAATTTTTAAAGTACAAATTTTATAACTAAGTGTGTCGTTATGACAATCCCGTCAAATTTTAGAAACTATTTTACGTCCGTCGAATTGTCTAGCAAAACATTTAATGTATGATTTCGAAACGATTTTAATCTTAAAATTTCAATATTTACTTATCGAGTTCAATCTCGAACATTTTTAAAAGTATCAAATTCTTATCGATTTAAATCCAATTTTAATGTCCGATATTTTATTTGAAGTCCCATTTTATTAATCCAAATTTCATCTTTTAGTCCATGTACTTAAACCCAATTAGCCCAAAATTAATTCCAGCCCAAAGTCTAGGCCCAAAATACTGCCTCGTTTTCTGTGCCCTAACCTACTGTTGATCACTATTCATTCACCTTCACCACGCCTCACAGCACCTCTCGACTCCAAGGCCTCCCAACACCACAGCAACTGGTAAGAATCCACATTCCATCTTCCTTCAATTTTGATCAATAAGCAACTGAAAATTTGACAGAATCATCACCATTTCACCCATGTCGAAACCCTCCATCAATTCTACCTCAGCCCAAGGTAGTTTCACACACACGCACACACGGTCCAACTGCAACCACCCATTTTCAAACCACCTGCTGTAAACACACACAACTCCAACCAAACCGCCGCCTGCAACGCCTCAAATCGCCGCCTTCAGGCACCCATTCCACAGCCAAACCACCAACGAGCCACCACCTCGAGACCGCACCGCCACTACCCAAAACGGTAGCCCCGTTTTGGCCAAAATCGACCCCCATTTGATCCAAGAATTGGCCCCAAACAACCACAAAACCAAGAAATCACAACACCCAATCACTTACCTCAATTAATCGACCATTTTGGCCGAATTACAGCCAAGGAATCCGAACCTTTGGCCTCGATTTTGACCTATTCCGAGCCCTTAGAAGCGCCCCAGTCACCCCCACCCGCCGGCGCTACTACTTGACAGGAGTTCGGCCTCTTCACCTTGCTTCTCTCTCCTCTCGACCTCCCTGTGTATATCGTGTGAGAGAGAGAGAGTTATAGATATGTTTATATGTATGTAATTGAGTTTTTAAAAATTTACCCCTTGAGCCCTAATTTTTAAAGGTTATTCAATTTAGCCCCAAAGTTTTAAAAGATTATTATTTCAATTCCAAAGTTTTACAAATTGTTAAAATTCAGTCCCTATGTTTTAATAACCTTTAAATTAGCCCACAAAATCCCAAAAGTTTATATTCAGCCTTTAAACTTTTAAATTTCAGTTTTAATAGTTTTCCATTAAGTCCCTAAAGTTTTAAAGTTTCATTAAACTTAGTATCTTAAATAATATTAATTTTGTTCTTGCTAGACGAGATCGCGGGCACAGTGTAAAGCACGGTAACATCACATCTGTTCAATTTCCAAGAAAATTTTCAAGACTTTGAGATGGGGTTTACATTTAAGCAATTGTGGTTATTTGTCCATGTTAATTCTTGATGTGTGATTTTGTTTGTGATATAATGTTTGTACCTATGAAAAGATTGCCAGGGGAATGCAAATAGGTCCTGGATCGAAATCGGGTCCTTGGGAATGTCCACAGTGCAAAAATTTGCTAAGCGCTTATAACATGTTGTCAGGGACTGTAAATAGGTCTGGGATCGAAATTGGATCCTTGGGAATGCCCACAGTACATAATTCTATAGTATGTTGTATGGATATTATGTTCACCACTTGATTTCATATGTAGACTTGACTTGGACTAATTGCTGTATCTCCACTGAGTATAATTCGTTATGCTCACCCCACTATTTTTTCACCCTTTCAGGTTAAGGAGCTTGGCAGGGCAAGGCAACGAGTGGGGCAATTTTGATTTAATAATAGAACTTGTGAATTACAAGTTTTGAAACAAGAAATTTTAAATAGTTTGTTTCCATTTTGACACTTTAATACCGAATTTTAGTATCTTTGCAAATGTTGGTACTTGCTAATCCTTTTTGGTATTGACTGTTGGATGTGAGAAAAATTGTTGCAATGATGTTTCTGCGTTTTGTGCTAAATTGCTATGGGTTTTCAAAGTATATGCATGTCTTCGCATTGTGGCGACTTTTGAAAATGTTTATTTGCAGGTTACTTTGACTTAAGTAGCACCTTGAGTTGATAGTGAATTTGAGGCGTTACAGTATAGTATCAGAGTGCGGGTCTACCTTTCTGTAGACTTGTGAAAATTTTGTAAAAAAAAAAAAAAAATGTGTTTAGTATTTAATTTAAATGCTACCCGCTCTTGCCGCGCCATGCCTACTTCGAAAAGGTAAAATGTTTAACAAATTTTATTTGATGAAGTCTGAAAATTTTCAACTGCTAGATACCATGAATTTATTATATAACTGCATCTGAAATTGATTGTTACGACGGAAAGTTACATGAGAATGAAATTTTGCTATAGTTGATGTAGTTTGAAAGTTTGTATCCAGTACATGTTATAAAATTTCCATGACTTATTATGTTTGGGAGTTGAACTTGTGATGTGAAGTATTTAAAAAAATTTGGAAATTATAAATTTAGTCTTCGGAATTAGGCTAAAACATGAAGTAACCCATTTCAGTAGAATTTACCTTTAGAATTGATATGCCAAAAGGAACGTATGAGATAGAGATGTGGGAAGAACTATTTGTGAAAATTTCAGTAGGAGAACATATTTCGGATTATAGATATTGGTTGCAATTTTATTATTTGTTTTCCTTTTTGGAAAATTTGAGATAATAATAAAATTTGTTTTTAGCTCTACTATGCTTTTCTATAATTTTTTTTCTTTTAGATTTTATTATTCCTAAATGGCCATTGTGAATTTCACAACTTAGTGGATGCTGAGACAAATGTTGTTGTGATTTAGGGAAATGTCTCGTAGAACAAATCGAGTTCCCGCGAATCGGGCTGCTGCAAGACAAGTTACCCCAAGCCAGGCTGCTACTGGCGATGCGGGAAATAATTCATTAAGGGATCTCGTGAATGCTCTCCAGGGGCTCATTAAGCATCAAGCCCCAACAGCTCCATGAAATGCCCCTAATCCACAGGCTAATGCAGACAACACTAGCATGGTTGTTGAACAGTTTTGCCGATATAAGCCACCAACATTCAATGGTCGAACAGGACCCCTAGCTGCAGAGGAATGGCTAAGGGCATTAGAACGGATCTTTAAACATATAGCCTGCTCGGACGCTCAAAAGGTGTCATGTGCTGTGTTCCAGCTTGAAGAGGACGCAGATCATTGGTGGGAGTCATATCAGCGCACCAGAACTGAAGCACAACAACTTGAACTGACATGGAACGGATTCAAGGAATTAATAATACAGAGGTATTTTCCCCAGTCTTTTCGGGATCTGAAAGAAACGGAGTTCCTTGAACTTAGACAGGGAAGTATGTCAGTGGTGGAATATGAAACAAAATTCAACCAGCTGTCCAGGTATGCTATCCATCTGGTTGACACGGATATCAAGAAGGCTAGAAGATTCGAAAGGGACTTACGCCCAGAAATTGGAGGAATCATGGCAGGTTTTGGGACTCACTACCTATGCCGAAGCAATTGAGCGAGCACGAGCTATATCCTCTCGCTTAAACCGGGAAAAGACTACTCAGAAACCCGCAGAGGTACAAGTGAAAAGGAAGTGGGATAGTCAGAATATGGGCAAAGGCAGATATCAGAACAAGAAGGGGAAATCATGGGGGAAAAATGGAGGAAAAGGCTAGCATTGAGAAATCTATATGCTCGAAGTGTGATAAGCGTCACCATGGAGAGTGCTTACTCGGGAAGGGGATGTGTTTCAGATGTAAGAAACCCGGTCATTTTGCTAGTGAATTTCCTGAATTCAAGGGTAAGGAAGATGCCAGGAAGGGAAAGACTCGAGTTTTCGCTTTAACTGAGAAGGAGGTAGAGAAAGATCCAAACGTGATGACAGGTATTCTATCAGTATTCAATATACCTACTATCGTTTTGATTGATTCCGGTGCTACGAATTCTTTCATCTCTGCTAGTTTTCATGCTAAGATTGGGAATGTGTGTGAAAGTATGAATGATGCCTTAGAAGTTAGTATCCCTTCAGGTGAAACTATTATCACTAATCTGATGTCGAAAGCTGTTAAGTTTGAAATAGATGGGAAGAACTTAGAGGCAGACTTGTACTTAATAGACATAAGAGACTTTGATATCATTTTAGGCATAGACTGGCATAGTTGCAATCACGCTACGATTAAGTTTCATGAGAGGGAGGTGCTCTTCCAGAAATCAGGAGAATGTGAATTTACCTTCTTCGGGACAAAATTCGAAACCATGCCCCGTGTCATATCAGTGTTGAAAGCACAAAGGATGTTGAGAAAGAGTACAAATCAAGGATATCTAGTGAGCATCACTAGTGTTCAGGCAACTGAGGTAACTGCTACAGATGTACCAGTTGTACGTGATTTTGTGGATGTATTTCCAGAAGATCTAGTTGGTATTCCACCAGATAGACAAGTGGAATTCAGGATTGACTTGATACCTGGAGCTGCACCCATATCTAAAGCACCCTACAGGATGGCACCGAAGGAACTTCAAGAGTTGAAGGTGCAACTACAAGAACTGCTGGATAAAGGATTTATACGACCGAGTGTATCGCCTTGGGGAGCACCGTTTCCGTTTGTGAAAAAGAAGGATGGATCAATGAGGATGTGCATTGACTACAGGGAGTTGAATCGCCTCACAGTCAAGAATAAGTATCCTTTACCGCGAATAGAAGATTTGTTCGATCAGTTAAAGGGTGCCGTTGTATTCTCCAAAATTGACTTGAGATCAGGTTATCATCAGTTGAAGGTTAAGGACAGTGATATACCAAAACCTGCATTTAGGACTCGATACCGACATTACGAATTCACTGTGATGCCGTTTGGGTTAACTAATGCACCAGCTGTCTTCATGGACTTAATGAACCGAGTATTTCATCAATACTTGGATCAGTTCGTAATTGTCTTTATTGATGACATTCTGATTTATTCAAGGGACAAGGAACAACATGAGGAGCTTCTCAACATTGTATTACAAACTCTTCGACATGAAAGGTTGTATGCAAAATTCAAGAAGTGCGAATTCTGGCTTGACCGAATTGGTTTTCTTGGACGTGTGGTTACCGCAGATGGTATTGAAGTTGATCTAGCCAAGGTTGATGTTGTCACTAATTGGAGGAGGCACCAACTAATATAAAATGAAGTTCATAGTTTCTTGGGATTTGCTGGCTTTTATCGAAGGTTTATCGAAGGATTTTCAAAAAATTGCTGGACCGATGACCCAGTTGACCAGGAAGGGAGTGAAGTTTCAGTGGACAGAAAAGTGAGAGAAGAGTTTTCAAGAATTGAAACAGAAATTGGTATCTTCACCAGTTTTGGCTATTCCAGAAGGGTCAGAGGGTTTTGTAATCTACAGTGATGCATCGAAACAAGGTCTGGGATGAGTACTGATGCAGCATGCAAAAGTGGTTGCGTATGCCTCTAGACAGTTGAAGCCACATGAGCAGAACTACCCTACACATGACTTGGAATTGGCTGCTGTAGTTCATGCTTTAAAAATATGGCGACACTATCTATATGGTAGTAAGTGCGAGATATACACAGACCATAAGAGTCTAAAGTATTTCTTCACTCAGAAGGAATTGAATATGAGACAGAGAAGGTGGTTGGAGTTAGTTAAAGATTATGACTGTACTATCCACTACCACCCTGGCAAGGCCAATGTTGTTGCTGATGCACTTAGCCGGAAGGGTAAAGGACAGTTAGCTGCCTTAACCAGTCAAGAACAATTGATCAAGGATTTTGCCAACATGAGACTTGAGGTTGTAACTCGTCCACATCACACGACTGCAATTATAGCTACTATGATTGTTCGACCGACTCTCAGAGACAGAATTAAAGAAGCTCAGGGTAAGGATAAATTTTTGTGCAAGATTAAAGACCGAGTACTCGCTGGCAGTGTTAAAGGTTTTGAAGTATCAACTGATGACACTCTTATGTTCAAGAGAAGACTGTGTGTACCGAAGGATGAAGCCTTGATGAAGGAGATTTTAGAAGAAGCACATTATTCACCTTATACTGCACACCCAGGAGGTACGAAGATGTACCAAGATTTGCGAATAATTTATTGGTGGAGAAACATGAAGAGGTCAATTGGCCTATTTGTTGAGAAGTGCATGACTTGCCAACAAGTTAAAGCTGAACATCAACGTCCGTCTAGAATGTTGAACCCACTTGAAATCCCAGAATGGAAGTGGGAACACATAACAATGGATTTTGTCGTGGGACTTCCTAGATCAGTTAAAGGTCATCAAGTTATATGGGTTATAGTTGATCGTTTGACAAAATCTGCTCATTTTCTAACGGTGAAGATGACTTTCAGTTTAGACCAGTATGCTCAGTTGTACATCAGAGAAATTGTAAGATTGCATGGTGTACCAGTTTCTATAGTGTCAGACAGGGATTCCAGATTTACATCCAAGTTTTGGGAAAGCTTGCAAACAGCTATGGGAACTAGATTGAAATTCAGTACAACATATCATCCACAGACGGATGGACAATCAGAGAGAACTATACAGACTTTAGAAGATATGTTGAAAGCTTGCGCTTTAGACCTTGGTGGTAACTGGGAAATGCATTTACCTTTGGTTGAGTTTGCATATAATAATAGTTTTCAGTCTACCATTGGCATGGCACCGTATGAAGCTCTTTATGGCAGAAAGTTAAGATCACCAATCCATTGGGATGAAGTTGGTGAGAGGAAGGTTTTGGATCCAGAAATAGTGGAACAGACTATAAAGGCTGTGGAGAAGATCAGAGAAAGGATTAAAATAGCACAAGACTGACAAAAGTCTTATGCTGACAAGAGACGAAAGGAACTACAGTTTGAAATTGGAGAAAAAAGTGTTCCTTAAAGTGGTACCCATGAGAGGAGTAGTAAAGTTTGGAAAGAAAGGGAAACTTAAACCAAAATTTATTGGACCTTTTGAAATCTTGGAAAGAGTTCGAAACGTGGCCTATAGGTTGGCTTTACCGCCAGAGTTAGCAGCAGTACGTAATGTTTTTCACATCTCAATGTTAAGGAAATATGTCCATGATCCTGACCACATTGTTAATTATGCATCCTTGGATGTTAACAAGGATATGACATACGAGGAAGCTCCTGCAGTTATACTTGAGAGGAAAGTTCATACCTTAAGGAACAAAGATATCCCTTTAGTTAAAGTCCAATGGAATGGACATGGCAGAGAAGACGCAACTTGGGAAAGAGAAGATGAGATTTTAGCCAAATATCCAGACATTCTCAAATCAAGTAAGATTAATTTCGAGGGGCGAAATTTATTTAAGTGGGGAAGGTTTGTAGCGACCCGAATTTTTAAAGTACAAATTTTATAACTAAGTGTGTCGTTATGACAATCCCGTCAAATTTTAGAAACTATTTTACGTCCGTCGAATTGTCTAGCAAAACATTTAATGTATGATTTCGAAACGATTTTAATCTTAAAATTTCAATATTTACTTATCGAGTTCAATCTCGAACATTTTTAAAAGTATCAAATTCTTATCGATTTAAATCCAATTTTAATGTCCGATATTTTATTTGAAGTCCCATTTTATTAATCCAAATTTCATCTTTTAGTCCATGTACTTAAACCCAATTAGCCCAAAATTAATTCCAGCCCAAAGTCTAGGCCCAAATAATACTGCCTCGTTTTCTGTGCCCTAACCTACTGTTGATCACTATTCATTCACCTTCACCACGCCTCACAGCACCTCTCGACTCCAAGGCCTCCCAACACCACAGCAACTGGTAAGAATCCACATTCCATCTTCCTTCAATTTTGATCAATAAGCAACTGAAAATTTGACAGAATCATCACCATTTCACCCATGTCGAAACCCTCCATCAATTCTACCTCAGCCCAAGGTAGTTTCACACACACGCACACACGGTCCAACTGCAACCACCCATTTTCAAACCACCTGCTGTAAACACACACAACTCCAACCAAACCGCCGCCTGCAACGCCTCAAATCGCCGCCTTCAGGCACCCATTCCACAGCCAAACCACCAACGAGCCACCACCTCGAGACCGCACCGCCACTACCCAAAACGGTAGCCCCGTTTTGGCCAAAATCGACCCCCATTTGATCCAAGAATTGGCCCCAAACAACCACAAAACCAAGAAATCACAACACCCAATCACTTACCTCAATTAATCGACCATTTTGGCCGAATTACAGCCAAGGAATCCGAACCTTTGGCCTCGATTTTGACCTATCCCGAGCCCTTAGAAGCGCCCCAGTCACCCCCACCCGCCGGCGCTACTACTTGACCCGAGTTCGACCTCTTCACCTTGCTTCTCTCTCCTCTCGACCTCCCTGTGTATATCGTGTGAGAGAGAGAGAGTTATAGATATGTTTATATGTATGTAATTGAGTTTTTAAAAATTTACCCCTTGAGCCCTAATTTTTAAAGGTTATTCAATTTAGCCCCAAAGTTTTAAAAGGTTATTATTTCAATTCCAAAGTTTTACAAATTGTTAAAATTCAGTCCCTATGTTTTAATAACCTTTAAATTAGCCCACAAAATCCCAAAAGTTTATATTCAGCCTTTAAACTTTTAAATTTCAGTTTTAATAGTTTTCCATTAAGTCCCTAAAGTTTTAAAGTTTCATTAAACTTAGTATCTTAAATAATATTAATTTTGTTCTTGCTAGACGAGATCGCGGGCACAGTGTAAAGCACGGTAACATCACATCTGTTCAATTTCCAAGAAAATTTTCAAGACTTTGAGATGGGGTTTACATTTAAGCAATTGTGGTTATTTGTCCATGTTAATTCTTGATGTGTGATTTTGTTTGTGATATAATGTTTGTACCTATGAAAAGATTGCCAGGGAATGCAAATAGGTCCTGGATCGAAATCGGGTCCTTGGGAATGTCCACAGTGCAAAAATTTGCTAAGCGCTTATAACATGTTGTCAGGGACTGTAAATAGGTCTGGGATCGAAATTGGATCCTTGGGAATGCCCACAGTACATAATTCTATAGTATGTTGTATGGATATTATGTTCACCACTTGATTTCATATGTAGACTTGACTTGGACTAATTGCTGTATCTCCACTGAGTATAATTCGTTATGCTCACCCCACTATTTTTTCACCCTTTCAGGTTAAGGAGCTTGGCAGGGCAAGGCAACGAGTGGGGCAATTTTGATTTAATAATAGAACTTGTGAATTACAAGTTTTGAAACAAGAAATTTTAAATAGTTTGTTTCCATTTTGACACTTTAATACCGAATTTTAGTATCTTTGCAAATGTTGGTACTTGCTAATCCTTTTTGGTATTGACTGTTGGATGTGAGAAAAATTGTTGCAATGATGTTTCTGCGTTTTGTGCTAAATTGCTATGGGTTTTCAAAGTATATGCATGTCTTCGCATTGTGGCGACTTTTGAAAATGTTTATTTGCAGGTTACTTTGACTTAAGTAGCACCTTGAGTTGATAGTGAATTTGAGGCGTTACAGTATAGTATCAGAGTGCGGGTCTACCTTTCTGTAGACTTGTGAAAATTTTGTAAAAAAAAAAAAAAAATGTGTTTAGTATTTAATTTAAATGCTACCCGCTCTTGCCGCGCCATGCCTACTTCGAAAAGGTAAAATGTTTAACAAATTTTATTTGATGAAGTCTGAAAATTTTCAACTGCTAGATACCATGAATTTATTTATATAACTGCATCTGAAATTGATTGTTACGACGGAAAGTTACATGAGAATGAAATTTTGCTATAGTTGATGTAGTTTGAAAGTTTGTATCCAGTACATGTTATAAAATTTCCATGACTTATTATGTTTGGGAGTTGAACTTGTGATGTGAAGTATTTAAAAAAATTTGGAAATTATAAATTTAGTCTTCGGAATTAGGCTAAAACATGAAGTAACCCATTTCAGTAGAATTTACCTTTAGAATTGATATGCCAAAAGGAACGTATGAGATAGAGATGTGGGAAGAACTATTTGTGAAAATTTCAGTAGGAGAACATATTTCGGATTATAGATATTGGTTGCAATTTTATTATTTGTTTTCCTTTTTGGAAAATTTGAGATAATAATAAAATTTGCTTTTAGCTCTACTGTGCTTTTCTATAATTTTTTTCTTTTAGATTTTATTATTCCTAAATGGCCATTGTGAATTTCACAACTTAGTGGATGCTGAGACAAATGTTGTTGTGATTTAGGGAAATGTCTCGTAGAACAAATCGAGTTCCCGCGAATCGGGCTGCTGCAAGACAAGTTACCCCAAGCCAGGCTGCTACTGGCGATGCGGGAAATAATTCATTAAGGGATCTCGTGAATGCTCTCCAGGGGCTCATTAAGCATCAAGCCCCAACAGCTCCATGAAATGCCCCTAATCCACAGGCTAATGCAGACAACACTAGCATGGTTGTTGAACAGTTTTGCCGATATAAGCCACCAACATTCAATGGTCGAACAGGACCCCTAGCTGCAGAGGAATGGCTAAGGGCATTAGAACGGATCTTTAAACATATAGCCTGCTCGGACGCTCAAAAGGTGTCATGTGCTGTGTTCCAGCTTGAAGAGGACGCAGATCATTGGTGGGAGTCATATCAGCGCACCAGAACTGAAGCACAACAACTTGAACTGACATGGAACGGATTCAAGGAATTAATAATACAGAGGTATTTTCCCCAGTCTTTTCGGGATCTGAAAGAAACGGAGTTCCTTGAACTTAGACAGGGAAGTATGTCAGTGGTGGAATATGAAACAAAATTCAACCAGCTGTCCAGGTATGCTATCCATCTGGTTGACACGGATATCAAGAAGGCTAGAAGATTCGAAAGGGACTTACGCCCAGAAATTGGAGGAATCATGGCAGGTTTGGGACTCACTACCTATGCCGAAGCAATTGAGCGAGCACGAGCTATATCCTCTCGCTTAAACCGGGAAAAGACTACTCAGAAACCCGCAGAGGTACAAGTGAAAAGGAAGTGGGATAGTCAGAATATGGGCAAAGGCAGATATCAGAACAAGAAGGGGAAATCATGGGGAAAAATGGAGGAAAAGGCTAGCATTGAGAAATCTATATGCTCGAAGTGTGATAAGCGTCACCATGGAGAGTGCTTACTCGGGAAGGGGATGTGTTTCAGATGTAAGAAACCCGGTCATTTTGCTAGTGAATTTCCTGAATTCAAGGGTAAGGAAGATGCCAGGAAGGGAAAGACTCGAGTTTTCGCTTTAACTGAGAAGGAGGTAGAGAAAGATCCAAACGTGATGACAGGTATTCTATCAGTATTCAATATACCTACTATCGTTTTGATTGATTCCGGTGCTACGAATTCTTTCATCTCTGCTAGTTTTCATGCTAAGATTGGGAATGTGTGTGAAAGTATGAATGATGCCTTAGAAGTTAGTATCCCTTCAGGTGAAACTATTATCACTAATCTGATGTCGAAAGCTGTTAAGTTTGAAATAGATGAGAAGAACTTAGAGGCAGACTTGTACTTAATAGACATAAGAGACTTTGATATCATTTTAGGCATAGACTGGCATAGTTGCAATCACGCTACGATTAAGTTTCATGAGAGGGAGGTGCTCTTCCAGAAATCAGGAGAATGTGAATTTACCTTCTTCGGGACAAAATTCGAAACCATGCCCCGTGTCATATCAGTGTTGAAAGCACAAAGGATGTTGAGAAAGAGTACAAATCAAGGATATCTAGTGAGCATCACTAGTGTTCAGGCAACTGAGGTAACTGCTACAGATGTACCAGTTGTACGTGATTTTGTGGATGTATTTCCAGAAGATCTAGTTGGTATTCCACCAGATAGACAAGTGGAATTCAGGATTGACTTGATACCTGGAGCTGCACCCATATCTAAAGCACCCTACAGGATGGCACCGAAGGAACTTCAAGAGTTGAAGGTGCAACTACAAGAACTGCTGGATAAAGGATTTATACGACCGAGTGTATCGCCTTGGGGAGCACCGTTTCCGTTTGTGAAAAAGAAGGATGGATCAATGAGGATGTGCATTGACTACAGGGAGTTGAATCGCCTCACAGTCAAGAATAAGTATCCTTTACCGCGAATAGAAGATTTGTTCGATCAGTTAAAGGGTGCCGTTGTATTCTCCAAAATTGACTTGAGATCAGGTTATCATCAGTTGAAGGTTAAGGACAGTGATATACCAAAACCTGCATTTAGGACTCGATACCGACATTACGAATTCACTGTGATGCCGTTTGGGTTAACTAATGCACCAGCTGTCTTCATGGACTTAATGAACCGAGTATTTCATCAATACTTGGATCAGTTCGTAATTGTCTTTATTGATGACATTCTGATTTATTCAAGGGACAAGGAACAACATGAGGAGCTTCTCAACATTGTATTACAAACTCTTCGACATGAAAGGTTGTATGCAAAATTCAAGAAGTGCGAATTCTGGCTTGACCGAATTGGTTTTCTTGGACGTGTGGTTACCGCAGATGGTATTGAAGTTGATCTAGCCAAGGTTGATGTTGTCACTAATTGGAGGGCACCAACTAATATAAAATGAAGTTCATAGTTTCTTGGGATTTGCTGGCTTTTATCGAAGGTTTATCGAAGGATTTTCAAAAATTGCTGGACCGATGACCCAGTTGACCAGGAAGGGAGTGAAGTTTCAGTGGACAGAAAAGTGAGAGAAGAGTTTTCAAGAATTGAAACAGAAATTGGTATCTTCACCAGTTTTGGCTATTCCAGAAGGGTCAGAGGGTTTTGTAATCTACAGTGATGCATCGAAACAAGGTCTGGGATGAGTACTGATGCAGCATGCAAAAGTGGTTGCGTATGCCTCTAGACAGTTGAAGCCACATGAGCAGAACTACCCTACACATGACTTGGAATTGGCTGCTGTAGTTCATGCTTTAAAAATATGGCGACACTATCTATATGGTAGTAAGTGCGAGATATACACACAGACCATAAGAGTCTAAAGTATTTCTTCACTCAGAAGGAATTGAATATGAGACAGAGAAGGTGGTTGGAGTTAGTTAAAGATTATGACTGTACTATCCACTACCACCCTGGCAAGGCCAATGTTGTTGCTGATGCACTTAGCCGGAAGGGTAAAGGACAGTTAGCTGCCTTAACCAGTCAAGAACAATTGATCAAGGATTTTGCCAACATGAGACTTGAGGTTGTAACTCGTCCACATCACACGACTGCAATTATAGCTACTATGATTGTTCGACCGACTCTCAGAGACAGAATTAAAGAAGCTCAGGGTAAGGATAAATTTTTGTGCAAGATTAAAGACCGAGTACTCGCTGGCAGTGTTAAAGGTTTTGAAGTATCAACTGATGACACTCTTATGTTCAAGAGAAGACTGTGTGTACCGAAGGATGAAGCCTTGATGAAGGAGATTTTAGAAGAAGCACATTATTCACCTTATACTGCACACCCAGGAGGTACGAAGATGTACCAAGATTTGCGAATAATTTATTGGTGGAGAAACATGAAGAGGTCAATTGGCCTATTTGTTGAGAAGTGCATGACTTGCCAACAAGTTAAAGCTGAACATCAACGTCCGTCTAGAATGTTGAACCCACTTGAAATCCCAGAATGGAAGTGGGAACACATAACAACGGATTTTGTCGTGGGACTTCCTAGATCAGTTAAAGGTCATCAAGTTATATGGGTTATAGTTGATCGTTTGACAAAATCTGCTCATTTTCTAACGGTGAAGATGACTTTCAGTTTAGACCAGTATGCTCAGTTGTACATCAGAGAAATTGTAAGATTGCATGGTGTACCAGTTTCTATAGTGTCAGACAGGGATTCCAGATTTACATCCAAGTTTTGGGAAAGCTTGCAAACAGCTATGGGAACTAGATTGAAATTCAGTACAACATATCATCCACAGACGGATGGACAATCAGAGAGAACTATACAGACTTTAGAAGATATGTTGAAAGCTTGCGCTTTAGACCTTGGTGGTAACTTGGAAATGCATTTACCTTTGGTTGAGTTTGCATATAACAATAGTTTTCAGTCTACCATTGGCATGGCACCGTATGAAGCTCTTTATGGCAGAAAGTGCAGATCACCAATCCATTGGGATGAAGTTGGTGAGAGGAAGGTTTTGGATCCAGAAATAGTGGAACAGACTATAAAGGCTGTGGAGAAGATCAGAAAAAGGATTAAAATAGCACAAGACTGACAAAAGTCTTATGCTGACAAGAGACGAAAGGAACTACAGTTTGAAATTGGAGAAAAAAGTGTTCCTTAAAGTGGTACCCATGAGAGGAGTAGTAAAGTTTGGAAAGAAAGGGAAACTTAAACCAAAATTTATTGGACCTTTTGAAATCTTGGAAAGAGTTCGAAACGTGGCCTATAGGTTGGTTTTACCGCCAGAGTTAGCAGCAGTACGTAATGTTTTTCACATCTCAATGTTAAGGAAATATGTCCATGATCCTGACCACATTGTTAATTATGCATCCTTGGATGTTAACAAGGATATGACATACGAGGAAGCTCCTGCAGTTACACTTGAGAGGAAAGTTCATACCTTAAGGAACAAAGATATCCCTTTAGTTAAAGTCCAATGGAATGGACATGGCAGAGAAGACGCAACTTGGGAAAGAGAAGATGAGATTTTAGCCAAATATCCAGACATTCTCAAATCAAGTAAGATTAATTTCGAGGGGCGAAATTTATTTAAGTGGGGAAGGTTGTAGCGACCCGAATTTTTAAAGTACAAATTTTATAACTAAGTGTGTCGTTATGACAATCCCGTCAAATTTTAGAAACTATTTTACGTCCGTCGAATTGTCTAGTAAAACATTTAATGTATGATTTCGAAACGATTTTAATCTTAAAATTTCAATATTTACTTATCGAGTTCAATCTCGAACATTTTTAAAAGTATCAAATTCTTATCGATTTAAATCCAATTTTAATGTCCGATATTTTATTTGAAGTCCCATTTTATTAATCCAAATTTCATCTTTTAGTCCATGTACTTAAACCCAATTAGCCCAAAATTAATTCCAGCCCAAAGTCTAGGCCCAAAATACTGCCTCGTTTTCTGTGCCCTAACCTACTGTTGATCACTATTCATTCACCTTCACCACGCCTCACAGCACCTCTCGACTCCAAGGCCTCCCAACACCACAGCAACTGGTAAGAATCCACATTCCATCTTCCTTCAATTTTGATCAATAAGCAACTGAAAATTTGACAGAATCATCACCATTTCACCCATGTCGAAACCCTCCATCAATTCTACCTCAGCCCAAGGTAGTTTCACACACACGCACACACACGGTCCAACTGCAACCACCCATTTTCAAACCACCTGCTGTGTAAACACACACAACTCCAACCAAACCGCCGCCTGCAACGCCTCAAATCGCCGCCTTCAGGCACCCATTCCACAGCCAAACCACCAACGAGCCACCACCTCGAGACCGCACCGCCACTACCCAAAACGGTAGCCCCGTTTTGGCCAAAATCGACCCCCATTTGATCCAAGAATTGGCCCCAAACAACCACAAAACCAAGAAATCACAACACCCAATCACTTACCTCAATTAATCGACCATTTTGGCCGAATTACAGCCAAGGAATCCGAACCTTTGGCCTCGATTTTGACCTATTCCGAGCCCTTAGAAGCGCCCCAGTCACCCCCCCCACCCGCCGGCGCTACTACTTGACAGGAGTTCGGCCTCTTCACCTTGCTTCTCTCTCCTCTCGACCTCCCTGTGTATATCGTGTGAGAGAGAGAGAGTTATAGATATGTTTATATGTATGTAATTGAGTTTTTAAAAAATTTACCCCTTGAGCCCTAATTTTTAAAGGTTATTCAATTTAGCCCCAAAGTTTTTTAAAAGGTTATTATTTCAATTCCAAAGTTTTACAAATTGTTAAAATTCAGTCCCTATGTTTTAATAACCTTTAAATTAGCCCACAAAATCCCAAAAGTTTATATTCAGCCTTTAAACTTTTAAATTTCAGTTTTAATAGTTTTCCATTAAGTCCCTAAAGTTTTAAAGTTTCATTAAACTTAGTATCTTAAAATAATATTAATTTTGTTCTTGCTAGACGAGATCGCGGGCACAGTGTAAAGCACGGTAACATCACATCTGTTCAATTTCCAAGAAAATTTTCAAGACTTTGAGATGGGGTTTACATTTAAGCAATTGTGGTTATTTGTCCATGTTAATTCTTGATGTGTGATTTTGTTTGTGATATAATGTTTGTACCTATGAAAAGATTGCCAGGGAATGCAAATAGGTCCTGGATCGAAATCGGGTCCTTGGGAATGTCCACAGTGCAAAAATTTGCTAAGCGCTTATAACATGTTGTCAGGGACTGTAAATAGGTCTGGGATCGAAATTGGATCCTTGGGAATGCCCACAGTACATAATTCTATAGTATGTTGTATGGATATTATGTTCACCACTTGATTTCATATGTAGACTTGACTTGGACTAATTGTTGTATCTCCACTGAGTATAATTCGTTATGCTCACCCCACTATTTTTTCACCCTTTCAGGTTAAGGAGCTTGGCAGGGCAAGGCAACGAGTGGGGCAATTTTGATTTAATAATAGAACTTGTGAATTACAAGTTTTGAAACAAGAAATTTTAAATAGTTTGTTTCCATTTTGACACTTTAATACCGAATTTTAGTATCTTTGCAAATGTTGGTACTTGCTAATCCTTTTTGGTATTGACTGTTGGATGTGAGAAAAATTGTTGCAATGATGTTTCTGCGTTTTGTGCTAAATTGCTATGGGTTTTCAAAGTATATGCATGTCTTCGCATTGTGGCGACTTTTGAAAATGTTTATTTGCAGGTTACTTTGACTTAAGTAGCACCTTGAGTTGATAGTGAATTTGAGGCGTTACAGTATAGTATCAGAGTGCGGGTCTACCTTTCTGTAGACTTGTGAAAATTTTGTAAAAAAAAAAAAAAAATGTGTTTAGTATTTAATTTAAATGCTACCCGCTCTTGCCGCGCCATGCCTACTTCGAAAAGGTAAAATGTTTAACAAATTTTATTTGATGAAGTCTGAAAATTTTCAACTGCTAGATACCATGAATTTATTATATAACTGCATCTGAAATTGATTGTTACGACGGAAAGTTACATGAGAATGAAATTTTGCTATAGTTGATGTAGTTTGAAAGTTTGTATCCAGTACATGTTATAAAATTTCCATGACTTATTATGTTTGGGAGTTGAACTTGTGATGTGAAGTATTTAAAAAAATTTGGAAATTATAAATTTAGTCTTCGGAATTAGGCTAAAACATGAAGTAACCCATTTCAGTAGAATTTACCTTTAGAATTGATATGCCAAAAGGAACGTATGAGATAGAGATGTGGGGAAGAACTATTTGTGAAAATTTCAGTAGGAGAACATATTTCGGATTATAGATATTGGTTGCAATTTTATTATTTGTTTTCCTTTTTGGAAAATTTGAGATAATAATAAAATTTGTTTTTAGCTCTACTATGCTTTTCTATAATTTTTTCTTTTAGATTTTATTATTCCTAAATGGCCATTGTGAATTTCACAACTTAGTGGATGCTGAGACAAATGTTGTTGTGATTTAGGGAAATGTCTCGTAGAACAAATCGAGTTCCCGCGAATCGGGCTGCTGCAAGACAAGTTACCCCAAGCCAGGCTGCTACTGGCGATGCGGGAAATAATTCATTAAGGGATCTCGTGAATGCTCTCCAGGGGCTCATTAAGCATCAAGCCCCAACAGCTCCATGAAATGCCCCTAATCCACAGGCTAATGCAGACAACACTAGCATGGTTGTTGAACAGTTTTGCCGATATAAGCCACCAACATTCAATGGTCGAACAGGACCCCTAGCTGCAGAGGAATGGCTAAGGGCATTAGAACGGATCTTTAAACATATAGCCTGCTCGGACGCTCAAAAGGTGTCATGTGCTGTGTTCCAGCTTGAAGAGGACGCAGATCATTGGTGGGAGTCATATCAGCGCACCAGAACTGAAGCACAACAACTTGAACTGACATGGAACGGATTCAAGGAATTAATAATACAGAGGTATTTTCCCCAGTCTTTTCGGGATCTGAAAGAAACGGAGTTCCTTGAACTTAGACAGGGAAGTATGTCAGTGGTGGAATATGAAACAAAATTCAACCAGCTGTCCAGGTATGCTATCCATCTGGTTGACACGGATATCAAGAAGGCTAGAAGATTCGAAAGGGACTTACGCCCAGAAATTGGAGGAATCATGGCAGGTTTGGGACTCACTACCTATGCCGAAGCAATTGAGCGAGCACGAGCTATATCCTCTCGCTTAAAACCGGGAAAAGACTACTCAGAAACCCGCAGAGGTACAAGTGAAAAGGAAGTGGGATAGTCAGAATATGGGCAAAGGCAGATATCAGAACAAGAAGGGGAAATCATGGGGAAAAAATGGAGGAAAAGGCTAGCATTGAGAAATCTATATGCTCGAAGTGTGATAAGCGTCACCATGGAGAGTGCTTACTCGGGAAGGGGATGTGTTTCAGATGTAAGAAACCCGGTCATTTTGCTAGTGAATTTCCTGAATTCAAGGGTAAGGAAGATGCCAGGAAGGGAAAGACTCGAGTTTTCGCTTTAACTGAGAAGGAGGTAGAGAAAGATCCAAACGTGATGACAGGTATTCTATCAGTATTCAATATACCTACTATCGTTTTGATTGATTCCGGTGCTACGAATTCTTTCATCTCTGCTAGTTTTCATGCTAAGATTGGGAATGTGTGTGAAAGTATGAATGATGCCTTAGAAGTTAGTATCCCTTCAGGTGAAACTATTATCACTAATCTGATGTCGAAAGCTGTTAAGTTTGAAATAGATGAGAAGAACTTAGAGGCAGACTTGTACTTAATAGACATAAGAGACTTTGATATCATTTTAGGCATAGACTGGCATAGTTGCAATCACGCTACGATTAAGTTTCATGAGAGGGAGGTGCTCTTCCAGAAATCAGGAGAATGTGAATTTACCTTCTTCGGGACAAAATTCGAAACCATGCCCCGTGTCATATCAGTGTTGAAAGCACAAAGGATGTTGAGAAAGAGTACAAATCAAGGATATCTAGTGAGCATCACTAGTGTTCAGGCAACTGAGGTAACTGCTACAGATGTACCAGTTGTACGTGATTTTGTGGATGTATTTCCAGAAGATCTAGTTGGTATTCCACCAGATAGACAAGTGGAATTCAGGATTGACTTGATACCTGGAGCTGCACCCATATCTAAAGCACCCTACAGGATGGCACCGAAGGAACTTCAAGAGTTGAAGGTGCAACTACAAGAACTGCTGGATAAAGGATTTATACGACCGAGTGTATCGCCTTGGGGAGCACCGTTTCCGTTTGTGAAAAAGAAGGATGGATCAATGAGGAT
Source organism: Osmanthus fragrans (assembly GCA_019395295.1). Lineage (NCBI taxonomy): Eukaryota > Viridiplantae > Streptophyta > Magnoliopsida > Lamiales > Oleaceae > Osmanthus > Osmanthus fragrans. The sequence goes on from CM033362.1 coordinate 11,784,757, forward strand.
GTGCATTGACTACAGGGAGTTGAATCGCCTCACAGTCAAGAATAAGTATCCTTTACCGCGAATAGAAGATTTGTTCGATCAGTTAAAGGGTGCCGTTGTATTCTCCAAAATTGACTTGAGATCAGGTTATCATCAGTTGAAGGTTAAGGACAGTGATATACCAAAACCTGCATTTAGGACTCGATACCGACATTACGAATTCACTGTGATGCCGTTTGGGTTAACTAATGCACCAGCTGTCTTCATGGACTTAATGAACAGAGTATTTCATCAATACTTGGATCAGTTCGTAATTGTCTTTATTGATGACATTCTGATTTATTCAAGGGACAAGGAACAACATGAGGAGCTTCTCAACATTGTATTACAAACTCTTCGACATGAAAGGTTGTATGCAAAATTCAAGAAGTGCGAATTCTGGCTTGACCGAATTGGTTTTCTTGGACGTGTGGTTACCGCAGATGGTATTGAAGTTGATCTAGCCAAGGTTGATGTTGTCACTAATTGGAGGGCACCAACTAATATAAAATGAAGTTCATAGTTTCTTGGGATTTGCTGGCTTTTATCGAAGGTTTATCGAAGGATTTTCAAAAATTGCTGGACCGATGACCCAGTTGACCAGGAAGGGAGTGAAGTTTCAGTGGACAGAAAAGTGAGAGAAGAGTTTTCAAGAATTGAAACAGAAATTGGTATCTTCACCAGTTTTGGCTATTCCAGAAGGGTCAGAGGGTTTTGTAATCTACAGTGATGCATCGAAACAAGGTCTGGGATGAGTACTGATGCAGCATGCAAAAGTGGTTGCGTATGCCTCTAGACAGTTGAAGCCACATGAGCAGAACTACCCTACACATGACTTGGAATTGGCTGCTGTAGTTCATGCTTTAAAAATATGGCGACACTATCTATATGGTAGTAAGTGCGAGATATACACAGACCATAAGAGTCTAAAGTATTTTCTTCACTCAGAAGGAATTGAATATGAGACAGAGAAGGTGGTTGGAGTTAGTTAAAGATTATGACTGTACTATCCACTACCACCCTGGCAAGGCCAATGTTGTTGCTGATGCACTTAGCCGGAAGGGTAAAGGACAGTTAGCTGCCTTAACCAGTCAAGAACAATTGATCAAGGATTTTGCCAACATGAGACTTGAGGTTGTAACTCGTCCACATCACACGACTGCAATTATAGCTACTATGATTGTTCGACCGACTCTCAGAGACAGAATTAAAGAAGCTCAGGGTAAGGATAAATTTTTGTGCAAGATTAAAGACCGAGTACTCGCTGGCAGTGTTAAAGGTTTTGAAGTATCAACTGATGACACTCTTATGTTCAAGAGAAGACTGTGTGTACCGAAGGATGAAGCCTTGATGAAGGAGATTTTAGAAGAAGCACATTATTCACCTTATACTGCACACCCAGGAGGTACGAAGATGTACCAAGATTTGCGAATAATTTATTGGTGGAGAAACATGAAGAGGTCAATTGGCCTATTTGTTGAGAAGTGCATGACTTGCCAACAAGTTAAAGCTGAACATCAACGTCCGTCTAGAATGTTGAACCCACTTGAAATCCCAGAATGGAAGTGGGAACACATAACAACGGATTTTGTCGTGGGACTTCCTAGATCAGTTAAAGGTCATCAAGTTATATGGGTTATAGTTGATCGTTTGACAAAATCTGCTCATTTTCTAACGGTGAAGATGACTTTCAGTTTAGACCAGTATGCTCAGTTGTACATCAGAGAAATTGTAAGATTGCATGGTGTACCAGTTTCTATAGTGTCAGACAGGGATTCCAGATTTACATCCAAGTTTTGGGAAAGCTTGCAAACAGCTATGGGAACTAGATTGAAATTCAGTACAACATATCATCCACAGACGGATGGACAATCAGAGAGAACTATACAGACTTTAGAAGATATGTTGAAAGCTTGCGCTTTAGACCTTGGTGGTAACTTGGAAATGCATTTACCTTTGGTTGAGTTTGCATATAACAATAGTTTTCAGTCTACCATTGGCATGGCACCGTATGAAGCTCTTTATGGCAGAAAGTGCAGATCACCAATCCATTGGGATGAAGTTGGTGAGAGGAAGGTTTTGGATCCAGAAATAGTGGAACAGACTATAAAGGCTGTGGAGAAGATCAGAAAAAGGATTAAAATAGCACAAGACTGACAAAAGTCTTATGCTGACAAGAGACGAAAGGAACTACAGTTTGAAATTGGAGAAAAAAGTGTTCCTTAAAGTGGTACCCATGAGAGGAGTAGTAAAGTTTGGAAAGAAAGGGAAACTTAAACCAAAATTTATTGGACCTTTTGAAATCTTGGAAAGAGTTCGAAACGTGGCCTATAGGTTGGTTTTACCGCCAGAGTTAGCAGCAGTACGTAATGTTTTTCACATCTCAATGTTAAGGAAATATGTCCATGATCCTGACCACATTGTTAATTATGCATCCTTGGATGTTAACAAGGATATGACATACGAGGAAGCTCCTGCAGTTACACTTGAGAGGAAAGTTCATACCTTAAGGAACAAAGATATCCCTTTAGTTAAAGTCCAATGGAATGGACATGGCAGAGAAGACGCAACTTGGGAAAGAGAAGATGAGATTTTAGCCAAATATCCAGACATTCTCAAATCAAGTAAGATTAATTTCGAGGGGCGAAATTTATTTAAGTGGGGAAGGTTGTAGCGACCCGAATTTTTAAAGTACAAATTTTATAACTAAGTGTGTCGTTATGACAATCCCGTCAAATTTTAGAAACTATTTTACGTCCGTCGAATTGTCTAGTAAAACATTTAATGTATGATTTCGAAACGATTTTAATCTTAAAATTTCAATATTTACTTATCGAGTTCAATCTCGAACATTTTTAAAAGTATCAAATTCTTATCGATTTAAATCCAATTTTAATGTCCGATATTTTATTTGAAGTCCCATTTTATTAATCCAAATTTCATCTTTTAGTCCATGTACTTAAACCCAATTAGCCCAAAATTAATTCCAGCCCAAAGTCTAGGCCCAAAATACTGCCTCGTTTTCTGTGCCCTAACCTACTGTTGATCACTATTCATTCACCTTCACCACGCCTCACAGCACCTCTCGACTCCAAGGCCTCCCAACACCACAGCAACTGGTAAGAATCCACATTCCATCTTCCTTCAATTTTGATCAATAAGCAACTGAAAATTTGACAGAATCATCACCATTTCACCCATGTCGAAACCCTCCATCAATTCTACCTCAGCCCAAGGTAGTTTCACACACACGCACACACGGTCCAACTGCAACCACCCATTTTCAAACCACCTGCTGTAAACACACACAACTCCAACCAAACCGCCGCCTGCAACGCCTCAAATCGCCGCCTTCAGGCACCCATTCCACAGCCAAACCACCAACGAGCCACCACCTCGAGACCGCACCGCCACTACCCAAAACGGTAGCCCCGTTTTGGCCAAAATCGACCCCCATTTGATCCAAGAATTGGCCCCAAACAACCACAAAACCAAGAAATCACAACACCCAATCACTTACCTCAATTAATCGACCATTTTGGCCGAATTACAGCCAAGGAATCCGAACCTTTGGCCTCGATTTTGACCTATTCCGAGCCCTTAGAAGCGCCCCAGTCACCCCCACCCGCCGGCGCTACTACTTGACAGGAGTTCGGCCTCTTCACCTTGCTTCTCTCTCCTCTCGACCTCCCTGTGTATATCGTGTGAGAGAGAGAGAGTTATAGATATGTTTATATGTATGTAATTGAGTTTTTTAAAAATTTACCCCTTGAGCCCTAATTTTTAAAGGTTATTCAATTTAGCCCCAAAGTTTTAAAAGGTTATTATTTCAATTCCAAAGTTTTACAAATTGTTAAAATTCAGTCCCTATGTTTTAATAACCTTTAAATTAGCCCACAAAATCCCAAAAGTTTATATTCAGCCTTTAAACTTTTAAATTTCAGTTTTAATAGTTTTCCATTAAGTCCCTAAAGTTTTAAAGTTTCATTAAACTTAGTATCTTAAATAATATTAATTTTGTTCTTGCTAGACGAGATCGCGGGCACAGTGTAAAGCACGGTAACATCACATCTGTTCAATTTCCAAGAAAATTTTCAAGACTTTGAGATGGGGTTTACATTTAAGCAATTGTGGTTATTTGTCCATGTTAATTCTTGATGTGTGATTTTGTTTGTGATATAATGTTTGTACCTATGAAAAGATTGCCAGGGAATGCAAATAGGTCCTGGATCGAAATCGGGTCCTTGGGAATGTCCACAGTGCAAAAATTTGCTAAGCGCTTATAACATGTTGTCAGGGACTGTAAATAGGTCTGGGATCGAAATTGGATCCTTGGGAATGCCCACAGTACATAATTCTATAGTATGTTGTATGGATATTATGTTCACCACTTGATTTCATATGTAGACTTGACTTGGACTAATTGCTGTATCTCCACTGAGTATAATTCGTTATGCTCACCCCACTATTTTTTCACCCTTTCAGGTTAAGGAGCTTGGCAGGGCAAGGCAACGAGTGGGGCAATTTTGATTTAATAATAGAACTTGTGAATTACAAGTTTTGAAACAAGAAATTTTAAATAGTTTGTTTCCATTTTGATACTTTAATACCGAATTTTAGTATCTTTGCAAATGTTGGTACTTGCTAATCCTTTTTGGTATTGACTGTTGGATGTGAGAAAAATTGTTGCAATGATGTTTCTGCGTTTTGTGCTAAATTGCTATGGGTTTTCAAAGTATATGCATGTCTTCGCATTGTGGCGACTTTTGAAAATGTTTATTTGCAGGTTACTTTGACTTAAGTAGCACCTTGAGTTGATAGTGAATTTGAGGCGTTACAGTATAGTATCAGAGTGCGGGTCTACCTTTCTGTAGACTTGTGAAAATTTTGTAAAAAAAAAAAAAAATGTGTTTAGTATTTAATTTAAATGCTACCCGCTCTTGCCGCGCCACGCCTACTCCGAAAAGGTAAAATGTTTAACAAATTTTATTTGATGAAGTCTGAAAATTTTCAACTGCTAGATACCATGAATTTATTATATAACTGCATCTGAAATTGATTGTTACGACGGAAAGTTACATGAGAATGAAATTTTGCTATAGTTGATGTAGTTTGAAAGTTTGTATCCAGTACATGTTATAAAATTTCCATGACTTATTATGTTTGGGAGTTGAACTTGTGATGTGAAGTATTTAAAAAAATTTGGAAATTATAAATTTAGTCTTCGGAATTAGGCTAAAACATGAAGTAACCCATTTCAGTAGAATTTACCTTTAGAATTGATATGCCAAAAGGAACGTATGAGATAGAGATGTGGGAAGAACTATTTGTGAAAATTTCAGTAGGAGAACATATTTCGGATTATAGATATTGGTTGCAAGTTTATTATTTGTTTTCCTTTTTGGAAAATTTGAGATAATAATAAAATTTGTTTTTAGCTCTACTATGCTTTTCTATAATTTTTTCTTTTAGATTTTATTATTCCTAAATGGCCATTGTGAATTTCACAACTTAGTGGATGCTGAGACAAATGTTGTTGTGATTTAGGGAAATGTCTCGTAGAACAAATCGAGTTCCCGCGAATCGGGCTGCTGCAAGACAAGTTACCCCAAGCCAGGCTGCTACTGGCGATGCGGGAAATAATTCATTAAGGGATCTCGTGAATGCTCTCCAGGGGCTCATTAAGCATCAAGCCCCAACAGCTCCATGAAATGCCCCTAATCCACAGGCTAATGCAGACAACACTAGCATGGTTGTTGAACAGTTTTGCCGATATAAGCCACCAACATTCAATGGTCGAACAGGACCCCTAGCTGCAGAGGAATGGCTAAGGGCATTAGAACGGATCTTTAAACATATAGCCTGCTCGGACGCTCAAAAGGTGTCATGTGCTGTGTTCCAGCTTGAAGAGGACGCAGATCATTGGTGGGAGTCATATCAGCGCACCAGAACTGAAGCACAACAACTTGAACTGACATGGAACGGATTCAAGGAATTAATAATACAGAGGTATTTTCCCCAGTCTTTTCGGGATCTGAAAGAAACGGAGTTCCTTGAACTTAGACAGGGAAGTATGTCAGTGGTGGAATATGAAACAAAATTCAACCAGCTGTCCAGGTATGCTATCCATCTGGTTGACACGGATATCAAGAAGGCTAGAAGATTCGAAAGGGACTTACGCCCAGAAATTGGAGGAATCATGGCAGGTTTGGGACTCACTACCTATGCCGAAGCAATTGAGCGAGCACGAGCTATATCCTCTCGCTTAAACCGGGAAAAGACTACTCAGAAACCCGCAGAGGTACAAGTGAAAAGGAAGTGGGATAGTCAGAATATGGGCAAAGGCAGATATCAGAACAAGAAGGGGAAATCATGGGGAAAAATGGAGGAAAAGGCTAGCATTGAGAAATCTATATGCTCGAAGTGTGATAAGCGTCACCATGGAGAGTGCTTACTCGGGAAGGGGATGTGTTTCAGATGTAAGAAACCCGGTCATTTTGCTAGTGAATTTCCTGAATTCAAGGGTAAGGAAGATGCCAGGAAGGGAAAGACTCGAGTTTTCGCTTTAACTGAGAAGGAGGTAGAGAAAGATCCAAACGTGATGACAGGTATTCTATCAGTATTCAATATACCTACTATCGTTTTGATTGATTCCGGTGCTACGAATTCTTTCATCTCTGCTAGTTTTCATGCTAAGATTGGGAATGTGTGTGAAAGTATGAATGATGCCTTAGAAGTTAGTATCCCTTCAGGTGAAACTATTATCACTAATCTGATGTCGAAAGCTGTTAAGTTTGAAATAGATGGGAAGAACTTAGAGGCAGACTTGTACTTAATAGACATAAGAGACTTTGATATCATTTTAGGCATAGACTGGCATAGTTGCAATCACGCTACGATTAAGTGTCATGAGAGGGAGGTGCTCTTCCAGAAATCAGGAGAATGTGAATTTACCTTCTTCGGGACAAAATTCGAAACCATGCCCCGTGTCATATCAGTGTTGAAAGCACAAAGGATGTTGAGAAAGAGTACAAATCAAGGATATCTAGTGAGCATCACTAGTGTTCAGGCAACTGAGGTAACTGCTACAGATGTACCAGTTGTACGTGATTTTGTGGATGTATTTCCAGAAGATCTAGTTGGTATTCCACCAGATAGACAAGTGGAATTCAGGATTGACTTGATACCTGGAGCTGCACCCATATCTAAAGCACCCTACAGGATGGCACCGAAGGAACTTCAAGAGTTGAAGGTGCAACTACAAGAACTGCTGGATAAAGGATTTATACGACCGAGTGTATCGCCTTGGGGAGCACCGTTTCCGTTTGTGAAAAAGAAGGATGGATCAATGAGGATGTGCATTGACTACAGGGAGTTGAATCGCCTCACAGTCAAGAATAAGTATCCTTTACCGCGAATAGAAGATTTGTTCGATCAGTTTAAAGGGTGCCGTTGTATTCTCCAAAATTGACTTGAGATCAGGTTATCATCAGTTGAAGGTTAAGGACAGTGATATACCAAAACCTGCATTTAGGACTCGATACCGACATTACGAATTCACTGTGATGCCGTTTGGGTTAACTAATGCACCAGCTGTCTTCATGGACTTAATGAACCGAGTATTTCATCAATACTTGGATCAGTTCGTAATTGTCTTTATTGATGACATTCTGATTTATTCAAGGGACAAGGAACAACATGAGGAGCTTCTCAACATTGTATTACAAACTCTTCGACATGAAAGGTTGTATGCAAAATTCAAGAAGTGCGAATTCTGGCTTGACCGAATTGGTTTTCTTGGACGTGTGGTTACCGCAGATGGTATTGAAGTTGATCTAGCCAAGGTTGATGTTGTCACTAATTGGAGGGCACCAACTAATATAAAATGAAGTTCATAGTTTCTTGGGATTTGCTGGCTTTTATCGAAGGTTTATCGAAGGATTTTCAAAAATTGCTGGACCGATGACCCAGTTGACCAGGAAGGGAGTGAAGTTTCAGTGGACAGAAAAGTGAGAGAAGAGTTTTCAAGAATTGAAACAGAAATTGGTATCTTCACCAGTTTTGGCTATTCCAGAAGGGTCAGAGGGTTTTGTAATCTACAGTGATGCATCGAAACAAGGTCTGGGATGAGTACTGATGCAGCATGCAAAAGTGGTTGCGTATGCCTCTAGACAGTTGAAGCCACATGAGCAGAACTACCCTACACATGACTTGGAATTGGCTGCTGTAGTTCATGCTTTAAAAATATGGCGACACTATCTATATGGTAGTAAGTGCGAGATATACACAGACCATAAGAGTCTAAAGTATTTCTTCACTCAGAAGGAATTGAATATGAGACAGAGAAGGTGGTTGGAGTTAGTTAAAGATTATGACTGTACTATCCACTACCACCCTGGCAAGGCCAATGTTGTTGCTGATGCACTTAGCCGGAAGGGTAAAGGACAGTTAGCTGCCTTAACCAGTCAAGAACAATTGATCAAGGATTTTGCCAACATGAGACTTGAGGTTGTAACTCGTCCACATCACACGACTGCAATTATAGCTACTATGATTGTTCGACCGACTCTCAGAGACAGAATTAAAGAAGCTCAGGGTAAGGATAAATTTTTGTGCAAGATTTAAAGACCGAGTACTCGCTGGCAGTGTTAAAGGTTTTGAAGTATCAACTGATGACACTCTTATGTTCAAGAGAAGACTGTGTGTACCGAAGGATGAAGCCTTGATGAAGAAGATTTTAGAAGAAGCACATTATTCACCTTATACTGCACACCCAGGAGGTACGAAGATGTACCAGGATTTGCGAATAATTTATTGGTGGAGAAACATGAAGAGGTCAATTGGCCTATTTGTTGAGAAGTGCATGACTTGCCAACAAGTTAAAGCTGAACATCAACGTCCGTCTAGAATGTTGAACCCACTTGAAATCCCAGAATGGAAGTGGGAACACATAACAACGGATTTTGTCGTGGGACTTCCTAGATCAGTTAAAGGTCATCAAGTTATATGGGTTATAGTTGATCGTTTGACAAAATCTGCTCATTTTCTAACGGTGAAGATGACTTTCAGTTTAGACCAGTATGCTCAGTTGTACATCAGAGAAATTGTAAGATTGCATGGTGTACCAGTTTCTATAGTGTCAGACAGGGATTCCAGATTTACATCCAAGTTTTGGGAAAGCTTGCAAACAGCTATGGGAACTAGATTGAAATTCAGTACAACATATCATCCACAGACGGATGGACAATCAGAGAGAACTATACAGACTTTAGAAGATATGTTGAAAGCTTGCGCTTTAGACCTTGGTGGTAACTGGGAAATGCATTTACCTTTGGTTGAGTTTGCATATAACAATAGTTTTCAGTCTACCATTGGCATGGCACCGTATGAAGCTCTTTATGGCAGAAAGTGCAGATCACCAATCCATTGGGATGAAGTTGGTGAGAGGAAGGTTTTGGATCCAGAAATAGTGGAACAGACTATAAAGGCTGTGGAGAAGATCAGAGAAAGGATTAAAATAGCACAAGACTGACAAAAGTCTTATGCTGACAAGAGACGAAAGGAACTACAGTTTGAAATTGGAGAAAAAAGTGTTCCTTAAAGTGGTACCCATGAGAGGAGTAGTAAAGTTTGGAAAGAAAGGGAAACTTAAACCAAAATTTATTGGACCTTTTGAAATCTTGGAAAGAGTTCGAAACGTGGCCTATAGGTTGGTTTTACCGCCAGAGTTAGCAGCAGTACGTAATGTTTTTTTCACATCTCAATGTTAAGGAAATATGTCCATGATCCTGACCACATTGTTAATTATGCATCCTTGGATGTTAACAAGGATATGACATACGAGGAAGCTCCTGCAGTTACACTTGAGAGGAAAGTTCATACCTTAAGGAACAAAGATATCCCTTTAGTTAAAGTCCAATGGAATGGACATGGCAGAGAAGACGCAACTTGGGAAAGAGAAGATGAGATTTTAGCCAAATATCCAGACATTCTCAAATCAAGTAAGCTTAATTTCGAGGGGCGAAATTTATTTAAGATTTTAATCTTAAAATTTCAATATTTACTTATCGAGTTCAATCTCGAACATTTTTAAAAGTATCAAATTCTTATCGATTTAAATCCAATTTTAATGTCCGATATTTTATTTGAAGTCCCTTTTATTAGTCCAAATTTCATCTTTTAGTCCATGTACTTAAACCCAATTACCCCAAAATTAATTCCAGCCCAAAGTCTAGGCCCAAATTACTGCCTCGTTTTCTGTGTCCTAACCTACTGTTGATCACTATTCATTCACCTTCACCACGCCTCACAGCACCTCTCGACTCCAAGGCCTCCCAACACCACAGCAACTGGTAAGAATCCACATTCCATCTTCCTTCAATTTTGATCAATAAGCAACTGAAAATTTGACAGAATCATCACCATTTCACCCATGTCGAAACCCTCCATCAATTCTACCTCAGCCCAAGGTAGTTTCACACACACGCACACACGGTTCAACTGCAACCACCCATTTTCAAACCACCTGCTGTAAACACACACAACTCCAATCAAACTGCCGCCTGCAACGCCTCAAATCGCCGCCTTTAGGCACCCATTCCGCAGCCAAACCCCCAACGAGCCACCACCTCGAGACTGCACCTCCACTACCCAAAATGGCAGCCCCGTTTTGGCCAAAATCGACCCCCATTTCATCCAAGAATCGGTCTCAAACAACCACAAAACCAAAAAATCACAACACCCAATCACTTACCTCAATTAATCGACTATTTTGGCCGAATTACAGCCAAGGAATCCGAACCTTTAGCCTCGATTTTGACCTATCCCGAGCCCTTAGAAGCGTCCCAGTCACCCCCACCCGCCGACGCTACCTCGTGACGGCGACATCCGTGCTTGACCGGAGTTCGGCCTCTTCACCTTGCTTCTCTCTCCTCTCGACCTCCCTATGTATATCGTGAGAGAGAGAGAGAGTTACAGATATGTTTATATGTATGTAATTGAGTTTTTAAAAATTTAACCCTTGAGCCCTAATTTTTAAAGGTTATTCAATTGAGCCCCAAAGTTTTAAAAGGTTATTATTTCAATTCCAAAGTTTTGCAAATTCTTAAAATTCAGTCCCTATGTTTTAATAACCTTTAAATTAGCCCACAAAATCCCAAAAGTTTATATTCAGCCTTTAAACTTTTAAATTTCGTACTTTTCAATTAAGTCCCTAAAGTTTTAAAGTTTAATTAAACTTAGTAGCTTAAATAATATTAATTTTGTTCTTGCTAGACGAGATCGCGGGCAAAGTGCAAAGCACGGTAACATCACATCTGTTCAATTTCCAAGAAAATTTTCAAGACTTTGAGGTGGGGTTTACATTTAAGCAATTGTGGTTATTTGTCCATGTTAATTATTGATGTGTGATTTTGTTTGTGATATAATGTTTGTACCTATGAAAAGGTTGTCAGGGACCGCAAATAGGTCCGAGATCGAAATCGGGTCCTTGGGAATGCCCACAGTGCAAAAATTTGCTAAGCGCTTATAACATGTTGTCAGGGACTGTAAATAGGTCCGGGATCGAAATTGGGTCCTTGGGAATGCCCACAATACATAATTCTATAGTATGTTGTATGGATATTATGTTCACCACTTGATTTCATATTTAGACTTGAATTGGACTGATTGCTGTATCTCCACTGAGTATAATTCGTTATGCTCATCCCACTATTTTTCCACCCTTTCAAGTTAAGGAGCTTGGCAGGGCAAGGCAACGAGTGGGGAAATTTTGATTTAATAATAGAACTTTTGAATTACAAGTTTTGAAACAAGAAATTTTAAATAGTTGGTTTCCATTTTGACACTTTAATACCGAATTTTAGTATCTTTGCAAATGTTGGTACTTGCTAATCCTTTTTGGTATTGTCTGTTGGATGCGAGAAAAATTGTTGCAATGATGTTTCCGCGTTTTTGTGCTAAATTGCTATGGATTTTCAAAGTATATGCATGCCTTCGCATTGTGGCGACTTTTGAAAATGTTTATTTACAGGTTACTTTGACTTAAGTAGCACCTTGAGTTGATAGTGAATTTGGGGCGTTAACTTAACCGAAAGGCCAGGTCGGACAACTGAAGACCTAGGGCAAAGTTTTTGCTATGACTCAGCAGGCAGCAGATGAGTCACTGGATGTTATTATTGGTATGTTGTCTATTTTTTATAGAGATGCTCGTATTTTGATTGATCGTGGATCTACACCTTCTTTTATTTCATTTCCACTTGTTCTATTTGCAAAACAAAAGCCAGAACCTTTAGATGGTTATTAGGTAGTGGAAATGCCAATAGGTGAATCACTATTAACGCATAGTATATATTGAGATTGTGGGATTAAGGTAAATGAGCACGAGCTGAAGGCAAATTTGATACCTCTTAGCATACACGATTTTGATGTTATTTTGAATATGGACTTTTTAGCTTTAAATCGAGCTTCAGTTGATTGTTTTCGAAAGGAGATTGGGTTTAGATAACCAGGACAGCCTAAAGTTATATTCAATGGACATCGAAGAATTTTACCATCTTCTGTTATATTCGCTATTGATGCTAGAAAATTACACAATAAGGATTGTCAGGCATATTTGGCTCATGTGATAGATACAGATGTTAGCAAAATAAAACTCGAGGACATCGCAGTGGTTAGAGACTTTCCTAATGTATTTCTAAAAGAATTACGGGACTTACCATCAGATAGAGATATCAAGTTCACTATAGATCTGATCCAATGAACTGCACCTATTTTACGGGCACCATATCGAATGGCTCTAGCAGAACTGATAAAGCTAAATGTTGGCAAGAGTTGGTAGACAAGAGCTTAATCAGACCTAGTATATCTTTGTAGAGAGCTCCGATTTTGTTTGTGAAGAAAAAGGATGGCACCATGTGATTATGCATAGATTACAGACAATTAAAAAAAGTGATAATTTGCAATAAATATCCCTTACCACATATTGATGATATGTTTGATCAGCTTCATGGTGCTGCGGTATTTTCAAATATTGATTTGTGTTCTGGATATCATCAACTTAAAATTAGGGATAATAATGTTTCGAAGACTGTTTTTAGGATGATGTATGGTTATTATGAGTTTCTCGTCATGCCGTTTAGGTTGACCAACGTACCAGCAAAATTTATGGATATGATGAATAAAGTGTTTTCCCCGTATTTGGACAAATTTAAGATTGTATTCATTGATGATATATTAGTGTACTCTCGAGATCATGATGCGCACACAGAGCACCTCAGAATCATTTTGCAAACTCTACGCGATAACTAATTGTATGTTAAATTTAGTAAATATGAATTCTGGCTTGATAATGTTTTATTTTTGGGACATGTATCTGAGCAGAGGGAATTTATGTCGACCCACAGAAAACTGAAGTAGTAGTGAAATGGGAAAGGCAGAACAGAAATACAAAGTTTTCTTGGCTTAGCAGGTTATTATCGTCTTTTTTTAGAGGAATTTTCTTAAATTGCTCGCATTTTGACCAGTTTGACTAGAGAGAATGCTAAATTTGTTTGGAATGAAGATTGCAAAATTTTTTTTTCTAGAATTGAATAATCAATTAGTTTTAGCTTCAGTTTTTACCCTTCCGTCTCCAGGTGAAAAAATTGTGATATATAGTGATGCTTCACGTCAAGGTCTTGGTTGTGTTTTGATGCAAAATGGGAATGTTATAGCATGTGCTTCAAGACAATTGACGAAACATGAACTGAGTTATCCTACACATGACTTAGAGCTTGTTGCAGGTGTTTTAGACTTGAAGATTTGGAGACATTAGTATGGCTGGAGATGTCAGATAAATACAAATCATAAAAGCTTAAGTATATTTTCGACCAGAAAGAGTTGAACCTGAGGTAAATAAGATAGTTTGAGTTAATAAAAGATTATGAATGCAAGATTGATTATCATCCAGGGAAGGCCAATGTAGTTGTTGATGCTCTCAGTAGGAAAATATCTAGTCCATGACCAAGACTAATGCAGTATGTTCTTCCATGTTTGTTGAGTTCAGAGTTACTAGTGTAGGAGCATTATTTGCCAATGTCCAAGTGAGACCTACTTTGATTGACACAATTAGAGTAACTCAAATTTAAGATCCAGTATTGAGCAAATTTAAAGAAAAGTTAGTAATGGTAAGCATACAAATTATACCATTCAAGATGACGGACCTTTAGTTATGGAAGTAGATTATATGTTCCAGACAATTTGAAATTGAAGAAAGAGATTCTGGAAGAGGCACATAGTTCAGCTTACGCGATGCATCCAGGTAGTACAAAAATATATCGTATACTCAAAAAACACTATAGGCGGCATGGAATGAAGAGAGAAATAGCTGAGTTTGTATCTAGATGCCTCATTTGCCAGAGTTCATCAGAAACTGGTGAGATTGTTACAATCACTGCCTATTCCTAAGTGGAAATGGGATCATATTACTATGGATTTATTAGTTGGGCTTCCGCGTACTTAGAGCTGTCATGATAGAATATGGATCATTGTAGATAGATTGACGAAGAATGCTAGATTTTTGCCTATTAAAGTCACTTACTCATTAGATAAATTGGTAAAAATATATGTTAATGAGGTAGTTTGTATGGGGCGCCAATATCTACTTTTTAGATAGAGTTCTCGTTTCACTTCTAAATTTTGGCCCCGTTTGCTAAAAGCAATGGGTAATAAATTTTATTTCAGTATAGCTTTTCATCCACAGACAAATGGCCAGTCAGAAAAAACTATACAGACTTTGGAAGACATGTTACAAGCTTGTGTACTATAGTTTTAAAGGGAATTGGGATACTCATCTTCTTTTAATGGAGTTTCCTTACATAACAGTTATCATTCAAGCATAGAAATGGCTCATTTTGAAGCATTATATGGTAGAAAATGTAGAACTCCAGTTTGTTGGGACGAAGTTGACGAAAGAAAATTATTGGGCAATGTGTTCAGATTATTGCCAAGAAAGTATGGATAATTAAACGAAAGTTAAAGACAGCTCAAGATAGATAGAAGAACTACGTAGACAAACGCAGAATAAACCTTGAATTAGGAGTTGGGGATAAAGTTTTAGTGATTATCACCATGGAAATGTATTATTAGGTTTAGTAAACAGGGAAAATTAAGTTTGAGATATATTAGTCCATATGAGATTATTAAATGCATTGGTCTAGTCACTCGTCAATTGGCCTTACCAACAGAATTGTCCAGAATACACGATATATCTGTGTGGAATCAGATTGTAGCAACATAATAGTAGCGATTCATAAATATTCCAGCTTCTATGTCTCTGTTGAATTTGGTTGTGTAGAGTGACACTTTTGTTGTCACTTAACAATTGTTTTTTGTTTTTCATTTAGTTACATGTTTTTTGTTGGAGTCTAACTTATGTAATGATGAAAAAGTTAGGCTATGTTGTAGTTACTACAAGTTAGTACATTGTCAAGTATGGTCTAATTGTAGTAGATAGTATGATTAGAAAGTACTTTTGAATTGTATCAAATTATGGCTATATATTTTTCCTTGAAATGAAAATTATGCTAAGTGTAGACAGAAAAAAACATATTTTCCTCTTCTTCTCTCATTTTTGTTCAAAGCCGGTTAGTACAGAGCAAATACGGTAAGCTCTAGCAAATCTGGTAAGTTGATACAAAATTCGGTAAGTTCATTCCTTCATTCTATTTAAACCAAAATTTCATCATGGTATCAGAGCTTTAAAACTAATCTTTAAGGAAGAAGAAAAGGAAGAGTGACAAAATTTCTAAGAGAAAACAAGTGAGAAAACCTTTTTAATAAAACCTTTAACCATATCTGTAAGAAGATGGCTTCAGGCAGTTTTTCAGCTCCCCTACCTTCAGTGTTTACAGGTGAGAACTACAATTTTTGGGCTGCAAAAATGAAGGCTTACCTCAAAGCTTATGATTTGTGGGAGACAACTGAAATAGGGGTTGAACCTCTACCGTTGAGAGCAAATCCAACAGTGGCTCAGGTTAAGCAGCTTAGTGAAGATGTTGCAAATAAGTTCAAGGCTTTATCTTGCATCCAATCAGCTGTCTCTGATGTAATCTTTACCAGGATTATTACATGTGAAACAGCAAAGGAGGCCCGAGATAGATTGCATGAGGAGTTTAGGAAAAATACAAGGACCAGAAAAATGCAAGTTCTCAACTTTAGAAGGGAGTATGAGACACTAAAGATGAAGGAGGTTGATTCTGTTAAAGATTTTTCAGATAAGTTGATGAAAGTGGTGAACAAGATACGGTTGTTAGGAGATCTGTTTGCCTAGAAAATTTGAAGCAAAAATTTCTTCACTTGAATATTCTAGAGACCTGTCTGCCATAACCTTATCTGAGCTCATAAATGTGATAGACCCCCTTTAAGATTCACGTATTCAAGAAGAAAAAAAAGCTTAATGCACACATTCTAGAATATCCTTCCAATCAGTTAACAAGAGGGGCAAATGAGTAATATTGTCACAGATTGGGATGCCTATAAATTAGGATAGGAAAGCATGCATTAGTCATGCTTTTTCACTGATATTCAGTTAGGGAATAGGAGAGACCGGCCTCTCAAATAGCCTGGAAATTGTTCTGAATTCTGTTTTCTTTTTAAGATTCCATACTTGTTTCTTTTTCAATCAATATACATCTTCACATTAATCAGCTTCTCTAATTTTCTATTTAATCTATTTGGCTTACTTGGTTACTAGTCTGAAGAACCACAAGTTATAGAACCAGCAACTACAAGTGAATTCTTCATCAGAGCCTCAGGTGGAGAAGGATTTTATCAAATTGGTATCAGAGCATTCAAACTAGGAGGATGACGATATCTGATCGCGTGGGAATTCTAGAAACCTGGATAGAGGGTATGCAATTGGAGATTCAAAAAGATGTGACTGGGTTAATGGAGAAATTTGATATCTGATGAGGAAGTGGGATACAAATGAACAAGATAGGAAGGAGAAGGGAATCGCGGTGAATGTAACGAAAATGGCTATCGATTCCGACGTTCTACCTAAAACTCAGGAGTCTGAAGGGAGTGGGGAGGTAAGGCAGGGACACGATGAAACAGGAAGGATGGACAATCGAGGCCGAAAGTTGGAAATGCCAATATTTGATGGAGAAAACCTAGATGGGTGGATCTTCAGGGCTGAGAGGTATTTTAACATGAATAAACTCACAAACTGGGGAAAAAAATAGAGGGATCAGTAGTGTGCTTTGAAGGGGAGGCATTGGCATTGTATCAATGGGAGGACAGCCAACAACCGATCAGGATTGGTCGGATCTGAAGCTTCTACTACTAGACTGATTTAGGCTATTGTAAGAGGGAACTTTACTGGAGAAGTTCTTGGCGCTAAGGCAAGAAACGACCGTGAAGGAGTATATGAGGGCTTTTAAAATCTTGGCAACCTCCTTACCGAAAATCCTAAAAATGAGAATGGAGGGGAATTTTGTCAATGGATTGAAGCCGTCCATAAGAGCGGAGGTGAGGATGATAAAGCCACAAGGCTTAGGCCGAATTACGGAGTTAGCCCAACGGGTCGAGGATCGCAATGATTCCTTAAAAAAGGCCCAGTCTGTTTCAGGCCCATTTAGGTCCAGGGAGGTTTCTTACAGACCGTCATGGCCCAACTCAACTATTGGCAGCTCAAATACATATAACTCCTCTCCCAGCTTCACGACGCAGAACACAGGTCTAACAAAACCCGACTTTGAACGCAATGCCTAAGTCGAAGGTGATAATACAGTCGCGACTAGCGACGACGACGACGGCTAAGGCATGGGCCTTCAACCGCCTCACAGACCCGGAACTGCAGAAAAAGAAGGAACGCGACCTGTGTTATCGGTGCGAATAAAAAGACAGTCCGGGACATAAGTGTAGGAATCAGGAGTTGCACGTGTTGGTGGTACAAGAGGAAGAAATTGAAGAACATCAAGAGGTACTCGAAGAGAAAGAACAAGCGAAATTGGAGATATGACGAAATTGTCCATCCAATCAGTAGTGGGCCTGTCGACACCAAAAACTATGAAGGTAAAATGATCAATTCTAGGGCAACAAGTGGTAGTTCTCGTCAATTGTGGTGCAACCCACAACTTTATTTCAGAGGAGTTGGTTCGACAACTGGGGATACAAAAAATCGGAACATCGAGCTATGAGGTCCTCATGGAAACCGGGCTATCTGTGAAAGGTGGAGGAATTTGCAAATGAGTGGTGATCTCACTGCCAGATATAGTTGGGATAGATGACTTCCTGCCATTTAAGCTGGGAAAGTGCGGATGTGATTCTCGGGATGAAATGGCTGGAATCCCTAGGAAAAATGCAAGTGAATTGGGGAACATTAACGATGCATTTCAAGTTGGGAGGGGAGTACGTGGTGATGCAAGGGGATCCAAGCTTAGAAAAGTCCCAAGTGTCCCTAAAATCAATGTTTAGGGCATTTCTGGAAGGAAAGCATGGGGTGTTGGTTGAGTTGGGAAGTATGGGTGTTGCTTCCGAAGTATATTCACAACCGAGGTTCCCCAATATTGTGCGGAGTTAATGCAGATTTACCAATAGGTTTTCGAGTAGCCAAATGAACTACCACCTCCTAGGGTGAGGGACCATGCCATTCTTCTGCAACCAGGGGCAACACCGGTCAACATGAGGCTTTATCGCTATCCATATGTCCAGAAAAATGAGATTGAGAGGCTCGTCAAAGACATGCTGGCTGCAAGAATTATACTGCCCAGTCTCAGTCCTTTTTCGAGCCAGTTCTACTGGTGAAGAATAAAGATGGCAGTTGGCACTTTTGTGTCAACTATTGGACACTTGATAAGGTTATAATACTAGACCGTTTCCCAATTCCAGTGATTGATGAGTTGCTGGATGAATTACATGGGACGAGGATATTCTCAAAACTGGACTTGAAGTCCGGCTACCACCAGATCAGGGTAAAATCGGAGGACATACCAAAGACGGCGTTCCGTACTCACGAAGGCCACTATGAGTTCTTGGTCATGCCGTTTGGGTTGACTAATGCTGCGGCAACCTTATAGTATTTGATGAACGAGGTCTTCCGACCATATTTGAGGAAATTTGTGCTTGTGTTTTTTGATGATATTCTGGTCTATAGTCAGATAGTTTAGGATCATCAACGGCACTTGGGTACCGTGTTTAGGATTTTGCAGAAAAACAAATTATACGTGAATGGGAAGAAGTGTCTGTTCGGCCAAGGAGAGATTGAATACTTGGGCCATATAATTTCAGAAGAAGGGGTGGCTACTGATAAAACCAAGATTGAAGCAATGAACCACTGGTCCAACACAAATAATATTAAAGAATTTAGGGGATTCCTTGGGCTAATGGATTATTACCGGAGATTTGTTTTGGGATATTCTAAGGTGGCTTGGCCCTTAATCGAGCTACTTAAGAAACATGAGTTTCGCTGGGATGAAACGACAGAGGAGGCATTTCAGAAACTCAAAACAGTTATGACACATGTCCCCAGTACTGGCCTTGCCGGATTTTTCACAAGATTTCATAGTTGAAACGGATGCTTCTGGGCATGGGTTGGGGGCAGTATTAATACAGAACTGCCATCCAGTTACGTACTTCAATCGATTTTTACCTCAATCTGTGAGATAGAAGTCAAATATGATAGGGAGCTAATGGCCATTGTCTTCTCAGTCCAAAAGTAGCGTCATTATTTAATGGGCATACATTTTCTGGTTAGGACGGATTAGCGCAGCTTAAAATTTCTGTTGGAACAGTGAATAGTGAGTGAAGAGCATCAGAAATGGCTAACTAAACTACTAGGGTTTCATTTTAACATCCAATTTCATCCTGGGTTGGAAAGTAAGGCAGTAGATGCCCTTTCCAGAATACCTCCAGCTTTGAACTTGTTGACGCTTTCCACTTCCAATGTTATTGACATAGAGAAAATCATGAAGGAGATGGCTGCAGACCCAGTTCTGGGAAAAATCAAGTCAGACCTACATGAAAGGATCATTGGTAAGGAATAATATGCTCTAGTTAATAGGATTTTGTGCTATCAGGGCAAGGTAGTACTTCCAAACAATTCAACTTGTGTCCACTTATTCTTGCAAGAGCGCCATGACTCCAAGGTCGGAGAACACTCAAGCTACCTCAAAACATATAAAAGGGTTGCCCGTGAAGTTCACTGCTGGGGATGAAGAAAATAGTGCAGGATTACGGGGCAAAGTGTGTAGTCTGTCAACAAAACAAATATGTGGCGCTATCCCCTAATGGTCTGTTGCAGTCCCTACGAATTTCGGAATTAATCTGGGAGGATATCTCTCTGGATTTCATAGAAGGTCTACCGTGGTCAAGTGGGATGGACACTATCTTGGTCATTGTGGATCGCTTAAGTAAATATGGACATTTCATTGGCTTGAAGCATCCATTCACCGCACCTGTTGTCGCTGGGGTGTTCATCCGAGAGGTCGTTCGTTTACATGGAATGCCCCGGTCTATTGTATCGGATAGAGATTGACTTTTCTTGAGCACTTTCTGGAAGGAATTTTTTCGAACACAGGGGACTACACTCAAACATAGTGCCTACCATCCCCAAACTGATGGACAGACGAAAGTGGTAAATTGGCGTTTGGAAACCTACTTACATTGCTTTGCATCGAGCCGACTGAAGCTATGTCATCAATACTTACCATTGGCCGAGTTCTGGTATAACACTTCTTTCCATACAGCAACAAAACACATCCCTTTTCAAATCGTTTATGGTCGTGATTCTCCATTCTTGCTGCATTCGAAAATGGGTTATCTGCCAGTTCATCAGTAGAACAGATGTTAATAGAGAGGGATGAAGCATTGAGAGAACTCAAGATACATCTCTCTACAGTGTAGTTACGGATGAAGCAGGCTGAAGATGGGCACCGTCGTGATATTAAGTTTGAGATAGGGGAATTGGTATATCTTAAGCTTCGCTCTTATCATAAGAAATTAGTGGCTAAGCGACCATATGAAAAACTCTCTCCAAGATACTATGGACCGTTCGTGGTTGAGGCAAGGGTAGGGCAGTAGCTTACCGGCTGAAACTACATTCATACGCGATAATTCATCCAATTTTCCATGTATCCCAACTCCATAAGGCTATTGGAAGTCTGCAGCCTATAGCGACACTGCCTCCACAGCTTACTACTATGGGAAAAATTAGTTTGGAACTAGAATCTGTTTTGGGAATGCGATCTCATCCCACCAAGTTAACTTTCGGGCCTGAAATTCTGATTAAGTGGAAGAATTTCCTAGAATTCAGTGTGACCTAGGAACCTTTTGAAGCCATCAGAATGCAGTTTCTGAGTTTCCACCTTGAGGACAAGGTAGATTTTGCAGCGGTGGGTATTGATAGACCCCCTTTAAGATTCACGTATTCAAGAAGAAAAAAAGAGGTTAATGCACACATTTCAGAATATCCTTCCAATAAGTTAATATGAGGGAAAATGTTTAATATTGTCATAGGTTGGGATGCCTATAAATTAGGATAGGAAGGCCTGCATTAGTCATGTTTTTTCACTGATATTCAGTTAGGGAATATGAGAGACTGGCCTCTCAAATAGCCTGAAAATTGTTCTGAATTCTGTTTCCTTTTTGAGTCTCCATACTTGTTTCTTTTTCAATCAATATACATCTTCACGTTAATCAGTTTCTCTAACTTTTTATTCAATCTATTTGGCTTACTTGGTTACTAGTCTAAAGAACCACAAGTTATAGAACCAGCAGCTACAGGTGAATTCTTCATCAGAGCCACATGTGGAGGGATGTTCTATCAAAATGCCTTGCAAGCAACTGAGCAAAGAAAGTTGTTTAGATAAGAAGAACAGGTTGAAGGAACCCTATTAGCCAAGGGAAAATATAAGGCTCAAATAGGCTTTGGAATGAAGAAGCATCAACTAGAAAAAAGAAGAAGGGTGAAGGCAGTAAAAACACAGGCAAAAATGAAGGTTATCCACCCTGTCCCCATTGCAAGAAAACTGGGCATTCACCCAAATGGTGTTGGTATGGGCCTAGAGTCCAATGTAGAGCATGTAAACAATTTGGACATGTTCAAAAAGTATGTAAAAATCAGAAGGAGAAGCATGACACACAGCAGGCTTAAATGGCAGGAAATCAACAGCAGCAGGAACAATTGCTTACAACAATGAATATGAAGACTTGCAGTAGTGTGATGAAATATGGCTAATAGACAGTGGATGTACTCACCATATGACCTAATTCCAGTATTTTGTAAAGCTAGATGAATGCTATAGATCGAAGGTTAAAGTAAGGAATGGAGAGTTTGTAGAAGTGAATGGAGTTGGTGAAATTTCAGTGCAGACTTCATCAGGTACCAAGTATATTTTCGATGTTTTATATGTTCCAAATATTGATCAAAACTTGATAAGTGTTGGTCAATTGATTGAAAAAGATTATACTTTGGTATTCAAAGACAAGAGATGCACTATATTTTATTCAAAAAATCAAGAAGTGATGACCATTGGCATGATGAATAGAGGTTTTCCTTTAGAATGAAAAACTATAGGTGATCAGGCACTTGTAAGCACTATTATCGAATCTTCACTATGGCATAAAAGATTTGGACATGCTAATTACACATCACTTAAACAAATGTATGATTTGAAGTTAGCTGAAAAGTTTGATTGAAATTTGCAAAGATGATGGATGTGTGTGTAAGATCTGTCAATTGGGAAAGCAATATAGGTTGCCATTTCTTAAAAATCAGTCTAGAAGGGCTTCAAACAAACTACAGCTTATCCATTCTGATGTATGTGGTCCAATGAGAACCCCCAATTTAAATGGCAGTAAGTATTTTTTGCTTTTTATTGATGACTTCACCAGAATGTGTTGGGTGTATTTTCTGAAGTTGAAGTTTGAAGTTGCTAGTGTATGTTCGTCAAAATCCCGCAATTGTACGGGTTCGTTGTACAAGTAATAATTGTGATGAGAGAGTTATCGTCCCACAGGGAATAAGGTTCAATTCTAGTGTACTCGATATATTTAAATTCGTAATTGTAACAAAGAAAAGATTCGTGAAATTGTGATTAACTTAGAAAATCTATGAAAACTTGATTTAAAATTCAAATGTGTAAAAGTATTGGATTTCCGACTCCACTGATCAATTCTTAATTCTAATTCTCGACTAGTGTTAAACTTCTCAATTCATGCAATTGTGACAATCGATAATTTCACATTTATTTATTATTCTTTTCCAAGATATAAGAAACCTATGATTACCACGAGACGATCCTATTCCTAGTCCGAATTCATATGACAAACACGCATCAATATTTAGGATTATCATACATGATCACACACACCACAAATATTATTCCTAATATTTGTTGCCTATGTGTCACAATAACAATGTTCTACCTACCGTGAGTTTTTCAACACTACGAACACCCAACTTTATTGTCCTAATGGTGCGCAAACATTAAAACAATATGATTATACATATTAATGGAATCACATTACAAGAATCGATAATAAAAACACCAAGTCTCGAATTAAAACTAAAAATCAACAAGTTTCATCATCCATCCAATACAAAAGATTTAGCCTAGCATGTTCATGTAGAGATTACAAAGAAAATAAGAGAAAGACATCACCCGATTCATTAATGACGAAGATCTTGAAATCTTCAATTTATGCCTTCAAATCCGGATCCGGCGATGAATTCTTCTTCTCCAATGTAAAATTCAATCTATTTTCCTTCAAAATCGGCTTTGCAATCCTCTAAAATAGGTTCTTGTGATGAGAAATATGTGTATTCGCCCTATTCTCGTCCCAGCCGTCCTCTGGTTCTTCTCCCTTTTTGTTTCCATAAGTAGTTAGGTTAAAAACGGAGTCTGGCCGTTCGGCCCGAAATTTGCCCCGCGCCCGAGCACCATACATTTCACCGCGCGGGCACGGTCATGAGGTTTTGCTCTCGGTAATAAAAATTGAGGTCTCGCGCGCGCGCCACTTTAAGCCCATGCCCGTGCGCGGGCTAAAATGTTTACAACCGTTTCACTTTGATCCCTGAATTTCAGTCTTTATTCATCTTAACTCTTTTTCAATTCCTTCTTGCTCCTTTAGTTTCCAATTTCATCTAATTGTATCCACATCTTCTCCGATCATCGATATAGGGTTCGAATCAACTACTAGCACTTTGCATTTTAATTCCCAAACTTTGGATTCAATCCCTTTTTGTCATTTTTTCGCTCCTTTGTCAACTTCTATCATTTTTCATTGAGATGCACTTGACAAATGAAATATATACATAATTTAGCCTTGATTCATTTAAAATAACAATAATTGCTCTAGTTTAACGACTCATATAAGTGTAATAAATACACTTATCAAACACCCCCAAATTTGAACAATTGTTTGTCCTCAAACAAAATAAAGCTCAATTACATAGAACTCCCTACCAAACAACTCAGTTGGATGATCTGCTTTTTGCCTCAGGATTGGATTTTCAAAGTCGAACTATAAAGTCCTTCAAAATTATAATGCTAAGATTAAGTTCTACTTATTCAATGCGAAACTTGACGTGTGTGTGTGAAGATTCATGCAAAGCATCACAAAGTTATAATTGATTAACTTCCCAACCCTTACTAGTCAAGCATTTCCTTTCTTCGCTCGTAAGATGCACACTCCAAAACCTTTAATCGTTTTCACTCTTGCCCAAAGTGTGACCTAAGGTTTAAATTCAATAAGATACTAATCCTCACCCTCTCTAGTTTGGATAGACTTTACTGATTGCAGTTTAACACATCGACTAGTGCGGATTCTTCTTATTTTTGATTGCTTCAACTTCTAAAAATTCACTAAGCTAACAATCCCTCGTCGAAAGTCTAGTTCTCTCAAATAAGTGTTTGGGAACAATCAAGGCACATATCAATATGTATATTTCTATCTTTTTTGCAAACTTCTCACCATTAAGCTTTCTAAATGACCCTTTTAGCGAGCTTTCAGCCGATGACTCCCAAGCCAGATGACTATAAGGCACCAGGTTTTTAGATGCCCTTGCAGACTTAATAACTCAAATCATAAAGGCTACGACGAGAAGTTTCACAATAAGACAGCAAATTTTTTTTTTTTTTGGCATTCTCTCCCTTAAGCTTTCTAAACGACTCCTTTAGCGAGCTTTAGACCCAAGACTCCCAAGTCAGTTGACTTTAGGGCAACAGGTTTTAACACCCTTATAGGTTTAATAACTTGAGTCATAAAGGCTACGGAGAGAAAAATTTTTTTTTGCCTTGATCCGTGCAATATCCCCTATTAAACACTCATTCTCAAAAAATCGACCTCCAACTTAAGATCTTAACCTAGTTTCATTTTATTGGTTTCCGACAATCCACTCAGACATAGCACACATGGAATCCACATTTATCTCTATGTTTCCCCACAATAGCTCAATCACCCCCAAACTATCTTAAAATTGGTTCAAGGATGTGTAACATAATGGATGTTTAGATCTAGCATCTAAGGTCATTTAACTTCCACCTATTCCTTCTTATGAACCAGGAGGATGCTCTTCATGATGCAAAACATAAATCTAGTGCTCGTAGATATCTAGTTTCACATGAATAAGCATAAATTAACTTAACACATAATTCATCCATAATTTACAGCCAAACTATATGTTCCAATATATTCCTCATTGTTAGCAGATAATTCGACTGACATAAACACTTTGCAATCTAGAGCACAAGATCTCGAAGACAAAATACCCACCCCCAAACTTGCTACAGACATTGTCCTCAATGTCTTAAATCCTAAGTCCGCATATAAAGGGGTGAGGAAGAAAATGAAGAGAATACTCCCCTGATATGACATAGAATTCAATGGCTAGCTTTTCAATGTATCCCGTTGTTTCCTTGGTAATTGTTGGTTCAAGTGTTCTACGATGTCATGTTCCTGCACAATGTAAATAAATAAAGCTCGATGGTACAAAAGATCTAGAATAAGTGTTACTTGGCTCAAAACATCAATAAACCAACAAGTAACCTAAGGAAAAATGGGATATGGATAATGATTCCCTAATTAAAACTATAAAAATAAATTAACTATATTAAAACTAGAAAGCAAAATAAATAAAAATGATAGAAATATTGGGTTGCCTCCCAACAAGCGCTTGTTTAAAGTCTTTAGCTCGACTCCTATTAGTTTTAGGCTCTTCATGGTGGCTTGAAGAGAAGGTTTTCAATCCTGCATTTCAAACACTGCTTGCACTTCTTCGGTACATCCTTGACACTCCAAACAATCATGTTTCCATTGTTGTCCCTACCAATAATTCCTCTTGCGTTTGGCCTACTTTTGTATTTTTCCCAATGATCCACTAGTTGGCAATCCTCAAAGTATGAGGGTTGCTTGATTAGATTCTTCATGGTGAAGCTATGTTGCTTATCCTCCACCCTCAGGACTATCTCATTAGTATCAAAATCAGCAAGGCTCAACTTGTGGACAAAAATGGCCTTCCTAAGATTATTGGCATCTGAGATGCCTCTTCTATGTCCAGAATGATAAAGTCAGCTGGAAAAATGAACTCTCCCGTCTTGATAAGCATGTCTTCGACTATTCCATAGGGATGTTTCAGCAATCTGTCCGCCAGCTGAAGGATGATAGAAGCAGCCTTGGGGTCTCCTAACCCCAATTTCCTGTAAAGAGGCAAAGGAATTAAGTTAATACTTGCTCCTGAATCAATTAAACAATTAATATTATGTAAATTTCCTATGGAGCAAGGTAGAGTAAAACTCCCTGGATCTTTAAGTTGGGAAGGGATCCTGCGCTGGATGATCGCGCTACACTCTTTAGATAGTGCTATTGTTTCATGCTCGGGCATATTCCTCTTTTTAGTCAACATCTCCTTCAAAAACTTAGAATAGTGTGGTATTTGAAGGATAGCGTCAATGAATGGGATGTTGACATGTAGCTTTTTGAGGACCTCCAAGAATTTCATAGCTTGCTTCTCCAACTTGGTTTTCTGCAACCTTTGAGGAAAATGGCCCAGAGGTGTCACTGAAGTGCCAGGAACATTTGCCTTAAAATGTGGACTATTTGAAACTATCTTTTGATCATGCTCTGTTGCTTCTTCAGACTGCTCCACTGGTTCCTTGCCCTTAGTATAAGTTTGAGTGCTCTCTGTCTCTTTCATCTTTGCATTAATTTCTGGTAATTGAACACCACTCCTAGTATTAATGGCTTGAACTTGATCCTCCTGTGTTAGCTGTCTCCTAAACCTCTAAGGGAATGGGATGGGTGGCACATCTGCCTTGATCGGGCGATGGGAGTGAATGATGGTTCATTTTTAGTTTCAGAACTCACCGCTTCAACTGCTAGAACCTACTCCCGTGGATTTTTTTTCTCCGTGTCACCCGGCAATGTACCTTGTGGTCTGTTAGCTATTGCAGCTGCTATCTGTCCCACCTAATGTTCCAAGTTCTTGATCGAGGCCTGTTGATTCTGAAAGCTGGTCTCAGTTTTGGTGATGTACTGAGATAGCAAATCTTCCAACGATGGCTTTCTCCCTTGTTGTTGGAACCCTGGTGGTTTAGTCTGATTACTTCCTCCCTGTCCTTGTCCTTGATTGTTGGTGTCCTTGTCCTTGATTGTTGGACCATGAAATTTTTTGATGGTTTCTCCAACCTGGATTATATGTGTTGGAGTAGGGATTATTTTGCTGTCTTTGAAAGTTTTGCGCATAGCTTACATCATCACGTTGACTAACATGTGTAGAGGCCAAGGGACAGCTTGTAGTAGTGTGATCCGTCCCACACCCTTCGCAAACAGGTGGTGACTGGTGTACCATATTCACTGACTGAGATAGATTGTCCATTTTCATGGTGAGAACTTTCATTTGCGCAGCCAGTGCTGTAACTGCATCTATGTTGTGCATCTCTGCTATTTTCTTTGGAGCTTCCCTATCGGTTGGCCACATCGACAGATTTTCAGCAATTTTTTCATAAAGACTATAGGCCTCATCGACATCAAGTTTCATCACCGATCCTCCCGCTGAAGCATCCACCATATTTCTGAACTCTTGTTGTAGACCGTAGTAGAAAAGATACTGCTGAGCTTGCTTGGGAATGTCAAGACTAGGGCATTTCCTGAACAAATTCTTGAATTTCTCCCATGCCTCAGGATAGCTCTCTAAATCTTTCTGTTTGAAAGTGTGGACTTCATTCCTGATTTGATGGACTCGAGAAGGTGGGAAGAATTTCATCGTGAATTTTTGAACCATATCAGTCCATGATTGTATGCTTCCTGGAGGTAAACACAAAAACCATTCTCTAGCAACATCCTTCAAGGTATGAGGGAATAACCGCACTCGAAACGCATCTGATGATACCCCTTCGTGACTGACCATTTCACTTAACATGAGAAAGGCTGAAATGTGTTCATGGGGGTTCTCCGTGGCTTTTCCAAAAAACCTGATGTCTTGGTGATTTTGAAACAAATTTATGACATCCGGTCTAAGGTGAAAATTCGGCTGTCCGAAGGGAGGGTACACCACAGCAGGTTGCACTGGTGCAGGAATTGGGTTTACATAATCCCCAACTAAAATAGGAGCTTCATCCTGGATGACTCTCTGTTGATTTGGCTGCGGTATTTGTCCTTGAGGTCGACCATGATTTTGTGGTTAATTATTATTATCGGCCATTCTCCTTGCTCGACGTTGTACTCTTCTACGATTTCTGAATGTATTTTCGATTTCGTGATCTATCGGAAGGAGATTTGGTTCGTCAAGATTTTGCATAAACCAAATTAGCCTGAAGAAGTCAAGACACAAGAGAATTAAACCGTGTAGTAATAGCGTAGAAACCACAAAATAAAAAAATAAAAACGAATCTAATATATCTAGTAACCAAAAGTAAAACCGTTATTCCCCGGCAACGGCGCCAAAAACTAGTTCGTCAAAATCCCGCAAGCGTACGGGTTCGTTGTACAAGTACAAGGTTCAATTCAAGTGTACTCGATATATTTAAATTCGTAATTGTAACCAAGAAAAGATTCGTGAAATTGTGATTAACTTAGAAAATCTATGAAAACTTGATTTAAAATTCAAATGTGTAAAAGTATTGGATTTCCGACTCCACTGATCAATTCTTAGTTCTAATTCTCGACTAGTGTTAAACTTCTCAATTCATGCAATTGTGACAATCGATAATTCCGCATTCATTTATTATTCTTTTCCAAGATATAACAAACTTATGATTACCACGAGATGATCCTATTCCTAGTCCGAATTCATATGGCAAACACGTATCAATATTTAGGATTATCATACATGATCGCACACACCACAAATATTATTCCTAATATTTGTTGCCTATGTGTCACAATAACAATGTTCTACCTACCGTGAGTTTTTCAACACTACGAATAGACAACTTTATTGTCCTAATGGTGCGCAAACATTAAAACAATATGATTATACATATTAATGGAATCACATTACAAGAATCGATAAT
The DNA here is from genome assembly GCA_019395295.1 of Osmanthus fragrans. NCBI lineage: Eukaryota > Viridiplantae > Streptophyta > Magnoliopsida > Lamiales > Oleaceae > Osmanthus > Osmanthus fragrans. The sequence goes on from CM033362.1 coordinate 11,814,267, forward strand.
AAAAACACCAAGTCTCGAATTAAAACTAAAAATCAACAAGTTTCATCATCCATCCAATACAAAAGATTTAGCCTAGCATGTTCATGTAGCGATTACAAAGAAAATAAGAGAAAGACATCACCCGATTCATTAATGACGAAGAAGATCTTGAAATCTTCAATTTATGCCTTCAAATCCGGATCCGGCGATGAATTCTTCTTCTTCAATGTAAAATTCAATCTATTTTCCTTCAAAATCGGCTTTGCAATCCTCTAAAATAGGTTTTTGTGATGAGAAATATGTGTATTCGCCATATTCTCGTCCCAGCTGTCCTCTGGTTCTTCTCCCCTTTTGTTTCCATAAGTAGTTAGGTTAAAAATGGAGTATGATCGTTCGGCCCGAAATTTTCCCCGCGCCCGAGCACCATACATTTCACCGCGCGGGCGCGGCCATGAGGTTTTGCTCTCGGTAATAAAAATTGAGGTCTCTCGCGCGCGCGCCACTTTAATCCCATGCCCGAGCGTGGGCAAAAATATTTACAACCGTTTCACTTTGATCCCTGAATTTCAGTCTTCATTCATCTTAACTCTTTTTCAATTCCTTCTTGCTCCTTTAGTTTCCAATTTCATCTAATTGTATCCACATCTTCTCCGATCATCAATATAGGGTTCGAATCAACTACTAGCACTTTGCATTTTAGTTCCCAAACTTTGGATTCAATCCTTTTTTGTCAATTTTTTTTTTCGCTCCTTTTGTCAACTTCTATCATTTTTCATTGAGATGCACCTGACAAATGAAATATATACATAATTTAGCCTTGATTCATTTAAAATAACAATAATTGCTCTAGTTTAACGACTCATATAAGTGTAATAAATACACTTATCGGTGTATTTCAAAGGTTCAAGAATCTGGTGGAAAATGAAAGCAACTATAAAATGAAAGCCATCAGATTAGACAATGGAACAAAGTATTGCTGCAGCTAGTTTGATAAATTTTGTAAAGATATGGCAATACAACATCAGCTGACTATTTCATATTCTTCCCAGCAGAATGGTGCTTGTGAAAGGAAGAATAGAACAGTTATGGAGATGTTTATGTGTCTAATGTTGGAGAAAAATGTGCTAAAAGAGTTTTGGGCTGAGGCTGTAAATAGTTCAGTCTATTTACTTAATAGGTTACCTACTAAATCTTTAGACATAAGACACCATTTGAGGCCTGATATGGAATCAAACCAGACGTCTCTCATCTGAAGATATTTGGATGTTTATGTTACACCCATATACCTGATATGAAGAGGGACAAATTGAGTAAAAAAGTTGAGGTAGGTATGTTAATTGGTTACTATAGTAATGCTAAGGGTTACAGGGTCTTCAATCCACGAAGCAAGAAAGTAATCTCTAGCAGAGACATCAAGGTTGATGAAGAAACCTCTTGGAATTGGAAATCATCAACAAGTAATCAATCTCAAGTTTCAAATGTTATTCCTCCAGTAATTGAAACCAATGTCAATGAAGAATAATGAACTGATAATGATTCTGATTCTGAGAATGAAGTGCTAAGGACTAGACCACTTGCTGATGTGTATGCCAGATGTAATTCAGCTCAATTGGAACCTTCAAACTTTGCTAAAGCAGAAATGTCTTAAAAGTGGAAAGATGCTATGAGGGAGGAGCTAAACATGATTGAGAAGAATGAAATGTGGGTGTTGGTTGACAGGCCAAAAGATAAAAATGTGATAGGAGTCAAATGGGTGTATAAAACTAAATTGAACCCTGATGGTTCAATCAACAAGTTGAAAGTCAAGCTGGTTGTTAAGAGAAATGCTCAACAATTTGGCATTGACTTCACAGATACTTTTACACCAGTTGCAAGATATGAAACAATCAAATTGTTGTATCTATTGCTGCTCAAGGAGGTTGAAAAATTCATCAGTTGGATGTTAAGTCGGCCTTCTTAAATGGCTACTTAAATGAGGAGATATTTGTTGAACAACCTGATGGTTTTCTAGTGGCTGGAGCAGAGGATAAGGTCTATCATTTGAAGAAGGTTTTGTATGGTTTGAAGCAGGCTCCCAAGAGCCTGGTACATCATAATAGATGAGAACTTAATTTCCCTTGGCTTCAGCAAAAGTGTTAATGAGCAAACACTTTATATCAAGCACGTTGAAGAAAAACTGATCGTCATCTCTTCATATGTTGATGATCTTCTGATAACTGGCAGCAATGAAGCCTTAATCGAGCAAGTAAAAGATGAAATGAAGTAGGCTTTTGAGATGGCTGATCTTAGAAAAATGTAGTACTTTCTTAGTATGGATTTCAGTCCCAAGAAGGAATTTTTTTATTACAAAGAAGATATGCTAAGGAGATGCTGAGGAAATTTAGCATGGAAAACTGCAAACCAGTGAGAACACCTTTGATGCAAAATTTAAAGTAACTGAAAGATGATGGAGGTAGAAAGACATATGAAAAGATCTATAGAAGCTTGGTAGGAAGTCTTTTGTATTTAACCATCACTAGACTTGATATTACCTTTGCTACAAATCTGCTTTCCAGATTCAAACAAAAGCCAAGTGAAGTGCATTTTCAAGTTGCAAAGAGAGTTTTTAGATATACCAAAGGGAATGTAGATATGAGAATTTGGTATAGGAAGTCAGGGAATCAGAAATTGGTTGGCTATACTGATAGTGATTGGGCTGGTTCCTATGATGATATGAAAAGCACTTCTGGTTATGCTTTTCATTTGGGCTCAAATATTATCTGCTAGAATTCAATGAAGCAAAAAAATGGTTGTTCAATCAACTGTTGAGGCAGAGTATATTGTTGCTTCAGAAGCAACTAACCAAGCCATCTGGTTGAGAAAAGTTTTGAAGGATCTCAACTACAAACATACTGATGCAAGTGTGATTTATTGTGATAACGAGTCAGTTGTTGTTGCTATGGTTAAAAATCCGGTATTTCATGGTAGAACAAAGCTCATCAAGATCAAGTATTATGCAATTAGACAAGCACATTTTGAAGTGAAGTTGGTGCATTGCTGTTCTATTGATCAATATGCTGACATTTTGACAAAGCCATTACCAAAGGAAAGATTTGAAACACTAAGAAAGTTTCTTTGTGTCTCCAACAAAAGTGTCAAGAAGAGTGTTGAATTTGGTCGTGTAGAGTGACACTTTTGTTGTCACTTAACACTTGTTTTTTGTTTTTTATTTAGTTACATGTTTTTTATTAGTGTCTAACTTATGTAATGATGAAAACGTTAGGCTATGTTGTAGCTACTACAAGTTAGTGCATTGTCAAATATAGTCTAATTGTAGTGAGTTGAATGTTTCAATACTCACTGAACTTTGGCATATGTCACGACTTACTCACCGAACTTAACAATGCTTCCCACTAGCCACTCAACTTTAAGTTTTTAGCACTCCATCACTCATCGGATGTTTTCCATCTCTCATTTAGTCCACGAGGATGACGGAATTCCTACTTGGCAATTAAATCCTTCCAAATGTAAAATGAAATGCTTATGTGGTCTCTATATCATCAAATCTTGATTTTCAGCCCAAACACACCTTATCCTTGTGAAACGAAAACCTCTCCAAAATGGGGAAAACATAAATTGTGGGAGAAATCAAAAATCCCCAAAATCATTTGTAACCCTAACCCCCCCCCCCCCCCCCCCCCCAAATCCATTCTACCTCTCCAAGCTTGATGAGAGGGCTGTTCAAGAGGTGGAGAACACCCTCTATAAAATAACATTTTCCCTAGCACCTAGAGGTAAAGCAGCGGCAATGGAAATCGTCGAAAATGCGGGTGTGGTGGCGGTTGATATTCATTCTGCCGTCCAAGGAGGAGAGATCAACGTCAACAGAAGAATTCTTGGAATTGCGATCCAGAATTTGGAGTAAATCTACATGTATTAATCAAAGTCCTCTCTTTGTAGCTTTGCAACCTCCATGTCATTGTTCCCCATTTTCTGGATTTTCTCTCATACGGTTTCAAAGCTTTTATTGGGAAATTGAAATTGTGCAATGAGAGACTTGAGAAATATATGTAGAATTGGCTCTAACAAACCTTAATTTATTATTTTTTTCTTTAAAGAAAACCTTTAAATTTAATTATTGGGAATTAAGAAAACCTTCAAACGCTCGACAAGGAATTCTATTTTCTGTTGCCCGCTCAGAGTCAGTATCATCACGGTGCTCACAATCAGCCGTTAGTGAATTTAGTGAATCAACAATTAAGAAATTCTATTTTCATTTCACTCCATTTTGAGAAGGTTTTCATTCCACAAGGTAGGGCGTGTTTGGGTTGAAAATCAAGATTTGATCACATGGAGACCACATAAGCATTTTTATTTTACATTTGAAAGAATTTAATTGGCATGTAGGAATTCAATCATCCTCGTGGACTGAATGAGAGACAGAAAATATCTGATAAGTGATGGAGTGCAAAAACTTAAAGTTGAGTGGTCAGTTGGAAGCACTGTTAAGTTCGATGAGTAAGTCGTGACATATGCCAAAGTTCGGTGAGTGTTGAAACATTGAACTCAATTGTAGTAGATAGTATGATTAGAATGTACTTTTGAATTATATCAAATTATGGCTATATATTTAGCCTTGAAATGAAAATTATGCTAAGTGTGGACAGAAAAAAACTTCTTTTCTTATTCTTCTCTCGTTTTTGTTCAAAATCGGTTAGTACAGAGCAAATACGGTAAGCTCTTGTAAATCCGGTAAGCAAGCATAGAGCATACGTTACAACCCATATTTTATTTAGTCAAAAGTGGAATAGTCAAAGTCAAAGTCAATTAGGGATTTGATTGGAATAAATGATTTTATTAGGGTTTATTTTATAATTGACTATACTTGAGGTTTAAGGTGGATAAAATAAAAGTTTGGGATGTACTTATATATATTATGAAAGCTGAGGGACTTCTTTGGCAATATTGACTTAAGAAACATAAATATCATCCCAATTAAACCATTAGTTTCTCATTTTCTACACACACACAGAGGGCAGCCGACAGAGAGGAAGAAAAGAGAAAAAGAAAGAAAGAAAGAAAAGAAGAAGAAAAAGGAAGAAAGGAAGAAAGGAAAAAGGAAGGAAAAAAGGTAAATTTGCTTATTCCTATTTCATCTTCTAATTTCTTGAAGAAATTTGATATGGTTTATGTTTAAAAAAATTTTAGGGTTTTTGAACTATGTGATTAAATTCAAATTTTTGCAAGAATTAGAGGTTATTGACATGTATTCGAGGTATTAAACATGAATATGTCAAAGAAATGTAAATATGGAAAGATAGGTATTGAAGGAAATGAACTTTGGAAATGGGTTTATGAAATAAATACTTCTTCTTTGGTTTTTTTGGGATTACATGATGTTAAACACTTAAATTAAGGGATTAAGGTTGATTTCTCCATTTTTAAGTAATTATTGTAGGTAATTTTCGGACCAAATGTGCACAGGTGCTATTTTCGAAATTCTGCCCAGAATTGTGCTATTTCTGTCAATTGCCGAATGGTGCTATTTCTGTCCATAGTTTTAGTGCCAGATTTCAATAAATAGAAATGGTGACAGAATTCAGAAATATGAGATTTGAGTGCTGTTTTTATCAAACCTTTGATTTTCAAATTTTAGAAGTTGAAATGAAGTTATATGACAAATATTAAGGTCTATGTATAGGGGTTGTACATGTATAAGGTAGTGATTTTAAGGAAGGGAAAGTTGATAATTAATCAAAGATAGGAAAGATTAGAAAATGGGATTCATGGGTAAATATAGAAATTGAGGAGTTAAGTGGTGGATATGTATTTGTAACTCTAATTGAGATTATGGAAATAAATGACTCCAAGTTCTTATTGGTAAATTATTATTATATCTATTGGTAGGAAAATCTTCAAGACACCTTTATGAACAGATTTGATTTATTGGAGCAAGTTTATGATATCATACTTGACACTTGAAGGTGAGGGGTGACGAGAATGTGGAAACCATGATCAGTCCATAACTCTGTGAGTGAAAAAAGCTTATTTTTCAAGAAATTAGTATTTATTAAATTTATGTTTGATTTGGATTGAAAGTTAATTATTTCATATAGCTGATTTTATAGCGTGAATCTCATAATAAAGTGATTCTTATAGCAAGTTCTTTTTAAAGTTAGATTTCACTCAATTAAATTATTTCATTAGCATGTTGTATCAGTATTAAATATTTCAGCAAATCTATAGTTATTTTTAAAACCTCCAGAAAGTACCCAAGTGATTTACCCGCTCTACACTTGTGTGAATGTGTTTTCACAGTGTATGACCAGATATGGTGATTTTACCCGCTCTGCACTGATGTGAATGTGTTTTCACAGTGTATGACCAGATTATCAGAGGTCTTTGGAACCCACTCTTGTACACACATAGGCTTTGGGCCGTGTACTGGGGTGCTTAACCTTTGGGGCAGCTCTGCGTACGTATGACCAGTTATCAGATTATCAAATTTGAATGGCTTCGCCTTGTACATCGAGATTACTCTGTACATGAGTAAGGCTATTCATGGGGTACTTATTGGTGTGACTCTTTAGTATATAATATTATGTTTATTCAGCTTATCAGATTTCAGACTTCAAAATTCAGTTTATTTAGTTTGCAAAATAATGATTCAAGTTACAGTAATGTGAAACCATATTTTCACTTATAGTTACCGAGATTAGATTGTTTATATTTAGTTGTTTATTTAGAATAAAGAGCAAGGAATTTTATGATACAATCATGCTTGGTTTTAAAAGTATTCCCAGATATCAGAATTTCTTAAAGTTTTAACAGAGCAAGATTTTTTAGAAAAGTATACTTATTTTTCAAACTATCCACTCACTGAGTTACAAGCTCATATTTTAAAATCTTTTTTTTCTGAGCAGATAGTAGCAGAATTGTGCAGCTTTGGAGCCTGTCGATCTATGGTGTTGAGACACACACACATTACATTAGCTGTATGAGTCATTTCTTCAGATTATTTAGTTCATATTCCTTTTGAGTATTTCGATTTTTAAAGTTTGTTAAATATTGATTTGCCAACTTTGTATTTTGAATAATTTGTATTCTAAGGGACGAATGTGCACTATTTTAAATTACATGAATAAGTTTGAGAAATTGATTTTTATCCAGGTGGTTTTAGTCCATTTTTCAAAGAAAATTCTGTCAAAATTCTTTTAAAAATATTTCATAGTCAAAGAATGTTCAGTTGCCTTGGTGGTAGGTCCAGTATTTATCTGAATCTATCACCGGCGCATGACACGTGTCGGGTCCATTAGGTTGACTCGGGACGGGTCGTGTCAGCATATACGGTAAGCTCCTGTAAATCCGGTAAGTAAGCATAGACCAAATACAGTAAGCTCTAGCAAATCTGGTAAGTTATACAAAATCTGGTAAGTTCATTCCTTCATTATCTTTGAACCAAAATTCCATCAGTCTCGGAGGGTACCTTGGTACATTGCGTTTGGAGCTGAAAGCGGTTTTCTGCGATATGGCCTTTGCTTCCATTAGCAGAGATGCGAACTGAGCAGCCCATACTCTTGCACGGCAAGCTTTTAACCAATTTAAGTTTAATATTTGGTTGGATGTTCCTGACTATTTTCCCGTGAACATGGTTGGATCTAATTTTAATGAATGAATTCTTATAAAAAATTCTTAATTAGCCCAACACAGTGAGAATAATTTAATATTCTAATTGCAGTATTAATAAAATTCAATGCACAAGAAACTTGTAAGAATACAAAATAAACTGAATCATTTTCCGAGGAATCCTACGTCCAATTCTTGGTCAACCAAGAAGTGGAATGTTCATTCATGAAAAATATCAGTAGGAACTTTGGTTTCCAAATGAACTAACTTTAGATCACGAGGGCAAAGAGGCTTACGTTAGCTCAAAAATAATTTATGCTTGAAAACTGGATCCAAACTTGTCACTATTGATTGAGAAGTTGGTTGATGACTAAGACTGAACCAAAATTTACTTAGGCTTCTTTGATTGGGCACCATTTCCATGGAAAATGATAAATATTTTTCATTTTCCACATTTTTGTGTGTGTTTGATTCAAAATATTTTCTTGGCAAATGTTTTCCATATTTTTGGCTTTTTCTTGCTTTTTGAGGAATTAGCTTTCCCACCACTTTGGTGGGAAAAGCCTTTCCAGGTTTCCTTTTATTTTATTTTTTTGACAATTGAAACAAATTTTAGCCTCAATTGTAAAAAAATATATCCCTTTAATTGATAATTTTCATGGAAAATAAAGTCAAATGAATGGTATTTGGTTATCCCCCCCCACCCACCCACCCACCCCCTTCTTTTTTTTTTTTTTTTTTTACAATTAGAACAAATTCCATTCCCAATCGTAACAAATTATATCCCTTTAATTAACAATTTTCATGAAAAACAAAGTCAAATGAATACCAAAAGATCCAAAATTTCAAATTTTTCGGGGTAAAAAATTATACCAATCAAACATAATTAATCGACAATTCCCGATAAAACAAGTTCAAGGTAATTCAATTATCTGTAATTCATTTTTTATCTAACCAAATTTCATTCTTGCAATCAAACGGACCCTTAGTATTTTTATTAGGATGATTAGTAAAGACTGTAATTTTCTCTTTTTATGCTGCACCATACTACCGTAAACGAGGAGTTAACAAAAATCAGCTTTGAAGTTTTGGGCCTCTTTCTTCATTTGACGTGATAAGAAAGCTATAAATAAATTCAATAGAAAACAAAAATAAGAAATCGCAATAAAAATTAATATCCTAATCAAAATTATATTAAATCGTGTACTCTATTAATAAACACTAGTTAAAAACAAAAGCAAAAACAAAAACAAAAACAAAAATAAAAATCAATCTTCAAGTAAGAATCCAAATACTGAAGCATTTAATTTCCCCAAGAATCTTATTTTCCGCCCTTGTTCCCCCATGAGTAGATGAGTGGAATACTTTGTTCATTCCAAAAGAAATTAGAAGGATCAACCTTGGTTTTCACCTGAACCAACCTGTTGAAATTATTCTTGAAATATTTGATCCCCCAGATGCTGGCTTTTGCATAGCTTGTATTACCCTTGTCATTAACTCCTATATCAAGATCTCTGTAGTTGATATATGCAGCCCTTGGAAATCTTGAAACATATGGAGTCATGTAACTGTAAAGCTTTCTAATCCAATTTATATATTTTTGTGATGCTTCTTCCTCGTCTCCTTCCCAATACACCAAGTGCTGAATTTTGTACAAATTACCAGCTCTGTGAGGAAAGGGAATCGCAGATTCTGAAATTTCATCCATTCTTCCACCATATGGAATCAAGATCATCTCAGCTTCCTCGGCTTCATCTTCAAAAAACAATTTCCATATTCCTTCAAGCCCATTCTTAGATATAGGTATTTGAACATAGTCCGATTTTGCTTTGAAGTATCGTACATTTGGCTGACTCCTGTTCAGCAAGACCTCGCGTGACTCTATGGGAAACCCGGCAAAATATAGGTTTGATTCTATCCAGCTCATTTCGGTACAATCTTCTCTCTGCAAACCCAATTCCGGGAAGCTTCGTTGCATCAAAGGAAGCAACGTATCAACACCACCAAGGAACAATGAAGTAAATGAAGCCTGTATAGTTCTCTCACCATCTTGGCTTGAATTTACCCATCGTATACGGATACTAATGTACAAATCTTTGTCGAATTTGTGTGCGACATATTGCCATTGTTGAACAATATTTGTTGCATTTTGATCCAAGGTTTTGTCAATTGTAAACACAGTGACGTTTTCTGGAACATCCACCAATTGTATCTTCCAAGCAAGAATGACTCCAAAACTTGCACCTCCACCTCCTCTTATGGCCCAGAAGAGATCTTCACCCATGGAATTTCTGTCGAGAATTCTTCCATTGACATCAACCATGCGTGCATCAATTATATTATCTGCTGCAAGCCCATATTTTCTTAATAATGCTCCATACCCTCCTCCACTGAAGTGTCCACCAACTCCAATAGTAGGGCAAACACCAGCAGGAAACCCTAGGGTTTGACTGTTCTCTGCAATTCTATAGTATAGTTCACCGATTGTTGAACCAGCTTGAACCCATGCAGTTTTGTTCTCAACATCAACGTTTATTTGCCGTAGGTTGAAAAGATCAACAATTACAAAAGGGACTTCTGATGTGTAAGAAAGTCCTTCATAGTCATGGCCACCACTTCGAACCCGTATTTGCATGCCATTTTCTTTGGCGCAATATATAACAGACTGAATCTGGGATTCGTGCATAGGGGTAATAATGACTAATGGCTTAGGCGTCGTGTCTGACGTGAACCGAAGGTTTTGTATGGAGAAAATTAGGATGGATGAGTATGAAGTGTTGTTTGGGGTATAAATAATATTGGAAATGGAAGAGTTATTATCTGATTGAAGGGACATACATTGAAGAAAATCATCGTGTCCATCAGAAGAAACTGCCCATGAACACGAAAAAATAACTAGAAAATAAAATAAAAGGGAAAATATGCTTGGAGTCTTCATCAATATTAAATGTAGAGCTGATTAATTTGTGTATTACAGAGCATAGAACAGGTTCAATTTATAGTATCCTGAAGGAGCATGCTTATTTTGAAATTACAATGAATATTTAATGTGAACACCAGGTTTGAAATTCCTGTTATAATAATTATATGTTAGAAAATAGTCTGATTAAAGTTGCTATCATGAACAAATTTCAACATTATTTTGTTCATTTACATTATTTTTCCAATTTTTTTTTTTTTCTGGATACCGGAAGAAAATTATGTTTGCATGGTGTAACATAGTATTTCAAACAAGAAATGTTTACAATAAATGTATCCCCATTGGTTATTTTGTATAATTAATTTATTTTTAGATTTTTCTTCAATGGAGAAGTCACAAAATTGCAGATTATCCTATATTTCAATGTCATAAATTTTGACATTTTAAAAATTTCTTTGAATTTATGACCGACATTCATAGACTCTGGTGAATGTGTAATCTAATATCTATGCTTCTGGAATGAACCAGATAACTATGAATAGACAAAAATCTACAATCTGTAAGAATTCAAAACGTGATTTGTAAGCAAAGATTTTTAGATGCTGACTGAACATATTAATTCTAAATTTTTTCCGATACAAAAATTTTTTAGTCTGTATTAATAAGCTTGTAAATCTTATGATCCTCTCATATACTTATCCAAGTTACGTGTTTCAACTAAGCATGCTTATATGAGATAGATAATGATGATTTCTCGTCTCACTTCTATATTTAAGTCGTAAAAGATGGCAAGAAAATACTAAAACTTGGCCAAAAACCTTCACAGAAAATTTCACGATTTCCTTGATAATTGCTAATCAAAATATTCAAAGTAGGAGGTTAGGAAAACTAATTACAAAAAAGAAAAAGAAGTCACTGTGTTTATGGTCAATTCCGGGGGTAGACTCTTGAATCCTTGAAAAGCCACCCACTAGATTGAAGGAAGGATATTTAAGACTAGATTTTCTATACACCGTCATCTTTATTTAACAATGGAAGTAAAAGGGCTGTCACAAGATTTTACAGAATGGTGAAGATAGTTTCAATCATTCTATGTGGAGTAATTAATACACAACTATTCAAATCAATAAAAGGAAATACAATCATACATATTAAATGAAATAAATGAATGATATGTGCTAGCAGTGAATCAAGGTAATTGTGCAGGTTTTGGAGATGTTGATGAGATGGATTTATCTTCTTTTCTTATATGCCCCGCAAGATAGTGCTTCTATCAGAATCGCCGATCTTGGATCGAAGAAGAGTGAATCACGACTTGGTCAAAGACTTTGCAAGAACAGTAGCAAGTTGATTGTGAGAGGACACATGATTGACAATAAGAAATCCATTCCCAACCTTGTCACACCTAAAATGGTAATCAAGGACAATGTGCTTCATCCTGGAGTGAAAGACTGGATTTGCGCATAAATATGTGGCACTAACAACCCAAATTTTATTATATTTAAATTGTTACTAAAAATTACATTCAATAAAAAAATAAACACATTAAACGTCACAACATGAGAATTCTAGTTCCACCAATAATAAATCATATAGAAAGTTTGACCAAATAAAATTATAATCCAGATTTAAATCAACAAATCCACATGATAACAAAAATAAAATAACGTTGAAAAATAAAAATAAATAGTCACGTTGCACCAAAATTAATTTATTGAGTTCCATAAATTCTGGTACCATGACTGCACCTTATCACTCACCAACCAACGACCCGTTCTAATCTGTGAGAAGTAAGAAAAAGTGTGAGTATATCGAAATATTAAATAGGATATGAAAATCATGGTGCAATCCAGAAATAAAATATTTAAAACATGTGTCAAAAGTATCATACCATTATCATATCTTTAGAAATCGATTAGAGCTCAATACATATCATATATTTAGTATCGGATGGTCATACCATAAACATCGTATCATACAATTAACTTTCATAAGTGTAATAATTTAAACGGGGCAAACAACTGCACCTCGTATCCTACCTTGTTAAATTGCAAAAAATTTCTTGAAAGATGAAAGTCCCAAGATCACTTTTTTTCTTTCTTTCATAAGATATATTATATCTATAGAAAGTTGGAAATAGTATTGAACTTCGTATAGAAAATTGTAAGTTATATGCACACATCTCTATCAAGACATGTATCAACCAACCACCATATGAGACATTTGGCATGCTAGAAAATTTTATACTAAAATATAATAATAATAAAAGTAAATTAATTGACACATGTTTCAACAACTCCCACAACTCTCTCTCTCTCTCTCACATAAAATTTTTATTTAATCAAAACTATCTTTTTTCATTCAAATCACATGTCCCTCGCCCCAAATAAAAAACAATATTTTATTTAAATACACACAAAATATAATAACTTCTATAAACTGTAATATCTCGTGTCTAACTTATCCGATTAAACTTTTTCTCGAGCATAATGTACAAGATTAATTACGAACTATCCAACGAGTCTAATATTAACATATTTATCATTGCTCTATTAATATTTAAATATTTGGCCCAATTAAAATTTAATTTAAAATATGTCACTTTAGTCCATAACCTTCCAAAATAATAAAAATGTAACATATAAAATTATTAATCATATTTTATGAAAATATTCGGGACTTTACAATCTGCCCTCAAAATATTTTCGTCCTCGAAAATTATCTTCGCTAATGGAAGAGTGTTGGGTACTTGGTTTTAAGCTTTTCTTCCTTCTCCCAAGTTGATTCTTCAAGTCCATAATTTCGCCATTGAACCTTAACCAGGGCGACTTTTCTGTTTCTAAGTTGATGCACTTTTCTATCCAAAATCATCATCGGGATTTCTTCATATGACATGTCCTTTTGTACCTTCAAAGTTTGGTAACTTACCACATGATTGAGATCATGAAGATATTTTCTGAACATCGAAACATGAAATACATTATGCACTACAGTGAGTTCAGGGGGTAAGACAAGTAAGTGAGCTACACTACCAATCCTTTCAAGAATTTTGAAAGGTCCAATGAACCGTGGTCTCAACTTTCCCTTCTTGCCAAATCTCAATACAGCCTTCATTGGTGCTACATTTAGAAAAATTGTCACCCATTTGCAATTCCAAATCCTTTTGTCTACCACCAACATAACTTTTCTATCGATCTTGTGCTGCCTTTATTCTTGCTCTAATCTTATCAACTAACTTAACTGTTCGTTCAATCATTTCATGATCCAAAATTCTAATCTCTTCGACTTTATCCCAATAGATAGGAGATTTGCACTTCCTACCATAAAGAGCTTCATATGGGGCCATGCATATAGTGGTCTGAAAGCTATTGTTGTAAGCAAACTTCGCTAACGGCAGATGTGTCTCCCAACTACCACCAAGATCTAAAACACATGCCCTCAACACATCTTCAAGAGTTTGAATGGTTCTTTTTGATTGTCCATCCATCTGTAGATGATAAGTTGTACTAAACTTCACTTTCATCCCCATGACTGCCTGCAATCTTTTCCAAAATTTCGATATGAACCTCGGGTTTCTATCTGAAACAATGGTGAGAAGAACTCCACGAAATATTACTATCTCTCTTATACATAACTGTGCAAGCTGTTCCATGTTGAAATTTACCTTGATTGGTAGAAAATGGGCTGACTTCGTCAAATGATCAACCACTACCCAAATAACATTGTGACCTCTTGCTGATCTGAGAAAACCTACCACAAAGTCCATCGCTATGTGTTCCCATTTCTATTGTGGAATATCCAACGGTTTCAATAGTCATTATAGCCTTTGATGTTTTGCCTTGATTTGCTGACACACAATACATTTCTCCACAAACAGACCAATTCATCTTTTCATGTTTCTCTACCAAAATATATCTCGAAGATCTCGATACATTTTTGTACTGCTTGGATGTACAGCATACGGGGTGGAGTGAGCATCTTCCAATATCTTATTTCTTATATTTTCATCCTTGGGTACAACAACCTTCCTTTTAAAAGTCAGCGCGTTATCTGCAGATACTTCAAATCCTATACGTTTGTTTGTACCAACATCAGCCTTAATCTTCTGTAAAATGGATCCTTATCATGTGCTTCCTTGATTCAATAGTAGGTTGAATCATGAACGCTCTTACTATAGTCTGGGTCAGTGGAGTGACGACTTCTAATATCAGTTTCTCAAAGTCCTTTATCATGTGTTCCTGCACCGTGGGTAAAACTGCTAACTGTGATCCTATATGCGACTACGTTAGCCTTACCTTGATGGTAAAGAATTGTACAATCATAATCTTTCACTAATTCCAACCATCTCATCTGTCTCATATTCAGTTTCTTCTGTGTGAAGAAGTATTTGTGACTATTGTGGTTTGTGTAGATTTCACATTTCCCACCATAGAGATAATGACATCATATCTTTAAGGTGTAAACTACCACAGCAAGCTCCAAGTCGTGCGTTGGAAAGTTCTATTCATATTGCTTCAACTGTCTCGAGGAATAAGCAACCACTTTTTTCACGTTGCATTAGAACACAGCCCAAACCCTACTTTGAGGCATCACTATAAATTACAAACCCATCAAATCGTTCAGGTATCATCTATACAGAAGCTGAGACGAATCTCTGCTTGAGTTCCTAGAAACATTTTTCACATTTTTTCGTCCACTAAAACTTCACATCCTTTCTAGTCAACTGAGTCATCGGCCGTGCTATCTTTGAAAAACGCTCAATAAATCTCTTATAACACCAAACCAACCCCAAGAAACTACGAACCTCACCCACACTGGTCGGTCTATGCCAATTTTTTACTACCACTTTAGCTGAGTCTACCTCAATACCCTGAGCGGTAACCACATGACCAAGGAAACCCACTCGGTCGAGCTAAAATTCACACTTCTTGAATTTGGCATATAATTTCTCATTCCTCAAGGTTTCAAGTACTATTCGGAGTTGTTCTTCATGTTGTTTCTTATCTTTAGAGAACAAGAGTTTGTCGTCAATAAATACTATGACGAACTAGTTTAAGTACTAATAGAATAGTCGGTTCATTAGATCCATAAATATAGCTGGAGCAGTGGTCAAACCAAAAGGCATAACAGTGAATTCATAGTCCATAACGAGTTCTGAAAGCAGTTTTCGGTATATCACATGCCTTGATCTTCAGCTGATGATACCCCGATCTCAATTCAATCTTTCAAAAAACTGTTGCACCCCTTAACTAGTCGAATAAATCTTCTATTCTTGGTAGCGGGTATCTATTTTTGATAGTCAGATGGTTCAATTCTTGATAGTCAATGTACATCCTCATACTTCCATCTTTCTCTTCACGAAAAGTACTGGAGCCCCAAGGAGATACACTCGGTCGAATGAAACCTTTTTTCTAGCAATTCCTCCAACTATTTCAATATGGGGTTTTAGAAACTGGTGCTACTCCAGGGACCAAGTCGATTGTGAATTTCATCCGTCTATCTTGTGGAATGCTTGATAGATCTTCTAGGAATACATCTGCAAAGTCTCATACAACGTTAATATCATAAGCGGTTATTTCTACATGTTTAGACCCGATGATATTTACTAAGAATCCCTAACATGACTCATTTCTCAACATCTTCTCCGCCTGTAAAGCCAATATAAGGTTAGGTAGAGACTTGTACTTTGCCCCAAAGAAACAGAATTCATCTTCTATAGGTCGATGAAATAACACTTTTTTCTCATTACATCGAATGGTAGCATGATTGAGTCACAACCAGTCCATGCCTAAAATAACATCGAAATCTTTAATCTCCAAAAGGTACAAGTCTGTCTGTAGTACTTTCCCGTCAATCTCTATCTTCATAGCCTTAGTCATCTAATTTGTGCAAAGAGTTCTTCTTGAATAGATGCTAACTTCTAATTCATTGTCCGTTTTCACACATGTAAAGTTAGACCTAGTGACGAATGATGTAGAGATAAAAATATTTGTAGCTCCAGAGTAAAAAATTACGTAAGCAGGTACACCAGATAATAATATAATACCTGTGTTTGTAACTATATTGTTAGACTTAACGACAAAAAATGCAAAATTGAAGAACATAAATAAGTATTTCAAATAAAATACCTACTATCACATTTGGATCCTATTCCGCCTCGGGCTGATTCAATGTAAAAACTCATGCCATCCCTTTTTATTTTTGTCCTGATCATCATCTCTCTTCCTTGGAGGCTCTTACAGTTAAGAGCAATGTGTCCCGGTTTACCACATTGAAAACACATGTTCTTCCCAAATAAGCATTCACCTCTGTGGAATTTATTACACTTAGGACAAAGGATAACACTTTCACTCGTCCTATTGATACAAATTCCTGTGAATAATCTTTTATTCTGCCAGTTATGTCTATATTTGCTCTGATCGTTCCACTTTATTTTCCCCACTGACTCCTTGCTCTACTGGGAATATTGTTCAAATGTAGTCCTATGATATGAAATAGAATGAGCCATTTCCAACATTTCACGATATGAAGTGAAACGGTGAGGCAGAATGATCATGTCGATCTCCGATCGTAGTCCATTTTCGAACTTCCTGATCTTCTTAACTTCTGTATCTACCAAATGCGGATCATACCTTGAGAGTTGCAAAAAATATCTCTCGTAATTAGTAAGTGACCTATTTCCCATCTGAACTACAGAAACTCTGATTCTTTGAAGTCCCTCAAAGCCTGTGGAAAGTACTTTGCTATCACTTCATCCTTAAACTGCTCCCAAGTTAGGTTACGTTGTTGCTCTTTAGTCCTAGTACATGAGATAGATTTCCACCAGTGACTGGCTACTCTAACAAATATGAATTCTATGCATAGTACCTTTTGTGCATCCGTACAAGCAATGTGTCAGAAAATGCGCTCCAGGCCTTTTATCCACTCCTCGATAGCCAGTGGGACGAAATCAGCATAGAAAGTATTTTGTACCTACTAAATTGCTCAACCACTAAGACAGCTCCGGGGACAAATGGAGGTGCATCCTGCTGTGGTGGCGCGTTTTGTGAATGAGGTTCTTAATTCTGCCTACTCAAGTCTTGAACCGCTCGCAATAAATCACTCATCAAATTCATGTGGGTAGGTGGTGTCATATCCTAAAAATTAATATTATGTCACCCATCACATACTAGTACTAAGTTTAATATGTTATAGCTATATTATTGTAATACATAACATGAATTTAGCAAAAACAAACAAACATGCATGTCAAATTTGTTTTTTTAAGGAAAGTAGGCAATTTAAAATATTTAAATTATGCAAAAAGTTTAAGTACGTCCATCTTCTTATCCCATTACATACCTAGAGTCGTTTGAGGGTGGTCGATTGGTGATCATTGAGTGCCAATGGTCTTTCAATTTCTTACATGTTTAGAGACTTAAATAGATCATGTCTTTAAGTTTCTATATATCACATCATATCTTTAAAAAAAAAATTTATGATTCCCCCTTTTTTTTACAAGTATCACGCAAAATTAGAGTTAACAAACAGGTATTTATTTCATATAACAATTTAAATTAATCTCATCCTCATATATATACACACATTTTCCCCTCATTTTTTTAGAAGAAAAGTAACCATTGTAAATTATTTTATATCATTATCTGTGACACATATCTGCCAACTACACAAGGTTACGCATTTAAATTTAAAATTTCACATTTGCCTTGAATATCGGATGGCAAGCTGTGAAAAAAAAATACAAATAAACAAACATGGGTAAAAGGAAAAAAAAAATACCATAAATATCAAACATCCTTATCAATTGTGTCATATATGGTGGCTCACTTAGTGTGATATAAAATGCATACACATAAACAAATTTTTTTTTCAAAACTCATACCATGAATATACATATGGGTCTACAGAAAATTAAACTTGGGCTCTAATACCAAACTGTAACGACCCAATTTTTATTATATTTAAATCGTTACTAAAAATTACATTCAATAAAAAAATATACACATCAAATGTCACAACATGAGAATTCTAGTTCTAGCAATAATAAATCATATAGAAAGTTTGACCAAATAAAATTATAATCCAGATTTAAATTAACAAATCCACATGATAACAAAACAAAAAAATGCTGAAAAATAAAAATAAATAGTCACGTTACACCAAAATTAATTTATTGAGGCAACGTTCAAAAAATATTTCAAAACGCTTTGTTTCGCAACATTTAAAAAACGTTGCAAAAAGTTGTCTTTGGCAAGAAATTTAATATTTTCTACGGACTGCGGAGTGCATTGTGTCGGACATACCATAAGATCGAGACATTCCAGTTATATTGGGTCGGTCATTCTTAGCAACGGGTCGAACCCTGATTGACATAAAGAAAGGTGAGCTAATATTAAGTATGGAGGACAAGCAAGAAATATTCAATATTTTAACCTAATATGAACAACCTCCCAACATCAATGTTTGCTGTAGAATTGATGAAGAAAATCCACCTAATCAACGATGTTGTTAGAAAAGAAAATTAAATTTTGGTGGACTTCTTGGCAGAGATGTGAATGGAAATATCAAAATTTTGAAGGCGAAGGGTGTATTAATGAAAATTGTACAAAATGCAAGGATGGAATAACTTGGTTCGAGCTACTATGATAAATCATGGCAAAAAGTCAAGTTAATGACTTTAAGGAAGTGCTTCTTAGCATGCAACCCAAACTCTATCTCTTTCTTATTATTTAGTTTTTAGTTCTAGGATTGTTTATTTTATTGTCGTAATATTTTCGTTGTATTGCTTGTAGGAAGATTCTCAAGTGTGTAGGCAACAACGTGATAGAAAGCCAACCCATATCCACCTCACCAGAGCGATGACAATGACATAAACTGATGTATTCAGGAAAGTCCTAACCTTCCTATGTATTTAATTTCACATTGGGGATAATGTGTATTTTAAGTTGGAAAGGTGAATTATCAGTTGTTAATTGCCTTTATTAGTTATTTAATATTTTTGTATTTGTGTTCTTGTGTGATATGATTACATTTTGGGAAAAAAAATTGTATGCTTATGTAAGTTAGATAGTTTTGTTGGTTATGATAAATATACTTGAGAGCATGTATTAGTTGTGAACTAGGGATGAATCACATGCTTTAGTTTAATTTTCTGCTTATCTATGTGAAGCGATACAATATTTATGCACAAGTATTAATTTTAGCGTCGTATAGGAACATTAAGGTTCATATTCATAGGCTAAATAGATAACTTAGGCGATAAATCTCTTAACTCATGATTCACAACATCCTTTAACCATATACATTATAATTTAGGGTGTTCTAATCGGTGAAAGAAATGATTTAAAATTGTGGTGATTTCGGGGATGTGAAAAAGATTGTGTGAAGTGTCTCTAACTTTCTAGTATGAGCTAGGTGATGACCGAGTGCTAGGGATCTAATCCTTGTAAATTGTATTTTTTTAATAGAAAATAAGCAGGGTACTTATTCAATCTATGTTTCACGCCTATACATTTTTAATCGAGTTATTAAGTTCGTAGTGGTAATTTGAAACCTAGTACCCTTTGGTATTAAAAAATCAAAGGGTTGCCGACTCAAAGCTCGTTAGAGAGGTGAAGAAGAGGAAAAATGAGAATTCAACATGAGCTCAAAAAATTGATACAAGTGCTCAAAGAACTAATGGTTGTGGGCTTAGATAGCTAGTAAGTTTGAATCAATTAGTATAAATTAAATCATCGAAGCACTCATAAATTGGGAGAATCATCACATGAATAATTTGTTGAAGTTGCTGGTTAAAATAAACCAAATGAGATTGGTGTAAGGAATTCATGAGTGAAACTAAACTTTAGAATTACACCATAGTGAGAGAATAAAAGAGAACAAGTTTGGGGGGTGTGAATCTCACGAGCAAAGAAATGAAATAATTGACCATTGAGGCTTGGGATGTGAACTAACTTGTGAATGTACGGCATTACACATGATCCTTTATACACACAGCCACTTTGAATTAAATAAGTGGAAGTTTAGCTCTTGCATTGTGATTTTGATACAGTTAATAAATGTGATATAATGTTCTTAATACTGAACAAAAAAGGCAAGTATTTGACTAATTGTTTGTGTGTGCATTTTCCTTTAGTGATTTTCTTTTTCGTTGTGTTTGTTTACTCGAGGACTAGTTGGGGGGTATTTGACGAGTGTACTTTTGCTCACGAGTCATACACAATTTTAACTTAATTATTTGCTAGATCTTATGAGTATAGAATGTTTTTGATGTGTTTGCTAGTGTTGCTTTAAAGGTCGGGAGAGGGGATGTTAAAATAAACAAACAAACCAAGGACGAGTTTTGGAACAACAAGTCATTGACCAGGTGCTGGAAACCCAGTGCCCTGCAAGAGCAACAGATTTGGAATAGTGAGGTAGTCAATATGAGCTACACTTATAGTGCCTAGGCACTATGCTGATTAATGTCGCAGCGCTTAGGCGTTGCATTTATAGTGCCTAGGCACCACACAGTATTTTCGTCATGGTGCCTAAGTGCTGCCCCTAGAGCTTAGGCGTTGCGCCACCTGTTTTAGGGTTGTACTGTTTTGGCCCATGAAAAACCAAGAAAAATCCCAAAATTGAAAAAAAACCGTAAAGTGGAGTATAAATAAACGATGAAGGCAGTTTAAACGGGATTCTATACTTTGGGAAAACACTACAGAACATGAGATTTTGAGGAAAAAAAAATCAAAAGGAAGGAAAATAAGAATTCAAGATCTAGGTTTTGAAATTAAAATTGGAGGCAAGAAGAGAACTTGGTGCAAGATTCATCATCTTTTCTACATCTCAATTCAAAACCCAGTAATGTACTCAATGCATATCTTTAGTTTTTATTCCATTATCATGTGTAGCTAAATTTCATATTAGGGCAAACAATGTAGTCTTTTAAGACCTTTTATTTCTTTTGTTTAAGATTCAAGTTCTTTAAATGCGTATGTATTTATTTTAATTATTTTGTCATTGCTTTGAATTCTTTGGCCAATTATTCAATGACTTCGTGAATCTATTACGAATCGAGAGGTGAGTTTTAGATTTAGACCATATATTAAAATTCGATAAATTAGTATAACGTGTAGAAATACCAATATTAATTACTGTGATCTTAGATAAATTCTTAGAACTAATATTTCATTAGACTAAGCTTTATTCGCATGGAGATCTAGAATTAAATTAGTGAAATAGACTCAATGAGAACTCGAGAGAGGTAAATTGAATATAATAGATGAATTTGATCGAACACTATATTATGTGTGAATCTTGAATTAAGATTTAAATGTGATCAATAGATGAAATTGTTATGCTCAAATATTCATCTCATATTTGAATCTTCAACCAACATTTTTATGCAAATTTGATATTTTCAAGCAATTAAAACAAATCAACAATCACAACTCTTTGTTCGCTTTTGTCGAATAGTAGTTAGAAATATTAAATTAGACATTAAAGTATAGTCCTCGTGGGAACAGGTTCATTATATTAATTGTTCGATATCATACACTTGCGATTGAAAAAAAATGCAACATGGGTCTTCAACATTATGATGTTTTGGTGAGGGATGACATGAAGTGGAGTCTAAATTTGAGGCATTAGTACTCGTAGATGAAGCAAGAGATGCATTGTTTGTAGAAGATTCCAAGTTGAGATCTAGTAGAATGTCATTAGTGTCTATGGTGTCGAAAATAGGACAGTTGGATGGAGAAGTTACCGATTACTCATGGGATGGGAGTTGATTCGTTGAAGAGTCAAGTCTTGTAGTAGAATTTAAGTTTGGAGGTGATCTATGATGGTCACTTGTATTCTACGGAAGAGAATAAATAGGACAGTATCGTGTGATTAGGTAAGTGAGGACGAACTCAACAACTTGTTTTGAGGAGTGTTTTCAAATTGAAGTGAATTAGGGAAAGGAAAGATTGACGCCCATATTGAAAGAGAAATTATTTATTTTGTCATGCTCATTTAAGGGCGACAGAGAGGGAAAATGATTTTCAATAAAATGAACATGTTGGGAAAATCAATTTTGTGGTTTACAGGTTCAAAACAAATATAAGAATTGTGAACATTTAAATAACTCCAGAATATACAAGTCTGTGATCGTTGTTCTAATTGTGATTAGTATAAGGTCAAAGACATGGATAACAAAGGCATCCAAAAACTCTCAATTTTGAATAATTTGGTAAGTTATTAAATAGACATTCAAATGGCGATTTATTATCAAGTAAAGATGTAGGAAGTCAATTGACATGATAAACTACATCATTAAATGCATAAGACCAAAGGGAGAGAAGCGGAGAAGAACGGTGTAAAAGTGTAAGGCCCATCTTAATAATGTGTTGGTGACGACATTCTGTAGAAGCTACATGTTGTGGTGTAAATGTTGGAGAAATCAAGTGCTGAATTCCAAAATTTGCAGAAACAAAGTTTTAAGCCTTGGAAGATGTCTGGTAAAGCTTTTCAACCCAAAAAATTTGATTTTGGAGCCCTTTTTTTCAAATGGTGGGACCCACATGTGAGAGGGGCGATCAAATGTTGCGGCTGAGACACTGTTGCAACGGCTGCAAAATCTGAAACAGACACCGCCTTAATATTTTTTGCCACCATCTGAGTAGATTGTATTTATGAAAGTTTTAAAATACTTCTTAATCATGACTTTGAACTTTGGAAATAAGGAGAAGATGTCAGATTTATTTTCCATAAAAAATAACCATGTATATTTTGTATAGTGATCAACAAAATTAAATATTTTGTATAAATATACATAAATTAAATAGAAGCAGACTATTGAAAAATGGAGAAGTTTCCTCGAACGTCGAAAATGAGCAAATGTTGCTACTTGCCTGTAGGAGCATACTTTTTGCTATTGCTTTTAGACTTAGTATTGGAATTAGAGAAATGTTATTTTGTACCCTTCTGTTACCAGAACATTAAATAAATTTCATATTTGAACGTGAACTATTTTGATGTTAATGACAATTGTTGTTCTTTTTATTTTGATAAGATCTTAATGGTTATGATAAATTACAGAATGACATTTATATTCTAAATACTGAGTATTCTATAATAAGTATAGAAATTGAAAGGCATCACGTGATAATCCTAATAACACCTATACCTGACATTGCAAATTTGGTCACATAAATGAAAATGTAATTCCAAAATTACATAGAGATGTATATTTGGGGTCAATTGATTTTGAATCATTTGAGAAATGCGAATCATATCTGTTAGGCACAATAACCAAATCTTATTTTACTCGAAAAAAGTGAAAAATATGCACAATTATTGGGTCTAATACATAGTGATGTATGTGGAACCATATCAATTAATGTTAGATGAGGTTTCTCTTATTTCATCACATTTACTAATGTCTGTTTTAAAATGGTCATGCTTATTTGATGAAATTCAAACATGAAACTCTTGAAAGGTTTAAGGAATTCAAGCTAGATATAGAGAAACAAATAGATAAAGGAATTTTCACACCAAGATCAGTTCGAGGTGAATAATATCTAAGGGGAAAGCTTTAAAATTATCTCAAAGAGAATGAGATTATCTTTTAGTGGACTTCGACATATATATCGCAACATAACGATGTATATGAACGGAAAAACCACACACTATTAGATATATTGTGATTAATAACAAGCCATGCAAACTTCGCAAAATTATTTTGGGTCATGCATTGATTGCCACGTGTTACACACTAAATCGTGTCTCATCTAAGTCGGTCGACAAAACTCCATACGAGTTATGGAAAGGTAATAGTCTCAATTTATCTCAAATGAAAGTTTGGGACTGTGACGCTTTTATGAAGCGCACTGAATAGGATAAACTTGAATCTATATCCGATAAATACATATTTGTGGGATATCCAAAATAGATATTTGGATATCAATTCTATAATCCTATTGAGAATAAAAGTCTTCGTTTCAGGACATACGAGTCTTAGAGAAAAAATTTATTCCAGGAGAGGACAGTGAGAGCGTAATAGATCTTGAAGGAGTTCAAGAATCCACATATATAGTTGACCAAGTAGAAGAACCTGAGTCTGATCCCACACCGACTGAAAGACATATTCTTGATCAGGAAGTAGAGATTTCTGAGGACACATCAACCCCGTGTAAATCTTGCCTCCTAGAAGGTACAAATCCATGATTACTAATCAAGCATTATTAATCGAGGATGAAGAACGTATTAGTAATGTAGAAATAAGTCAAATGTTGACTCAAAGAGATAACAAAAGACCATGAAATTCGAGATGAAGTCGATGTATGTAAACAATTTAGATCTTGATCAAACAGTCTGATATGATAGAACCCATATGTTGTAAATGAGTTTATATGAAAAGGTCAGTATGGATGGAAACATCCGTACGTACAAAGCGAGGTTAATAGCAAAATATTACAAACAAAGATAAAGAGTTGGCTTTGATGAAACCTTCTAGCTAAAGTCTATTTGGATTTTGCCTACAATAGCTACATATCATGACAATGAGTTATGGCAAAATGATGTCAAAAATGTATTCCTTAATAGGAACTTACAAGAGAAAGTGTACATAACATGGCTTAAAAGTTTTGAATCTAAATATGTTTACAAGGTATGCAAGCTTAATCAATCCTTATATAGATTGAAGCAAGTCTTTTGGAACGAAAATCTTGAATTTAATGAAAAAGTCAAAATTTCATTTTATCAAAAACAAAGAAAATCAGTGTGTTTACAAGAAGATTGTGGAAGCGTTGTCGTATTCCTAATATTATAACATATTAATAAGAAATGACATCCATGTGTTTAAATTGCTGAAATCATGGTTGTCAAATAATATCACCATGAAAAATATGGAAAAAGTAACTTGATCTGTAGAGATAAATTTATAAGATTGCTTAACTCATCACAATCTACATAGATAAAATCTTGAAAAAAAATTATACGACGAAAATGAACTAGAGTTCATGGATACACTAATGCTAACTTCTAGTCAGACTAGAATGATAGAAAATCACAATCAGGATATTGGTTTTCTCTTAAGTGGTGTGTTGGAAAGGTTTCAAACTTGAAACAATTGTTGATTCAATAGATGAGCTTATATACTATTGCTTTAGAAGCAATAAAGGATGTGGTCTGGATAAAAAATAATCGTTAATGAACTTGGAGTAGTTCCTAATATTGTTTTTCACATACCTTTATATTATGATAACAATGTAGCTATCACGCAAGTGAAAGAATTAATGTCTCATCAATGATCTAAACATGTATTGAAGTGGTATCATCTCATGAGAGAGATAATACAAAGACATGACGTAAAGAAAGAAAAATTCCCACAAATTGATAATATTACAGATCCATTAACAAAGAGTTGTGGCAGTATAAACATGATCGTCATGTAGACTCTTACGGTATTAGATACATAAGTGATTGGATCTAGTGCAGGTGGAAGTTTGTATGTGTTATGCCCTACGTCTAATCAACTTTGGACATAAACACTTTTAATATATAATTGATGCAACTTTATGACAGATATATTATTTAATTAATATTCAATTAAATTAAATAATAGAATTCGTAGATTCAAATCCTAGTAATTTGTTAATCACAAGAAATTGTAATTGTGAGATACAAATTACATATGACTGAATCTTAAATCATCAATGGTCGTAAGTAATAACGAGATACAAATGTTATTATTACAGATACATCATCACATGTGACATTTTTTAATTGTGAAGTAGTATTTGATCTCACAGACTAAAGTGTAGTGACACTTAAATAAATACATGTTATAGAACAAAATATTGGAGACCCACTAGGGAGATTTCACATGGATAACTGTCTGGATTTCAATGGTTAATCTTTAATGTTTGATTGTAGAATTGGTCATTTGACTTGAGATCATTAAAGTGCCTTATATGAGGTAAGTCATACTTTGATGATATTAGATGTTGCTCTGCCAAGGAGCTGCTAATACGACATCATTCGGGTATGTCATGAATCATATGAAGGTTGTGAATGATCAATTGAGGATTCGTCACTCTTAGTTATTAAGCGATTATGATCTACATTTCATCTAATTAAGTTGATAATAAAATCATTGGCTAAGGTGTAGTCATAAGTTTAAAATGAGTTTTTGACTTACATTGATATAATTGTGAGATAAAAGATATGATCAATAATTGAGATTGGTACATATCCATATCTCATAATTGATAAGATGATATTGAGATATGACGAAAGGATTATAGTTTCACAGTAAACGAACAATTTGATTTTGTCATACCACATAACATTTCTCATCACATATAAATCTTCAACACATTGCTAGATGTCAATCTGAGACGATAAATGTAAATTTGTGATAAATTAAAGGGGTGTTTTAATTTATCGATTTTAATTAGATCAAAATAAGAATTCACATCGTTAGGTATCGCGATGGTGAACCTAATGGGTCACACACAAAATGAGAACTAGAAGAATGTAATTCACCAATTAATTAATTGACAAATGTTGGATAATTAATTAATTGAGTTGTTTGTTAATAGGCCCGAATCAATTAATTATATTAATTCATTCATTTATCAAATTTAATTAATTGGATTAATTAAATATTGGATCGGATTAACTTAAGAGACCGGCCAAATTCATTTAGACTTTTATTAATAGGTTGCTAGGGTTTGAAAAAAATCAAGAGAGGACATAATTATTCTTGGTAGCACAAGAAAAGGGAAAAAAAAAACTTTAGTTCTCTTTATTTTGTTCTCTGTGTAGATTTCTATTGGAGAATGGACGATTGTACAGCTGTAGATTGCAGAACGTGATTGTTGAAGTTCAAGAAAATCAAAAGAGTTTGTAGAATTCAACAAAGGTATAATTAATATCACAATTTCTATCTAATCACAAAGCAGATTTTTTGTGGGAATTGAAATTTATTTTATTTTCTGCTGTGCATGTATTGAAGATAATGAAGATGAAGAAGATAAAATATATATTGACTGAATTAGGCATAAATGATTACATAGGTCCTTAAATAAATACAAACTAATGTAACTAATTCTATAGAATTGGCGTGAAATCAGTTAGTTGAGCTGGAATTTAGCTGAGATGTAATACTCCCCCTCAAGATGGACTATGCAAATTAAGGATAGCCATCTTGGATAGGAGAGGGAAAAAAAACGACGACAACGGTTTGGTGAACACATCAGCCAATTGATGGGGAGTACGAACCAGTAGTAACTTGATAAAACCAGCAGTAACCTTGTCTTGAATAAAATGGCAATCGATCTCGATGTGCTTTGTCCTTTCATGGAATATTGGATTGGTTGCAATGTGGATGGCAGCTTCATTGTCACAGAAAGCCAAGGATAGAGGCAGGAATGTAACCTGTAAATCAAGGAGAAGTTAATAAATCCAAACAATCTCACATGCCAAAGAGGCCAAGGCACGGTATTCGGCTTCTGCTGAGGATCTGGAAACAGTAGTCTGTTTCTTAGACTTCCAAGAGATTAAGGAATTTCCAAGAAAGACACAAAAACCAGTCACTGATCTTCGTGAATCAAGACACGGCCCCCAATAAGCATCTGCAAAGGCACGAATTTGGAAGGATGAGAGGGCATCAAACAGTAACCCTTGGCCTGGAGCAGCTTTAAGGTAACGTAAGAGATGATGAACTACATCCAAGTGAGGCTGGCGAGGCTGCGAGATGAACTGACTTAATTTGTGAATGGCAAAAGTAATGTCCGGACGAGATATTGTCAAGTAGAGTAGGCGACCAACCAGGCGACGGAACAAGGATGCATTCTCAAGTGCCTCCCCGTCAAAAGAGTTAAGTTTGGCCTTGGGATCCATTGGCAGCAAGGCTGGCTTACATCCCCAAAAGCCAGTGTCTTCAAGTAGTTGTAAAGTGTAGTGGCACTGGGAAAGGAAAATCCCTTTTTGTGATCGCCCTATCTCCAAGCCAAGAAAATACTTCAGCTTACCAAGGTCCTTCAACTTAAATTGGTTGTGGAGGAAGACCATTAAAAAATCAATTGCCTTAGTGTTTGACCCGGTGATGATAATGTCATCAACGTAAACCAGCAAGGCAGTGAAGGATGTACCAGACCCTTTTGTGAACAAGGAGTAATCCGATTTAGACTGCTGAAGCCCATGTAGCAAAAGTGCTTAAGAGAACTTAGAAAACCACTGCCTAGAAGCTTGCTTTAGGCCATAAATTGACTTATGCAACCTGCAGACAAGCTTCTTTCCCTGAAAACCAGCACGACGATGTTCGGGATGGCCTAGAGGTAAGTCCATGTAAATCTCCTCAAATAGATCACCATTAAGGAAGGCGTTGCTAACATCCAATTGAACAAGGTTCCATTTCTTAATGGCTGCAACTGCAAGTAAAGCTTTAACAGTAACCAATTTTGCCACCGGAGAAAAGGTTTCATTTAAGTACAAACCTTCCTGTTAAGTATAGCCTTTTGCCACTAATCGGCTTTTTACCTATCCATACTTCCATCTGATTGAAATTTGACCTTGTACACCCATCTACAACCTATGGAATGCTTGTCTTTAGGCAGAACTGTAATCGACTAGGTATGATTTGCTTCCATGGTTGCCAATTCATCAGCCATGGCACTTTTCCAATGGTCATACTTTACGGCCTGATGGTAAAACTGAGGTTCCAATGTGGATGAGATATTGAATAGAAAGGAATTATGTGAAAGGGGAAAATGCCTTGTAAGGTAAGGCTTTGCAAAGAGGATATGAAGAGTGATTTGGAGGAGATGTGTTGGTTAGAAGATTGCAATGGAAATCACGGAGATAAGAGGAAGTTATGCGTGTTCTATTGCTTCTTCTAGGAATAGGTGAAGGTGATGAAACTGAACTAGAGCTAGGTGTATGAGGAACCTCATCATGATGGCATCCAAATGAAGGATCGAAATATGTATCTTGTGGAGGATTTGGTAACACGATATCAGGAAAAAGATCGATGACATCAGTGGGGGTAGAAATTGAATGGAATGGAAAGATGTGTTCGTGAAAAACAACATCTCTGGAAATGAAGAAGGATTTAGGGACTATATCATATAGTTTGTACCCCTTAACCCCGGGAGGGTAGCCAACAAAAACACAAGCCCTTGCTCTAAGATGAAATTTGGTTCTGTGAGAGTAGAGTAGAGGCAAAACAAAGGCCGCCAAAGGTTTTGAGAAAAGTGTAACTCACAGGTTTGTTGTATAAACAGACAAATGGTGTTTTGTTTTGCAAGATAGGTGATGGGGTTCTATTTATAAGGAAGGTGGCTGTAAGAATGCATTCTGTCCAGAACTAAATGGGAATTCTAGATTGGAAGAATAATGCACGAGCAACATTGAGGAGGTGTTGGTGCTTCCTTTCAACAACTGAGTTCTGTTCTGGTCGTTCTATACAAGAGTACTGATGGAGCACACCCTGAGTATTAAAAAAATCTGTGAATTTCAATTCCTTTGCATTGTCAGATCTAACACATTTTACAACTTTGTTGAACTGAGTTTTTATAAGTGAGAAAAATCTGGGAATAATGGAAGTGGCATCAGATTTTTTGTCTCATCAAATACACCCATGTGAATCTAGTAGTCATCGACCAAGGTCAGAAAATATTTGTAACCAGCATGTGTGGCCACATTGTAAGGCCCCCAGACATCATAGTGAATTATATCAAAGACAGTAGGAGATAAATGGTTGTTAGAGACAAAGGAAAGTCGTCTTTGTTTGGCTAATGGACAGATATGGCAAGGAGTAGAAAATTCTTTCTTCCTATCATCAAATCTCAACAAGTGTTTCAAAGTTTCTAACTTCTTAAAAGACAGATGTCCAAGCCTATGGTGCCAAACGTGGCTAGTCATAGCATTAGCTAAAGAAATACAAGAGTTCGTAATAGCAAAATTACAAGTATACTTTGAACTAGCAACATTATTTTGCATTGAAGTAAAATAACATGCATCTATTACATAGAGATCTCCAGTCCTTTTACCCTTGCCAATCGTCCTCAACGCCAGTAGAACCTCAATAACACAAGTATCAGTAAGAAAACTGACCCTTAAGGATGATTTTCTTGTCAAAGAACTTACTGATAACAAGTTGAATTTGAACTCAGGCACAAACAATACATCTTCAAGGACTAATTCAGGCAATATCTCCACATTTCCAATGAATTGGACAGAAATTTTGTCACGGCTAAGGAAAATGACAAAGGCATTCTCGATGTGTCTCAAATTATTAAAAGCATATTTGTTAGAACAAATATGACTTGTAGCTCCAGAATCGATCACCCAAAAGGTAGATGAACTAGTTATATGATCTAAGGAGATGGAAAGGCGAGTATCTGTCATATGATCCGAACAATGTTCCTGTTGTGTTTCAATTTGGGCAGCAGTGAGGTGAGTGTTCAGCATACCCATCAAGCACTAGTACCAAGTAGGATTTAAGGTCTGCACAAAATTTCCAACCCCACTTTGTGGTTGATTAGTCGTGTGAGTTGGTTCAGAAGTCATACCAGCTATAGAACAGTTGGCTTGAGTGCTTGGACCAGCCCGGTTGCTTAGACCTCCCTGATTACTGGCTCTTCCAAACCTTTGCCTAGGTCTATATCCAGGGGAAAAACCATGCAATTTGTAACATTTATCAACGGCATGACCTGTATATCCACAATATGTACAAACCGGTCTGTCTCTCCTCTAAAATTTGTTGACCGATTGTCCTACATTTGATCGTTTTGGCTCGTTTTTGACATAGAAGGCCATTGATTCACTGCTGTCAGGAACATTGACATTCACTTTCCTTTGATTTTCCTCTTGTACAATAAGAGCAAAAACTTTGTTAATTGGAGGAATTGGATCCATCAACAATAACAGGCCTCTTGTTTGGGCGAATGACTCGTGCGGTCCCATCAGAAAGGACATAACGTATTCCATCTAGTAATGTTCTATAAGCTTTTTATTTTCTCCACATACACATTTGCCACGTGAACATAGAGGTCTATAGTTACTCAGCTCTTCCCAAATAGTTTTCAGTTTGGTGAAGTAAGTACCTACAGATGATTAGCCTTGTGTTAAATTCATCAATTCACGCCTCAACTAGAATATGCGTGGAGCATTTTTCTGACAGTATCTTTCCTTCAGATCTACCCAAATGTCAAGAGCAGATTCAGCGTTGTAGAGTATAGATGGACAATGACCAAGGCATTACCGGGCTCAGTTCGCTCACAAAGATCAACACCACGTAGAATCACCAAAACCGACCCCTTCGATACTTTCTTCAATTGATAGCCTTTCAATAGTACCCACTCACAATAAACCACACAGGAATGATCACGAAGCGAAGAGGGTAGTATTTGTAGCACAAAGCAGGAGCAAAAACCAAGAAGAAATCACGTAGAGAAAGTCACAGAGAGTTGGCTTGAGAGAGAGGTGTGGGAATGGCATGAATCAAGAGAATGGAGGAGAGTCCAATTATATAGCCCAAGTCCAAAAATGGTAAGTTAGGTATAGGTTAATAATTAATTGGGCCATGGACCCAATTAACAATTAAGGTAGGCTAACAAACAAATAGGTGGGCCTCCAATTAAATAACCATCCAACTGAAAGAAGCTCGGGCCATGAGCAACATTAATTAATTAGGCTGCTTCCAATGGCCCGTTAAATCTCTGGGGTCGGGACATTTCATATGTGGTGTTGATTTAACGTTCAATGATATGATCGAAGTCGACTGAAATAATAACCAAGTTACATCATTGCCCGGGGAATTTATTGGGTATCAAAACCCAACAAGCGTATATCACACTTGCTGATATCTCCTTTGACACAGAATTCAGAATCCACGAAATCACCATGTTATTATTGCGAGTCCAAGCATTGAATAAATCACTAGAACTCTCTGGAGGCAGAATTGACCATCAATAAATTTCAGCTTGTTCTTCACAGACAACGCAATCACCATGGCGCGACTCCAGGAAGCATAATTGTCTCCTGTTAGAGGTTACGAAACAAGCACCAGACCAGGACTATCCGAATGGTGGAGAAAGTATGGACTAGATCCATCAATAACCGTGGAATTGCTGGCTGATTGTGGAGAGTTATGGACAGGCTGATTTTCAATCTCTGAAGCCATTGTTGATTAATTCGTAATCAGAAATGGTAAGAAGGAATCATGGAATTCTGCTCTGATACCATATTGAAGATAACGAAGATGAAGAAGAGAAAATATCTATTGACAGAATTAGGCGTAAATGATTACATAGGTCCTTATATAAATACGAACTAATGTGACTAATTCTATACAATTGGCGGGAAATCAGTTAGCTAATCTGGAATTCAGTTGAGCTGTAATAGCATGATAAGTGAATTCCCAACATCATCACCATCTTGGTTGTACACTTCAATTGACGCCACTATCTTTCCTAACTTATCTGTTTCATATATCGAGCAGAGAGAGTGCGCCTCTTATCGAAAGAGCTACCTGCAAAACCCGAAGCCCTAATTGGCAAAAGAACGTGGACAACTCTTTTCGAGCCATCCAGAAACCAAGACATCAGCCCAAGCTCAATCACAGGCCCCCAAGGGTCCAGTTCTTGTCGCACTAATGCCTCCTAGTTAGGAGCCAGCCACTGATCTTGTTTCTCTTGTTATCAGGTCATACGGAGATCCAAATAGATATGCTGGAAACTTAATGACATCCATGTGCATACCTCACAGTCCAGGTCCCTCCACTTTAGACCCATCGACTCTAATTCCACCTCCATTTTCTGATGTGCCCCCATGCGAATGGGTACTTTTAAGTTTAGCCCAGTCAAACTTTCTAAGATGACCAAAAGATAAAAAGACTATATTACCCTTAATGAAATGAATTGAATATTGCAGAATATATCCTATCTTTTATAATCGGTTTACAACCTAGTTTTTATCTTCTATCTTGAATTTCAAAATATAAATCCATTTTTTGTTCTAATAAATTAGAATAATCTATAACATATTGTTCATATTTTTCTTTAAGTCTATTATATTCTTCTGATAATGTATTAGTATTTTTTAATTGAGAAGTAATATTATTTATTTTATTTAACAGTTTTTCTAATAAATTATCTAGTCCTTCAATAGTATATCCAGGCATCAAACAACAAATATAATAAATAATCTTCTAATAACAGTAATTAAAATATCATAAACAGCAGAAAAACAATTATTAATGCAAGAATATAACATAAATAAGACAGATCTTACAGTATTAGAGCAGAAGGTAAAAGCAGATTAATATCAACGAGATTTCCCTCGAGCTTGCACCCATATGTTTGTATACTCAGATATAAGTGATCGGTGTTATTTGAATTTAAGAAAGTGGGTTATTGCCCAACACGACTTCCGCACACTCACTGATTTTCTCTCCGACTCTTTTGCATATCTCACAATGGATCTCACGCAATCACAGTTTTCCTTTCAACTCCTTGTTAAAACATTACCATGAATGGTAACATGGTTCTAATGGCTTTCTCTAACAACGCCAAAAAGGGCAACACATCAACGAGAAAATACACAAACCATCAAGACTTTCACCGTTGGAGTATAAGTAAGATAAGAGTTTTCAAGAAAATAATAAGGATGAAAAAGAAATGTTTTGAATCAACTTTGATTTCATAAACACATCACACTAATATCTCTTACATAAGAGTACTCATACATATTTCGGCTACACTCTTGGTACTTTCTCTAACGAAATTAGAACTTCATAGAGATTACCTTATTACACTCTTCACTGAAGAAAGACTGAAAATATTACAAGATATGGAAAACTAGGTAGAGATATATTTTGCTTAAGACTTGGATGCCTTCTTCTGAGAATTCGTCTTCAATTTATAGACTTCAAAAAGCTTCTACAATTATCGTTCATTATTGTTGCTTTAATTGTGTAGGGTCTTGAGAATAAAGTTCTTTTGTCTGGATCCTTTGAGAATCTTATTGTGGCATAAAGTTCTTTTATCATAATATGAAAATTATTGGGGTAAATCCACAATTTTTCTTTACTAGAATCTTTCTGATAAAGTAGTGATAAAGGGGTCCCTTCTACTTTTTCATATGTGACTAAAACCACTCATCCGGAAATTCATCTGGATCTAGAGAAATTGGTGAGATGTCACCTTCGGTGCAACATCATTCGCACTTATGTTTTGGATAACGCCAAAATTGTTTACACAGCTCTTCTATTGTCTTCAGTATCCCACTAACTAGTCCTACAAAGATATGATCACTCAATATGTCAAGATAGTGTCAATCTTCTTGTTTAGTGGGTGCCACAGCTTTACTGTAGATCATGTGATCTTGTGACTCGTACACCCATATGTTTTGTGTTTCTTCAATAATTTTTTGGATATGCTCAAACTGCTCTTTGTATCCCTTGGCTCTACGAAAAGTTATCATCTTGATTATATCTTCTGGCGTGGATTCAATAACTTCACTCTTTTCAGGCTGAAGATGTTTGGTAGTAGTAGCCATTCTGATGACATGGCTTGCTGGAAGCATCCTATTTTCTTCATCATCCCATTCAGGACTTGCAGCGAAAAATCTAATATAAATGTTCTTATGTTTAAGAACTTGACAATATCTTTCAATAGCACGGACTACATCCTTTCGTAGCATAGAAATTTCTTTTAAGGATTCTGATGGGTATTTACAGAGTATATTTCTCATTTCATACAGAGCACGAACCCAATAAGCTGGAGCTTCTGGATAGATATTAACTTTGTTATATGTTCCATACGTTAGAGTTTTCATCCATCCTCCAATACTAGTATACCAGTAGCAGGCAAGATTGAACAATACGTATGCCAGAATAAAATCGTTTTTATTTTTGATATCCATAACACCAGGAGTGTTACAGGCCTTGATAATATTTGAGCGATTAAGCTCTGGTATAGAGATACTTTCCTTCGTAAGTTTTTTCTCCTGTGAGGGAGACGAAGTAGTATACTCTTTAACGGATAGTTTATAAAGCTTTAATGCTTCTTGTTCAATATTGGCGTTAGAGCCTTCAGATTTATTGGCACTAGGGCCTTCAAATAATACATCCTTGTTGGCCTTTTCCGATATTGGCTTAGCAACAGTCATCTCCATCATCGCTATCTTGGATTCTATTGCAGAAACTTTCACACTCATCTCGAATTTCAATGTTTCGAGTTCCTTCTTGATTTGCTCAATTCCTGGTTAAGAAATCTGGAATAAAATTGTCTTTCCATTTAATATGGACAATATCAAAATTAAATGGCGCAAACCACATTTGCATTCTAATAAGTGGCCTTTCAGCTGCACTTGTTCTAAGTTTATTAGTTAACAATGGTTTTACCTGAGTATTATCCGTTCTAATAAGAAACCTTTTAGGTAACAAATAAGGTTCGAATTTTGCTACTCCTTTCTTGACGGCTAAACATTCTTTTCGATTAATATCATATCTAGTTTCTGCATCCTTAAAAGCACCTGAAGTATAAGCAACAAGCTCTTCTAGGCATTTACACAATGGATTACAAAGAAATTCTCTATGATTCTCTTTTCTTTTGAGGATTGCTCCCCAGCGTAATAGAGATGCATCAGTTTCTAAAATAAAGAAGTCATTATCATTAGGAATATTTAATTCGGGTAGATTTTCACATACTTTCTTTATTTTGTTTATCATTTCGATATCTTCTTCTATCCATTCCCAATCAACACATTTTCTAATTTTTTTGGTAAAGTGGACTTTGTATTTAGAGCAATTTTTGATAAATTTTTCAGAGCAGTTTAATAATCCAATAAAACTTTGCACCTCTTTTTTATCTTCAATTACTTCTGAAAATTCGATAATCTTCTTACCAATATGAGGTTGTTGAAGTATTTTTTCTTCTGTAAAAAATATATCCTAAGAATTCGATTTTAGTTTTAGCTATTTCTACTTTTCTTTCAGATAGGGTTAAACCATATTTTTTCGCAATATAATTTAACTTCTTAAGATGTTTGATATGTTCTTTTAGATTTTTACTATGGATAAGGATATCATCTACATAACCAATACAGAAAGTTTGTATTGGTATGATAATCTTATCCATTCTTTGTTGAAATATTGTTAAAACATTCATTAATCCAGATGGCATAACATTCCACTCGAATTGTTCTAATGGATTAGGGGTTGTAAAACTAGTTGAAGGTTTAGATACTTCATCTAATTTTATTTTCCAATATCCTGATTTACAATCAAATTTAGAGTATATTTTACTTCCTTGTATTTGTTTTATTAACAAATCTTTTATTGGTAATTTATAGCTATTAGGTATAGTTTTAGAATTTAGGTCTCTATAATCAATTATCATTCTAGCTTTTCCTCTTTTAATTTCATTATGGTTTCTAACCATAAATGCAGGACTATTATATGGACTACTTGATTCTCTTATCATTCATAATTCTAAGAGTCCTTTAATTTGTATTTTAAATTATTTTTTATCTTCTTCGCTATACGGAAATTGTTTCCAGATATCTTAGTATCTGGAATTTTTAGTTCAATGGTTACATTATGTTTATCTTTGTCCCAATTGGCTAAGGGATGTTCATGATAACATTCTTTTAATTCTAGTTTAATTTTTTCTAACTCTTCTTCTAAATTGTTAATTCTTAATACATGGATTTTTTGTTTATGATTGATTTCGGTATAACATTCACCCTGATTACCTGCAGAACTCTGATGTCTAGGCTTATGGTGTATTGGTTGATGTGCAATTCCAATGGATTCAAAACTATCTTTATATTGCGTAAATGGGCTATATGTATAGAGAAAATTTTCTCCTAAAAGAATATCATATCCAATTTTATCGGTTGCATATATTATAGGAATAAAACATTCTCTATTTCCTATAACTATAGGAACATTTTCTACAAAATCTCTATAGATTTCAACAATATCACTGGCAGTTTGGCCATAAGTCGTTTTCTTATAGTCTCTTTTATAATAATGTTCAGGAAATACATTTCTTTTACATAGGCAAATTCCAGATCCAGTATCAAGTATAGCATGAAATTTTATCATCCAATAGTCTGGTAAATTGAGAGTTATCTCAATATATGGACTAAGTTTACTAGTTTTGATTGGTCTAATTCCTTGTATCATATAAATTGATTCTTTGGTTTTATTAACGCTAGGAAGTATTTTCTGTTTATTTTCTATAATTATTTGTAGGGTGTTTTTCTGGATAACATATGGTGGTACATTTTCAAGAAAATTCATTTCAAGTAATATTGGGCTAGTATCTTTTCCTTTCCTATAATCTTTATGGATTTTAAGGTTTAATTTAAATTGTTCTCCTTCTAT
This sequence comes from Osmanthus fragrans, assembly GCA_019395295.1. Taxonomy (NCBI): domain Eukaryota; kingdom Viridiplantae; phylum Streptophyta; class Magnoliopsida; order Lamiales; family Oleaceae; genus Osmanthus; species Osmanthus fragrans. The sequence goes on from CM033362.1 coordinate 11,852,138, forward strand.
ATCAGTAAAACTTAGTTCAAAATTAACAAATGTTTTGATTACATATTTAATTCCATGATAATATGTAAGAGTTATTCCTTGTGGTAGGTTTTCTTCTGATAAATGATCAACTAAGTCTGCTCTTATATGGCTGGTACTAGTTCCTGTATTGACAAGGGCTATGATTTCTTCATAGTTATTTTGATTATTGATATATTCTATTAAGATCAAGAAGTTATCTTCCTCACACTTTCTTAGGTCAATATCAATACTATTTCTAGGTAATGTTGAGTAGTTTTTACTTGTAGATGGTCTGCTAGAACTTACGAGTTCTCTAGTACTGATACATCTTTCTATTCTTCTACTAGACATTCTAACTACAAGTTGTCCAGAGTTACTCAAAGTGGCTAATCCTTGATTTCCTACATTACTGTATATTCTTCTAGCTCGTTGATGAAAATCAAGCAATATGTCTTGTGGTAAGGAAATATCATTATCACTTAACATTCTTAGGGGAGTAAATTGTGCTAGGTTTTTAAAGTCTTCATGAATTTCTATAAATTCCCCTGAAATTTTATTGATTTCCTTTTGGTGTATAGTAGTAAAAGCATATAAAGCTTTACAATGTAAAGTTACAGCTTTACTCCTTGGTGGCATCATTAATCTATCGATTTTGTGATATAAATTTAGTCCTAGACTTAAGTTTTCATCTGATAAAGACATGGCAAATCTAGGTCTTATAGTAAATATAATTTTCTTATAAACAAGATTTCCAGAGACCATTCCTAATAGAGCATCCATAGGATCATGAAATATTCTATTATCCATCAAATATATTTGTATAGGAATATCCATTCCTTCTCTAAAATATCATTTGATCATAATTTGGATCCCTCCAATAACAATATTCTTTAATCTATCTCTAGTAGATTTTTTAATATTTGCTAATTCTCTATTAACCCATTCTCTTATTATAAGAGGTATAGTAGTATTACCTTTAACATTTTCGATATTAATAGGGATTTCGTCATACTTGACAATGTATATTTTTTGTTAAACCAAGATAATATAGGTCTTATAAAAACATCTTTATCTCTTAAATATATTTGTTTTTCTTTTATAGCTTCATATCTTTCTTCATCAAACACAACAGTTTGCGAAGTTCTTTCTTCATTATCTAAGTTGGTCTCAATAGTATCAATAATTTCTTGATTCATATAAATCTAATCATATTCAGGTTCTTCAATTTCTTCTATATCTAGTTCATAGATTGAGTTAGTTTCAGATAATTCGTCTAAATCTTCAATTATCTCATATTCTGAGTCAGATTCTATTTCTTCCATTAATCTAATGAACTTAACATTTTCTCTTCTATTTTTATTAGGACAATTGGGAGATATATGTCCTATTTCGTTACATGTAAAACATTTACATTTTTTATAAAATTCCTCCTTAGATTTTTTCTGAGGTTTCTTATGTTGGTTAAATTCCTTTTTCCAAACCTTTTTTTTCTTAAAATATTTCTTGTTGCTCTTAAATCCTCTATTTTTCTTCCAAGGTTTAAGAAATTTCTTAAATTTCTTTTTATAATATGGTTTCTTTGGTGGTTTGTGACAACCAAATTGTGGTACTGCTGCTATTTCTCCATAACAGCATAAACTAGCTTGCTTACCATGTTTTCTAAATAGGTGTTGGTACATAGATTTTTTGCACCATTCAGATATTTTTCTCTTAGCGAATGAAGTTCTCATTCCTAGAATATCAGCCTTTTGATTAGGATCTTTCCATTCTATTTTCTTCTAATAAATTTGGTACTCCTCAAATAATTTCTGACCCCATAGCCAGGGTAGTTTAAGGAAATATCTATTTAATAATTTTTTATCCTCTTCAGATATATTCCATTCTTTTATGGATTTGGATGCTTTGATATATATTTTTTCAAATTTCTTAGTATATTCATTTAATTCACACATATCACAGATTTTTAATAATTTCATTTCTCTTTCCGCTTTTAAGGTTTCTTGAGTAATTATATCAATTTTAGTTTCAGGTATAACTTCTCCTAAAAGTAGATGTCTAAAAAAAATTTCTATTCGTTTTAAAATCTCTTTAAAATTTTCAGCATCTAAACTTTTATTACTATGTATGATAGTTGTAGATTTTTCTCCATATTTGATTTGATTTTTGATTTCTTCAAAAGTTCTTCTCCAGATGTCTGAAGTAATTCCTCTAAAGGTGTGGATTATAAAGTTATAAGTTTGAGTGGTATTCCATCTATGAAAAGCAACAGCTAAATCAGTAGCTTTTGCCCAAGAATCAATAACTTCGCTTTTATTATTGATATCATCAATATCTAACCATATTCCTGTTGTAGGAATGGGTTCAGTAAATAATCTAACATGATTGTTATCCATAAGATGTATAGACTTGGTTGCAATAGTCTTTGGACCTTTTCTAATATTATAACCTGCTCGCTTATTAGTTATTCCATGTTCTTTTATCCATTCCAAATTTCAGTCATCAGATTCATCTTGAATCCAATCAGTAGTGACATTAGTTCCACTAGTTTCTCCGACTATCGGCTCAACTTGTTCATTTAAAGGTGGAGTATTAATTTCAGTAGTCTCATCTTTAGGTGGAGGATCATTCATATATATATATTCTCAGTTTGGATAGCTAATTGTTCTAAACTTTGTTTATAAGCTTCTAATTCCTCTCCAGTAGCTTCAAAGAATTTATTTTCTAATTCTTCTATAACGTATGCCGGTAAAGGTGGTTCAATTGAAGTATAAGAATTATTTTTAAGTTTTAATTCTGTAAATTTTGATTCAATTTGTTTATATAGGATTTTTGGTCCAATCTTAATATTATCAATTACAATTTCTAAATTTGATTCAATATTTTTCACATGAGTCATGATGTCTTGATTCATCCTATCGGTTTTTTCAAAAGGTAAAGCATAATTATCATATTATTCTAAAAATTGATTTATAATAATATCTTCCTCTTCATATTCGGGAAATTCATCTACTAAAATTTGTAATGCTTTATTTTTTACTTCAGTTAACTGTTGAGAATTATTTATTTGTTTTATCTCTTCACTTAGAGATTTAAATTTGCTACTTAAATTTGTCGCTAACTCTTGTAATTTAATTCTATTAGTATTAGTTAAAATAACGACATTTTGTAATTCTTCTAAAATTAGTTTATCTTTTCTATCCATTCTAGAAATTTTTTCTAAAGTTCTAAAAAATTTCTTCAGGTGTACTAGACTCTGATACCAATTTTGAGAAAAGACGAAAGCGTTAATATAGATCAAAAATAGTTTGAGGACTAAATTGAAAATATTTTATATTAAGATGACAATTGGTGCAAATTTTATATTTAGGGGTATTTTAGGTAGTTAGTAATGAAAATTTTGGTCAATGGCTATTTTGAAAAATTGAATGGGTTAACCGGCTATTTGCCACCTATTCCTCCCCATGCGAATCTCTGAACCTCTTTTCTGTTCGGGCAATGCTTCTTGAACATCCCCCTGGACAATCAGGGGTTGCGTGGAACCCGCTGTTGGGGGGGCGTCTGTGGCGCACAGAGATTCGCATTAATTTGTCTTCAATAAAGCTCCTTCATTCAATATCTTTTACGTTCCTCATTTAAAAATTAAAAAATGTTAGCATTAATCGGTCTTTGATAAAACTCAAAATTAAACTCGTAAGCAATTGAAATCTATGCTAAGAGGACTCACAATAATTTTTTTTCTTGGTTAATGTATTTTGGGTCTAAAAGGCTAGCTAATTATGACATCCATATCCTCAAGAAATTTGGCCCAGAAATTAAGGGGGTGTTTTCTTTGCTTTTTCGGGCCGTTTTCTATTTTCGATTTTTCAAAATATTGAAGACGCGTTCTCTTTCCCATTTTCGAATACGAGTTTTTGAAAACAGCTGAAAATTTTGTGAAGAAAACAGAAAACAATTTTTTTACGTTTTGACTGTTTTCTTCACAAATCTGCCAAAACTCAAAAAATATGGGTTGAAAAATATTTTTTCAAAACGACAAAAAGAACGAGTTTTCAACAATCTCAAAATGGATACCCAAAACACAAAACACAAAACGAATTCAAAACTCAAAACACAAAGCTGAAACACGAAGAGAAGATTTTCATCTTAACATATCCGTTACGACGACTAATAATTATTTTGGTTTGTAAATGTTTTGGCGCAATAAACCCTAACAAACCTTTGGCCCAAAATTAAGATTTTCAACGGCCGTTTTTATCTAGTCGGCAAATATATCTTGTCTATACCGACTAAAAAAATCTTTTGGACTGTAAATATTATTTCTAATGGCTACTATTTGGTTGATCAGGAAAAACTGGTCGACAAAGATTATTTTCATTGACTATTTCAATTGGGTCGATAAAACATTGATCGGCAAGGATATGGCAACCGGTCTTACATACCGGATTTTACATATAAAAAATATAAACTCTAGTGTTCATGAAGAACATACAGAGGAGAAGATGAACGAATTTTTCACTCAACAATTTTTTTCATTCATTTTCTTCTAATAAATCTGGAAATACATGGCTCTATATATAGCCAAACTCAGACATAATTACTAAAATACTTTCTACCATACTTACCTACGTCTATACTAGACAATACTTGACAAAAGCTTAACTTATAATAGATTAAAAATTAGTCTAACTTTCATCATTTCATAATTCGACTATGACCAAAATATGTAACTAAATACAAATCAAAATATATTTGTTTGGTTGACAACAAAGTGTCACCATAACTAAACTCTAGATTCTTGCCTCTGTATCTCTAATATTTATATTTGAGCTGTCGCGATAAAAATAAATAAATAATAATAATAAGTGGGAATTGCAAGAAATGTTCATTTTCACATGTCCATTTGTAAAAATGTCTACCATTACAAAAATATCCATTTTGAAATAATTTAGACCAAAATATCCTTGATAACAATTTATGACTCCACACTAATCCCAAAGTGGACATTTTTTGCAAAATGTTATTAGTCAATAAAATTTGGACACATAACCTACTCTATCTATTTTAAAAGTAGACATGTCAAATCACAATAAATGTTATTTTTCTCATTGACACGAAAATGTCGAGAACTACATTTCAAATATAGAGAATTGTCATGTTCGAAATAAAATGTCATTCTAGACAAATGAAGTATCAAAAATGACATATGAAATGTCGAGAATATTATTTTAATGTAGTTTATCGTGAAAACTATTTCTCGAAATTCATGATAAATTGAAAAAAAATCAAATATCAAGGACGACATTTAACGTGTCGAGAATATCATTTTAATGTAGTTTCTCATAAAAACTACTTCTTGAAATTTGTGACAAATTGAAAAAAAAAAAATTAGTTGCTTCATTTTTTCATTAAGGGCATAATAGACAGTTTGCTACTAAATTCAAAAGTTGAGACATTTTTCAATTGACACCCATAAAATTAGACATTTTTGAAAATACCCCCAATAATAATTGTCTTATAGTTGTATTTCATCTTAGCTTTAATTGGTTATGTCCTTCAAACACAGACATACGTGACAAGAACAATAATACAAGAATACGATTATTTGATTCACACACGAATACTAAAAAGAAATCAAATTTTTGAGAAAACTCCCACAATTTCACTAATTTTTATTTAAAGTCCAACCAAGAAATTGAAAATGCATAAAGTGTTTAAATAGTAATTCTAAGACCAATAAAAATCCTAAATCCTAAATCCTAATAAAAGATTAAAATAACCTTAATTAAATAACATAGAAATAACATAAAACAATAAAACAAAATATTGGATTCGACTAGGATTGACATTTCTGCTCTATCATTCTCCTCCGACTGAAGAAGATTCATCGTGCTTTCACCCAATGCCTCGTCGAAGCATTAGGAATCTAATGATATATGGCTACAACTCACCTGTGCATAGGCAGACCGACAAGCCATCATCCCAAACTTCTTGTTTGCTGTATGACTAGCAAGTGCCACCAACATATCAAGCTTATGTTCTCTGACCGTTGTAGAAACTTTTTCCTCGTCATTCCTTATCACCAATCGGCTAGCCTCAATCACTGTGTATACCATCCAAAATTTGAAAATTTTAACTTTAAATAGTTGTTTCTTTTAATGGGATACATTGAATGCCACTGTTAATTAACTTTGTTACGGCCTGCATATGCATGCTGTAGATAAATGTCTTTTTATATAGCATCCATATGCATGCCTTAAATAAATGACATTTTTTTTACGGCGTGCATAGGGAAGCCACCTTAAATGCAACTTAATTTTTAAATTATTTAAGTATTGAGAAGGGCTCAATATAATACACCAAAAAGTAGAGTTTATCTAAATAATTACTAAGAAGATCGTTAGCCTACTCAAAAAATTGATACCAATACAACAGAAGTATAGACTAATATTTCAAAATATTACAAAATAATCGATCCATATATCAACAAATTTGCTTCTTTGATCAACAGTTAGCTATTCCCAAATATAATCAACTCCCTGTACATCACATTTTGTTATAATATTCATTTTTTGATAAAATGAAAACTGAAATAGTCAAAACAGAAAATGAAATCTTCTAACTGAGAGAGAAGCATTATGCAATAGCATTGTAAACAAGCCTCACATCATGCTGGAGAATGGTAAAATGATCAAAAAACGATATGTTACTTTGGTGAGAAGGATGGGGAGAACAATCGATTGTTTGGAGTTTTCTCATAGGGAAGCAAGGTAGCAAAGCAGCACTATCACATAAGAGATCATGTCCTCCTTTGTTGCTGGCAATTCTGCATCATGCTGTGGCTTATTGAGCTGTATTTCCGCCATGTCAATCTTTACAAAATTATCGATTAGAAATCACACACTGTGGAAGATACAAGGCAAAACAAAGTTCGCGCACATTTTCAATTCTATCAGTGTTGATAGAAATGAGGGAAATTTCATGAACACGTATAATGCATTATTAATGTTATATTTGATACTTTTGTTGTCTTTAAGTTAAATGCTTTATTTATAGTTTATCTTTTGTTTAATGCAAGTTGTAGTAGACATGTGGTCTATGTTAGCAAGTGGTAGGTAGGTGTGATGTATTGGAGTATGGTCTCTTTTGTTTAAGTATGGTCTAGCCGTTCACTTATTTTCTATGAATGAAAAGTTCTTCCTCATCTTCTTCTCTTTGTTTTTCATATTCTATCAGTGGTATCAGAGCTGATATGATCTTTGAAGGATAAAAAAAAAAAAAGAAAAAAGTGAGAAAAATCTGTAAGCTGAGCAAAAATCGTGTTCTCCATGCAACCGGTAAGCTCATTACAAATATAGTAAGCTCCTTGCAAATACCGTATTATAAAACTTGAAATCCGGTAAGCTCTTTAAATCTGGTAAGTTTATTGAAATACGATAAGTACAGATCCTCCAAATACGGTAAGTACTTCAAAACCGGTAAGTTTATATCTGGTAAGCAAAGATTTTTTGCTCATATCCAATACGTTGTGCTCAAATCCAGTAAAACTGAGATCAAACACGGTAAGCCTGATTAAAATTGGTTAGATCATCACCAGCAACAAGATGGCTTCAAGCAATTTCTCAGCTCCTCTACCTTCAGTGTTTATGGGTGAAAACTACGATTTTTGGGCTGCAAAGATGAAGGCTTATTTGAAAGCCTATGATCTGTGTGAAATCATAGAATCTGGAGCAGAGCCACCGCCTCTTAGAGCAAATCCTACTATAGCTCAGTTGAAGCAAAATAGTGAGGAGGTTGCAAAGAAGTTTAAAACTATATCTTGCATTCAATCAGCCGTCTCTGATTCAATCTTTACCAGGATCATTACTTGTGAGACACCAAACGAAGTCTGGGATAGATTGCTAGAAGATTTTAAAGGAAATGCAAGAACAAGGCAAATACAAGTTCTCAATCTTAAAAGAGAGTATGAGGCATTGAAGATGAAGGAGGCTGAATCTGCTAAAGATTACTTAGATAGATTGATGAAAGTTGTGAATAAAATAAGGTTGCTAGGGGATGATCTACTTGATAAGCATGTGGTAGAAAAGGTTCTCATCAGTTTCCAGAGACCTATCTACTATAACCTTATCTGAGCTCATAAATGCTTTGCAAGCTACTGAGCAAAGAAGGCTGTTTAGACAGGAAGAACAAGTTGAAGGATCTCTATTTGTCAAGGGAAAATATAATGCTCAAACGAGCTTTGGTGGGAAGAAGCATCAGCCTGAGAAGAAGAAGTTCGAAGGCAACAAAACTGCTGTGAAAACTAATGACTATCCACCTTATCTACATTACAAGAAAAAAGGGCATTCACCTAAAAGATATTGGTTCAGACCAGATGCAATGTAGAACCTACAAACAATTTGGACACATTGAAAAGGTGTGCAAAAACAAGAAGGTGAAGTAGAACTTGCAATAGGCACAAGTTGCTGAAAGTCAGCAACAATATCAGCATGAAGAGTATCTATTTGCAGCTACAAATCACAAGATGAGTAGTGAAGTTCGAACATGGCTATTGGATAGTGGATGCACACATCATATGACTTTAGACTCCAGCATCTTTATCGAACTTGACAGCAAGTACAAATCAAAAGTGAAGGTGGAAAATGGTGAATATGTCGAAGTGGAAGAGATTGGTGTTATTTCTGTACAAACACCAACATGTGTTAAACACATTTCAGATGTTCATTATATTCTTGATATTGATCAGAACTTAGTGAGTGTAGGCCAATTAATTGAGAAAAATTATATTTTGATTTTCAAAGAAAATGGCTGTACTATATTGGATGCAACTGGAAGTGAATTGATGTCTGTTAAAATGAAACAAATGAGTTTTCCCTTAAATTGGAAAAATGTGACATCATATGCATATCCTAGCATTGTTATAGAGTCTTCACTTTGGCATAAACGATTTGGTCATGCAAATTTCACCTCACTTAAGCAATTGCACAAGCTGGAATTTGTTGAAAAATTGCCTGATATATGTGATGATGACTGTGTCTGTGATATATGTCAATTTGGCAAACAAACTAGATTGTCATTTCCAAAAAATCAGTCAAGAAGAGCTACAAAGAAGTTGGAATTAATCCATTTTGATGTGTGTCCCAATGAGAACACAAACTTTCAATGGCAGCAAGTATTTTGTGCTCTTCATAGATGATTTGACAAGAACGTGTTGGGTGTATTTTTTGAAAATGAAATCTGAAGTTGCTAGTATATTTCAAAAGTTCAAAAATCTGATGGAAAATGAAAGTGATAGCAAAATTAAAGCCATCAGATCTGACAATGGAAAAGAGTATTGTTGCAGCCAGTTAGACAATTTTTGTGAAGATATGGGAATAAAGCATCAACTAACAATTTCTTATTCTCCTCAGCAAAATGGTGTTTGTGAAAGGAAGAATAGAATTGTGATGGAGATGGCAAGATGCTTGATGCTAGAGAAGAAAGTTCCAAAGGAGTTCTGGGTAGAGGCAGTGAGTACTTATGTGTATCTTCTCAACAGGTTACCTACAAAAGCTTGAAACAAACTGACTCCTTTTGAAGCTTGGTATGGATTAAGCCAAATGTGTCCCATTTGAAAGTGTTTAGCAGCATATGTTACACGCATGTACCTGATATAAAGAGGGATAAATTGAGTCAAAAGGCTGAGGTTGGAGTTTTAGTTGGATATTGCAATAATGCTAAAGGCTATAGGGAATTCAATCCCCTTAGCAAGAAGGTATTTTCCAACAGAGACATCAAAGTTGATGAAGAAGTCTCATGGAATTAGGAATCAATTGCTAGCAATCAACCTCAAGTTTCAAATGTCATTCCTTAGTCAGTTAACACTGATGTTAATGAAGTAGAAGAGGGAACTGATAGTGATTCAAATCCTGAAAATCAAGTGTAAAGAACAAGGCCACTTACAGACATATATGCTAGATGTAATTCAACTACTTTGGAACCTTCAAACTTTGTTGAAGCTGCAAACTCAAAAGAATGGATAAATGCTATGCAGAAGGAGTTAAACATGATAGAAAAAAATGGAACTTGGCTACTAGTTGACAGACCAAAGGATAAACATGCAATTGGAGTGAAGTGTGTGTATAAATCGAAGCTAAATCCAGATGGTTCACTGAATAAACTCAAGGCCAGGCTGGTAGTGAAGGTATATGCTCAACAATTTGGTGTAGACTTCAATGACACGTTTGCACCAGTAGCCAGGTATGAAACCATTAGACTGCTGTTTGCCAGAGGCTGGAAGATAACCAATTAGATGTCAAGTCAGCGTTTCCGAATGGAGACTTGGAAGAAGAAATATTCATTGAACAGCCTAAAGGTTTCCAAGTTACTGAGAATGAGGAGAAAGTGTATTTGCTAAAGAAGGCCTTGTATGATTTGAAGCAAGCTCCAAGGGCTTGGCATAGCAAGATTGATGAACACTTGAGCAGGCTTGGGTTTTTGAGAAGCATGAATGAACAAACTTTGTACATAAAGGAGGAGAAGAATGAGATGATCATCATCTCATTGTATGTTGATGATCTCTTAATTACTGGCAGCAGTTGTACATTAATTGAGGAAATAAAATGTGAATTGAAAAACGCATTTGAGATGACAGATCTGGGAAAAATGCAATATTTTCTTGGCATGGAAATATTTCAAACTCAAAATGGTATATTTGTGTGCTAAAGGAAACATATTAGAGAAATGCTAAAGAAGTCGAGCATGGAAAACAGCAAGCTAGTGAGTACTCCATTGATTTTGAATTTGAAACTGATGAAGGATGATGGAACTAAGAAGATAGATGAGAAGGTGTATAGAAGAATTATTGGATGCCTTCTATACTTGACCTCTACCAGACTTGACAGCACATTTGCAGCCAACATCCTATCCAGATTTAGACATGAACCAAGTGAACTTCATTTTCAGGCAGCGAAAAGGGTGCTGAGGTATGTGAAAGGAACTAAGGAGCTAGGAATCTGGTTTAAAAAATCAGAAAGATTGTTATTAACTGGATTCATAGATAGTGATTGGGCATGTCCAGTTGATGACATGAAAAGCACCTCAGGCTATGTGTTTTATGCTGGTTCAAGTGTCATGTGCTGGAACTCTATGAAACAGAAAACTGTGTCTCAATCCATTGCAGAGGCAGAGTACATAGCAGCCTCAAAAACCACTAATAAAGCTATTTGGCTAAGAAAGGTGCTGGAGGATTTAAAGCACAAACAAGAGGATGCCACAATCATTTTCTGTGACAATCAGTCAGCAATGGCAATGGTGAAGAATCCCGTGTTTCATAGAAGGACAAAATACATAAAGATCAAGTATCACTCGATAAGAGAAGCTCAAGACATGAATGAAGTAATGCTGGTACATTACAATTCTGAAGACCAGTATGCTGACATTTTACTAACTCCTTGTCTAAGGGAAGATTTGAAACATTGAGAAGACATCTTTGTGTTTCCAACAAAAGTCTCAAAGAGGAGTATTAATGTTATATTTGATACTTTTGTTGTCTTTAAATTAAATGCTTTATTTATATTGTATCTTTTGTTTAATGCAAGTTGTAGTAGACATGTGGTCTATGTTAGCAAGTGGTAGGTAGGTGTGATGTATTGGAGTATGGTCTCTTTTGTTTAAGTATGGTCCAGCCGTTGACTTGTTTTCTATGAATGAAAATTTATTCCTCATCTTCTTCTCTTTGTTTTTCATATTCTATCATTCATTACACAGGGAAAGGGGTTAAAAGTTGACAATATGCTTCAAGAAAATCAAAATAGTAGTAGAATAACCACTTAGACAATTTAACAAATACGTGAAGGAAGCTGAGATGCAAACAAATAATAAAACCCAGAATATAAACTCCCCTAATCCCAGATGTGTGATCCACCTTAATTTCAAATTTCTTAAGTTTGTAATTTTTCGGGGAGAAGTTGAACAAAAACACCAAAGTTTTGAAAAAGTATGTTCTGAATTCAAGATTGTAAGAGAGAGAGAGAGAGACTAACTGCGTGTGCGTATGGAAGGACCAGTTTTCAAATCCTACTAATTGCAATTGGAGCTGCGATACGAGATCCAATTGAACGGCAGAACCCTTCTTCGGTGCCCGCAATATCCTTCGGGTAGCAATAAGGACTTAGTATTAAAAAAGCCTCAAGTGAATAATGTAAATGAATCTTGCCAGCACCATTAGACACACTGATTTTGAGAAAACCGAAAGGTTAGATTTGCAGAAATTTTAAGAAACTTGGTAAGGAGAACTGAGAAAAGGAGTTGCTAGGAAAAAGGAAAAGGGCTTGGATCGTTTGTTTTGCTTAATTAACGGATGATTGAACCCCTGTAGATGATGCTTGCCGATGTAAACGGGAAAGGGGAAAAGGATTTGGTACGAAGATTTTAGATATATGCTCATTTTTTATATTCTAATGAAGATGACGTCGGGCAAGATACTGAATATCCTGCAAGCTAGTCTAACAGATGATTCACAAGAAGAATGCTAGAATAACACCAAAATACAAAGAAAACGTCTCTGAAATTCAACTTAATATTATTATTAATCAAGCAATTATCTCGTCCACAAGCCGGACTTTATAGCTAAAAATCGAATTGTGCCAAAAACAGCAAAATCCCAAAAATCACGCCAAAATAAAATATGGAATAAAATAAGAAACCTGTAAAAAAAAATCTAGCTCAAATCGAGTTAAAAATCACTTCTTTACTTACGAATGCAATATTACCAAAAAAAGGTAAAAATTATCATAAAACAGATATTCAGAAGCGAAAACAGCTGAATTTGAGGTCGAAAACGATGCTCACAACGTGTACCCCGAAACAATTCCGAATTGGAGTTACGGGCTTGATTCTGACAACTGTAGTCAAAGTTATGGCCAAAATACCAATTACTTGCCATATTTGCGCCGATCCATTATTTCGTGATATTTTAATGCCATTAACGTGCTATCTGACAACTAGACATCTGACTCAATCTCTCCCACATCAGAAAATAATAGAAACACTTGTCCATTCATTAACTTCATATCATATAATCTATATTATTTTAACGATTCTTTGTTACATGATCAACCTTTATGTCTTAAATATGTTAGGGGTCCAATGTTTGCAAGTCGTTGCGTTGGAAACAAATCAAAATATATTAGAAATTAACAGAACGACACAAGCAACATTACTTAGAAGAAAACGACTTTTATGTCGTTCTACTTTTAAACACAATTATAAAATAGTCACTCTTCATTCGTACATTAAGAAGCAATAAGTTAAACTCATTTAAGTTATACAGAGTAGATAATGGTTATATTGCTTTTTTTTTTTTTTTTAATATAACGATTGTAATGTTGTTCTACACTGCACATAACGGTTGGAGTGTCGTTAGATTTCAATGGTTGTAGAAAAACAAAAATACAGTAAATATGAATATCAATAAGTTCTAAAGTATCATTCCATATTATATTCAATAATAAAAGTACATTGTGCATGAGATTTGTAAAAATACATTTCTTCTTTCTTCAAATGCAATTGAATTTTCAATGTAGATAATATGGTAACCAAATTATTATTCAATTATCCAAAAGATATTCAAAATAGGTGAAGAATATAATGAAGAACGTGATTTTATGGTAGGAATCACAGAAGCCAAAGAGAAGAAAACAGTTGGTTGTGATATTGGGGCCCTAAAATTGAATTGAAAATATAATGGAATTGAGGATTTAATTGAATTGATAAGGGTGTTGGTTTTAATGCCTTTTCTAATGGCAGGGATATTTATGGCATTTGATGTTTTCTATCTATTATATTTTATAATTGGGGGCCATTTGACCAATAAACATTGAGAGGAGATTATTTAACCAAATACATGGTTTGACTAGACTATTTAACCATTTCTCCCATGAATATGTTATACACCTTCAGCTTTTATAGAAAGATAAAGAATTGAATTTTATACAAATATAATACAACAAATTCATTTTTTTTTTAAATGTTTCATTTCTTTTACTTTCCAATCAATACCAACAATTTCACTATTTTTTTCCTTGTTTTCAATTAAAAGATTTATTGGCAAATTAGGCCTAGTAGTCAGTAGAGCCTCGGTGTTGTTAAATTGATTAATGCAACCTTTTTAATTGTTTCTTTTTACGTATTAATTACGATGTAATAAGGGAAGATATTCAAAATCCTTCTCTTTCAATCTCTCCCCTCACTGTCTCAATTCATTATCTCTCATTGCCTTTCCCTTCCTCGAACTTCCCTCTATCGCTCACTCGCCAATCTTTTTACCATATGGCCACCCCTCTCCATTCTGCCCTACTTGGATCAACTGGCTTTTCGGGCAAACGCCTCCACGAATTTCATTTGGATCCACAAATTGCCCTCCAGCTAGCCCTTTATATTAAGCAAACTGTCTGATCAAGGCTTGTTTACCATGGGGCAGAAAGATATATACGCAAGGCTCTTCAAACCCAGTCTTTCTGACAGTGGCACAAGGCTTTGTCTGTTCAAATTCTTATATTTTTTTTTTCTTTTCTGGTTCTCAATTGTGAAATTTGATTGGAGTACTGAGTTGGTCCTCATGGTAGGGCTTGGCGGAGCTTATTACTGGAGTTTTGTGAGTGCTCGGTATGAAAATTCTGTCCATGTACATTAGTACGTCCCTAATCATTTGCAATGCCTTGCTATGCTCTGTCCATTTACGGTTAAGCTCCTCCAGTAATAAGCTCCAGTGAGATAGTTTTATAAATGCAGATTATGTATTTTATCAATATGAGTTTTGGATGTGAATAATATATAGATTACTCTTTTTTAAATCTAAAGGTCCGTGTTTCGTAAAATAAGTTATTGTGATTTTATCGATATGGTGAAAGATATTTAGACGTACAACTTAGTGCGTACTCATATATGTAAATTCAAGGTTATCTGTGTTTGTGCGTAAGATTGTGTTGCGTGTCTTTTTTATTTAAATTTTCAAACACACACATATAAGCATCTAGTTAATTGCTCCAATGAAATGTTGCGACATTTTCATAAAAAAAAAGGTGACGAAATGTTATATTTTTTAGTTTGTCAATTTTTTGAATTTTTTTACTTTTTGAGTGTTTGTCACAATTTTATTCCGTCACTTTTTTTTGTGTAAATTTTTTAAATTTGTGTCACTTTTTTAAATTCGCCAATTTTTTATTAAAATTTCTTTCACTTTTTTGAAGTTTTGACTTTTTTTATTTTAGTATTTGTCCCTTTTTTTTTTAATTTATTCTCACTTTTTTAGTGTTTGTCACTTTTTTAGTCACATTCTTAATTTATATTTTTTTTAGTGAGAAACATTACTTTTTAATAAAAAAGACATTGTATGTCATTTTTTTTTTCAAAAGATGTATGTTGTCGATTTTATGTCCTGCAAGTGTACGAATCGTAACAAATAGTAAAGTAGACTTTTTGAGTCCGAATTATCAATCCCACAAGGACTATACTTTAGTACTCAATTTATTATTTCTAACTTCTATTTGATTAAAATAAATACGAACAATAAATTGTTGAGAATTTAAACACTTAAAATTAAATTAAACGCAACAAGATCGATTGAGATTTCAACTAGTGAATAAATATTAGGGCGAAACAACTTCACCTATTGATCACCTTTACTCATTCAATCAAGATTCATAAAATCTAAAGTAGTGCTTATTTAACTAATTCAATCTCATATCTCTATGCGGATCGATTTTAATTAGACGAAACAATGGTTCTAAGAATTCTATTGCAACCGCAATCATTAGTATAGGCATCTCTACACATTATATCAATTTACCAAATTTTAGCTATATGGTCTAAACCCAAAACTCACATCTCGGCTCGTAAATAATTCACAAAATCATCTAATTAGTGATCAAGTAATTAGATACATTAAATCTATAGTAAATCAACACATAATATAAAAGAACAACAATCTCAAATTAAAGAAATAAAGTATCCCAGTTCAGTTATATTGTTCGTCCTAAAATTAGATTTAGCTACTCATAATATTGAGAGGAAAACAAGAAATTATCGTAGAATACATCACCAAGTTTTAAATAAGAATCTAGAATAAGAATTTAATTTTGCAACAAGATCTTCTTCCACTTCCAATTTATGCTTCACAACTTGGTTTGCTCGATGTTTTTATCTCTTGAATTTCGCCTTTGAATCTCCAATGATATGCGTTTTTCTTCCAAAGAGTAGAATAAATCTTGTGCTGTTTTTTTTCCCTTTAATTTCTTCTCAATCTCTCAATGGTTGCAATGTGTTTGTTATTGTTTTTAATGCGTAAAAGAGGCTAGAAGAGTTCTTCTATGTGTAGTCCTCGTTCCGTATTTATAAAAGTCGATAAAATAGGTCAAAATCGCGTACAATTTGGTTTCCAAAAGAGTTTGAATCGCGAAAGGAAATTGCTTATTCATCTGTGAAAATGGCCTGCGCACGCACTGGCATAACCATCGTGCACGCGCCATTGAGTCGTATAGCTCTCAGGTTCAAAAAACAAGGTTGGTACGCGCGCCGTGATTTTTCCCCGCGCCAGGGGTATGCGCGGTTTTGTCCGTGAGCGACTTTCGATATTTTGGTCATGACTTTCTCTTCCAATGTCCAATTTTTTAGATTTAAAGTGTGTTAGAAATATATCTGAAAGAACTACATTTTTTTTTTTTAATAGAAATAACTTGTTTCCAATTCGAACGTTTGTTATCAAAAAAATGTGTCTTTAATGGGAGGCTAAAAATTCAGAGCACATCTTCTTTGGCTGGAAATTGATTTGTGCAAATACTTCAATTCTATTTCACTCCTTTGACCTCCAACTGCATCCAATTGATCATACATGTTCTTGAATATTCATCATGAGGTTTGTCACAACTTTTGAATATTTGCACTTTGGTCCCTGAACTTTAGATCTTGTCATTTTCACCGATTTTTCGGTTCTATTAATTACAATTACATTCATCGAGTTTTATCTAATAACACATTATATTATAAACTCGGTTGTAATTTTATTAAGAGAACCATGAAATTTCGATATTTTAGAGCCCGAATAAGTGTATAAAATACACTTATCAATGTAGAAGAAAATTAACCATCCCTAAATCTTTTTCGATTTTTGTCACTTTCTTTTTAATATTTTACATTTTATTTAATAACTTCAAAATCCTAGTTTAATATGTGTAACTTTTTTATTTCACCTTGTATCACTTTTTTGAATTTGTCAATTTTATTTTAAAATTTTGTCACTTTTTTTAATTGTCACTTTTTTCAGTTATGTTCTTGATTTTTATCACTTTTTTTTAGCGACAAACATCAATTTTTAATAAAAACAACATTGTATGTCATTTTTTTTTAATAAAAAGTGAGACTTATTATTAAAAGTGACACAATTTTTATAAAAAAGAAAAAGGAAGTGTCATTCTATCACTTTTTAATATTACACAGTATTTTTAACTTTTAAAAAACATTTCATACGATTTTTAAAAGACCTCAAATTTAAAAAGTATTTTTGTAAGTTGCCCAAGATTTATCCGGACTATTTGTATTTGTTTGATTTTCACCCTATTTATAAGTTTTTTTAATTACGTATAGTCACCAATATAGAGCGGAACAGATGTGCCCAAAATGCTAGTGGAGTACTACAAAAATAAAATGGATATTTTTTATTAATCCTCAATTTATGTTTACATAATAAACTATTGAGGACACATCATTTTTATTCAGTACATAACATCATGTTTATTCAATACATAATTAATGACGAGCCATTCTTTATAGGTTACATTGGCAGAATGCTTTGTTCATTCCTGAATAAATTAGTTGGATCCACCTTCTTCTTCACATTAACCAATCTTCTGAAATTACTCTTGAAATACTTAAATCCCCAGGCACTTGCTTGTTTGAAGATCGTATTCCCTTTAATATTGTTCATTCCAATATCTAAATCCCGATAATTGAAATATGCAGCTCTTGGAGATTTTGACACATAACGAGCCATGAAACTATAAAGCCTCCGGATCCAGTTTATATGTCTTCCAGATTCTGCATTCTCTGCCCAGCCTACTGCATAGTGAATCATGAATATGTTGCCAGATCGATGTGGGAAAGGAATTTCTGATTCTGAGAAATCATTAATTCTCCCTCCGTACGGACTGAATTGCAATTCAGCCCTATTTTCTTCCTTGAGAAATTTCCATATGCTTTTAAGACCGTGTTCTGGAATTGTTTGCATCACGTAGTCAGACTTTCCCTTGGAATATGCCGTGGAAACTTGAGTTCTGCTCAGCAAAACGTCCAGTGATTCACCCCGGAGACCTGCAAAAAAGAGTGTTGACTCTATCCATGGCATTTCAATGCAATCTTCTTTCACCAAACCCAATTCTGGAAATTTCTGTTGCATAACAGGGAGAAGATCATCAATTCGACCTAGGTACAAAGAAGTGAAAAATGCTCCAATTGTCCTCTTCCCATTTGAAGAGTTGAAGCTTCTTAAGAAGAGTCTTAGCATAAGATTTTCATCAATCTTGTCAGCAACATATTGCCATCTGTGTACTAGCTGGGTTGCATTTTGTTCTAACGTTCTTGAAACATTGAAAACTGTCACAGTTTCTGGAATTACAATTAACTTCACTTTAAATGCTGTAAGTATTATGCCCTAGGTCCAATCAACTTTGGGTATAAGCACTTTTGATATATGTTTAATGCATTTATTATGGCAAGATCTATTATATTAAATAATAGAGTCCGTAGATTCAAATCTCGGTAATTTGCTAATCACAAAGAGTTGTGATTGTGAGATACAAATTACATATGATTGAATCTTAAATCATCCATGGTCGTAAGTAATAACGAGACACGGATATCGTTATTACGGATAGACCATCACGTGTGTCATTCCTTACTTGTGAAGTAAGTAGCTGATCTCATAAGCTAAAGTGTGGTGACGCTTAAATGAACATGTGAATGTTTTGTTATAGAACAAAACATTGGAGACCCGCTGAGAGATTCCACATGGATAACTATCTGAGTGTCAGTGGTTAATCTCTAACGTTCGATAGTGAAATTGATCCTTCGACTTGAGATCATCATAGTACCTTATGTGGGGACAGTCATGCTTTGGTGATACTGGAAGTTGCTCTGTCAAGGGCCGCTAATACAGCATCGTTCGGGTATGTCAAGAATCATATGAAGGTTGTGAATGATCAATAGAGGATTCGTCGCTCTTAGATAGTAAGAGTTTATGATCTACATTTCATCCAGTTAAGTCGATAACGAAATCCTTGGCCAAGGTGTACCTATAAGTCGAAAAGGAGTTTTCGACTTACATTGACTTAATAAGTGGAATGAAAGATATGATCGATAGTCGAGATTGACACAGTCCATATCTCGTAATTGATCGGATCATATTGACGAAAGGATTATAATTTCACGATAAACGAACGAGTTTGGTTTTGTCATACCACGTGACATTTCCCGTCACATGTATTGCCCTGACACATTGCTAGATGTCAATCTGGGACGACGGATGTGAATTAGAGATAATCAAAAGGGTGTTTTGATTTATCGATTTTGATTAGATCAAAATAATAATTCACGTCGTTAGGCATCGTGATTGAGAACCTAATGGGTCACACACAAAAGGAGAATTAGAAGATTGAGATCTATCAATTAATTAATTGACAAACGTTGGATAATTAATTAATTGGATTGCTTATTAATAGGTCCGAATTAATTAATTGGATTAATTAATTCATGGACCGGATTTGATTAATTGGATTAATTAAATATTGGGCCAGCTTAAGTTGTAGGATGGGCCAAGCCCTTTTGGGCTTATATAAATAAGCTACTAGGGTTTGTAAACAGTAGATGGATTTTCATTATTCTTGCTAGCACAAGAAAAGTAAAACCCTAATTCTCTCAATCTTGTTCCCTGTGTGGATTCCATTGGAGGCTGGACAATTGGACAGCTGTGGGAGGCAGATCGGGATTGCTGGAATTACAGGAATATCAAAGGAGTTTGCAGATCTGAATTAAGGTATGATTCATATCACAGTTTCTATCTAAACACAAAACAGATCCTTGGTGGGAATTGAAATCTATTTAATTTTCCGCTGTGCATGATAAGTAAATTCCCAACAAATGCAACCACAATTCCAAAACTGGTACCTCCACCTCCTCTAATGGCCCAAAAGAGATCGTCTCCCATGGATTCTCGGTCTAGAATTTGGCCATTAGCATCTATTAGCTTGGCATCAATGATGTGATCAGCAGCAATACCATGTTTACGGGACATCATGCCATATCCTCCGCCACTGAAGTGCCCTCCAGCACCTACAGTCGGGCAAACACCGGCTGTGAACGCCAAAGTCTTGCTTTTCTCACCAAGTGTTGCACCTGTTTGAACCCATGCAGTGTTCTTTTCTGTGTCAATGGTTATTGATCGTAGGTTTCTCATATCCACTATAAAAAATGGGGTTTGAGATATGTATGAAAGTCCTTCGTAGTCATGTCCACCACTTCGGACTTTTAGCTGAATCCCATGTTTCTTAGAGCAATGAATTGCTGCCTGAATTTGGGATTCATTATCCGGTGTAATGATTACAACAGGTTTCTGGCCAGAGTTTGATGCCGCCCGTAGGTTCCATATTGAAGATTGGAGAACAGATAAATATGATGCATTTTTTGGTGTGTAAATTGAATCAGAGTCCGAGTTAATACTCTGAAACTGGTGGGTGAGACATTCAAGAAAATCATTTTTGTTATGAGCCGAAAAAGCTCCCGAAATAGAAATGAATGCCAAAAGAAAAAGTGAGACTATAACAGCTAGAATCTACATACTTTGTTTTGTTTTTATATTTTTATTCTGATTTGTTGCATGTATTTATAGATGTTCATAGTGACTTTCCTATACGACTGTGGAAATGAGTTTTGAGTTATATCGGAAGAAAATTCAAACTTCAATGGTGAGCTTTCACATGGTAAGATTAATTGAATGACACAAAAAGAAATTTATAAATGTTTCACTGCTTCCTCAAAGAAAATCTGGTCAAAATTTTTTTTTTTTATATGATTTTCTTCACATGAATTTCGATAGTGAAAAACGTGCAAACAGTAAATTTTTTAAGCAATCATTTGTGGTACAAGTTTGTTAAATAATTAGGAAGTCAAATTTTATATTCGTAAAGCATAATGCGTAAAGTAAATGATAATTTTTCATAGCCCTTCAACTCTAATCCCTAATACGGTGATGATTTTGGGTTCTAACCAGGGATAAAAGAAAATAATTTTTGTCATACATTTCAAGCAGCTCAAAAAATATATGAAGAATAGCCAAAAGAAATAAACACAGATGGCACCCTTCAAAGTCCCTGTTAACCTTTATATTGTTGCGAATTTCATCAATTGTTGCTAACCTATTTTTTGGGGTGAACGCGTTTCGATTTGGACGGTTTGTGCTATATTTTCAACTCAATCATTTTATTTTTAGAACCAAACCATAATTTGCGGTTTGGTTAAATTTAAATCCGTGATTTACCTCGACATTATAATAATATATTTAAAACAAGTTAACATATAAGTTTAAACAAGAACTAATAATGTTAAATGTAAAATTACATTCATATTTACACTGAAACCAATGAATAAATTGTTTTCAAAGTTGGCTGCTAAAAGATGTAAATTAAACGAAGACATCTTTCTTCCTTTTTATTTACCTTTCTTGTTTGTCTTTCATATTGTCACATAGCGGTTGGTAAATGTAGAGTCATATTTTGCTATTATAGTTTGGTTAAAATTTCTTTTGTCTTACTAGTGAGATGCTAAATAAGGAGAATATATTTAGATGTACAAAGATTGATAGAGTTTAGGCTTATTTGGAATTGACGAATTTCATTCTCTAACTACTTTATGAAAGTAAAAGATAGTAGTACTAGTGGGGAAACTTTAACATTTTTTACACAATCAATATGTTCTGTTCTTCATTCTTTCCAAACCACAAACAAGATCATTAATCATCTAAGCATACAAACGGTCATTTTTCTATCAAAAACACAACTCATAAGTATATGATAAGTTCAAAAAGAACAATGAAAAAAATGGCTTGAACGAGAATCTCCGACTTACCGAGAGAGAAGAGAGAAAGAGGTGATTCAGATAGAATAGCATACTAGCAGGCAAAATGTTACTGGCGATTTGCGATTGGCAATCGTATTTTGTTCAACAGTGGCAAACAAGCGTCAAATGTTTGAGAAATGAGAGCTTATATTAGGGCTTTTGAAGCTTTGGGTGTGATTTGATGTTGTAGTTTTGTTGAATTATGATTTGGATTGTAAAAAATATGCCTTTTTTTTTTTCATTTCATATGATTTGAGAATAATTTTAATTTGGTATAGATTTCATGTGAGGACGAGTTGCGGACTTTGAAACCATGAGCTAATAATGGTAAACCTAATTTATTTTATATGATTATTTCAATGAGGTAGTTGTAATTTGTATTGTTAAATTGATATATATTTTTTTAAAACTGAAAACTATAAAATTTATAAGTTAATAAAATTAATGTTTTAATTAAAAAACAAAAAATGGTTTGGTTTAGGTTTTGATTTTCAAAAAACCTCACAAAATTGAACCGAACAATTTTTAAATTTTTTAATTAAAACATTAATTTTATTAACTTATAAATTTTATAGTTTTCAGTTTTGAAATTGTTTGAGGGAAAAAATTGTGGATCCACGTGGACCTAAACTAATGATTTCGATTCGATTTACAATTTTGTTATTTTTTTGTGCAGCCCTACCTATTCTTATATATTGATTAAGTTGATTATCCTTTTGCTGTCCCTCATAGTTATTAATTGTTGACATTATGCAGTAAGTAAATTACAAGAAATTTATGCTTTCCTTACAAAATTTCCATTTACAAATTGAGATTTGTAGGCAAAATTTACTTTTCCCCATAAAAATGACATTTCATATGGCTATTAAAAGATTTGTGTGTTATCATATATTATATCGTCATTGCATGTTTATTTGCTTTTGATTGATTATTGTGAATATTTGCTTCTACTTGGGTGTTATTGACCTTAGCCCAAGTGAATACATGAAGAAAATATGCTATGTGTTTCGGGTCCAAAACACGAGTCAAGATCTGTTATTCCAATTTTATTTGTTACCTTGATTATGCAAGTACTAAGTGAGTGTTTTGATTACTTTTAGATTTATTGGGCATCATAGTGGAGATTTGTTAGGTTTTGATACCCAATAAATCACACACTATGATGTAAACGTTAGAATATAACTTCATAGGCCTCGACCAATGATAAATTAATTACCAATAACCAAGTTCAAAGGCTCTACCCAACCCATTTATATTACCTCTTGGATAGTTTTGAATTTTGGCCCATTTAACCTTGTTATTGATCAAACTAAAAGCCTAACCTAACCCTACTTATATGTGCCTTTTTTAGCCTGCGTGATTTGTGTATGAAAACAAGGGAAAAATGCGTGTCATAGAAGAGAAAAACCGGCTACCTCCATTGCTCACAAACCAATGACTTTATCTTTGATTTTTTTGTCTCTTCTCTTGCCTTCTTCCATTACTTTTTCCCATGTCTTTGTAGCTTACAAATCATCAATGTTATCTTGTCCTTTGTGGTGAGATTGAGAAGCAACCGAGTGAATTATATTGGTTGTGGATTGTACCCGTTTGGATTGGTTGTTTGGTAGAGAAAGGTAACGTAAATTAAGCCCCAAAACCATTGATTTGACGATCCTTAGAGTAAGCTTCCGCAACATATTTTTACCATTGAAATTGTGATCTTGAGATTCTGGAAATGAGGAATTACTTAAGACGGTTAGTGATATCCAGTCACAACTTGGAAGTGTAAAAGGTGAGAAAGTTACAGAGGCCGAATGTGCTAGGCCAGGCCAAGGATGTGCTTTCACACGCCTCGATTGCTTGACAAATTTTGAGTCTTTAACACACACTAGAGCAAGATTTCATTTAGCATGTTTCCTAGACACTGGCTTGACATCAATAACAATCTTTTCAAGGTGGCAAATTTTTAGGTTTAACCATGCAATTCAATTTACGAACTTTATTAATTAAGACATTTACTAAATTTTGAGACACTTAAATTTTGAAATTTTGCATCGTGCGCCAATTTAAGCAACTGAATTAGATGCACTACACGAAAAATTTGTGTAACTTTTCTTACCAATTTAACATCTTTTTTTCTAAGGCATAAAAAATTGAAGCAATGTTTCGTATAATTTAGGGATCCTTCATAATCCAGGTGCACAATATGGTCCCTCCAGTGATATTCTTGATCAACCACATTCTCATTCTGTGAGTGCTATTCGTCGTCATCCAGGATGTAATCATGGATCAGATACTATGCCATTTTTTCAATTTTCAATTCTGAATTACAAGATTAGATCCCCAGGCACCCGTGTACACTATTTATGATAAAAGAAGTCTGAAAACATGTATCAAATTTAAGACTGTAAAAGAGCATTGGTTTGTAATTCCCTTTTAGGAGCTGGTAAAACGGTCAATATGCATAAATGTCATAGATAGGCACAATCTTGATACTTTACTGTTGATGCATCTCTATGTAGATTTGTATTTCCTATGGAAACTATTCTTACCTTGTTTTTTAAGGATGAACCTATGCTATGGAAACCAAGGAATTATGTTATATCTTTCGCATAATTTGATTTTATGGACTACTTTATATTTCTTGTAGGTTATGTTTGTAGGATGAGATGCTTGTCAAAGAGCATGAATATCTTATAGAGAGGGTAAATGAGCATCAACTTCCTGAAGATATTCCTTTGGAAGAGATGCATATCGACGATCCTAAGCAGAGCCGGCCCTGAAATTTTTGGTGCCCTGTACGAGATTTTAAAATGATGCCCCCTTTCAAGTAATTAAAACATATATTAAAAAAAATTCAATAATATTATTTCATCGCAAAAATATAATATTTAAATACCTATTTTTTTTTTTTTTTACATATCATGAATAAGAAAAATATAAATAAAGCTCAAAAGCATCTCTTGAACTTCATCAAAATTCATATGTCATCATCCAAGAACCATCATTCACTAAGACTTTTCGGACAATTCCATATAAGCAAACCTTGAAATAACAAAAAATAAAAATATCACATGTAAAACTTGAAATGCAACAAATCATGTGAAAAATATTTCTTCTCGCATTTTTAGAAGCAAACTCAGTAATTAAACTTTCGTAATCAATATTTTCTAGAAAATCTTGCTCAATAGATATCAAAGCTAATCCATTCAATCGTTCTTGTAACATGATTGATCGCAAATAAGATTTTAATAACTTCAATTTTGAAAAACTTCTTTCAGCAGATGCAACAGTGATAGGAATTGTCAATAATATTCTATAAGCAATACATGCATTCGGAAAGCAATCTAATCTTTTCAAATAAGTCAATATATCAAAAGCCGTCTTTATTTCTTTTGGTAAAATATTTCGCAAAACTTTTAGCTCTTGAAATAAATCTTCGCCATCAACATCACGAAAATTTACATGTTGTAGAACAATATCAAGATGATCACAGCATGTTTTCAAATTAGCATCATCTAATGAGTTTAACTTGTCAGAAGAAAATAGAAATCCAATTTTTTTTTTTCATATGAATTGAATTGATCAAACCTTCGTTCAAGTGATCCAATTGCTTGATCTACTATATAAAGGAAATAATTGGTTCTGAAAGAATTTTTAGGTGATTGTGCATCATCTACAGAAGCATTTTCATCAAAATGTTTCCTCCTACGAATATAATTTAAGGTAGAAATACTATTTAAAAATATTATATTCAATAAAATTAGAAAATTATAATTAGTTAGTCACAATATTCTTAATTTTAATATGTTATGCAAATAATAATTTTATATTTTAAATATTTAATTATAAATAAATATACAACTATAACAAATTTATTTTTGGTGCCCCTACAATTTTTGAGGCCCTGTGCGGTCGCTCACCTCGCACGCCCTCAGGGCCGCCTCTGATCCTAAGGTTAGAATTAATATCATGATGTTGGTTCTATGTACAAAGCAAGGATGTCAAATTCGTGGGTTGTTAATGGTCACCTTCGAGACATTGGGACAACTTCTTTGAATATATGCAGATTGGAGAAAAAAATTAGAAGTAGAACGTCCTGCTCGAAATAGAGCCGATGCAACTCGAGTGAAGATGGAGAAAAGGATGCAAAATAAGTTGAAGGTTGTTGAGCAACAATTTAATTTTACGTTGCAGTTTTGATATCATTCTATTCACCATATATGTGTTAAAGTTCCTAACTTCTTTGTACCACCAATTACACCATTGTCAATAGAGAATAAAAATAATGAGGAAGATGATGTTATTGAAGAAGAAGAGAATAACTTTGATGAGGATTAGTTGTATATCTAATTCACGAGGGTGAAGAGTTGTAACTTTTAAGTGCATAATATTCGATACAGAAAATGATTGTTGTATTCTTTTTAAGTTTACATGTAATCATACTTAGTGAATACATTTTAAATTTAATGAAATGTTTTGGATTCAATGTTACATTGATTGACACTACATTCCTTAATTAATTATTATTTTCTTATTTATATTATTTATTGTGATATAAATAATATAAATAATAAACAAAATATAAAAATAATTTAATTTCACCCTACAAATTTCATAATAGCATACAAATATATTTTCCCCACGAAAAAATATTTGTATAGGAATAGGGGGTTTATTCCGCAAACTAATACATACCATGTTGCCACAATTTTTTAATTGTTGGAAAAAAAATGTGCATATTTTCCCCCAAATTTTCTTTCCACACAAAAAATTTTTGTAGGGAAAAATACGATTTAGCCCACAACATAATTTGTAGTGGAAAGTGTAACCATTTCATAGGTAAAATTAACTTTAGCAGACAAATAATTCGTACATAAAAGGAGAAGTCTTGAATTAAAAACACAAAAAGTATTGTCTATCCGTTGCCCAAAAATATATTTGCAAAGTTGAGATAGGAAATCAATTTTAAGCCAATTGAAAAAATTCAATTGAGTGTTTACCTAATTCCAGATTTTTTCCTTGCCTTTTATCTTCAATTCCGAACCCCAAATCTTCAAACATTTTATGTTTATTGCATAATAACTATTGCTTGCTTTCTTCTTTGGCCTCCCAAAGTAGGTTAAAATGTGGTCCAATTGCCTTCTAAGAAGAGTTTGAAATCGAAAGGAATGTAAAATCTTTGTTCAATTGTTTATTGCTTCTGCATTTCTTGTTGTTTTGATCGTAAAGGAACAATTGATTCCTCTGTTTACATTTTGATCCTCATTTTCTGATTTCCATTCAGCTCCAAACCTCATTAATTGCAACTTAAACCCTGCATCTTTCAACTTGGGTTACTTCGGTGCCCATCTTCTGATTTACTAACAAATCATGTCCTGTTTGTCCATTTTTTCCTCGGTTTATCCGAAACCCATTCAAAATCGTGTTTTTCCCAATCAAACAATAAACACGTAATATTAATTAACAATTCTCCAAAAGCACTCCCAAGTATCCACTTGCAACTGTCTAAATAATTTTAAGAATTACAATAATGCATGCATCCCCAAACTTGAACGTGTCTATATTATCGAACAAAATCATATACTTAACAAACAAACAAACAAACACAAAATAAATAATATAGTTAGGAATTGCATGCAAAACACATGAAAGTCTTCAAATTAAAATATAAAGACTAACCATAATCTATCTTATATTAAATCGACTTCTGTGTGGATAGTGAAGAGAACCATCATAAACTTACTAGTTAATTCAATTTTCGACCCTCAATGGTCAAGTATATTCTTTCTCGCTCATAAGATGTGTATTCTGAGGTTAAAATCACAACACTAACTAGTTTTCCTCCTAGTTTAAGGTTGGATCTTATCGATGTAAGTCACTACTTCATCTCTCCCCTAGATTTTAATTGCTTCAATCTTTAAAATAAGTGTTCAAGGCTTGTTCATGTGCATGGCTTCTGTTTCATACACTTGGGTTTTTTTTTTTTTAAGTTGTTGTCCCTATTTTTTTCCATGTGCTAACTTTTATCCATTTTTAAGTTTTCTTCTTGAGATTTATATAGTGTGCTCGTTTGGATCTTTATATAGGGTAGCTTTTGTGCATGAAACATGGAAGATTTTTCCTTCTTTTGCTATGATTATTTAATGCCTTTTATTATAGCACTTATCCAGGATCAAACCTCTCAAATGAAACAACACAATTATTAAGCATGGATGAAATCAACGCTCACTTCAGTAGCTTCCTAGATTGGCTTCACCACCCCCTAAGTCATGTATAATGTAAACGATAACATTTCCAAGTCTTACCAAAATAAGAAAAAGGAAACAATTTTTTTTCTTGAATTTATTTAGGGCGTGTGCCTCTAAGGCTCATTTGAGCTTCAGGTGGTCCAGTGCAAGGTGGGGCGCCTGGCTGGTTTTTTCTCTGAGCAGTCATCAATATTTTTTTCCTAACTTTCTTTTCCGATATTCAATTGAGGCGATTCAAAGTGTATTGAAAAAGTGACTCAAAAAGATGCAATTCTTCTATGTATATCATTTTCCAATTTGAACATTTACTATGTCAAAAATGGATCTTAATCTGAGAATGAAAATTTGCAGCATAACGTGAAGAGTAAATGATAATTTTTTTAGCCCTTCAACTCTAATCCCTAACACGATGATGATTTTGGGTTCTAACCAGGGATACAAGAAAATAATTTATGTCATACATTTGAAGCAGCTCAAAAAATATATGAAGAATAGCCAAAAGAAATAAATGCAGATGGCACCCTTCAAAGTCCCCGTTAAACATTCTATTGTTGCGAATTTCATCAATTGTTGCTAACCTATTCTTATATATTGATTTAGATGATTATCCTTCAAATGTCCCTCGAAATTATTAATTTCCGACATTATGCAGTAAATACACTACCAGAAAATTTATGCTTTCCCTACAAAACTTCCATTTACAAACTGAAATTTGTTGGCAAAATTCACTTTTCGCCACAAAAAACAGCATTTCGTACTGCTATGATTTGTTTCAAAAATTTCAATAGTGGGAGGACTTATGTCCACAAATTGTAATTTTTTCCAACAAAAAATTTGACGGACAAAATATATCTTTTGCCGACAGATTGTTTTTGACCCGTTCGTAGGCTAAAATTTTGGGGGGCAATTTTTTGATTTTATGCCTATTTTTACTACCAAATTATTTGAGATTTTTGTGAGTCAGATCAATTATTGGTTAAACTCGACCCAAATCGATTTAACTTTAAATAAATTGAAACCTAATTCCACTACAACAAAAATGACTTTTTGCACACTTAAAATGCAACATTTATTAATTAAATATTGCTAAAGGGGAGAAAGATCTTTAAGAAAAGTCTTGCAACATTTTTTAAACGTTACGAAAAGTGTCTCACATTTCGCAACACATTTGAAAAATGTAAAAGCTTTTTGCAACGTTTTTCAAACGTTTGCCAAAAGTAAGACTTTTGCGAAAATTCTTGCAACATTTTTTAAACGTTGCGAAAAGTGAAGTGAGTTTTCACACACTGTTCACTGATATGGTTTTGCTACATTAATGCACATTTTATGGCCTAAATCAAACTCCCTTTTTTCTCTGCACAAAAGAACTTCTCAAAACTGCCTCTTCTCTGGACCACCAAAGAAAACCCTAGATCACTCCTTCTCAACACTCTCAGGGTCTCTTCTCGTGGCCCATAAACCCCATGTTTAGACTGGGTGCAGTTTAATGGTAAATCGCTAAAGAGATTGAAGAAAAAAAATTAGCTCGGATTTTCGAGCAACTCGCAATCGTAGGACATGAAACGCGAACTCGCTTCCGTTGCCTACTCGATACCGGAGGCCTCAAAAAACAATGACAGATGTGCCTTGAAGCGCCACAGAGAGTACAGGGATAAGGAAATGTGTAACGCCCCGAAAATTTTAGAATAAAATTTTATTTGTTCTATATATTATATTTTATTATTTTGAAGATTGAGGTACTAAGTGCAATGTGGTATGAAGTGTATAATTTTATTGTTATGTATTTGTAAATGGAAACTCCACGTATTTTACTGGGTGTTTATTTTAAATACTCACCTTACAAATTTTTACACGTTAGTTCGATTGGAATTGTAGCGGGATGGTGATGCGAACTGCCAAGTGAATCGAAAAAATGGGAAAATTAACACTTTTTTTTTTTTTACGTCTCCAGATTTATTTGTTTTGTTTAAAGAGTCGTTTGTTATTTAGTCAATTGATTGTGTTTAAATTCTTAGAAACTCGGATCCCACTTTTAAATTGATATTTATGATTGAAAATAAAGAACTTTTAATTGCATCGTTTTGCATTCATTACAAGAAAATTTGAGTTTTTCGTAACGCTCTAATATTTACAAAAAATTGGGGGGTTACAAAATGGATTCACAGAAGAAGCAAAAGTTCGACAATAAAATAGTGGAAAGAAAGAAGATGAAGGGTCGAGCGGTGTCAGTGTGGGTCTGAAGACATTCGGGTCATCCAATGATATGTTTGACTACTTCTTTAAGTTTCTTCATTTCTGGACTCCCAATCTCAATATCGACAAGGTAAAGTGAAAATATTGTTTTTATTTCCGGTATAATTAATTGGGCTGATAATTTTTAAAAGATTACCGTATGATTCTTTCTAGCCTAACATGTGCAGTATTTTTTATTATTCACGTTGTTAGTGTTACATCATTGTAATTGGCTATTCTGTGAACAAAATGACCAACTTGAACATTTTAGAAGTTTAAGGACTTAATTGTAAAGTTTCATAGTTGATTTTATAGTGTAGGGTTCGGGATCCAAGTTTGGAACACGAAGAAAACTCGCTGCATTTTCGCTAGCTGCTTGCGAGAGTCATGCTCGAGAGAAAAAAAGCAGAACATCTAGCGCTCGAGCGAACATGCTTCTCACTCGAGCGACCAATTTACGGTCAACCTAATTCACGATTTTGCGAGATTTTTATTGGCCAAAGTTTCCATATTCGTCCAACATATAAAAGGGGGCGCTGCGCATTCGGAAAATGAGTATTGAACATTATTTATTCAAGAGAAAACAATTATTCTCTCAAGAGCCAAATATTCAACAGTTCAATCACCTCATTTATATGCGCCCTTCAGATTGAAAATATCAAAACCTTCAATCAACACACTGGTGCTATTCTTCACTTGGATCTATCAGGAAGATTGTGTCGTCAACTTGGCTGGCTGCAAAGATCAAGGAAGAAACTTAAAAATGAGGAGTTTTGGTAGATTTACAGGAGATAAACTGTGTGAAGAGTCAGGAGTGAAAATCGTGTGCTCACTTTCAGGAGGATTACTTTACAACGAAGAGATAGGATTGGTGTTCGTGTGCACATTCCAGGAGAGCTGCTTCAAACTTTAGACAGGAGATTAGAAAGCTCATGTCGTCAACTTTGCTGGTGGTTTGTAAGTTTATAATACAGTTTATAGTGGATGTTTGACTCGCAAAGCGTCCGGAGTTTTTCCCAGGTTGGGTTTCTTCGTGAACAATTCTTGTGTTGTTTACTGCTTTAGTTATTGTTTTCATATTATTACGGTAGTTCAAGATAGGATAAATTGAATTGGTTGATTAATCATCCAGAAATTAATTAAAGTGACTTGTTGCTTTGGTTAGATTAGTTCCGCACATAAGGTCAAACTAAAAACGGGTAATTAGTAACGGTCTAACCTTATCCCGTAACTTTCAAGTGGTATCGGAGCCTAATTGCGTGTCCTGACCTTAATTTTGTCTAGATGAGTAGCTCTTTACATGTCACGCCATATTTTGATGGCAAAATTATACTTACTAGAAAGCGAGGATGAGAGTTTTTTTTAAATCTATGGATGAGAGAATTTGGTTGAGTGTTGTCAAGGGTTGGAGTTCCCCTAGTACAAAAGTAGGCGATGTTGTCACTCTCACTCCCATAGAAAACTAGTCTAAAGCTAACCTAGATGAATATAACTGGAATAGCAAAGCCACACATGCCCTGTTTAGGTCTGTTTCTCCTGATGAGTTTAGGAGAGTACCTATATGTGAGGTAGCCAAAGAGGTTTAGGATATTCTAGAAATCACACATGAGGGAACACAGGCCATTAAAAATTCTAAGTTACAATCATTGACCATGAGGTTCGAGGAAATTAAAATGAGTGAAGATGAGTGCTTTGATTCCTTCTATGCGAGCTTAAATGACATTGTGAACTCGAGGTTCAACCTAGGTGAGACGATCCTCGAGCCCAAGATAGTGAGAAAAATCCTTAGATCCTTACCTGAGCGTTTTAGGTCAAAAGTCACAGCCATTGAGGAATGTAAAGATATTGATTCTATTAAAGTTGAGGAGTTAGTTGGATCTCTGTAGACTTATAAGCTAACCTTAGAAAACCATGTTAAGAAGAAGTCTATAGCTTTGAAAACTACTAGGACCAACCAGAATGAGTCTTTTGATTCTGACTCACCAAATGATGTGGAGTTGGCATACCTTGCTAAAAAATTCCAAACGATGTTTAGGAATAAAAACAAACCTCAAGAGAAACACAAAGATGCCTCGAGTGAATCTGGCAGAAGATCTAAAGGTGTGAAATGTCATAAGTGTCAAGGGTTTGGTCATATGAGAAATGAGTGTCCTAGTAGGAAGAGATCTCAGGAGAAGGCTATGAATGCTACTCTCACTGATTACGAGTCTGACTCGGATAATCAGAGTGAAAAATTCACCCGTGGGGAGAGTGAAAAAATTGTTACCCTTGTTGTTAGAGTTAAGAGTGGATCTAACAAGGGAAGTAAAAATGATGAGGATATAAATAGCTACGAGGAATCTGGTGAAGATGATGAGAGTGGGGTAGACATTTATGAGGCCTATGATAAAATGTATAAGGAGAGTCTTAATATTCTTAGTAAGAACAATGCCTTAAGTGCGAAAAATGAGTAACTTAATTTGGAAAATGAGAAGTTGAGAGCGTACTTTAAGGAATCCACCTCAATCCCGAGTGAAATGAAAACAATGAATGAAACTTCAGAGACTCAGGTTAAGAAACTCACCAGCGAGTTTGGGAGGTCCGCTAGGAAAGTGAGTGAGTTGACCATAGAGAGAGAGAGACTTTAGAGATCCAGGTTAAGAACCTTCTGACTGATCTAGAATATTCAAAGTCTCAGTTGCTTGCCTTCTCTAGCAGTTCTGAAAAGCTAGATAACATTCTAGGAATGGGCAAGCTAGCTGGTAATAAGTGAGGTCTAGGTTTTAAGGAGAACACTACTAGCACTTCTAAGACCACATTTGTCTCTGCAGCTGACCATCCTAATCATGTGCCTAACCCTAATCCTAAGGATAAGAATTTGTTAGACAGAGACCTATTAGACAGCGTAGGACCCGTCGACCTAGGAATAGACGTCAGTATCCCCATAACATTGTTCCTGGATTTGTCCCGACATGTTTTCACAGCGGTAAGTTAGGACATATACGCCCTAGATGTCATCAAGTCCTGAACAGTCATAGACACATGAGCTTTAGTATGAATAGAAATCAGGAGGTTGTTGGTTAGATATGATTCTTTACTACACAAGTGAGTCAATTGACCAAATTGGTGACACAGTTGTCTACAAATCACTAGACAAGTTTGGGTAAAGAAGAGTGATCTGAATAATTTTGATATAGATCACCATGCTCTTAGAGGTAAGAGCATTCATGTACCTATCTGATTAGGTATTTCTTATGCATGTTTGTACTTAATGGTTATATGATGTTGACTTCTGCATGCATCACATGTTTTTTATTGCTTTTTACGATGTAGTTTCATGAATGTGTATTTTTCTTATGTTTGTTTTGGCACATGCACGCTCTGTTTTGTCTTTGTGTGCTTGATTAGTTGATTTTTTATTTGTGTGTGATGCTTTCTTTTTTTTTTTAAAGGAAAAACACAAAAAAATATGATTGAAAATTTGAAAAAAAAAAAAATTAAGAATGGAAAGTTTAATGCTGTATGAAGTATAACATGTTTGAACGTGTATGTTGTGATCATGTTTGGGTATAATTGATTAGCTATAGCACAGTTTAAATTACTTGCTTAGATTGATTTGGAGTACTTAGTATAGGTGTCTTCATGTATCATCTGCACTGCACACACTATGAGATTGTAAATTGGACTTAACCGCATGTGTGAGATTTGAGATGACAGTCACTTGTTGATAAGTTGACTTTGAACATGAATTGACTATCATTAGTAGACCTAAGTTTAAGTATGCACTCTTATAATAAAAACCTCATATCTTAATGTTCTTTTTCGAGACTATTTGATTCGAGCAATTAAGTTTTAAGAGTATTTCAAAACCTGGTGCCTATGGTCATCTGACTTAGGTTAACCGATCTAAAACTCGCTACATGTGTCATATTAGTTGCTCAATGAATTAGAACTTGCACTTAAGATGAAAAAAAATTATGAGCTATTGAAAAGAAAAGAAAAAAATATATTGAACTAAATATAAAATTGAAATATGAAAAACATATATGCTCAAAGTAAGGGGGAGTAAAAAAAAATTTGAAAGATATATGCAAAATGAGCTTCTTGTAAAAGGTCCTACTGTTCTTCAAAGTTTGACTTTTATTAATAGGAGAATACACTAATTGACAGTGATACTTCGCATGTCCCTTCTCACAAAATTAAGGTTTGGAGTCATATTTACCTTGGATTAGTGACACTTTACAAACCTGAGTCACTTATATTATTTACTTTATTCTGACTTATTCTGAGTATGTGGAGATGTCTATTACTTGTTAATTCTGCTCTTGCATGCTATCAACTGCATATTTGATTGGTTGTTATGCTGTTATCTCCCATTGCGTTGCCTTGGTTATCTTTTTCCTTCAGCATTTGTAGGGGGAGAGATTTCATAGTGAGGGGAAGATCATTTGCATGCTTGTCTTTTGGGGTTGTTGGGGGTGAGACATAGATAATTGTTACTTATTCATATGCATGCTTTTAATATATGTATGTTGGGGTTGTTGGGGAGAGACATAGTTACTGTTTGACATTTGACTTAATTTACATTAATATGATATTTATACTTATGTCTTAAGTCGTTTGGGGTCGTTGGGGAGAGACATAGATACATTTACCTACTGTTTTAACTTCAAGTGAGTTTGCAGTAAAGGGGAGCTTGTGCTTTACATGTGCATTGCATATCATGCACTGATACGGAGTATGTTATCATTGCATTTGTGTTGTACTTT
Organism: Osmanthus fragrans; assembly: GCA_019395295.1. Lineage (NCBI taxonomy): Eukaryota > Viridiplantae > Streptophyta > Magnoliopsida > Lamiales > Oleaceae > Osmanthus > Osmanthus fragrans. The sequence continues at coordinate 11,887,491 of CM033362.1, forward strand.
TTGCATAGGTGTTTGAGTTTTGATGTTTTGTGATATTAATGCGTATATGGTATTTTGATTAGCATTAATATTGCATCTCAAACAAATTACAAGATTTAAAAGCCCAACCTGTTAGGTCTAAAAGTCTTGGCAAGTTCCGTGTCCAAAATGTCATTTAACCGAGTTTTAATTAGGGTTGACTTGAGTGGTGTTAGGGTGTCTTTGTGATGAAGTGCAGAAGGAGATGGAGTTTATGTTGAAGTGGGATCGACGCAAGCAAAAAAGTCACATTCCATGATTTCATGATAACTTCAGGGTTGTTCGTTTTGGCGAATTTCTAGTCTAATTCGATTGAAAACGGGCTAATGATCACACCTCGCCGCTTTGCTATGATGTGCGCCGAATTTTGGGCAAATTCCATCGTTTACACCCTCAATTAGGTGTTTTTGCTATTTATGATAATTTCTATTTTCGCAATATTTCATTCAATAAAATTTGGATTCGAATTCCGTTTGTTGGAGGATGATCCTGAATCTTAGGAATTTCAATTTTAGTTGCAAGTTTGAATTTTTCCATTTATGGAAAAATATCGTTTTTTTCTATTTTATTATTTGTTTTCGAATTTTGTAAAGGTTTTACTATTTAAAGAATTGTAAGCCATTTGAGGCAGCAGTTTATTGAATCGAATAAAATTTCGTAGGTTTTCTCTCATATTTGTGAGGTTGTTCATATTTCCTACAATATTCCGCTACGTCACTTTGGAAGGGTTCAAAGTCTACTCAAGAAAGGTCAAGCAATGTTGAAAAATGTTCAAATAATGCCAAGTGAACGCTCGAGTGATTTTTCGAGAGACTGACTGTCGATGTTCACTCGATCGTTCTATTTGTCCAATTAAACCCTAGTTCATGATTTTCAATCTTTTTACAATCCCAAAAAAACTTTTAACTCTCTGATATTATAAATTCCCAATGACAATCCATCGTTATGGGATGTTGAGCAAATATTCATCGAAGAAAACATCCTATTGAAGAACACACAATCATTCCATAATTCAGATACTTCCACCTATTCTAAAATCACATTTGTACCTGCCTCTATCAAGACTAAAAGTTTAGGAATCATTGAACCCAAGAAGAAGAATATCCTACGACCGAGATCATTTATGCAATATAGGGTTACTCAACCTAAAGTCCTAAACTTGAAGTCTAGAATTGTCCCTAAGTTCATTCCCACGTGTTATAATTGTGCTGACCGAGGTCACCCAAAATTTAGGTGCCGCGAACTCTTGATTAGGAACAAAAAATAGGACATCACTAATTAGGTTATGTTATTAACTAATCAAGTCAGTCTCTTAATTGATTTAATGACTTACTTGACTAAGATAACATTAGAAAGGTTTGGAAAGGGTGAATAATTGAATTGCGATGTTGCTCACATTACTCTTAAATTTAAAAGAGTTTGTGTACCTCCTTGAGGAGGTCTTTAGGTGCACACATTTGCATGGTGTCTACATATTCATGCATGCCCTCTAATTTTTTTTTCCTTATCTCGTTTTTTAATTTTAATTTTTGTATTTTATCTCATTTCTTATTAAAACAAAAAAGGAGTTTTTGATGAAGTAACCCTTTGAAGTGATTGAACATGTTATTTTGTGATCGAGTACTAGTAAAATGAATAAACGGTGACTAAAATCTTCATTGACTTAGTTTAGAACTTGTATGGAGTACTTGGTTTAGGTTCACGTATCATTTGAACTGCATACACTAAGTTCTTGTTAGTTGGTCTTGACCGCATGTGTGAGATTTGAGATGACAGTCAATAATCGATGTGTTTGAGTAATCTTGAATATGAATTGTCCTTTAACCAACTAACCTAAACTCTAGTATATTTCTCATAAAGACGATAACAACAAATTTTAAAGTGTGTTCATAAATAGGAGGGGAAAATGTGTGATATCTTATACTTATCCTCGTAGCTTTTACTACCCGAGCGATTAAGCCTACTAGGGTATCTAAAACCTGATGTCTTATAGTCATCATACTTGAGGGTCATTAGCCCAAACCTAACTAAGTGTCATTTAGAAAGTTTAATGGATAAAAATCTTAACATAAGATGTGAAAATCAAAAAAAAAAAAAAATGCGCTCATAGATAAGGGGAGAAAAAGTTGTACAAAAATGAATATGAGCTATCTTTGTTTAATAGGTCCTAGTAGCGTCGAGTTTTACTTTCATTATTTGAGAAAAATATTCATTTATAACTAATTTTCTTTTACATGTCCATCCTCACAAATTTAGATTTTGAGTCTTGCTCACATGGCATTAGTGACATATTTCACACATGGATCTCTTGTATGTTGTACTTCACATAAGTTTAAAATGAGTTGTAGGGGAAAATTTCATTATACACGGATTGTACTGTTAAAAAAAATCAATGCCTATTCGTGCTATCACGTGATTTTTATTTTCATCTAATGTCGTTAAATTTAAAAATTCATGACATGGTGTTACATTTAAAAATCCATGAAAAAGTGTTGCATTCGAAAGAATGAAAGCAAATAATAATAAATAAATAAAATGCCAAAAGAAAAGGTGAGAGTATACCCGCTGGAATCTGCATACTTTGTTTTGTTTTTATATTTTTTTCTTCTGATTGGTTGCATGTATTTATAGATGTTCATAGTGACCTTTGTAAATTACCGTGGAAATGAGATTAGAGTTTATTATGTCTCGGTTATATGAGAAGAAAATCCAAATTTCAATCGCGAACCTTTCACGTGGAGTTTAATTGAGCCACGGAAAAAGAAATTTACAAATGTTTCACTGCTTCCTCAGAGAAAATCTGATCAAAATTTTAGTTTTTTATATGATTTACTGTACCTGCATTCAGGGGCGGAGTGGGGGGGGGGTCCGGAGGGAGTCCTGGACCCCCCATTTTCGTTTGACAAAAGTTTTTTTTTTTTATTCTTTATTTTTTTATTTTTTTTTCCGCAAACTATTATGATAATGGAAGCCTATGATTGGAGAAGTACATTGAGGGAAGTTGATGCTGCCACAGCTTCTGGAGCTGATGCTTCTCCACAGGTATGGCTGTACCTAAGTTTCTGTTTAATTGTTGATTTTAGGTTCAGAAATGACAAAGAAAATGCTGTATCTGAACTGGTTGAATGTAAACTTGCAGCTTTGTGCATGTAGAGCGGAGGCTCTCTTGAAGCTCCACCAACTAGAGCGGCTTGTTGGTTTAAGCTTGGGCAGTGGGAGCGGTCTGTAGATGATTGCAACCTGGCTCTTGGTATCTAGCCAAATTATACTAAAGCTCTACTTCGAAGAGCTGCCTCAAATATTAAGGTGAGAATATTTGCAGATTTCAAAATTATTGATGCAATATTTAATGAATTCATAGCGTATATGATTCTATTGAATGATTTATACTTGTGTGGTTTATACTTTATATAGTATTTCTCTTGTGTTATGCGCATTATTTCTTTAAAAAAAAAAAATTCGGGGGCAGCCGTACCCCCCACCCCTTCATCTATATATCTTCAAATTTGGACCCCCCATTTCAAAAAACCTGGCTCCGCCACTGCCTGCATTTTGGTGCAGATAAACATGCAAACAGTGTATTTTCAAGCTATTTTATTTTATTTAGAAAGTCAATATAATATATTTTATTTTCGAAAAGTTTAACGTGTAGCCGTTCAACTCTAATCCCTAATATGGTGAGGTTGTTTGGTTCTATTAAGGGACACAAGAATATAATTTTTTTCATGCCTTTGAAGCAGCCATAAAATATAAAAAGAATCACGCATATCGTGCATATATTCTGTTTTATACACTTGTTTTTTCAAAGTTGTTGTGCTTATTCTATTTTATGCACTAGCTTCGATCCATTTTCAAGTTTTCTTCTTGAGATTTACAGTAAGTGTGCTCATTTGGATCTTTATAGGGTAACTTTTGCACATGAAACATGGAAGATTTTTTTCCTCTCTTGCTAAGATTAGTGTAATGCCTTTTATTATAACACTTATTCACAAACAAACCTCTATTGAAAAATTCCTATCTAGTTTCATCCTATTGGCCAAAATGAAAACTACACAATAAATAAGCATGCATGAAATCAACACTCGCTTCAGTAGCTTCCTACGTTGGGTTAACCACCTCCAAAACTCTCATTTCAAGTGGCTATAGGTTGTATAAAGTCTCAATTTTAGTATTCTAAGGGTATGTTTGATAACCATTTTTTCCCCTAGAACTAGGAATTCAAATTTCAATTCCAATTTTGTGATGTTTGATAGTACAAATTTTTCAGGGAATTCATTCTCAGTTTCTCTCACGTGCATTTTCTTGATTTTTGATATTTTCCCACCACTTTGGTGGGAAAATAAATTCCAATTTTTTTTTTTTTTTTTTTTGTGGCAATAGGAACAAATTCTAGACCCAATGCTAAAAAAATTTATAACTTTTGTTGACAATTTTCATGCAAAACAAATTCAAACGAATGATATTCGATATGGTAATTATTTATTTATTTTTCAATTGAAATAAATTCTAAACTCAATGTTAAAAAAAAAAAAATTATCACTTTTATTGACAATTTTCATCAAAAATAAAGTCAAATAGACACCAAACTTTTAACATATTTCAGATGAAAAATTATACCAATCAAACACAATTAATTACAATTCCTAGTAAAACAAATATCAAGCAATTCAATTCCATTCCCTGTAATTCATTTTCTTTCCACCCAAGTTTCACCTTTACAATCAAACGGAAATTCAAATTCAATCAACCGAGCTGAGTGACAACTCCCAATTTTGTAATGTATAAACATACTATTATGCTTAAAGTATGACAAGTTTCATATTAGTAACTGTAAAATAAATCAAAGTATATAACCTATCACTAGTTATAAATGAACACATAATTTCAATAACATCATCATAATCCAGTAAAGCTATCCAACTCATGCAAGTACCAAAAACAAAAATATTTTTTGTAATTTTTCAACATAACACTTTCAAATCCCCAAAAAAAGTAAATAAATAAATAAAACAACTTGATGTTTTTCCACCCCCATAAATAAACAATACAATGTCCTCAATGTATTCATAAAAACAACAATATGCAGTTAATAATACATATGAGTGATATAGGAAGTGGAGGGTGTTCGTGAAACAATTACATTACTTTGAGTTTAAAAAAAAAAAAAAAACAACAAATCACACTGTCATGAATGCGAGCTCAATTGCCGGAAGATGATTCTGTAGCGTTGTCCTTTTTTTATTTGTCGTCGATGGTTCCTTGCATTTTTTGGACCATTTTTCCTTATAATATGGTGAAACAAGTCAACATTAGTAGAGTAAATGTGGTGATTTGAGTTGATTTGTGCAAAATTGGTTGGATTTCATGATGGCGCCTCGAACGGACATGAGCACCCAAATTACGCTCATGGACTGCTCGAGCACTTAACAAGAAAATTTGCAAATTCTTTCCCCTCATAGCATGGTTCCATTATAGCATGTTATTCAATCGATGTTTGCATTTTCATCAAATAAATCAATTTATTTGCCCTTTTCATCGATTTCAACAACTCATGAGCATTTTCGTTAATCTCATCCATTCATGTGCATCACTAGATTATAATTCATTGATGTTCATTCGTAATGTGTCATGCTTGTGTTGGTTCGTTAAATTGACATATATGTGTTGTCCATTTATGCTAATTTCCATGATAATGAGTGTTTGATGTTTAGGGTCGTTTGGTTTTGATACCTAATAAATTCTGGCCAATGATGTTAAACCGATGTTCTCCCTATAATTTTCAATATATTCCCCCTTTCACCGTTCCCTTTGTCATGCATTATCATCCATCTATCTTCCCCTTTTGTCGTAAGCAAAGATATATGTGGGAATAGAGATTAAAAACATGTCAACCATAGCAATTAAATAGTATAATAATATTAATAACAAAAATTTAAGGAATGATAACAACTTAAAACACATATGTCCAACTAAGTCATGTTTTTTTAAATATAACTAAGGCACTGAAAGGCGGCGTTGGCGGGAAGCAAGCATAGAAATCTGCAAAGAAGGCGGTCTGTTGTACCTAAATTTTCGCCTGGCGGGCCAGGATGTCATTCTGCAGCACCTGAATTTGATGAAATAGATTGCCGAGGCCATTGACCGATGAAGTGAGAGAGTCGATTCGTCCATTTAGGATGTTATACTACTCCTTGTTAAACGTGAATCTACCACCCGAGGGACGAGGAGCACTCAAGCCCAGTATGTCATGAGGAGGACTAGAAACAAGGGGTACAACATCTTCTTCCTCAATGGGTAGAGTTGAAGGACCAGAGGTGGGGTCGAACCCTTTAGTGTGAGCCGCCTATTGCCCATGTGCTTTAACTATCTTCATCCGTTTAAGAGTTTGGATGTTGATAGTATCGGCGGGACGAAGCTTGACACAAGTCCCATCAGATAGTGGGACATCAAAATGTTTGAAAATTTTAGTGAGAAGCATCCTGTATGGTAAAGTTTTAATGTGTCGTGATGAGTGAACAAGTTTCATAAGTCCTAATGCAATAGTTGGAAAATCAAGTTTTTGACCAACAAGAAAGGAATCAAGAATGAAGAGATCGAAGTTACTTACTTCATCTCTGCGACCTTTTCGTGAAAAATGATATGAGAGATAATATTTTGTAAAATTTTGCATGGAAGACTGAATTGATTAGCACTTAATTTAGTGATATTTTTTATTTTTCCCAGTGACTCGATGACATACTTCGGAAGGATCATAGCATCCAAAGTAGGATGAGTTTTATGAAGAAAAATTTGTAAGTCACCCAGTTGGAGCTCAAGGATATCACGAATTAGTACCTTCATGATCCTGATGCGCACATTTTCAACTAAACGTGTAATCTCGTCGGAACGAGGAGCAACGTGCATTTTTTGATAAAATTCTTTCATTAGGCGTGGGTGTGCTGGTTCTTCCAGTAGCGACTGATACCCGTCCGATGTTTTTAAAATATTCTTCTAAGTGATATTTGGGTGCTTCAACAGAAAAGTCAATAAAATCAATATTTTTACCTATCAAAATAGGTAATTTTTCAAATGGGTTCCATGGCACCTCGGGCTCCAAATCCATGTCTTTGTCCAACAATGGTGGAGGAGGTCGCCTCACGGTTTGTTTCATCTGTTTACCTCGTTGAGACCCCGACATTTTAAAAAAAAAAAATTTGAATTAGCAAAAAATGGGTGAAATGAAAACCTAGGAGACAATCCTTGAAGGCAATAATAATGTAATTTGTGGATGAAATTTCAAATTTGAGATGATTAGTGTAGGGTTATTGAAGTTCTACAACTAAATTGAGGAATAAGTGTGGAGATTTCAAGTTTTGATATATGGCTCGAGTGGAGTGAGTTTAGGGGTTTGTTTTGAAATCTAAATTTTCGAATTTGTGAGAGATTGGTGTTTGTAATCTCTTGGATTTTTGAATTTTAAACTTTGATTTTAGAAGATTGAGTCACGAATTGAAAGCTCATCAGTGATTTTAGGGAGGAAATCGTGAGAAAAAATAGGAAGAAAATGAAAGAAGCCAAGTGAAACTGTCGCGATTTATTCTGGTTCTGTGTTTGTCAATCTGGAAACTCATGTCAGGACTGACCGAACATATTAAAATGCGTCTGAATTTTTTTAAAAACTTAATCTTCAGAATTTTATTCTAATTAAGCACATCATTTTCGTCCACAATTCCTAAACCTCTTCGAATGTGTGAAAATCGGTCAAGAGATAGAGGTTTTGTGAAGATGTCGACCAATTTTCTTGTCAATAAATTCTAACGTGATATCACCCTTTTGTGCATGATCTCTAAAAAATGATGTCTAATATCAATATGTTTCGTTTGAGAGTGCAAAACGAGATTCTTAGACATGTTGATAGCATTAGCGCTATCACACATAATGAAAATATGATCTTAAGATAAGTAATAATCATTAAGGGTTTGTTTCATCAATAGCACTTGTGCACAACAACTTGTGGCCGAGATATATTCGGCTTCAGTGGTAGATAATACCATGGAATTTTGTTTCTTGCTAAACTATGATACTAGTGCAAATCCTAGAAAGTTACATGCACTACTAGTGTTTTTTCGATCAATTTGGCAACCGGCCAATCTACATCTGAATAGCTAAGTAGGTCAATCTGAGTCCCTTTTGGATACCAAAGTCCAGAGGTTCGAGTTCCACTAAGGTATCTAAAGATTCTTTTTACGGCTTTAAGATGAGATTCCTTAGGATTTGATTAAAATCTAGCACATAAACAAACACTAAATACAATATCAAGTCTACTTGTAGTTTAATAAAGAAGGGAGCTGATCATACATTGATACTTAGTTACATCAACGGTAGCACCTTGATCGTCTTTCTCTAATTCTATGGATGAGCTCATGGGAGTGTTCATCAGCTTCAAATTTTCCATTTCTTTTGAGCACATCAGATATAAACTTACTTTAATTTATGAATATTCCATCATTTGTTTGCTTAATTTAAAGACCGAGAAAGAATTTAAGTTCACCTATCATACTTATTTCAAATTCCATGCTCATGCATTTTGAAAATTCTTCAGAAAGATGAATATTAGTTGCACAAAAAATAATATCATCGATATAAATTTGAACAATGAGCATATCTTCCTTATGAGTTTTAAGAAAAAAGTGTATTATCCGCTTTTCCAAATAAAAATCCATTTGAGAGTAGAAATTTTCTCAACTGTTCATACCAAGCTCTAAAAGCTGGTTTTAAACTATAAAGAACTTTTCTAAGTTTGAAAACATGATTCGGATGTTTGTGATCTTTAAAACGGGAGGGGGGGTTGCTCAACAAAAACAACTTCTTGAATGAAATCGTTTAGAAATACACTTTTAACATCCATTTGATAATGAATGAAATTTTTATAGCAAGAAAATGTAAGAAGCATGAGAATGGATTCTATCCTAGCAACCGGTGCAAAATTTTTCTCATTATCGATACATTATGCATGATTGTAAGATTGGGCCACTAATCTAGCTTATTACGCACAATTATTCCATTTTTATCTCGTTTGTTTCTAAAAGTCCATTTCGTTCCAATTACGGTTCGATCTATTGGTCTAGTGAATAAATCTTAAACATGGTTTCTCTCAAATTGATTCAATTCTTCTTGTATCGCTAGAATCCAAAACTCATCAAACTCGTCTTCTTTGAAATTTTTAGGTTCAATTTGCGAAATGAATGCACAACTACCGATGTGATTTTTAAAAGAGGTTTTAGTGGTGATACCTCTGGATAGATTGCCTATAATTAGTTCCTTTGGATGAGATGGAACAAATCTCCATTCTTTTGGTAGTGCGGAATCACTTTGAATTTCGGTTGATTTTTCTCTACTTTCTTGAGCGTTGGTCTCCTTCGTTTGTTCTTCGTTTGGCACTTCCTTGTTTTGATCTTGAATATTCATTTGTTCAAATGGAGTTTCCAAAGCTACATCATCAATAATGCATTTCTCAAGATCAAGAGAGTTAGTCTCATCAAACATGACATGCATGGATTCTTCAACGACTAGAGTTCTTTTGTTAAATACTTTATAAGCTTTGCTAGTCAATGAATATCCTAGGAAAATTTCAACATCGAATTTTAAATTGAATTTTCCCAAGTTATCTTTTGTGCTTAAAATAAAATATTTGCATCAGATAACTTTAAAATAACTAATATTGAGGATCTACTTTTCCAAAACTCGTAAGGAGATTTAAGGGGCGTTCACTTTGCTGTTTTCAGGCCATTTTCTCTTTTCAATTTTTTGAAACATTGAAAACGCGTTCTCTTTTCCATTTTCGAAAACGAGTTTTTGAAAACGGCTGAAAATTTTGTGAAGAAAACAGAAAATAACTTTTTTACATTTTGACTGTTTTCTTCACAAATCTGCCAAAACTCAAAAAATATGGGTTGAGAAATATTTTTTCAAAACGACAAAAAGAACGAGTTTTCAACAATCTCAAAATGGACACCCAAAACACAAAACACAAAACATAAAACGAATTTAAAACTCAAAACACAAAATTGAAACACGAATAGAACGCCCTCTTAGTTTTCTTTCGACTAACTAAAACTCTATTGACAATGTAGCAAGCGGTGTTGAAGGCTTCGGCCCAAAAATGCTTTCGTAAGTTATTTTCGTTTAGCATGGTCCGAGCCATTTTTTGCAATATACGATTCTTTCTCTCTACTACACTATTTTGTTGAGGAGTTCTAGGAGCCGAGAAATTATGTTCATATTTATTTTCATTACAAAAATCATCAAAGCCGACATTATCAAATTCTCCTCCATTGTCACTTCTAATAATTGTAATGGTATAACCCTTTTAATTTTCGAATTTCTTACAAAAGTGTTTAAAAACTTTTTAGGCTTCGTCATTTAAGCTTAAAAACATGACACAATTAAATCTAGAAAAATCGTCGACGCTAACAAAGACGTAATGTTTACCCCCTAAGCTAGCGTTCTAGATGGTCCAAAAAGATCTATGTGGGGAAGTTGTAATGGTTTTGTAGTTGAAGAATAAGGTTTAGGATTGAAAGATTTTTTTTTACTTGTTTTCCAAATTGAAATATATCACAAATTTTATCTTTTTCAAATTTCAAATTCGAAAATCCTTTCACAAAATAAGTCTTGGTAATTTTCGAAAGAAGATCCATACTAACATGACCTAACCTCCTATATCACAACCATGTTTCGTCTTTTAAGCTAAGTAAACGTCTTTCATTATTTTCAAATTCAATATCTATGATATAAACATATTTACTTTGGCTTTCTATAAATATCACCTCTTTCGATGCAGCATCCTAAATGAGGCATTTGGAAGAATCAAATTTTATATTGTAACATTTATCATATAATTGACTAATACTTAACAAATTATGTTTGAGGTTATCAACTACTAAAAAAACATTTTTCAATTGAGAGGGATGAGTGAATACCAATGTTTCCAATACCAATGATTTTTCCTTTGGCATTATCTCCAAAAGTGACATGACCTCCATCATTCTCCTTAAAGTTTGACAATAGAGATCGATCTCCGGTCATATGTTTTGAGCATCCGCTATCCAATAACCATTTGCTCTTTATTTTCTTTGGCAACTATAAGAATAATTTAATTTTTAATTTTTGGTACCCATACAAATTTGGATCCTTGGTAGTTAGCTTTGGTGGTTATTGCAAAAGCTACATGTAATAGTGGAAGAATTTGAGGCTTTAAAAAATATGTGTTTAAGAGATTTTTGTTACAAAAATGATTTATACCCAAGTCCTCTTTTATCAAAAACACATTTTTGATTTTCAAGCATTAAATCAAAGTTTTTCTTACCTTGAGTAAATTTATGAATGATTTGAGTTAAGTCTTCAACTTTTTCTTTTAAAGATGAATTTTCATTAATCAAGGAATCATGATCAATATTCTTCTTTTGATTTTTCAAAATTTTCTTCATTTGTTTTTCAATATTTGATGTTCCTTTTTAAGAGTAGAGTGATTAAAAGCGAGCTTTCCAAATTCTTGGAGCATTTCATCATAAGAGGAAAATAGATCATCATATGAGTATTTTTCAATAGATTTTACAACATCGTCGATCGCCATGAAGCACATAATTGCAATTTCTTCTTGATTATTATTTGCATCTTCGTCCTCATCTTCGCTATCATCCCAAGTGACTTGAAGTGTCTTTTTCTTGATGTTCTTCTTCTTATTTGGACACTCGGTTCTTTTATGGTAGGACTTGTCATAATCATAAAAAATGATTTTCTTACCCCTTTCTTCACCCTTTTCCTCATTCTTTTGAAATCTTCAATTATTTCTAAGGCCTTTCCATTTTTTGACAAAAATGAGTAAATCGTCGAGCTCTTCATCACTCATATTGTCACTTGTAGATTCTTCTTCAATTCCCGTCTTTAGAGCTATTTGTCGTTTAGGAAGCTCCTTTGATTCTTCCTTACTTTTTCTTATCTTCTCCTTGACCCCAGTATTGTTAAGTTTATAAGTCATCAAGGTTCTGTATAGTTCTTCTAAAGGATATGTATTAATATCTTTGATATTTCCGATCAATATCGTTAGAGGACTCCATTCTTCTGATAAATACCTAAGCATTTTACTCACAAGTTCACCGATAGTAAATTTTCAATAAAAACCTTTAAGGCCATTTACAATGTCGGTGAAATGGGTGATCATATCAACAATAAGTTCATCTTGTTTCATAAAGAAATTTTCAAACTCTTTAATTAACAAGTTGATTTTTGTTTCTTTAACTTTGCTAGTGCCAACATGAATAATTTCTAGTGCATGTCAAATATCATATGTGGATTCACATGTACTAATCCGATTGAATTCATTTCTATCTAATGCACAATAAAGTAGATTCTTAGTTCTAGCATTGAAAGATATTTGTTTTGTTATCTTCTTCATCATATTCTTCCCTAGGTTTATGGATAATTTGGTTAGGTTGGCCATCTAACTTGATGGTTGTAGTAGGCTTATATGGACCATATTCAAATATTGTAGTCTATAGATTGAATGTAAATCATCATCCTAGCCTTCCAATAATTATAGTGTATGTCATCAAAGAATGGAGGTCGGTTTATAGAATACCCCTAAAAATTTTGAAACATAGGATTAGTCATTACTCAAGATTGTGAAATCTTTGAAAATGAGTACCAAACTCTTATACCAATTGAAAGCCCAAGAATAGCTGACCAAGAGGGGGTGAATTTGTTATTTAAAAAGTTTTTTGAAAATAATTGCAATCTTAAATAAATAACAAGTAAATTAATTCTATAAGTAAGATAACACAAATAGGAAAGTAAAAGGTGAAAGGGAAGAGAATGCACAAACTATGTATTTATGGAGGTTCGATCCAATCAATGATCTACGTCCCTTGTTACCAAGCTCTTTGTCATGAGCAATGTCTTTTTAACTATTGTTGATTGACTTATGGTGCAATCCAACCTTTTACAATGATTCCTGTGTCATACAAACAATGAGAACCGATCATTTTACAAAGTTGAGCTTTACGGGACCTCAACACAACCCATAAGTAAAAAAAAAATACAAATGAAAGCTTCCCTCTTAATAAATGATATAAACAAAATAAAGTACCAAGAGAGAAGTAGGTTAACATTGTAATAGATAGCAATAAATATAGCTCAAGTGTTAGAATAGACAAACTTTTATGAGAAAAAAAGATTTTCAATACTTTATTTCACTCAAAAAGTTTTTCAAGAAATAAAATGGATAGAACTTTCAAGAAAGAAAACTAAAGTAGTTTTGATCAATAATTGCCTCACTTGAGTGCTATGTAAAAGTTGATCCGGACACATCATCCGGATGTCTAGATATGAATCGGACAGTGCAGAAATAGCCGTTATGCGTCACATATAGAACAGTAAAAAAATTGACCGTTGGAGCATCCGGACGTCCAGATGGACAGAATGTCTCCGGACGCTTTCCTTCGTGATAATTTTGATCAAAGTAGGCTTTTGAAAGATCTTTTAACTTTTCAAGATAAGTGATTTTGTGATGATTCGATCGTCGAGTCAAAATCATTTTCTTTCGAAGATAATTTTTATGCAATCATTTGAGCGACGTAAATGAGCTATTTTTGATTCAATGCTAAGAATTAAAGTGTTTTTTCTTTAAATATAAATTCAAAGCATCTATGCTCAATATCTCGGTAATCTTCAAGGTTCTTTCAACTAAGTGCTTGGTTTTTGTCTTTACATCCATCAATTTGCTAAAATTGTTTCCGCTTGATCGTCAATTGCACGTCTCTTATTTGATCTTCTTATCTTCATTTATTTTGATTTCTCTATAAACACTCAAATGCAATTTGTTAGAAATAAACGCAATTTCTTTGTGATAATCAAAACGAGAAGTGAACCGTAGGTCAACATTTAGAAGGTCCTTGCAACTACTAAACTTCACCAACGGTAGAACCTTAGTGCCCATGTCCAAATGATTGTATTGTGTATGTATCTTTTCAAGTCTTACAACTTCTTGTGACACAATATCTCTAATAAAGTATAGTCTAAACTCAATGTACTTGGTGTATTCATAAAAGATAGAATTTTTACATAAATGTTTAGAAGATTGACTGCCTAAATATACTACGACATAGTCATTTAGAACACAAAGTTCATGCAGCAAACCTCTAAGCCACAAGGCTTCTTTAATTGCTTCAGTGGTAGCAGCATATTCTGATTCGGTTGTAGATAGTGTAATTACGTGTTGTAACTGTGATTTTCATCTAATACAAGAGTTAGACAAAGTAAATATATTGAAAATGCAATAAGAACACATAGTCATTATTGAAATTATCATATTAAAAATGCAGGCAATGATCAAACTTACTTCTCCGAACTCTATAGTGAGTACAAAAGAATCAAATCTTTTATACTATTGTCTAGGTGATTGTTTTAGACCATATAAGGATCTTTTCAAGAAACATATGATCAGGTTTTAGTTTGTCTTTAAAACATTTTGGTTGATTCGTAAAATTTTACTCATCAAGTTCACCATGTAAAAAAAAGTAGTTTTTACGTCAAGTTGTTCAAGTTCGCAATCAAAGTGTGCAACTAATACACGTATTGCCCTAATAATAGTGTACTTAATAGCTGGTGAAAAGATCTCGTTATGATCAATACCTTCCTTCTGTATGTATCCCTCAGCCACTAACCTAACCTTAAATCTTAAGGGTTCAAATTCACTAGCACCATCTTTAACCTTAAAAATCCACATACAATCAAATGTAGATTTATTCTTAGGTCTAGGTACTAGTTCCCAAGTTTTATTCTTTTCTAAGGAACTCTTTATGTGATCATAAAACCCAAAAAAATTTCCACCGGCTGTACTGAAAACACTTATCGAGATTAAATTTCAGTCTATTTCATCGGGGGACGTTAGACACTTCCTGTAAATTAGTCATGTGGTCATTCTCCTGGGTATTCTTGACGACCATGTCTTCAATGTGAGCTTCGATAACGTTCCTAATTACATCTCTGAAGACCTTATTCACCATTATGATGTGATCCCGGATACGTTACAAACTATCAAGAATTTGGCGAATGTTAGGAAAAGTCCTAAACCAGGTTCAAGGGGTCAACAAACTCACACAAATCGATGGTTCGAGCTATGGAGTTCAAAGGTGTGAAGTTAACGAGCCAAGGGTCGAGTTTCATGCTGGGGACGATAGCCGAAACCACTTGGATCAACAAAATTCGAGCAAAGGAAGAAGGACATTTTTTGAATAACTATTCGACCGCATAGTTATAAAGACTATGCGATCGCATAACCATATGCAGGGACTTCAGCCGGGAGGAAACTGTCTTCTATGTGACCGCATGAACTTACACCATGCGACCGCATAGTTCATTTTGGTCGCGAGAACATTATTTTAGCTAAAATTCTTCACTTTTGACAACTTTTCGTATTTTATAACTTTTAATTCCGTTTTTACCATAAAGTTTAGGGTTAGTATAAATAAGAATTATTATTTTCAATTGTATTCAGACTATAATTTTGATATTAATTCAGAAGCTTGTTTGCTTCCAATTTCTTGAACAATCGAACTTATCAAGAATTTCATTCTTGTAGTGTTAAATCAAACTTATCAAGATTAATCATCTTGTGAGGTTCACAAAAATGGGTGAGATTCATTAATTGCGTGATCAAGAGGTCAATAAATTATTGTTTGTTGTTTGTTTGGTTCGTCATTTTTAGATTAAATCTAAAACTTTGTTTGTTGGCGTTCTTGGAATCCGTTGACATTCTTTTGTGGGTTTCGTAGCCGTCGTTACTACGTAGGTTCGCATCACATTCTCTGATAAGTTACTCCGACATTTATAAAACGAACGGCGTAGCTATGTAGCAATATGTCCCATAGTCAATTATGAAAGATGTCTTCTCCTAGTCCAACTCGGTCATAGAGATTTGATGATACCCAGAAAAGACATCCAGAAAACTTAGTCGTTCATGACCAGACATGGCATCGACTACGTGATCTATTCTGGGTAGCGGGTACTAGTATTTCAGATACACTTTGTTTAGCCCAGTGTAATTTATGCACATACACCATTTTCCATTCGATCTCTTCACAAGGACGACATTCACTAGCCATTCGGGATACTACACTTCCCTGATGAACCTATCTGCAACAACTTTTTGACTTCCATCTTTGTCGCAGCTTGTCGTTCTGTGGGCAATGTTATTTTCTTTTGCTTTACTGGCTTAGCCTACAATGCTGAATTTACATCCTTTTGCCATCAATTTTTTTTCTATCATGTCAAGAGGCTCGATTTGCCTCCTTGGAGGCTCAAGTCTAACATCATAACTAGTGAAGATCTTCGCTTGTATACTATCAACACAACACTTTCTTGAAGATTGTTGATCGTCCCTTACACACCCAACCCCACCACTGGTTGAGAATTTCATAACTTGATGATAAGTTGAAAGAATAGCACTAGCAAATTTAGCTGGCAAATTTAGCAGAAGTTGACCATAGATTGCATTGTATGTCATGGGGTCTTGACAAACCGAAAGTTTGCAAGGATCACCACGCTTCACTACAAGAATTTTATGTTTCCCTACAAATATGTTTTGTAGGGAAAGGTAAGAATTTGTAGGAAAAAAATCCTTGCAGAGAAAACAATTTTGTAGGCACCTTTGTGGGGAAAACATCAAGGAGATAGGTATAAGACGATAAAATTTTAAAATTTGTGGGCCAAACTTTGTCCCTACAAACCCTTTGGAGACCAATACAATTCGTCGTGTAAGGTTTCCCTGACAAAATTATTCGTCTGCTAAAGTTACGTTTGCCCACAAAAAGGTTTCGCTTTTCCCCACAAATGATGTTGTGGGCTAAATCGCTTTTTCCCTACGAATATTGTTTTGTGTGGAAAGAATATTTGTATGCTAAGATACATTTTTCCCAACAATTAACAGTTTGTGACAACATGATAAAGATTATTTTGTGGGTTAAACCCTGTTTTTCTCTACAAATATTTGTTTGTGGGGAAAGCATATGTGTAGGCTATTATAAAACAATTCGTAGGAAGAAATTAAATTATATGGAAAGTGCCCAATGTCACTGGAAGTTCCACAGTTTCCTCTGGTATAACAATGGCCCCTTCGAATTCTTGGAGGAAGGTGGATACAACTTTCAATCTTTCTAGGGAAATTTTCAATCCCACAAATGCTTGCTAAGGACATTTGTTGCACTACCATCGATCACCATTTTGAAGTCAAAATCCGTTGTCACCGACGATCACCAAAGCATCGTCGTGGGGAATTGCCTCGCCTATTAAATCTTCCTCTTTTAAAGTGATGTCTTGATTATAACCTTACATTCTTCTAAATGGAGCAAACCCCAACAGTGTGACCATAACGTTTTCTAACCAAATTAGATTCCCCACCTGTTACGATCCCTCCAACAATCACATTTATTACACGGGCCCTAGGTTGTGGGCGGTCATCATCTTTCTACTTGCCTCAATCATTCTTCACATACTTAGCCAAGAGCCCCCACACGGACAATGAGGCCCTTGTGGCCCATCTTGATTAGGCCTTCATCGACCAAATCACATAATAGAATAGGCAGAATTTTGAAACCATTGATATCTGAACCAGTGTCACATTCATGCGAAGCACCGGAAGAAGCTCTCATATAAATTCCCCAGCATTCGAAATTTTAACATTGGGCTTCTCATTTAAAGAAATAAAAAAAAAATTGGGAGACATTCATAATTAATTATCCCCAAGTTCGCAATCTCTTGTTCGAAAATCAGGGGGCTATCATAATGCTCTCCCGAGTCAATGTCCATCCACCTATCTAGATTGAATGGAACAAAAAGGTTGTCATTATATAAAATAATTTCAACTATCAAATTTTCCGAACAAAAAGATGTAGATGTCTTGAAAAAAGCTTATATAAGAAAAGCGATAAAGCAAACTAAGAACAAGATCGAAGGCCGTTGATTCCTTTGATGTCAAGAATCAAAATTTCAAATAATCGCTGGTTCAAACAAACAACGATACCTGATTTAAAATTGTGATCTTGTTAACTTTATAGATATGCTGAGTAATTGATTTGATCGTTCATACACGTATGAATACCTACTTAGATAAAAAAGAATTGAAAACTCTTAATTTAATCTTTCTATTTCATATACTACCAAAAAAGGCTGAAGTCAGCTCAAATAGCTAAAATTAAACCCTCCTTCCTCGGTCTCGCCCTGGATCATACGAGTAAACCCTAACTAACGACGACAAAAAATAGCTAAAAGTAATAATTAAAAGAGATTTTAGTATATTACACTAAATTCTTAAGTAATTAATATCAAAATTAGAAGGTTGATCCCTCTTCTTGTGGATTTCACTCCATCAGCTATTCATAGTCGAAAATATGTAGGTCTCATGGTTGCTCTTCTACTAGTTTATATATATATATATAAAATTCTCGAACAAGCTCATTGAATACGTTTACAAGTTTTCTTAATTACATGTAAAGTCACCAACATAGAGTGAACAAATGTGCTTAAAAATTCTAGTGGAGTTCTAATAAATCAAATTGATATTTATTCATTAATCCACAATTTATGTTTACATATTAAACTATTGAGGTCACATCCTTTTTATTCATTATATTATTTAGACAAGCCATTACATATAGTTTGTTTTATCATGTTGACATTGGCGGAACACTTTGTTCATTCCTGAAGAAATTAGTTGGATCCACCTTCGTCTTCACATTAACCAATCTTCTGAAATTATTGTTGAAATACTTAAATCCCCAAACACTTGCTTGTTTGTAGCTCGTATTCCCTTTAATATTGTTCATTCCAATATCCAAATCTCGATAATTGAAATATGCAGCTCTCGGAGATTTGGACACATAATGAGCCATAAAACTATAAAGCCTCCGGCTCCAGTTTATATGCCTTTGGGATTCTGCGTACTCTGCCCAGCCTACTCCATAGTGAATCATGAATATGTTACCAGATCGATGTGGGAAAGGAATTTCTGATTCTGAGAAATCATTAATTCTCCCTCCATACGGACTGAATTGCAATTCAGCCCCATTTTCATCTTCCTCCTTGAGAAATTTCCATATGCTTTCGAGACCTTGTTCTGGAATTGGCTTCGTCACGTAGTCAGATTTTCCTTTGTAATATGTTGTGGAAACTTGAGTTCTATTCAGCAAAACGTCCAGTGATTCACCCTGGAAACCTGCGAAAAAGAGTGTGGATTCTATCCATGGCATTTCAGTGCAATCTTCTTTCACCAAACCCAATTCTGGGAATTTCTGTTGCATTATTGGGAGAAGATCATCAACTCGACCAAGGTACAAAGAAGTGAAGAATGCTCCTATTGTCCTTTTTCCATTTGAAGAGTTGAAGCTTCTTAAGAAGAGTCTTAACAAAAGATTGTTATCAATCTTGTCAGAAACATATTGCCATCTGTGTACTAGCTGGGTTGCATTTTGTTCTAACGTTCTTGAAACATTGAAAACTGTCACAGTTTCTGGAATTACAATTAATGTCACCTTAAATGCAACCACAATTCCAAAACTGGTACCTCCACCTCCTCTAATGGCCCAAAAGAGATCTTCTCCCATGGATTCTCGGTCAAGAATTTTGCCATTAGCATCAATAAGTTTTGCATCAATGATGTGATCCGCGGCAATACCATGTTTACGTGACATCATGCCATATCCTCCGCCACTGAAGTGCCCTCCAATACCTACAGTCGGGCAAACACCGGCTGTGAACGCCAAAGTCTTGCTTTTCTGAGAGATTGTATAATAAAGTTCACCAAGTGTTGCACCTGTTTGAACCCATGCAGTGTTTTTTTCTGTGTCAATGGATATTGATCGTAGGTTTCTCATATCCACTATGAAAAACGGAGTTTGAGATATGTATGAAAGTCCTTCGTAGTCATGTCCACCACTTCGAACTTTTAGCTGAATCCCATATTTCTTAGAGCAATAAATTGCTGCCTGAATTTGGGATTCATGCTCCGGGGTAATGATTACAACTGGTTTCTGGCCAGAGTTTGATAACGGCCGTAGGTTCCGTATTGAAGATTGGAGAATAGATAAATACGATACATTTTTCGGGGTATAAATTGAATCAGAATCTGAGTTGGAACTATGAAACTGGAGGGTGAGGCATTCAAGAAAATCATTTTTGTTATGAGCCGAAGAAGCTCCCGAAATTGAAATGAATGACAAAAGAATAAGTGATAGTATGAAATTAATCTTCATACTTTGTTTTGTAATTTATATTTTCTTCTAATTGGGTTGCTAATTCTTGAAAAATATTGCATGTATTTATAGATGTAATTTCTGGTGACTTTTCTAACTGACAGTGAAAATTCAAACTTCAATCGTGAAGCTTTCATATGGAGATTAATTCAACCACGCAAAAATAAATATACAAATGTGGTCTTATTGAAGAAAAAATTATTGTTCTTTTATCTGATTTTTTTTACGTGAATTTGTTGTTCAGATGCTTGCAAACTGTAATTTTCAAGCTATTACTTGTGGTACAAGTTATTCAATAATTAGCAAGGTAATATAATATTTTTTATATTCATAGAGGATAATGCATAAGATAAACGAAGATTTTTCTTAATCAGCAGCCCTTCAACTGTTGTGTAATATGGTGAGGTTATTGGGTTCTTATAAGGGATCCAAGAAAATAATTTTTGTCATGCATTTGAAGTAGTCCGAAAAATATTAAAAGAATTGTCGAAAGAAATAACCAAAGATGGCAGTTGTAACGACTTAGGTCTGTACACAAACCGCTAACTTACGTATTGTCCGCTTTGGATGGGCATGTGCCCACGTACTAGCGGCTTAAGTACAGAGCCGGATCGTTACAAGAACCTTCAGAGTCTCCGTTAACCATTTTATTGTTTAATTCTAATAAGTAAGAATGAAAGACAATTAAATCTTAAATATTGTTTACGTGATCATTTTTCTCCTTATGAACAGTAAAAATCATTCTTCCCTGCAGAATTTATTTATGATTACGTATAATCCATTCCATATTATAATATTCAGTGCTGACAATGAGCCATTGACTTCGTAATCAAATAATAGACACGAGTTGGAAGCCCAACCACTTTGAGCAGCCATTTGTATCCTCAGAAGAAGAAAAAACAACTGCAAACCCTTCTAATTGGTGGTTTAAATCTCCAGTATTTGGTCCTGAAGTATGGACACATGTTCATACTGGAGATTATAGTACTTTGGTGTCTTGTTCTATAATGGAAGTAGCACTCGCATGTTTCAAACTTTGCAAATACTTCCAAGTTGAAATATTTGGAAAATTTCTCTTATCGTTGTCGTGTAATTCTGAACGAGAGTATGTCTCTACCTTTTTTGCTTAATATATAATATCATTTGATGTTGCTTTAGAGAATTATAAACCCTATCCTATTCCTCCTGGAGTTGTCACTTTAAAGAAAGAAAATAAACAATCAAAAACACGTAAGATTTATAGAGGTTCACCTCAATATGAGACTACGTCATCTATCATCGCTTCAGTAATTCAGTAATTCAAGAAAAAAAATTACAAGAGAAAATATCAATCATATCTCATCTAACCTTTCTTTCTCTCTAATTGATAATAATACATAAAGTTTAAGGACTGCTTCCTATTTATAAAATAAGGACAAAATCGAATTTTCTTTCGAGGAGCTCTGTCTGCCTACTCCCCGGAAGGGGGGCAGCCTACCCACTTCCAACCCATACAAAGACCTTACCATGGAGCTCGATCTGTGACCAGCTCTATAAACTGACAATAATTATACTCCACAACTTAACAATTACATTATTAGTCAATGTCATATCCCTTGCTAAGTAACTCGGCACTCTCTTTTGAAAGAAATAACTAATGATAGTAAATGTGTTGCCAAGTGTTACATTTTACTCTAATGACCTTAATTGCTACAAATTATTAATAAAGATAAGGACCTTCATATCCATAATTCAAAAATAAAAAGAACTATCAAAATACAAAACAATTGGAGATGCATAAGGGATATTTGGAGTTGTTTCGAAAGAGTTCAAAAAAGAATTACAACATGAAATTGTTTTAATTCAATTGCAATAAGTGTATAAAGATGACAATTTAACCCATCCCAACGGGTTGGTGGTGCGGGATGAGGCGTTGGGGGTTGCCCCGCCCCATGAAAAAAAAAAAAAAAAAATAGAATTTTGATATATAGTTAGTTTTAAAATATTGTTGAATGTATTTACAATTTTATAACACGTTTCTAATCCAACAATTATATTATATATTTATCAATTTAAAATTTTACATAAATACTAACAATTGTTTTATATAATTTATAAATTCGGTCATTCAATTTTTTTATTATAATTAAAATATATAATCTGAAATTCTGAATCGTGATAGTTAAATAAATATTCTTTGCTTTTAAAAGATTTATACTAATTAATAAAAGCAAGCTTATAATATCTTGATCGAAAACATTAGAAAAAAATTTAAAATATATTAAATGATTTTTAGGTTTTGGGTTAAGGGTTGAACTTTGAATAATATCATAACTCGAAATTTTGAAAAAGTAAATAAATAAAAATAAAAAATTAAACGGGGCGAATTCTCGCCCACCCCCGCCCTGATAGGGTTGGAGTGAGGCTGGCACCCCGCCCTGTTGACATCCAGTTCACGAAAATACCGTTCGATTTAAAATCGTCGCAAGTGTACGGTTCGTTACAAGTAATAAAGTGGACTTTTAGAGTCTGGATTGTCGATTCCACAGAGATTGAGTAGTTTAATACTAATTATCTTGACCTTAACCGAAATTAGATGAGTTTTTGATGAGTTTTATACTAAATGCTAACCAAACTAAATTATGAAAACTACTATGGATGATTTGGCTAAACTAAATGCAAATTATACTAGAATACAATATGAAAAACAAATGCAAATTGATTAAGTTAATAAGAGAAAAACGCAATAGGATCATGAATCCCCATGCAACAATCCATTTAAATCCTAGTTTTACAATTTGACAACACGATTAAATATTGAAGAATCAATGTTCCTATTGAATTTAACAATTTCTTTCGAGTAATGTTAAACATATTCTATCATGCGATCCGACTATATTTCTATGACGAATACAAACATAAAAGAACACATTGACTTTTATGAACACTTAAAAATTCACATAGAGCATAGCGGTATATTTCTATCTCCTATCGGACCCTATAACAATTTATACTATGTCGAATCTATTTCTCTTCTTTCGAATGCATAAAATAGATCACCACATTCATATAATTAACGCGTGCACAGTAATCATATGGAATATATACGTATAAATCATTCAAACATCCAAAAACGTGTTTTAATGTCAAAAATATAAAACTAAAGATTAAAATATCATGTTATAAGGTTCATCGATCTCCTAGTACAAGAAAAACTAGCCTAACATGCTAAATAAAGAAAAACAAAAGAATAAGTGAAGAAACGTCATCACCCGAGTAGATATTCAATTAATTCTTTGAAGTGCTTAATGAATTTTAGCGTTATTCCTTGTGTTCTTGCTCTCCAATGTCAAAATAATCTCTAAAAGTGCGTAGCCCCCTTTTCTGGTCGAGTTTAGGGTTAAAAAGAGGTCAAAGATTGGTTTTCATAAGAGGTTAAATCAAATAAGGAAACCAGAATTTTTACGCGGGGATTGTACCATGCGACCGCATGGTTATAATCAATGCAACCGCATGGTTAACTAAAATTAGCACCCGGAGCTCTCGGTTTCTTCCATGCGACCGCATGGTTCAATTGTTTCTTCGCTGGACAGCTTTCAGTATTTTAGTCATAACTTTCTCTACCGATATCCAATTGAAGTGATTCAAAGTGCGTTGAAAAGACAACTCAAAGATATATAACTTTAATTCAATATCATCTTCCAATTCGATCGTTTACCATGTCAAATATGGGTTTCAATATGAGGTTAAAAATCGGTGCATAACTTTTCGATTAGAAATTGATGTATGATCATACTTTGACGATATTTCATCCCTTTGATGTCTTCTTTCAACCAATTGACTCCTAGTACTCTTGAATCTTCATTACATCATCCGTCACATCTACGGATTGTTTTTATGTTGTTCATTTTGATCCCCAAACTTTCATTTTCTTCCGTTTTGGTCATTTTTCGCTCGTTTTCACATCTCGTTCTATCCATCAATGTTGTCCTGCAAATACCATTTATATAGAATTAAGCCATATTTCAACATAATTACAATCAATTGTCCATATTTTGTGATCTAAATAAGTGCGTAAAATGCACTTATCAAACCCCCCAAACTTGAACTATTGTTTATCCTCAAACAAGATGGTGACTTAACTCTAAACAAAACATGATTCAACAACCTGCCGTATCTCAGAATTAGAATTGAGTAGTAACATAGTGAACAATATCAACAGTGCAACATCAAATCGACCTCCACTTATCATATGCAACCTGACGTGTGTGTATACTCATGCAAATATGCTCAGTTTCTGATAGATTCAAATCCCGACCTGCAGTAGTCAAATTTTTCATTTCTTCGCTCGAGAGATACACACCCCCCAAACTTATTCTTTCACTCATTTATCCCAGGGTGTGTTCTATAATTGAGATTTGGTTAATTTAAATTCTCACTCTTTCTTAGTTTGGATAAGACTCGCAATCACAAGTTTACACTTCAACAAGCAGAGATTCTCCTATTTCTTTGATTGTTTCAACCTCTAAGACTAAACTAAGTTACTTGTCTTACATCAAAGGTACAATTCTATCAACTAAATATCATGGGGCACTTTTCTTACTCTATTCTTTTTCTTTATTTCAACACATTCTCATTTGCTTTCTATATAACCCATGTATCAAACTTTAGGCTGATGACTCCCAAATCAGTTGATTTTAGGGCATCAGGTTTGTATTCACCCTTACAGGCTTACTTGCTCAAGTTATAAAGGCTCGAGAAATGTATTTCTCTCTTTTCTTTTGACCTTTCCCTCTTGCTTTCTATATGATCCCTGTATCGAGTTTTAGGTCGATGACTCCCAAATCAGTTGATTTTAGGGCACCAGATTTTTATTCACCTTTACAGGCTTACTTGCTCGAATCATAAAGGTTTGAAAAGAGTGTTTTCCTCACAAAAATTTATGCAAGCCCCTATTTTTTCTAGATACTTAATTTCAAGAACCAACCCCTGATTTCAGACTTTCACCTCATTTTTGTCTCATTAGTCTACACAATCTATACAACTCAGTTTTCATGCATGGAATCCCTACTCATCTCAATGTTCCCTTGCAATAACTAATTCTCCAAGCCACTAAAACAATGGAATATCTTTAAGCATAGTAGAGGTAATTTAGGTGTAACCTATCATGTTCGAATCTTCTATAAAAATTGAAACCAATCATCAACTTAATATGCCAAACATGAGTCTCGTGCGCAAGATATGTCAAGTATCACATAAATAAGCATTGGCTAATCTAAACATGCACCATATCCACTATTCATAGCTCATACCAATTTCAATATTCACATCATTGCCGAGAAGGCTATTAAACCCACACAAGCACACAAGAGTAGTAAACACACCAACAAACCAGGCAAACATCGATGGACAATGAATAAGCAATACATAATTCAATACAAGTACTGAATCCTTAAGTTTGTTTTGCAAATTCGACCATCCCCCCAAACTTATACAAAACATTGCCTTTAATGTGTAAAGTGTAAGATTGAATACAGAATTTGAAGGGCAAAGCTTATACAAACAAAATATGGGAGGTTAATCAAGACTCCCCTTATCAGTACGGTGGTGGTGGTGGTGGTGACAATGGTGGAAGAGAACTGGGTCTAGCTGTGTTATCGCCCGGTGGTGAACGTCACTCTCTTTCTACTTGATGAAATCCTGTGAGAATGCAAATGACGAATATTAGCTGGCATACTAGAAATTGATATAATAGATGAAACGATGACCTATAACTACTAAAAATGCAAGAAATAATGAAGATGATAATAATAATAATAATAATAATAATAAATCCTAAGCTAATGCATAAAGGAAAATAAATAAAAAGGTAGAAGTGTTGGGTTGCCTCCCAACCAACGCTCGATTTAAAGTCTAGAGCTCGACTTTTATACAAGCTTTTCATGGCACTTTGAATATGGATTTGAAAGTCCTGCTTAGTTTGCTCAATATGACTTTATTCCATATTGCAACTTTCCTCCAAATTTTAACCTTACCATTCCCCAAATAGTATGACTTTCCCTCATTACGCGTTTCGAACTCGACAATGTAAACCTCAATCTCCTCATAAAGTTTAATCACAAAATCAATTTTTGAGCAAACGATAAAGTCGAGGGATTGTATGTCAATTTCCTTTTCTTTGAATGCAACAAGTTCTTTTTTCGCCCAATATGATTAATTTCTTGCTCTTTTCATGCTCCTATTCTTTAATTGAATTTTTCTCAAGTTCAACGTCCATATTCAAAACTTTTGGCAAGGCAACAATGACAACTTCATTGAGAGTGTTCTCATCTTGTTGTATTTGTAAGAAATCTGGTTGACGTGATTCGCTTAATTGATGTCCATTAACAATCGGTGAAAGAAATGAACCCATAGGCAAATCACCCACATCAAAGTGTGGTGAGAGAAATAATGCAACAGGTAAGTCACCAAGAACAGTTTCATCAAATTCAAATTCTGTTTGTATATCCCGTAGTCGTTGCCCTATAACAAAATCTCCCACAAACATATCACCCTCAACAATTTCTTGAGCTGCTAATTGTTGTTGTCTTATGATGAAGTCAGATACGAGCATTTTGTTGAAATCAACCGTAGTCATCTTTTATCCTGTTATTTTTATTCTTTCATATATCCTGAAAAAGAGAAAAAAAATTAGAACTAAAATGGAACTAAAATAACAACACAAGAATACATGTAGAAGTCCGAATTAGTGCCAAGAAAAATAAAATCAAACTAAAACTCAATCCCCGGCAACGGTGCCAAAAATTTGTTCACGAAAATACCATTCGATTTAAAAGCACCGCAAGTGTACGGTTCGTTACAAGTAATAAAGTGGACTTTTAGAGTCCGGATTGTCGATCCCACAGAGATTGAGTAGTTTAATGCTAATTATCTTGACTTTAACCGAAACAAGATGAGTTTTTGATGAGTTTTATACTAAATGCTAACCAAACTAAATTATGAAAACTACTAAGGATGATTTGGCTAAACTAAATGAAAATTATACTATAATACAATATGAAAAACGAATGCAAATTGATTAAGTTAATAAGAGAAAAACGCAATAGGATCACGAATCCCCATGCAATAATCCATTTAAATCCTAGTTTTACAATTTGACAACATGATTAAATATTAAAGAATCAATATTCCTATTGAATTTAACAATCTCTTTTGAGTAATGTTAAACCGATTCTATCATGCGATCCGACTATATTTCTATGACGAATACAAACATAAAAGAAGGCATTAACTTTTATAAACAGTTAAAGATTCACATACAGCATAGCGGTATATTTCTATCTCCTATCGGACCGTATGACAATTTATACTACGTCGAATCTATTTTTCTTCTTTCGAATGCATAAAATAGATCACCACATTCATATAATTAACGCGCGCACAGTAATCATATGGAATAAATACTTATAAATCATTCAAGCATCCAAAAATGTGTTTTAATGTCAAAAATATAGAACTAATTATTAAAATATCATGTTTCAAGATTCATCGATCTCCTAATACAAGAAAAACTAGCGTAACATGCTAAATGAAGAAAAACAAAAGAATAAGTGAAGAAACGTCATCACCCGAGTAGATATTCAATTAATTCATTGAAGTGCTTGATGAATTTTCGCGTTATTCCTTGTGTTGTTGCTCTCCAATGTCAAAATAATCTCTAAAAGTGCGTAGCTCCCTTTTCTGGTCGTGTTTAGGGTTAAAAAGAGGTCAAAGATTGGTTTCCATAAGAGGTTAAATCAAATAAGGAAACCAGAATTTTCACGCTGGGAGTGTACCATGCGGCCGCATGGTTATAATCAATGCAACCGCATGGTTAACTAAAATTGGCACCCGGAACTCTCGGTTTCGTCCATGCGACCGCATGGTTCAATTGTTTCTCTGCTGGACAGTTTTTAATATTTTGGTCATAACTTTCTATACCAATGTCCGATTGAAGTGATTCAAAGTGCGTTGGAAAGACAATTCAAAGATCTACAAATTTTATTCAGATATTATCTTCCAATTCGATCGTTTACCATGTCAAATATGGTTTTCAATATGGGGCTAAGAACCAGTGCATAACTTTTCGATTAGAAATTGATATATGATCATACTTTGACGATATTTCATCCCTTTGATGTCTTCTTTCAACCAATTGACTCCTAGTACTCTTGAATCTTCATTCCATCATCCGTCACATCTACGAATTATTTTCATGTTATTCATTTTGATCCTCGAACTTTCATTTTCTTCCGTTTTGGTCATTTTTCGCTCGTTTTCACATACTTCTCGTTATATCCATCAATGTTATCCTACAAACACAATTTACATAGAATTAAGCCATATTTCAACATAATTACAACAATTATCCATGTTTTGTGATCTAAATAAGCATGTAAAACGCACTTATCACATCCCTATAAGTGTACAAGATAACTCAATGTTCTAGGATTTAATTAATAACTCAATGTTCTAGGATTCGAATTCTATGCCTTTTAAGAGACTCGTTGAGTTTACACAAGATGCATTAATGATGACACAGTAACAAAATTTCAAGATAAGTTTTACAGTAAACTAAAAATATAGATTTAGTCAATAAATGAATTACTTATCCAACAGGCCAAAGTTGAAGGTGTCCTGTCAAAATAACTCCAATCTTCCAAGAAAACAAAAAGAAAAAGAATCAAAACAAAGGATGGTATATTATAACACCAGCAAAATTGAACATGCAACTTCTAAAGAATTAGTTCGATCCACCTCGGTTTCAGTATAATATTCGATTGAATTTATTCTATTATTCTTAAATCTCCAAAA
Organism: Osmanthus fragrans; assembly: GCA_019395295.1. Lineage (NCBI taxonomy): Eukaryota > Viridiplantae > Streptophyta > Magnoliopsida > Lamiales > Oleaceae > Osmanthus > Osmanthus fragrans. The sequence continues at coordinate 11,916,626 of CM033362.1, forward strand.
ACACTTGCATGTTTGCATTGCCCTCAATATTGTTTCATTCTCATTCCCAAGTTCCTACAATCAAAATACATAGCTTTTTAGTTATTTCGAGACATAACGAACCATAAACTCATAAATCCTCAGGTCTACCAAGTTATAGCAGGGTGATGTGTAATTATCCAAACTGTAAAAATTTGAGATTCCATCTTAAAAACTCAACATTGTTAAGAGAAATAGTCTAAAACCTTATAAATTTGTATACGTTTTCATTTTTATTAGATGTGAGATTATATCCCTTAATATGACCTCGCAAAATGGTGGTTCCTTTGAGCATACCAATTTTGAAATCCGTATGCTCACTTTTTTTTTCAGTTTTAATCGGATCGAATCATTTGTTGGAGTTTAATGGGCTCTGATACCATGTAAAGATTTGAGGTTTCATCTTAAAAACTCAACATTGTTAAGATTAGTAGCTTAAGACCTTATAAATTAATCCATATTTTCATCTTTATTCGATGTGAGATTAAATCCTTTAACACAAACTTTCAAATTTGTCAACATACATTTCTTCAAAAGACAACCAAGCTGTCAAAACAAGAACATCTGCATCGATGTGTAAATATTTGAAAAGTATTAGCTCAAAGGAGTTCACAAATTTTTCGCCCCCACCATGAAGAAAACTCGAAGTAATTGTTGAATAAATGTTCTTTTACAAATATTAATTTCCATATATACAATTTTTTTATTAGTAAAACTAGAAGCTGTTTGCTTTCGTAGAGTAAATTTTCAAAGACGTTTCGTGTGGTATACATGATAGATATGTTCCACAAAAGTAAGTCAATATCATGTTTCGCTTAATGGATATGCATTAAACTTGCTGAGATGAAGCCGACACTTCTTTGGGCTGATTAGGAATGGAACGCCAGGAAATTGAGAAAAAAAAATAACACTCTTAGGATTAGTTGATTTTAGGAATATCAAGAATTTAAGAATTAAATATTCATTGATTGAAGAATAATAAAAAATAATGGAAGAAGTTTGAAAAAATTCGAAGTTTTTATTCAATTATCACTTGCAAACCCCAGCGTCGCACGGAAACAAAACTGGACACGACACTACATGACATGACACGGAGAAATCTTATTTCAGAAAAAAGTAGGACACGAAATGCTGAAAAACATTATATTAATATTATTCAACTTCAAATAATTTTATAATACAAATTAAATAACAAAAATTCTAGAATCTACCAAATTTAAGTAACATGTTGACATAAAATCATTGTCATTTCAAAAGTGAAAACAATTTTTCCGTGATTAAATTTTATTTTGGTAAAAGTACTGAATTTGTTCATGTAAATTTTTCATGAAGTTTCCATAGAATTTCCAAAACTTAAATCTAATAAAATTACAAATAAGTTCCTAAATCACCAATAATAATAAAAACGAAACTAACTAAACAATAAAAATAATAAAATGTAAAATATTGTCGTCGAATGTTGTCCTTGCCTCTCTTTAGATCATCCCACTGTTGTCATCTTTTGCTTGGGGTGGAGAAGATTTGTTCTCCAATAATTAGTTGTCTCAAAATATATTCGAGAAATTGTCGATCTCAGTCCTCGGAGTTGCTTAGATTTGGTGGTGCTACAAAAGTGGTAGCTTCTAAGGAAGATGAGTCAATCACAATTGAGAGGAAAGATGTTGTATATAATACCTCGAAATTTTGTGATAAAATGTAGTTTTGGCTCATTTATGAGATTTAGAAAAATTAGGACTAAAAATGTAAAATTTTAATAATATAGGAACTAAAGTTAAAAAAAGTAAACACATCCTATTACATGATAAAATACTATAGAAAGTAAAATATAATAATTAGTGGTTATTACTCGCTAAAAGTCGAAGTTTAACGGGATAAAGGGCAAATAATTCAAGAAAAAAAAAACAGGTCATTTCAAGAAAAAAATATGTTAAAAATATTCATTTTAAGCTTCTATTAAATTATTTGCAAATAGATGTAAGAGTGAAAATAATAATAATATATTTTTTAAATAAATGGGTAATAGAAATTACAATTTTGAAGTATAATAAATGGTATGTAAAGTGTTAAATAATGTAAAATATAAGGAGTCGTTTGTTATTTTAATTAGGATTACTTTGGTCTATTAAGTTATTTATAATGACAAATTTGTAAACATTTCTAATTTTTCCTACAAAATGTATAATTTAGTGTGCACATTATAGTTTTGTAAAATATGGTATGTAAGTTGAAAGTACACCCTAAATGTAGGGCGTAATTTGTAATTTTCTTATATAATTAGCTCAATATTCTACATGTTCGTTTTAATTTTTTACTCCTAATTGTAAGATTATCTTACTTCTAGAACTGCGTTTACCAAGCTAAATTTTTTAAAGAGAACCTTAACTTGAAGTTATGAGTATTTGTTAGACTTGCTAACTCAATCTGGAACAACCGATTAAGAACATTATTGATTTTTATTTTCTCTCTTTAACAAAGTTAATGATGATACGAGAACTTTGGAGTTTGTTAAAGTATGGAACACCTAAATATCAATATGGCAATAAATAAATTTTTCTTTAAATGCAAATATACAAATTCAAAACTTTGAAGTGCATTAAAATATTTGAGATAAGATCAACTTTGGGTACATTTCTTGGTCATCATACTCATTATACGAATAAAGGTACCAAAATATGGAACCCACTCATTCAACAAATTAGTAATAGTACAAAATATGGTATCGTACCACAAATTTCTATGTTAATCTCAAAATTGGAGAATTTAAATTGTGATAATTGATTTCACAATGCATGAAAGAAGAAAATATGTTTAAAAGATGGGTAGTGCTGCACTTACTCCACTGTCTACAGAAATGGTTACTGAAAGATGACCTGGCAGAAATTTGAATTGGTCAAAATATCGACTGTTACAGTGAAAAGAAAATAGTAAATTGAAACAAGCCCAAAAAGCTATAGCATAACCGCGCCTTTATTTCCCTCTCTCCAGCTCGCTGTAACATTTTTTTCCAAAATCATGAACAAGAAAGCGATTACTACTAAAATGGAGTCATGGCAAAATACGTTCAACGAAGCCGACAACTTCGACGTCGACGTCGACGTCGACGCAAGGCCGTACCTGACGACAGCATCCCCTTCTTCCGCGATCGAAGGAGATAATTTCTGTGATTAAGCCAAAGACGAAACCGAAGCCGACGACTACCATGCCGGCAACCTCAACGCCTACGACAACATGGGTAAGAATGTGTAGAGCTTAATTTTCAATTTCCATTTTGTGTTTTTTGATTTGCACAGTAAACTAGTTTCTGAGCATACAGGATTTTTAATTTGAGCATACGGGATTTTTAATTTGCTTCGATCTATAGATGAAAAAAAGTTAAGCAAAATGCTGTAGAAAAGCTTAAGAGAAATGCAGTAGTAATTGTTCATCAATTTGCTTGAAGGACCCAACTTCTGCTTTTGGTGTTGTGCGAAGATAAGGATTGATTATTCTGTGTGTTTCCGTCAATGTAGATTTTTTGCAAATTCTTTCATCTGAAGATGACAATCTGAAAGATATTAGCATAGGTGGAGAAAAGGAAAATATTGTGCCCACTATTGGAATGAAGTTTAAAGATAAAAATGAGGTTTTCAAATTTTATAAGAACTACGCTTACGAAATCAGCTTTCCTATACGAAAGAGGACTTCGAATGCAGTCGAAGCAGTGTGGCAAATGCCATTTTAAAGCCTCAACCAACAATGCAAACTGGCTGTAAAGCAAGATTGACGGCTTGTTTTGATCTTACTGGCACATGGCGTATTAACACTATCCTTTTAGAGCACAATCACAGAACTAGCCTATCCAAATCAATGTTATATCGATGCAATCGCTAGATTAGTGAACACGTGAAAAGACAGCTTGAAATAAATGACATTGCTGGAATATAACTCTGCCGTAGTTGAAGTCGAGGGGTATAATAAGATGGCATACGTCGAGAAAGATTGTAGAAATTTCATTGACAAAGTCCGATGTCTAAGACTAGGTGAAGGAGACGATGTTGCTATACAAGCATATTTTTCGAAGATGCAAGCAACTAGTCCTGGCTTCTATTTTAGTATAGACTTGGATGACGATGCCCGACTGCAGAATGTATTTTGGATAGATAACAAGTGTAGGCAAGCGTGTAAGGAATTCGGTGATATAGTTACATTTGACACCACGTACTTGACTAATAAGTACGAAATGTCGTTCGCTCCATTTTTCGGAGTGAACCATCATGGACAATCAACTCTTCTAGGATGTGGTTTGGTCTCAAATGAGGATACAAGGACCTTTGTAAAACTATTTAGGACATGGCTCCAATGTATGCATGATCAAGCACCAAATGAAATAATTACAGATCAAGATCGTGCTATTCAAAATGCAATTGAAATCGTGTTCCCGAACACAAAGCATAAATGGTGCATGTGGCATATTCTGAAAAATATACCTAAAATATTCGGCGGCCATAGACAGAAAGTTTCAATTCTTCATGTTTTGCATTGCTTGGTGTATGATGTGCCAAGTCCTCAGGAATTTGAGCAAGGTTGGAATAAGATGCTCGAAGATTACGATTTGCACGAACATGCTTGGCTGGCGGGTCTATACAACGAAAGAAGTCAATGGGTGCCATGTTATTTGAAAACTTCATTTTGGGTGGGTATGTCAACAACCCAACGAAACGAGGGTATTAATGCATTTTTTGATGGATATGTTCATTCGAAGACATCTCTAAAACAATTTGTGGAGCAGTATGAGCGTGCATTGAGAAGTAAAATTGAGAAAGAGTTTCAAGTTGACTTCAAATCGTTTTCGCAAATGGTCCCATGTGCAACAAGGTACGAAATGGAAAAGCAATTACAATATATGTATACAATCGCAGAGTTCACGGAGTTCCAGGAACAATTTACTGGAAAGGTATATTGCGAAGTATTAGGCATTCATGATTCGTACATGCATACTACGTATGATGTACGCGAGGACAAAGATTAGTAGCGTAAGACCTCATAAATTGATCCATATTTTCATCTTTATTCGATGTGAGATTAAATCTCTTAACACAAACTTTCAAATTTATCAACATACATTTCTTCAAAAGACAACCAAGCTGTCAAAACAAGAACATCTGCCTCGATGTGTAAATATTTGAAAAGTATTAGCTCAAAGGAGTTAACAAATTTTTCACCCCCACCATGAAGAAAACTCAAAACAAGAACATCTGCCTCGATGTGTAAATATTTGAAAAGTATTAGCTCAAAGGAGTTAACAAATTTTTCACCCCCACCATGAAGAAAACTCAAAACAAGAACATCTGCCTCGATGTGTAAATATTTGAAAAGTATTAGCTGAAAGGAGTTCACAAATTTTTCACCCCCACCATGAAGAAAACTCGAAGTAATTGTTGAATAAATGTTCTTTTGCAAATATTAATTTCCATATATACAATTTTTTTATTAGTACAACTAGAAGCTGTTCGTTTTCATAGAGTAAATTTTCAAAGACGTTTCGTGTGGTATACATTATAGATATGCCCGACAAAAATAAGTCGATATCATGTTTTTATAATGCATATTCATCATATATATAAGACAATGCATGCCGTGAATCAAGATTTCGCTTAATGGATATGCATTAAACTTGCTGAGATGAAGCCGACACTTCTTTGGACTGATTAGGAATGGAACGCCAGGAAATTGGGAAAAAAATAAATAACACTTTTAGGATTAGTTTATTTTAGGAATATCAAGAATTTAAGAATTAAATATTCATTGATTGAAGAATAATAAAAAATAATGGAAGAAGTTTGAAAAAATTCGAAGTTTTCATTCAGTGATCACTTGCAAACCGCGCCATCGCACGGAAACAAAATGGGACGCGACATAGAGAAATCTTATTTCAGAAAAAAGTAGGACACGAAACGTTGAAAAACATTATATTAATATTATTAAACTTCAAATAATTTTATAATACAAATTAAATAACAAAAATTCTAGAATCTATCAAATTTAATAACATGTTGACATAAAATCATTGTCATTTCAAAAGTGAAAACAATTTTTCCGTGATTAAATTTTCTTGGTAAAAATATTGAATTTTTAATGCAAATTTTTCATAAAGTTTCCATAGAATTTCCGAATTTCATTAAAAAAAAAAAAAAAAAAAAAAAAAAAAAAAAAAAAAACTTTTTGGAGTTTTCGAAACATTTTTGGAGAGTTTCAGTTTCCGAAACAAAACGCTAGCGTCTGGAGAATTTCTGTGCATCATAGGCAAACCATACAACACTAAAACTTAAATCTAATAAAATTACAAATAAGTTCCTAAATCACCAATAATAATAAAACCAAACAATAATATGGTACCCACTCATTCAACAAATTAGTAATAGTACAAAAGATGGTATCGTACACAAATTTCTATGTTAATCTCAAAATTGGAGAATTTAAATTGTGATCATGGGTTTCACAATGCATGAAAGAAAAAAATATGTTTAAAAGATTGTAAAACAAAGTGACTAGGTTTCCGAAGAGAAGATGTGTACGAACAAGATATCCAGCAACAAGAAGAAAGAAAATGATTGAATAGAGGAACTCTCGAACATTTGGCGATCTCAAATTCCTGTCTTTTGAATAAAAAAATGAATCAGTTAGAGCTCGAATTTCTAGCATATTCTATTTTGGTAGTTTGGTCGTGGAATTTATTTCTTTTTGTATTTCCGATTCTTTTATATCTTACATGAATCATATATTTTTTCACAAACTAAACTGAATCGAGTTCAAATGGCACACATGTGGACTGGAGTGCACCTAATTCATAACTTCTCTTTGTTCAAGTGCAAATTAATTATTGCCTTTTGATCGGGGCCAAAAAAGTAATATTACCTTTGGTCACACTTCAATTTGTTTTTGTTTTTGTTTTATCTTTTTACTAATGCGTATTTATTAATTTAAAACACCAAAAACTTTGGATTTTATTCATAAAAGGGGTTCCTAGCCATCTCTCCCAACAATAATTATATGTTGACCAATACATTAACTGGACGAAGTCCCAATCTGAAGACCCCTAATTCTTGTGACATGTTCACAGTTCAATATGTATTGATCTCTTTAGATACATATAGTATGAATATATCGGGAATTGTTGCACAAACATGAACAGTTAAATCAAAAAGAAGAATAAAAAGAAAATAAATACAAAAATTTAAGTGGTACGATAATTGATAGGTGTACTAGTATCTATCTAACCCTCTCTATGTAGCATCCAAATCATATTATCACGAAACGATTGAAGAATCCCGTGCTCAAATAATTTGATGCAAGGGGATTCGAGACAAATGATGCTAAGTTGTCAGATTGCACATAATTGGCTCTGAAATATCATGAGTTGGCAGATCAGTGCAGAGACGGAAAGTGATTGCGTTATTTTCCTAATTGGAGCTATCAGACGTTTTCTCTATGTTTTTGGTGATATTCTTGTAATCTTCCCTATAATCCATCTGTTAGAACTAACATGTAGGATAATCACTATTCTTTCAGGCGTCATAATTCCAATTTATTTATTTCTTTTTTGGTGTTTCTTTATTTCCATAATTTGTCACATGCATTTCCTAGCAATATCCTTGAAAATTTACTATTTGCATGATTTCTGCAACAAAAATTTGATTTAACAAACATTAGTTTAATTCTACAAGTTGAAATTTTCTGAGGAAATAGTTTAACATTTTGTAACTAATTCTTTGTACAAATTTTTCCAACGTGTGCATGAATTAAAAGGATAAGAATAGAATTTGAATGGTCAAATGACGTATTTCATGAGACACGTACGGTAATTCAAAATTCATTTTCACACTCGTTTAGAAAAGTCCCTAAAAAGCATCTATAAATACATGCATCTTTGTTCATGAATTAGCAACAAATTAGAAGGGGAAAAATATAAAAAGTATGCAGATTTCAGATAGTAAATTCCCTCTTTTCGTTTTGGCATTCATTTTAATCTCGGGAGCTTCTTCGGCTTTTAGCAACGATGATTTTCTTGAATGCCTTACCCTTCAGTTTCAAAAATCCAACTCGGAATCTGATTCCATTTACACCCCAAAAAATACATCATATTCATCTATTCTCCAATCTAGAATAAGGAATCTAAGGCCGGAAACAAACTCCACCCAGAGACCTTTCGTAATCATTACACCAGAGCATGAATCCCAAATTCAGGCAGCAATTTATTGCTCGAAGAAACATGGGATTCAGCTAAAAGTTCGAAGTGGTGGACATGATTTTGAAGGACTTTCATTCGTTTCTGAAACTCCTTTTGTCTTGGTGGATTTGCGAAACCTAAGATCAATATCCATCGACACTGATAAAAAAACTGCATGGGTTCAAACAGGTGCACCAATCGGTGAACTTTATTATACAATTGCTAACAAAAGCAGGACTCTGGCTTTCCCGGCTGGCGTTTGCACTACGGTGGGTATTGGAGGGCAATTCAGCGGCGGAGGATATGGCATGATGTCTCGTAAACACGGCGTTGCAGCAGATAACATTATCGACGCCAAACTAATTGATGCCAATGGCCGAATTCTCGATCGGAAATCCATGGGAGAAGATCTCTTTTGGGCCATTAGAGGAGGTGGAGGTGGCAACTTTGGGATTGTGGTTGCATTTAAGTTGCAGCTAGTTGTGGTTCCTGAAATTGTGACTGTTTTCAATATTACAAGAACGTTAGAACAAAACGCAACCCATCTAGTGCATCGGTGGCAATATATTGCTGATAAGGTTGAAGACGATCTTATGTTAAGGCTCTTCTTAACGAGCTTTAACTCTTCAATAACTGGAACGAGGACAGTCGTAGCAAATTTTAGATCTCTGTATCTAGGTCGAGTTGATGATCTCCTCCCAAAAATGCAAGAGATATTTCCAGAATTGGGTGTGGTGAGAGAAGATTGCATTGAAATGAGTTGGATAGAATCGACACTGCATTTTTACAACCTGCCGGGAGAATCACTTGATGTTTTGCTAGATGAAACAGTATCTCCAAGTGGGTATTCCAAAGGGAAATCCGATTATGTGAGGCAACCAATTCCAAAATACGGTCTCGAACGCATATGGGAATTTCTTATTGAAGAAGACGAAGGTAGGGGTGAATTGCAGTTCAGTTCCATATGGAGGGGAGAATTGGTCACATTCCAGAATCGGAAATTCCTTTCCCACATCGGTCAGGCAACATATTCATGATCGAATATTCAGTATTCTGGTCTGCAGAAGAGAATACAGAATCAGATAGGCATATAAACTGGATGCGAAGGCTTCACAGCTTTATGGGTCGTTACGTCTCGAAATCTCCAAGAGCTGCATATGTCAATTACCGAGATTTGGATAATGGAAGGAACAATATTTACGGAAGCACCAGTTACAAACAAGCAAGCGTATGGGGACTTCGGTATTTCAAGAATAATTTCAGAAGATTGGTTCAAGTGAAGACTAAGGTGGATCCAACTAATTTCTTTAGGAGCGCACAAAGTATTCCACCAGTCTCACCATGGTAAAATTAAGAACTACATTTAAAGGCTTGTCATCTATTATGTACTGAATAAATAAGACGTCTGGAATACTTTGTCATGTAACAATTCATAACTATGTAATATTATACATATAGTAATTTTTAATAAACAAAAATTCATAAACTATTGTATTTAAAGATATATTAAAATGATTTAATCATCTAATAAGTGCTTTTGCTTGGCTTATTGCTTAATAAAAACGGTGCTTAATATATTACTTTTGCCTTTCTTGGGTATGTAGTGCCACCGTATCAGTTACAGGTACTATGATTGTATGCATAGCCCCATTTACTCTATTTTATTGTAGATTAAATCTAAGAGTTCATTTGATTGCAAGGGTGGAAAATGGATGGAAAAAAATGAATGGCAGAAAATTGATTTGTCTAGAATTCGTTTGTCTGACAATTGTAATTAATGGTATTTGATTGATATAATTTTCCATCTAATCCATTTGACTTTATTTTTCATGCAAATTATTATTTTTTGGGATAAATTTTTTTACAATCTGTATTAAAATTTGTTTGGATTGTCGAAAAAAAAAATCATAAATTTTTTATGTTCGTTTTGCGTCGTTTTTCATGCAAATTGTCAATTAAATGAATAAATTTTTTTACCATTGGATTTAAAATATGTTTCCATTGTTAATAATAATAAAAAAAAAAAAAAAAAACCCAGCAAGGTGGAAAACAAATTCCCACCAAAATCATAAAAAAATATTTTCCTACTTTTGTGCTTCAAGGGGTTGTACCTAGAATTCCATCGCAAAAAAAGGCAATCAAATAACAAAAAGTGAGAACTAGAAAAATATTTTTTCTTTTCCATGGCAAATTTATTGTATCAAACAGGGCCTAAGTGTTTGCCTTTTTTTTTTTTTTTTTTTTTTTGTTTTTTTTTGGGTCACTAATATATTAGTGTCTTGTTATTACTAACATTAGTAACAATATTCCTATATATTGGTTATATTTAAGTGTTAAAAAAACTTGGTTAAGAACTACCCTCCGTGCATCAAATTCAGCAACATATATCCCAAGGTTATGCAGTTTCGTAAAATGAGGACTGTATCTCGTCGCTAGAGACTCTGTCGCTTCTGGACTAAAGTCTCCCGTTTGCCAATACTTAACTAGTCGCTGCTTCTATTCAAATATATCCTCCCTCCACACGAACAGTCTCTTCTGTATTAAGTTCTAACATCCCTCCCACGGCTTGCTTCCACCAGTCACTATTCCCATCCTCCCATACACCTTTTTAACCAGTCAATATTTGCAGCGCTTTCTCTTTCATCGCACACTATTTTGTGTCGTTCACCATGATAGCACATAAAGCACACACACAGGTAAAAACCAAGGTCGACCCTGAAATTTTTGGAGCATTAGACCAATTTGAATACGAGCCCCTATACATAAAAAAAAATTATTTTTATTAAATAAAAATATTTAAAGTTAGAATAATAATAATAATAATTTAAAACTTTCAAATGTCTCGATTAAAGCCATGTTTGAATCTCATTTTAATGAGATTATTCAGCCTTTTTACATTTTGTTACGTAAACATAACCATTATAAATTGTAAATGTAGGACAACTTTGTCAGACACAAATAAATATCAACTTGGCCATTGGAAGCATGGTGGAAGCTCTTATAAGTCAGAATTACATTACTACGTACCCTCACACCAACTTGAAGGAATTGCTGTGTGGAATAATGAAAGGGTAAAACTGGAAGTCAATAACTCTTTTGGACATATACGGTGGATTCAGAAATCAAAATCGCCCATGCTTTAGTTATCAATTCACACTTTTATTCAAACAAGCAGGACCACTTATTTTGAAACTGAAAATGAAAAATGTGAAGTAATGGAGGCCAAACAGACGCTAAATTTATTTTTCTAGAATTTTTTGATAGAAAATCAACAAATAAATTATTACAATCAATTCAAACATTTTCTTTGACATTGTTGACCCAAAGGAGAATTTTGTCAATATCAATTTTGAGAAGGTCTTCTCGACGATGCAACTTAAGTGTAACTGGTAATCAGTAATATTATATAAGCAATCCACACATTTGAAAAAATGACTATAATTTTTATATAGTCTTAAAACTTCAATCACCTCTTTGGTGTCTTATATCATACAGTTTCTAAAAATTATTTTGCAGCTCAAGAAAAAAAAATTGTGCTTATCAATATCATAATCATTGTTGATAACTATATTCTATACGTTTATTTGGACCTAAAAATATAGACATTTAACAGTTTTTTCGAGAAATTTTAGCATAATTTATTGCATATTTCATTTATTAAGTAAAACTCAATAATTGGAAGTGAAATTCAAAGAAAGAAGCAAAAAAAAAAGTTTGAAGAACAATTACAAATATTCAATAGTTGATTCGGACCACAAGACGATACTTTGAAGGTTGTTAGAAGTTAATTGAATGCAATTAAAAGTCAAGAATGGGTGAAATATAATTAAAGTATTATCACAAATCAATTTCCAATCGCTCAATTTATATTCGCTCAAGTTATATTACATATTTTTAACCAAAATTTAAGACCCACTTTTGGTATAGTAAACGTTCCAATTGAAAGACTTCTATTTCTATCAAAATTGTAGCCCTTTGAATTAGCTTTCCAATATACTTTAAATCGCATTAATCAAATATTGGAAAAGAAAATTACGAGAAAAATACTGATGACTGTGAAGAGACAAAAATATGCGCTCGCGAAAAAACTTTACTTATTCAATTGGAACTTTTTTGGAAACCAATTTGGACGTGATTTTCAACCAATTTTCGACACGTACAAATACCTTACAATAGAATACATTAGAGACACCTCTCAAATATACATCTCATACACTTAAATTTATCAATTAACATCATTAAAGAGAGTTCACTCTATTGATCTTGTCAGAAATAAGGGGCAATTACAAGTTTTCAAGAAATTGGAATTTCAATCTTGATTTTTGGAGAGACGACACGAAGATATATTAGAGATTCATCAAGAAATCATTGAAGAGATTCAAGATTTCAAGATCTATCTTCTTCTCCTTCATCAATCTAAGTTACGTTATTCCAATTAAATATGTTTTCTTATAATTTTGTAACGCTAAATTATTGAGATGTTGATGAACCTTTGTTGTGATTTTTTAATATAAATTCGATAATTTGACACCCAATGTGTGTTTATTCTTGGATGATTGTTATAGGATTTAATAACTTTTCAATTAATTGATCACTAATTGGATTGTTTATGAATGTATTGATTTTAAGTGAAATAAAAGGATAAAAAGCACATTATAACAACCATTGTAAAGTTTGATAGGGAATAAAGATATATCATTAATTATATACTTTACATAATTTATATAGATGTTCTAGCATTTTTAATGCATGCATTAATGTTCGCATATTTCATAGATATATAGGAAGGTCACATGAGATAATAGATTAAATTGATAGTGAGAAATGATTTTAATTACCTTAGGAACATTGATCAACAAGAATATGCTAATATTGTCATGTTATTGAATTGAATTGAAACGGATTAATAATGGAGATTTGAAATCTTAGTATCATCTAATCTATATTTACAAACGCTTGATAGATTACTCACTAGAATAATTACTTTAATTAGATAATTTAGTATAAAATCATTCAAACACAATTTGCTATTTGATTAAGATTAGGATTAATTGAATCTAGTTTGAACACGAAGTCCTTGTGGGAACGATATTTTATTTATCACTTTATTACTTGTTCACAATATCGTTCACTTGCTGAAAATAAAACGATCACTTATCGTGCTTATTTTTATTTTAAACTTATGACATCAACACTTTAAACAATTACCATCTACAGTTGGCAATTTTATTTTATTTTAATCAAACAAAAACTCAAGTATTTTCATATTTTTAAAATTGTTCAAACGTTGACTTAGGTGAAGAAAGAGCATAATCAACTATAAATAATAAATAATAAATTCTAAGAGATTTGTCGACATAATATTTTATCTCATTATTAATATTTTGATCAAAGTGTTTCTTTCTATGGATAATATATGAAATGTGGGTTCAACTTTCAATTAAACAACAATTTCGTTAGGAGTAATCTTGTCAAATTCAAATTTAGTTTCTCCGTATATTTCAAGAAATGAAATAAGTACTTTCAAGTTACTAATAGTAGCACCAATAGACATATCTTCATTTTGTAACATTTTTCTTACTATAAACAGCAGATAAAATATTCTACCAAATAATCTTGCCAAAGAAGAACTCAAAAACCATAATTTCGTAATATCTCTAAATGCCTTAGCATCATCACATTTTACTACTGAGTATTTTAAAGCGATTTTTATTTATAGCAATTGAAATCTTATCGCTTAACGCTTTCAACTTAACATTCCTAACGTGTTTTTGATAGTGGTGACAAATGGCTTTTGACTTAGATCTTATATATATTATACAAAAAGTTGCAATATCATAGTGCATGAATGTTAATAAAATAAATAAATAAATAAAAAATTGAGAAATTTTCTTTATTATTTATAATTGTAATATATAATAAATTTTTCTGGAGTCCCTCATTAAACAAGGAATTAGGTGATCGCCTACTCTTGTCAATAATAAGGGTCGGCACCGACGAAAATATAATTACTGATTTGGTTAAAAACATTAAAGATAGCGTCTTCAATAGTTTCTTCCAATCTAATTTTCATTAGAATTAGGAGGGCCTAATTTATAGATTTTAATTTTTCTTTTTCCAATGATGACATCTTTTGACACAAATTCATTTTAACTATTATATCTCACTATTTCAGATCGACAGACAATTTATTGGTCTATATTGCACCCTATCAAAAGTTCATGACTCATCATTATGCATTTATCACACTTGAAGAGTCGCACTCAATCGTAACTCATAATGAAGACTTATTCCAATTCACATGTTTAAATCTTTATAAACTCATTAATTTCAACAATCATTCACATAAATGGAAGAAATTGACTTAAACAAGAAAGATGAAAAAGAGTATTATCTAAAATATAATGCATTAGGATAGTTAACTTTTCCTTTAAACTTTCCCTACTAAAAATCTATTGACTCACTAGGCCATTCAGTGAAAGCAACGTTTTAAAAAGTCAGTCGTTATAACAAGACAATACAATAGATCAAACACATTATCTCTTGTATCAAGCTTGGTTCTCTTTTATATTGAACTTTCTTGGGTTCTGCAGAGGCACTAGAGAATTCGCCTCATAAGATTCTCTTAGAGCCAATCAAGGTCATACTCACATAAGTGATGTTCTGTAAGGAGTACTTTAAAATACTCTACTTGTATTGTTTACAAGATATAGTAGTTATTAAAAGTATAGCTTAATCTAAATAATTTTTCTTTTTTCCAAATACGTTAAAGAAGGAGGTTGGCTTTGAAAGTATTCGATAAAGCATGATCCTGTAAGCACTAATTGGAAGATGGCAGTCTGTTTTCTTCCTTTACTTGTGTAAAGCAACCAGCAAGATTAGAACCCTAAATCGCAAAACATAATCTTGATAATATTAATAGGTCATTTTAAGGAAAGTTAATATTTAAATCATGCTAACCTTACATTTACCCAATTAACTTCTCAGTGAATATCTAGGATGGAAAATAAATAATTATGTACTAACTGCAGTATGATAACAAGAAAAATTATTCATGTTTTAAGTATTAAAACCCTAAAATATGCAGCCTCAACATTTATGTTGAAAATAAGAGTCGTGCTGCTGTGCCAGATCGGTAAAAGATCTGGCACAACTATTGGGTCATGGGGTGGGTGGGTGTTTAACATTTTGGGGGGGGGGGGATTTTTTAATGAGGTGGGTCTCGAGAACCCACCTCATGTGAGTGAATCTCCTTTGCCAGACTCTTACAGGTCTGACAAAGGAGAATAATCTTGAAAATAATTACCATCCAGACAATTAGAACTGACTGCCTGTTAGGACATATATCTTTTTTCATATTTTTGCCAGTTTTCTTGACATTTAAAAATCAATGAATACATTAAGTAAGCCAATAAATTAATATGTAGAAGTATGGAACATATTTTCCAAACAATCTCCCCTTTGGCTTAGCTTAATTTCAAAAATCAATTTTGGATTTTTCATGTCATGTTTGTGACTGTGTGTTAATTGTTGATCAACTTATGCACATGAACACTTCCCCTTAATTAGTTCTCACCATAAAACACACAGCTCCCCGTAACTCAAATATCATTACACCTTACGGTCAGAAAATCATGAAACAAACAGCGTTACACATAGCAGTACTATGTAGTAAATTTTACCCAACAACAATGGCACAAAGAAATTTATCAATATTGCAAACTGAAATTCATCAATCAAATCAAATTGCACTAAACACTAACTGCCAATACTACCTCATGGTTTTCAACCATCAAAAAATCACCTCCAAATTCCTCTTGTTACCCCATAAAAATGGGGCCATTATTAAATCAACAGCTGGAGGACACGTGGAGATCTTAACGAGAGAATGTTCGACGATGAATAGTAAGGGAACCCCGTAACATGTGTAAAACCCTTCCCCGAAGGAGACGTCGTCAACGGAAAGGTGGCACTAAGGCGGAGTCCTTTCAAAAGGCTAAGACGAAATCCCTTCAAACGGCTAAGACGAAATCCCTTCAAACGGCTAAGGCGAAGTCCCTTCAAAAGACTAAGACGAAGTCCCTTCAAACGGCTAAGACGAAGTCCCTTCAAACGGCTAAAACGAAGTCTCTTCAACTGCATAAGCACTTCTCCAGTCCGAAGTCTTCTTTGTTGCCTAACGCCTCATTCACCGAGGTGTTTGTTAGGGGACAAACCTGAGGGATATCCCTGAGAAGTGATTGACGTGACAAGTCACTTTAATACCACCTTACCTAGTGTCAGACAAAAAGAAGGGGATGGCAGGACAATGGCAAGGCAATCATCACAATACTTAATGTCGTGAATGATTTGATGTTTGAAACAACAAGATGAAGCCACGTGGACCCGATCCGACGATAGGCAATTCAACATCTCCTCTATAAATAGCACTTCTTGTAATTGTAAAAGGGACGCTGAATTTGAGAGAGTGAAAGATATAAACCCGAATTCTTACAAAAGTGTCTGAGAGAGAAAATATTTTATTCATATAATTATTGTGCTTTTTACAATATTATAAAGGGAAAAACACAAAACGAACGACAACTTTTTATCCATTTGACACGAAAATCCTTCGTTGGTACTCCGACTCGATAGTTCATATATATTTTACAATCATCAACTCCGGTCAATATCACCAGAATTCAGGTGTCACGAGTCCGATACCGACATCTATTGACAACATTTTTTGGGGTCAACAGATTGGCGCCTTCTGTGGGAAATAAATAGTTAAACCACGAGAATCCCGTGAACAAAGGCTGTTATATTCCTGAAAAATGAAAAATCCTATCCCCTTGAAGAAATGGAGGTTATTCTTGAGTAAAGAATCATTGAGAAGGATTGAGTAACATACAAAATTTGAAAAGAAAGCTAACTGGAAAAACTACACGCAAGGAAGAAATAATGAGCGAAAACGAAGAAGTAGCGTCTCGAATGGCCGGGAAAAACCCTGAACAAGGGGAACCCTCTTACACAATGCCTACGTCCCGCCATAGGTTTAATCAGCAATAGAGACATGACCCCCAAGGCGAGTTAAAGGAAGCTGCTAGGCTTAGCAGAGAAATGGCTGCGATGGCGGAGAATATGCGAAGTATCATCCATCAAAATTAGGTCATGCATGAAATGCTGATAAACATGCAGGCTCAAGGAGGGTACCATAATCCTCAAAACCCAATGCAAGAAGAAGGTTTTTACCAAGACAACCAGTATGATGGAATTGATAATCACGTGGGAGGTCAGCCTCCATATCAACATGAAAATCCCCTGAGGAGAGAGGCTGAGGTCGATTCTTCCACCAACCAGGCTAGCGAACTCCCACGAGAAGCACCACAAAATCACTCACTGAATTACGACTCTGATGTCCCGGGGAAGTTACCCAGACGAACCAAGAGCGTTTTTGACAGCATCTCTAACCCGCTTAGAAACAGGTTGAATAGGCACCTGCGAGAGCCCAGAGAAAGGCCTGTCGAGCAACCTCAATTTGGAGGACAGGCCGAACCACATCACGAAGAGGTGAGACCTCCGCCTAGAAATAGGCAAGAAAGGAGGGACCAAGCCAGAAATCAAGCCGGTCCATCTCAACCACTTCGGAACATGCCTATCTATGAGAATCAATACGCAGACGAACCACAAAGGTCTTGCGATATTGACGACGATAACAATACTCTTCCTTTTTCTAGAGAAATTCAAAATGCCCCCGTGCCACACCACTTCGTTTTGCCAAAAATACCAAAATATGAAGGAATGGGGGACCCCGCGAAACACCTGGACTGTTTCAAAACTCACATGGGCCTGCGAGGATCCACCCCGGCAATGAAATACAGGGCTTTCCATCTTACCTTGAGCGGAGCAGCTGAGGTCTGGTATAACAGATTGCAAGCAGGAAGCATCCGAAGTTGGCCAGACTTCAAAAAAGCATTCCTTAAGCGCTTTGCAACTAGCAAAGAAGGTGAAGGCCCGATCCAACATCTTCAAGACATGAGATAACAACAGGGGGAGTCGTTGAAAACTTTCCTATCCCGATTCACGGATGAAATGACATATTGCGTCCAAGTTTCGGACAGAGAAGCACTTACCGCATTAAGGGGTGGCCTAGACATGAACTCCCTCTTCTGGAGGGACGTGCAAAATAAAGATCCAACAAGTTACGATGCTTTGTTGGAGATGATAAGTAGAGAGGTCATAAACGAGGAGCTCAAAGATCATCACAATCGGGCGAGCCGAGGTCTCCCACCTCCCCAACTGAGAAGAGGACGAGGTCCTACCTCCCACTTAATAGACCACCAAGGTGGACAGACAGATTTAAACCCAGGACAAGCACTAGCAGCTGCCACACTAAATGCAGTTCCGAACTTGGCCTATGATGAAGTCCATCCTAATTCAGGACGGCAGGAGAGACTCCCCTCAACGCCAACACGAGGATCAAGAGGAAGGGAAAGGAATGTTGGACCTAGAAATAGGAACCACACTCCTTATTGCACCTTCCACCGATCATATGACCACGACACCACCGCATGTTGGGACTTGAGGCAGAATAATGCCCAAGGAAGAGGCCAATAGGCTGGTGCGCCGCCACAACAGGGTCGGCAGCAAGTCCACGGCAATTCAAGAGGAGGTGAGGGCAAACGACCTGAAGAAGGTCGGAGGCGCCGTCGAAGCCCACATAATAGTGATGGAGGAGAACCCATCAGAGAAATTGATACCATATTTGGAGGCCCCTATGTTGGCGGTGAATCCAGGAACGCTCAAAAGAATTATGCGGAAGAGGCTAGGGAGCCCCCTATGTCTAGTTTGATAGTAAGCACGCAACCCTCCAATGGAGGGGCAGAACCTATTACTTTCACACAGGACGATGCAGTAGGGGTACACTATCCCCATTGTGACACTTTGGTGGTAAGGGCGGTGGTGGCTAGAAACGGTTTGAAAAGGATGCAGGTAGATAACGAGAGTTCAGTTAACATTATCTTTGGAGCCACCTTTGATCAAATGGAGGTAAAACAAGCACTGACCCCCGTAACATCTCCAATTTATGGATTTACGGGAGATAGCTTTATCCCCCGAGGAAAAAATTTCCTAGTAATAGAAATGGGGGAAGCACCTCTTGTATCCAAGAACCTCATGGAATTCTTGATCGTAGACCACCGCTCTGCTTACCATGGAGTATTAGGTCAACCCGCCCTAAAAGAATTGTGGGCTGTCACCTCAGTACACCATTTGTGCATGAAATTCCCCACAGAGCATGGTGTTGCAACGGTCCGAGGAGACCAAAGAAGTTCAAGGTTATGTTATACCAACTCCATTCGTAAAGCCGAACCAAGGAATGTGAATGTCATCTTAATGGAAATAGATTACCCTATGCAAGGGAACTACCTTGACCAAGGGAAAGATGCCGTAATGACTGAAGCCTCTGAAGAAGAGGTAGTCTTGGAAGTGGCGGTTATCCCTGAAAAGGAACAAACCATTGAGCAAACGATAGTTATGGATGAATTGGATCCCCGCATAGTAGACTGTGAATCTCAAACAGTGCCAATAGAAGAACTGGAAAACTTCCCAGTGGGACACCCTATACAAATGAGGTCATTGCAGGTCGGCAAAGACTTGGCGCCACTATCAAAAGAGAAGTTGAAAAGTTTCCTCAGAAATAATTTGGACATCTTCGCTTGGAAAAACGAAGATATGGTTGGAATCGATCCAAAAATCAGCTGCCACCATTTGAAAATCGATCCAAAAGTGACTCCAAATAGGCAGAAAAGAAGGGCCCTCAATTCGGAAAGGTACGAGGCCTTAAAGGACGAAGTAAAGAAGCTGTTTGACAACCACTTCATTAGGGAATCGATCTATCCGAAATGGGTGTCCAATCCTGTGTTGGTAAAGAAGCACAATGGCAAGTGGAGGGTGTGTGTGGATTTCTCCAACCTAAATCAAGCGTGTCCAAAAGATAGTTTTCCACTGTCCCGAATCGACCAACTGGTGGACTCCACTGCTGGGCATGAACTGTTGAGTTTCATGGATGCCTATTCAGGGTATAACCAGATTCCAATGCTTCCAACAGATGAAGAGCACACTTCCTTTATTACGGACCGAGGTTTATATTGCTACAAGGTGATGCCCTTCGGGTTGAAGAATGTTGGGGCCACATACCAGAGAGTAGTGAATAAAATGTTTACAAACCTCATCGGAAAGACAGTCGAAGTATAAGTGGACGACATGCTTGTGAAAATCTTGAAAGCAAGGGATCACGTCCAGCACTTAGACGAAGTCTTCAAAATACTAAGACAATATAGGATGCGGTTGAACCCATCCAAGTGTGCGTTCGGGGTAGCTTCAGGAAAGTTCCTTAGGTATATGGTGAACCAGAGAGGAATCGAAGCCAATCCCGACAAGATTAAAGCCCTTGTTGAGATGAGGTCGCCCCAAAAATCTAAGGAGGTGCAAAGCCTAACAGGAAGGGTAGCGGCTCTGAGTCACTTCATCTCAAAGGCCACAGACAAATGCTTCCCTTTCTTCAAAATCCTAAAGGGAGGAAACAAATTTCAATGGACCGAAGAATGTGAAGAGGCCTTACAGGCATTGAAGAGGCATCTTGGTCAAGCTCCTCTTCTCTCAAAACCCAAAATCGGAGAACCCTTATTGCTATACCTTGCTGTTACAGCGGAAGATTGTTGAAATGGGCCGTGGAGCTCACAGAATTTGATATCGTTTATAAGACCCGAACTGCTGTTAAGGGATAGGCCCTAGCAGATTTTGTGGCAGAATTCACTCCTATCCCAGAAGTGGAAGAAGAAATGGAACCGGTGGAGCCTCCCACTTGGAATCTATATGTAGATGGCTCTTCGAGAGAATCCGGATCCGGTGCAGGAGTGGTACTAATCAACCCAAAGGGGCACAAGTTGAACTGTGCAGTGAGGTTCGGATTCAAGGCTACCAATTACATGGCTGAGTATGAAGCTCTTATTGCAGGACTCCGCCTTGCCAAAGAAATGCAGGTCAGGAGATTAACCATTCAGAATGATTTTCAGCTGGTTGTTAGCCAGGTCAGAGGAGAATTTGCCGCCAAAGACAAGGGAATGGCAGCTTATCTAAAGGTGGTCATGAGACTCATACCCAATTTTGACAGGTTTGAACTATCACACATTCCACGCAGCGAAAATCATCATGCCGACGCTCTCTCCAAATTAGCAAGTAGCAGGGACTCTGAACTCCTAGCTGTGGTCCCAATAGAGCATCCCAATAGAGCATCTTCCGAGGTCCTTCATTGCAAAATGAGAGGAAGTAATGTGGATAGGAAGTACGCCATCATGGATGGACCCCATAGTGGCCTTCCTAAAAAATCAAGTCCAACCCTCTGATAAAGAAGAAGCACAGAAGCTCCGACGACGAGCCGCAAACTTCATCTTTCAGGACGAAGTACTCTACAAAAGAGGTTTCTCCATGCCCCTTCTCTGTTGCACAGGCAGGGAAGAAGCAAACTACGTGCTTCGAGAAATACATGAGGGTGTATGTGGCAACCACTCAGGAAGCTGGGCCTTAGCCCAAAAAGTGTTGAGACAAGGATATTATTGGCCGACCTTGAAAAAGGATGGCAAACAATTCGCACAAAAATGCGATAAATGCCAAAGGTTTGCAACAATTTAGAGACAACCTTCCCAAGAGCTCACCGTAGTTTCGATTCCATGGCCCTTCGCCAAATGGGGGATTGATCTCATTGGACCAATGCCAAAGGGAAGGGGTGGTGCATGCTTCGCAATTGTCGCTATAGATTACTTCACCAAATGGACTGAAGCCGAGCCTCTATCCAAAATCACTAAAGCAAACACGACTAAATTCCTCTGGAAAAACATCATCTGCAGGTTCGGCATCCCACATTCAATTGTCTCCGACAATGGGCGACAGTTCGACAATAAGAAGGTTAGAGATTTCTGTGATGAATTGGGCATTAAGAAGCATTTCCCTTCACCTCACCACCCGCAAGCTAATGGCCAAGTGGAGGCAGTAAACAAAACCATCAAGTACACGATGAAGAAGAAGCTGGGCGCCTCTAAGGGTGCTTGGGTGGATGAACTACCACAAGTCTTATGGGCAATCCGAACCACAAGTCGAATGGCGACAGGACAAACCCCATTCTCAATGGCTTACGGAGCCGAAGCCATGAGTCCCGTTGAAGTAGGACTCCCCTCACCTCGACGATTGCACTTCAGCGAAATATCAAACGAGGAACTAAGGAGATGTGAGCTCAACTTCCTTGAGGAAAAGAGGGATGGAGCGTAGGCAAAAGTAGCTACCTATCAGAGAAAAATGGCCATGTACTACAATTCTAAAGTAAAGAGGAAGTCGTTTCGATTGGACGACCTTGTGCTGAAAAGGGTTCTGCTGTCGACGAAAAAATCGGGTACAGGGACTCTTGGACCCAATTGGGAAGGTCCCTATCGCATCAGGAAAGAGGTCAGAACTGGGACTTACATAATCGAATCCATGGATGGCAGGGTACAACCCCATCCGTGGAATGCTGAGCATCTGAAGAAGTACTATCAGTGAAAGTTGTAAATCTTTCCATGTGTAATCAATAATAAATAAAATATCGTTTTGCAATAGTCCCATATGAAATTGTGCAGAAAAACGAAACTAGTCAAAACGTCGGCACTTCGACTAGAAGGCAGTCCTAAGAGGACCCCTTCCAAATAGCAAAGTGAATAGAACGTTCCCTCACAAACAAGATTTGTGAAGGGGCCTCGGCATGAGAAGGCAGCCCAAACTCCATGCCTTGGGAAGAAAAACGAAACTAGTCAAAACATCGGCACTTCAACTAGAAGGCAGTCCTAAGAGGACCCCTTCCAAATAGCAAAGTGAATAAAACGTTTCCTCACAAACAAGATTTGTGAAGGGGTCTCGGCATGAGAAGGCAGCCCAAACTCCATGCTTTGGGAAGAAAAATGAAACTAGTCAAAACGTCGGCACTTCGACTAGAAGGCAGTCCTAAGAGGACCCCTTCCAAATAGCGAAGTCAATAGAACGTTCCCTTACAAACAAAATTTGTGAAGGGGCCTCGGCATGAGAAGGCAGCCCAAACTCTATGCCATGGGAAGAAAAACAAAACTAGTCAAAACGTCGGCACTTCGACTAGAAGGCAGTCCTAAGAGGACCCCTTCCAAATAGCGAAGTGAATAGAACGTGTTCCCTCACAAACAAGATTTGTGAAGGGGTCTCGGAATGAGAAGGCAGCCCAAACTCCATGCCTTGGGAAGAAAAACGAAACTAGTCAAAACGTCGGTACTTCGACTAGAATGTAGTCCTAAGAAGACCCCTTCCAAATAGCGAAGTGAATAGAACGTTCCCTCACAAACAAGATTTGTGAAGGGGCCTCGGCATGAGAAGGCAGCCCAAACTCCATGCCTTGGGAAGGAAAGCGAAACTAGTCAAAACATCTGCACTTCAACTAGAAGGCAGTCCTAAGAGGACCCCTTCCAAATAGCGAAGTGAATAGAACGTTCCCTCACAAACAAAATTTGTGAAGGGGTCTCGGCATGAGAAGGCAGCCCAAACTCCATGCCTTGGGAAGAAAAACGAAACTAGTCAAAACGTCGGCACTTCGACTAGAAGGCAGTCCTAAGAAGACCCTTTCCAAATAACGAAGTGAATAGAACGTTCCCTCACAAACAAGATTTGTGAAGGGGCCTCGGCATGAAAAGGCAGCACAAACTCCATGCTTTGGGAAGAAAAACGAAATTAGTTAAAATGGCGGTACTTCGACTAGAAGGCAGTCCTAAGAGGACCCCTTCCAAATAGCGAAGTGAATAAGAGCTTCACTCACAAACCATATTGGTAGGACTCCAACATTTGAAAGGCCTAGGGCTTAAACATTTCAATTACGAGGGTTTTTGGGCATAAACTAGAAGCAGAACAAACACGATGAAGACAAAACTCAAATAAAGGGTAAAGATCAGTAACCAACCATTATGCGGTATGAACGAATGTATAAATTTCGGTAGAACAGAGGTACCGGATATACACCAAGCAAGGCCAAAAATTACGCAAGTTCAGATGCAATCATTCGATTTCGGATTCAACATCCTTGCAATCACTAAAATACCAACACTCGAAACTTAACTTGTATTTTTCAAAAGTTTCATTCAAGTTACATATAAAGTGAAAATTGAAAGATGAATCAAAAGCATATCTTCATTAATAAAGAAATTACATAACGAGGGCTTCGAGGCCTATTACAAAAATCTGATTTCCTAGCTATTCGTTGGGGGAGGGGGTGGGGGAGGGGGAGGAGTGAAGGGAACTATTGCATTTGAGGGGTCAACTTCTGCATCGTCAGCTTCAGAGGCTTCATCGTCAACCTCAACAACTTCGTCCCCAACTGCTGAGGCGTCGATACCTTGTTCAGGCTCCTCTTCAAGAAACAACTCCCTTAAATCCGAAGTGCTGATAGCTGGATTGTTAGCCTCAATCCATTCCACCATTTCGCTATATGCATATCTCCTCCAGTAAATGGCGAAGTTTTCGTACACTTCGGTGAGATGGAAGTTGGTAACAAACCGTTTCTTAGCCTCCGTCCCAGTAGATTCGGCCTCCTTCCTAACCTTTTCGACCTCCTCAGTGAGACTCGCAATCCTCGAGTTCAAGGCAGCATTCTCTAATCTCTGATTTTCAAAATCCACCCTCAAGGCAGAGTGTTCCTTGTTGAGGCTCTCCAAGGCCTCTGCTGATATTCTTTGGTGAGCATCAGAAGTCTCCCTCATCATGGAAGTCACCTCGCTTTAGAAAATGTGAACTTCCTTATTCAAGTTCTCGGTCTCAGCTAGGGCAGAGGCAAGCTTCAGAGACTCCTCGTCCTTCAATCTCTTGAACTCCGCCACATCAACCTTAGCTTTAGAAACCTCCTCCTCAGCTACAGCCACCCTGCTAGCAGCATCTTCCTTCTTTCCTTGCAAGTTATTAAAGAGGGCATGCACCTCTATGGCAGTACCAAACGACCTCGTTGTTTGGCTCACCAGTGTGGCAATCACATCCTTAGGCTCCCCAGACTCCATAAAATTCTGCCACCTCTCCGTCCAATACTTGTAAAAATTGGAAGCAGCAGTTTGGACGTCGGCAGGAAGCATAGAAAGGACCTCTGGTGCCAACTCATCATCCCTCTGAGTGGGTAGCATCTTGACCCTCGCCGACCTTCTCACAGAGGAGGCACTCGCTGTCCTTGGCCTTTTGGTAGGGATTTTCTTTGGTGATTCCAACGGCCTCTTCTTTGGGACAAGGGCTGCAGCTAAGGAAGTGCCAAGTAACTTCTCCCCATCGGAACTTCAGAACGTGGGGGTGGGACATCAGTCGAACCTCCGGCCCCATCCTCCCTAGGCACTCTAAACCTTTTCTTAGAGGATTCCACCATAGGAGTCTTGCCCTTGTCAGTTGTGGAAAGGGGGGCATTTTCCTTAACAGCATCCTCCGCCTCGTGAACTGCAGCCTCCTTACTTACCCTTTCCACCCTCTCCCTCACTTTCTTGGCACCAGCAGAAGTGCCCTTCAGACCTTTTCTCCTATCTGTGGAGGTGGCAGCCACAATAGTAGCCATATCCGGAGTGGGGTGTCTCCTGTGTAAAAATTCCTCTACAAAAGGAAAGAGGTTGAATTTAGCAAGGTGTGATCACAGTGAAAATATGCAAAAATACATATATATATATAAACAATGAACATATACCTTTCCTCGATATCAGGCAGAAGTCTTCGAACAACTGTTTTCGAAGGATGAGCCTTTCGTACTCTCTGGAAAAAGCAGGTCGGAGCTAGACATCTCTGATTAGTTCAAGCTCAACAGAACTTAGCTCGAACAACTCAACCACGTCTGCACAAAGGGCAATTCAAAAAATTAGAGCCAGTATTCCAAAGCTCACTATGCAAACGCACAATGAAATTAACACTCACTAGCTTCGGAGTATGAGGTCGGTGCTTTGACATGGGATATGGCATTGCCCTCACACTCCTGCCATTTATCCCTCACCCAAAACCATGACTCCTTCCAGAGCTTGACAGAGGAAGAGAGTTCGACAACAAATGGGGAATGTGACCCCCAAGGACACAAAGAATACCAGCCCCTAGAATCTCCTTTTCCTAGAGACCTCGACTAAAAAAGTGTCTGGAAAACGTGGAGGGGCATATCCTCGCCTAAGGAGGTCTCCTTCCAGAGAAAATAGGAACCCACTAGTTGGGCCCATGCGTTGGGAACAAGCTGGGTGGGGGCAAGTCCGTACAATCTAAGGACTGCCCTAAAAAAAGAGTGAAGGGGAAGGCGAAGCCCTGCCTTAAGCAAATGTTCGCTAATGGTGACACATCCCACCCTGGGAAAGCAGGCGCGTTCCGCCGAAGACGGAGTAAGAAGTTCAATATCATAGGGTATGCGATATGTCTCCCTAAGTTGAACTAGACGTAGAGGAGACATAATGGACTGAATCTTGGAATCTCCCCAAATGTCCTCCGACCTAATCCTCCTCACAGGAACGGTACTCGGTTCGGACATCACTATTTTCCTAAGGTCCGAGGTCCAAATCAAACGAACTCCGTGACTGGCTGCTATTTGTAAATAATCTGGTTCTCTATTAGAACCAGGACGCATCAGGTGCAGAAGGAAATCAAGTCTCTTTCCTCTCTTACAAACTTACAGTGTTACTCACAACGCCGGTGGAGGGCTGCCGAAAAATCTTGAGAGATAGAAATCTAAGGAAAAAAGAAAGCACAGACTCTGAAGGTTCTCTAGCAATTTCGCGTGAAGATAAAAAAGACAAAAGTGTTCGTTACCCACCATTTATAGGCAAGAGGGAAGGACCCCAGCCGTTGGATGAGAATCTGGCCCATCTAACCGTTTATCCATGGATCTAATCTGGGGGGTCCATTTGTCAGTTGTTTCGTCTTCCACGGACCGGATGACAGCGTGTGACCCACGCGCCATAACGCGTGATATGTACTTGGAAAGGCGCCCTAGAGTCATCATGATTGCACATTTAATGAGGCAACGGTTGCGTGTATAGGAGATTGAACCGTCACAACCGCTCTTTGAACACGTGCAAAAGCTGGCGCGCCATTACAGCCTAAAAACAAACGACCCCTCGTATCCGTCAACAATAAATCGGACCTCCACAGATTTTCTTGTTCGAATAACCTCGACCATCTAAGTTGGACACCTCAGCGCCGCACATCGGCCAATTGGGTTACCAGAAAAACCAATTACGCATTTTTTCCAAAGTCCATGCCTTCACATAAATGACCAAGGCATAGACTTGGGGGACTATTGTTACCCCATAAAATGGGGCCATTATTAAGCCAATAGCTGGAGGACACGTGGAGATCTTAACGAGAGGATGTTCGATGATGAACAATAAGGGAACCCCGTAACATGTGTAAAACCCTTCCCCGAAGGAGACGTCGTCAACGGAAAGGTGGCACTAAGGCGGAGTCCCTTCAAAAGACTAAGACGAAGTCCCTTCAAACGGCTAAGACGAAGTCCCTTCAAACGGCTAAGGCGAAGTCCCTTCAAAAGGCTAAGACGAAGTCCCTTCAAACGGCTAAAGCGAAGTCCCTTCAAAAGGCTAAGACGAAGTCCCTTCAAACGGCTAAGACGAAGTCCCTTCAACTGCATAAGCACTTCTCCAGTCCGAAGTCTTCTTTGTTGCCTAACGCCTCATTCACCGAGGTGTTTGTTAGGGGACAAACCTGAGGAATATCCCTGAGAAGTGATTGACGTGACAAGTCACTTTAATACCGCCTTACCTAGTGTCAAACAAAAGGAAGGGAATGGCAGGACAATGGCAGGGATCATCACAATACTTAATGTCGTGAATGATTTGATGTTTGAAACAACAAGATGAAGCCACGTGGACCCGATCCGCGATAGGCAATTCAACCTCTCCTCTATAAATAGCACTTCTTGTAATTGTAAAAAGGACGCTGAATTTGAGATAGTGAAAGATATAAACCCGAATTCTTACAAAAGTGTCTGAGAGAGAAAATATTTTATTCATATAATTATTGTGCTTTTTACAATATTACAAAGGGAAAAATACAAAACGAACGACAACTTTTTATCCATTTGACACGAAAATCCTCTGTTGGTACTCCGACTCGATAGTCCATATATATTTTACAATCATCAACTCCGGTTAATTTCACCGGAATCCACGTGTCACGAATCCGATATCGACATCTATTGACAACATTTTTTGGGGTCAACACCTCTAATTCCCTATTTTCGAAATTAAAAACCTACTATCAAGGTATGGGGGGATAAACCAACCAACCACCACAAATATATAACTTTATTGGAGTTATCCATGTGTAAGTGAGACAAATAGTTAGAGTTATACAAAAACCAGATCAAAAAAGTTAGCAAAGAAAGTTAAATGTGAGAAAGGCAGAACCAGAGTGCATCATTGCTTCTTTGATTTCCTAGCATCAGGTATTTGAGGAGCAACACCACACCAGTGGGAGGCCAAAGGTGCTGGAGCATCCACAGCTTCAGTCTGACTTTTAGGGAGGTTAGAAATCTGTGCCTCTAATGCAACTTGTGTTGGACTGGTAGGAGCATCTAGTGAAGCATCTGTGCCAACAGTCTCTTATGGCTGATATTCTGCAAAGACGAGTACACTAGCTCTATACATCTTTAATCCTTCCATCACCCAAATAAGCAAGCTTGTCCAAAGACCTACGAATTGCTATAAAATCATTAGTAAACATTTGAGTTCACAAAACCACCTGATTCTTCACAACCTGAGTTGTCCCTCAGTAGGCAGCACATGTCTAAGAACCCTGGGAACTAGTTTGGCATTCCATTCAGATTGGCAAATTCTGACACCCCCATAGTAGGTATATCTGTATATTGTCTGTCAGTATCCATTGCATGAATTCCTAAATCAACTTAAAAGTGATGGATCAAATTGGGACTAGGGGTGTAAGCGGTCTGATTTTATCGATTTTTGACAGATTTTCAAATCAAATCGTTTACACTGGTTTGAAAAAAACTCAAACCTAAACCAAACCTTTTGAATGGTTTGAAAAAAACTCAAACCTAAATCTAACAGTTTCGTCCAGTTTTAAACCGTCGATTTCGCTGTATATTTTTTTTGTCTATCATTCGATTTTAAATCGCCGATTTCGTCGTATATTTTTTTACCTGTCTACTTTTATATCATTAATTTAGGAGTGGACATTTTTTTAGAACCGGTGGATTATGTTTCAAATCTTCTAAAAAATAATTTGATTTTTGGACAAATTATTAAGAACCAACTGATTTCTGTCCAGTTCCTGATTCGAACTGCCGAGAACTGGACGGTTCTCATAAGATTTTTTTATTTTTTTCGTAAAATATATTATTCAATCTCCAATCACTTTTATAATAAATAATAGGGTTCTTCTTCATTCCAGACCCCAACACTTTCCTTTTTCTGTTTTATTCTTTTCTTCTCTCTTCTTATAAATCTTTGATTAACTGATTCTCAAACTAAATTAGAATATTGGGTAAATCTATACCTAAATAAATTTATATACAATATATAATTTCATTTCTAAGATCCAAAATTTTTATTGTATTTTCACTTTGATTACATAGTTGTTGATACGATCAAAACTTTTCATCTAGATTTCTACAAATTATAATCGATAGAACCAAAAGTTGCAATAATTTTTTAAAGGATGTCCAATTCAATGTAAGATTTTGATTTTGATTGAAATTTGTTTAATCATTGGAGTACTATGCAGTTTATATAAGTTGATGATTATTTGGTGTTAGTAATTTATAAGGAATCATTTCATACTTTCAGTTTAAGAGCTTCATTTAAAAATAAATAAATAAAACCCAACACAAAAGTCTTACAAGTTACAATTTAGAAAATTTCATTTTTTAAATTTTTAAATTTTTATATATTTTTTTGTCGGTACGGTTTGGTTTTAAACCGCAATAAAATTTCTCAAAACTAAACCAAATCGTTTTTGACTAGTTTGGTTTGGTTCAAAACCATTTCGTTGACGGATCCACGTGGCACCAAACTGACGGTTTCTAAAATGCGGTTTCGGTTTGATTTTTCGGTTTGACGATTTGTGCTTACAACCCTAATTGGGACTGGGAAGCTTGTACTATTTGGCTCTTCTTGGTCCCTCATAGACTATCCTTTCAAATATCAACTTTATCAAATCCAACGCAACCTTAGTACCTAATTTTTACAATATAACTGCCCTCTCATGTGACAAATCCGAGTGGAGGGTCAGGGGATCATGATTATGAATCAAAATTTTTTAAAGGAATTTAAACTTTGGCAGAAGTTTTGAAGTAGGCAAGTTGTCAATCTTATCTGGCCAATTTATGCCAGTCATCTCCAAAGCATCAACATTAATGGTTAACGCCTCATCTCTGGATTCTACAACCTTATCTATGCATAACTAATCCTTTAGCACATATGGATTGAAGGCACTGGCGGAGCCAGCACCTAGCGAGCCGATGTGGCCATCCGTGCTGGTTCCATCGAAAAAAATTACATATTAATGAAGATTTAATGTTAAATATGTCAACTGCAAAATTTCGAATGACACAGGTCGTAGCTCATTCGGTAGAGAGCTACTTTTGCATGTGAGAGGTACCTGGTTCTGGTTCGATTCCCCTCAGCCCACTTCTTCTTTTAATTATTTTAAAATGTTTAAATCACTCTATATAATTAATTTATTTTCACTAATATCAATAGAAGTGTTTTTACTCAAATGGTAAATTCATTTCTTTACCTGTAGGAGGTATGGGGTTCGATTCTCCTCCTCCTCTTCCTTAAATTTTTTAACACAACAAATAATAACTAAACAATTTGAAATTATTAATTTTTGTTTCTAACAAAATTTCTAAAAAAAAAATTGTTGATTCAAATGACTATTTCATAATATGCAAATAATTAGTTTTTGTTTCGAAAATAACATCTTAAAAATTTGTTGACTCAAATTATTATTTCATAATATATATACTTTTATTGCTAGATTTTATCAATTTATTTTGTAAAATTCAAATTTCAACAATCTAAATACCGATTTTATTCTTTTAAGAGTTTGAAAATTAATTTTCTTTTTAGGGTAAAAAAATAGATCTAATAATCACCGTTTTAAAAATTTATTGACTCAAATAATTATTTCATAATATATGTTATTGTTAGGTTTTATCAATTTATTTTTGTAAAATTCAATTTTGGTCAATCTAAGTACTAATCTTTATTCTTTTAAGGGTTCGAAAAATACTTTTATTTTTGGGGGTGAAAAATATCTCTAAAATTCACCGTTTAAAAATTTTGTCTTTATTGTTTAATCCATACTTTACGTATAAACTTCATCTTGTATCGTTCAAGTTCATAAAAATTATAAACTTTATCTAGAATATTATAGGAAAATATTTAGTCCAAATATATGGTCTAGAAGTCTCATGTAAATATGTGGTCTAGAAGTTTCAAAGAAAATGTGTGGTCTAACAATTTCCATGTAAACCTTATATAAAGGGGTAGGGTCCCTCCATTTTGTAACAAGCCAAGTGTGTAAACTTTAAAGTTGAAAAATACAAGTATTCTTTTGTCTACTACTTCATCCTATTAGTGTTGTCATTCCTAAAAGCCATAGTCAATCCAAGTTAGTAAACCTCTCTTTCCTCCAACAAACTGGTATCAGAGTCCTAAGGTCCTTGTGAAAAATGGCAAGTAGGATGATTCATTTTAGAGTCCCCCAACTCAACAAGGATAACTATGACAGTTGGAGCATAAGGATGAAGCATTGCTCGGGTCGCAAGATGTATGTGAGATCGTAGAGAAAGGCTACACGGAGCCACAAAACGAGGTCATTATATCTCAAGCACAAATGGATAGTTTGAAGGATGCAAGGAAGAAGGACAAAAATGCTCTCACCCTCATCTATCAAGCCTTAGACGAAGGCATGTTTGAGAAAGTAGCTTGTGCTACTACGAGCAAGGAAGCATGAGAGATCTTGCAAAACTGCCACAAAGGAGTTGAGTAGGTGAAAAATGTTTGACTCCAAACACTTTGAGGTGAGTTTGAAGCTTTACATATAAAAAATTGGAATCAATTTCTAATTACTTTTCTAGAGTATTATCCATTTTGAAACAATTAAAGAAGAATGGAGAAAAGTTGAGCGACGCTCGAGTAATTGAGAAGATACTTCAATCTTTAGATTCTAAATTTGACTACATAGTTGTAGCCATTGAAGAATCTAAAGATCCAAATTATATAAGTATCGATCAACTCATGGTATCTTTATAAGCCCATGGGGAAAGGAAACGAAGAAGATGAAAGAAGAGTCATTAAAGCAAACTCTTCAAATAAAGCTCACCTTGAACGAGGGTGAAGAAAGGTTCGGCAATAGGAAAAGCCAAAGAGTAAAAGGACATGACCAAGCAAGGAAGAAGTGCATTTTAAGAGGAGGAAAGAAGCCAGAGCTCATTTTTCACTGGAGGCTGTGGAAGAGGAAGAGGTATGAGGCCAAATGAAAGGCCAATTATGAAAAATCTCAAGTTAAATGTTACAATTGTCAAAAACTTAGTCGTTATGCTTCAAAATGTAGATATGTTACTAACCAAGTTAAGGACAAAGCCAACTATGCTAGTCGAGAAAATGAAGTGGATCATACACTATTGTTGGCTTAAAAAGGTGATGAAAGTAGGGAAAATAACACTTGGTATTTGGATACGTGAGCAAGCAATCATATGTGCGAAATAAGAAACATGTTCAGGGAGCTCGATGAATCGATAAGCGGTAATATTACTTTTGGAGATGAATCCAAGATCCCAATAAAAGGCAAAGGTAAAATCTTGATTCACTTGAAGAATGGTACTATTTCAAATGTCTACTATGTGCCCAATATGAATAATAACATTCTGAGTTTGGGGCAACACTTAGAGAAGGGGTCTGATATTCATTTGAAAGATCATTGTCTTTCAATAAGAGATCAAAGAGAAAATTTGATTGTCAAAGTCTCTATGATAAGAAATAGAATGTTTGCATTACACATTCAAAATGATGTTGCTAAATGTTTAAAAGCTTGTTTTAGAGATTCATCTTGTCTTCATCACTTGAGATTCGGGCATCTTAATTTTGAGGGCTTCAAGTTGTTGAGTAAGAAGAAGATGGTAAAAGGTTTGCCTCCAATAAATCATGCGGATCAACTATTGTGAAAGATGTTTGCTTGGAAAGCATTTGAGGAAAAAATTTCCAAAAGAAGCATTTACAAAAGCAAAGAAGCCACTATAACTTGTACACTCAGATGTTTGCGGGCCAATCAATCCAAACTCTTTCAGTAAGAACGATTACTTTATTGTTTTCATTGATACTTTTAGTAGGAAGACATGGGTCTATTTTCTCAAACAAAAATCAAAAGTTTTTAGAACTTTCAAGAAGTTTAAAGCTCTTGTTGAAAAAGAAAGTGGCTATAGTATAAAATTCATGAGATCAGATGGAAGAGGATAATTCACCTCCAAAGAGTTTGAGAAATATTGTGAGGAGAATGGAATTCGTCATCTATTGACGGTTCCATACTCTGCACAACAAAATAAAGTAGTTGAAAGAAAGAATAGATACATTCTTAACATGGCACGCTGGAAGCTCAAAAGCAAGATATTGCTTGAAGAACTTTGGGCTAAAGCTGTTAATTGCGTTGTGTATCTATCTAATCTATCGCCTTCTAGAAGTGTGTGGAATAAGACACCACAAGAAGCATAAAGTGGAAGAAAGCTCAGTATCTCTCACCTGCGAGTACTTGGGAGCATTGCATATGCTCATGTGTCAAATCAATTGCGGTCCAAGTTAGATGACAAGAGTGAAAGGTATGTCTTTATCGGCTATGACTGTTGCTCCAACGGCTACAAGCTGTATAATCCAAGTAAGGAGAATATCATCATAAGTAGAGATGTCGAGTTCAATGAAAAAAGAGCTTGGGATTGGGGTGTCTAAGAAGAAGACTACGATTCCTTACCATTCTTTGAGGAAGAAGAACAAGAGAATGGAGAGCAGCAAGAGCCTACAAGTCCACCTTTATCACCTACTCATGGAGATGCTTCACCATCATCTTCACAAGGAGAAAGTTTAAGCGAAAGGACACCATGGATGAGGAGCCTACAAGAACTATATAAGGTAACAGAGACTCACAATGATCTCACACTTTTTTGTCTTTTTGCCAATTGTGAGTTAATAGGGTATGAAGAAGTAGTGGTAAGTAAAAGATGAAGAGATGCCATGGTTAAAGACATTAAAGCTATTGAGAAGAAAGACACGTGGGAGCTGACGACTCTTCCCAAAGGAAAAAGAGCAATCGGAGTCAGGTGAGTGTACAAGGTAAAGAAGAATGCTAAAAAAGAAGTTGTGAGTTACAAAGCAAGAGTGGTTGCTAAAGGTTACAACCAACAATCGGGGATCGACTATGAAGAGGTATTTACCCCTGTTGCCCACTTAGCAACCATAAGATTAAATATCTCTTTTGCAATGTGGAGCAACCAATGGTTTATAAAATAAAAGGGCATGAAGGTAAAATCTTAAAACTTAAAAAGGCTTTATATAGATTGAAACAAGCTTCAAGGGCATGGAATAGTAGAATTAACAAGTACTTTCTAGAAAATGACTTCACAAAATGCCCTCACGAGTATGCTATTTACACAAAGATAAATGAGAAATAAGATCTCTTGATTGTTTGTTTATATGTGGATGATCTCATATTTACAGAAAATAATCTAAGTATGATTACTGAGTTTAAGAAGACCATGACTTCAGAATTCGAGATGACGGATATCATCCTCATGGCCTACTATCTTAGGATTAAGGTAAAGTAAATGGAGGATGGCATCTTTATCTCACAAGAAGGGTATGCGAAAGAAATTTTGAAAAAAATCAACATTAATAAATTACAAGCCTATATGCACCCCCGTCGAATGCGAAACCAAGTTGTCGAAGTATGATAAAGGTTGGATCCAACACTCTTTAAGAGTTTCGTCGGAAGTTTAAGATATTTGACATGCACAAGACTAGATATCCTCTTTGGAGTTGGGCTCATCAGTCGCTATATGGAGACACCTACCATGACCCCTATAATCAGTATTTCCCTACTCTTCAACCTTTTTCTCTCTTTGTTTCTCATTTTTCACTCAAAGTGGGTGTTTTATATCCAAACATGATAGAATGCTGAACTTTTTTCTTTTATCTAAGGATTGGACATAGACCTACATTCTAATCTTCCAATATGAGTAGCGAGTCTCATCTAAGACAGGAGATCTAAATGGTGTTCCATCCATTATTAAGTTTTTCTTGAATTACACTTTTTAAAAGTGAACGTGCAATGATACCGAGTATAAATTCTAAAACATTGGAAAATAAAAAATCAATTTTTAATTATTCAATTTAAGTTGTGGACAAGGGACGATCAGAATATCCTATGACTTGTTTTAAACAATTTTGGCTCCAATGTACAGTTTGAATCTATGTTCTAACGGTTTTAATTAATTACAAAAAAAATTAACTAACATATTAAAACTTGAACACCAGATATGAAATGGTAAACCTCAAAAGAAAACATCAATGGTCCCCATGTCACATGTCAAATAATCCAAAAAATCAAACGATAAAAAATGCAATAGTCCCGTTTTGTAATTTTGCAAAATTAATATTTAAAAAACAAAAAATCAAAAGAAATCTAAGAACTCCATTGTATCTTCATCTTTTGACTTGTTGGAGAAATGAAATCAAATCCTCCAGTATTGACTTATAATCACTTCATCATTGTACTCGACCGCAACACCACTTGAATTAAGAATCACAATTTTTAACTCACGTCAAGCAATTTGATGAATGAATAGGATTGTACATCAGTTTTTGTTTTCTTCAAATACATTGAAGAAGACGGTTGGCTTTGAATATTTTCGATAAAGCATGAGCCTATAAGCACTAGCTGGAAGATGGCAAAATGGGTGGCTGCTAGGTCACTAGAACGAAATTTTCAAAGCGTTAATTCATATCTTGTTTTCCTTTTTTACTTTGTAAAGCAATCAGTAAGATTAGAATTGATTCTTACCTAAAATAATAGACATTAAACACGGTAAGAATATATTAAATCACAAAAGATATTTTAAATTATATTAATAAGTTATTTTAAGGAAAGTTAATATTTAAATCATTTTAACCTTTAATTTATCCAATTCACTTATCAGAGAAAATCTAGGATGGAAAGTGTTGACCTCAAAAAATGTACATCTGACGCGTCAACATATTCTAGGACCTCTCACGTCCAGCTAAGTATTTGCTCCTACACACTTGAACAAACTGTTAGCCACTTGTAGCCTTCTCCGAAGGGGGTGGAGTCGACCGCGCGCACTCCAACGATCAAGTTAGTTGGAGTGAAAAAATATATGAATGTAGTAAGGCTAAAACGTAAGCCTCCAAAGTATAAGTAAAGTGGTCGACATTGGGCAGATAAATAGAACAATTTAATATAGAGAGAATAGCAAAGTTGTGTTGAGAGTTTAAATTTGCATTACCTTTGAATGACACAATGTGTGAGTTTTGATACTGAGTGAAGGAGAGTAGGGACCGTTTGATGGCTGAACATGTGACCTCATTCTAGCGGCTAAGACCTCTTGTCATAGATTTCAATGCATTCAATGTCCTAATTGGCTATGACCCTAAGTCTGACATGCGAGACTAGAATTGACTTGTGTGATTGATGTAGCCGTCATTGCAGTGTGTTGTCACGTCAACCACTTGCCATGAGATCTTTATATAAGATCCTTAATAAAACAGTCTCACTGCATACGTTTCTTATGATAAAACAGTCTCATTGAATAGGTTTGGTCTCAAGAGGTTCGACCACTACGGGTTCGGACCGTGACTTTAAGGTCATGAGTTCGGATTAACGTGGATTCGGCCGTTGTTGCAGGATGATCGTGAACTCTTGTCACGTGTCGTACAATTAGAGACCCTATTTATAGGGAATTGTGACAGAAAGTAAATAATTATGTACTGGAGGCAGCAGTATGGTAACAAGAAAAACGAAACCTATTTTAGTATTAAAAGCCTAGAATCCCCAGCCTCATCATTATGTTGAACATAATTATCATTCAGTTAGTTAGAACTGACTGCCTAATAAGACTTGCATCCTGTTTCATGTTTTTGACAATTTCCTTGACATTTAAAAATCAATTCATACATTAAATAAGCCAAAAATTTAATATGGGAAAATATGGCACCAACAATATGATTTTACATTTCTGCTCTTGTGATTGTCTAAAAATATCCAATTGAAGAACATATATCTGTATTTGTACACGAAGAGCTGCAGAGGTGAGAACTTCAATTGGAAAACATTTAAGGTGGACTAGTAGGGTGCGAAGCAAGGTGTTTGTTGATTAAATTATATCTCACTCTAAGTTTCTTTTACCCTTTTTTTACCACTTTAATCGTGATATAAATTAATGTACAACTTGTTTACGTAGGAAATGATTAACTAATGTAAAACACATTGGGAAGTTTACAAGAATTGTGTGGATAATCAAGACTTGTTGTTATATTGATTTAATTTATTAAAATTTATTTATTTTGAAGAATATTACCAATGAAAATAAGAATAATACCAACGAATAGATCAGTAGGTAAATTTCAATTAATTTTTAATTTTTTGTAATATCATTGCTACGTTATCCATTAGTGACGGATGTCGTCTATTTGTTAAAAAAAATTGTCCAAGCCAAATTCCAATTTTATCACTTCTATATTGATGCTTTAAGTCGCCTTTAAAGGTTATTCATTTGAAAGATTGAATTTAAATCGATAAATCCTTCCATTTTGAACACCTTATAATTTAAGATGAAATGGTAAAAATGGTATCTAAGTGAAAAATATTACTAATTAAACTTTGTAGTCACTCATGAAAATAGTGAAAATGAGTTCCAATATTTTTTCAAAAATTCATTTTTTTTTTCTTAAACTCATTTGTAGACACATATTTTTCAATTAAAAAATTCTACACGTAAAACAAAAAAAAAAAAAAAATCATTATTTAAAAATACAAAATTTCCACAAAATGGGCTCAAACAAGCAAATGAAAATCTATCATTTTTAACATAAGGTGGTTCAACTATTGAGATCACATTATTCTTAAATATTTCTTTAGAAACCATTAACACACACGCAAAGAAAATTCAATGATTAAAATTATTAGCTAAAGAATTTATAAACTGCCCAATGATTTGAATTAATCCATTCAAGAAGTAAACGAAGTAAATTTTAATATATAGTCATTGTCAAGTGATCCTATAGATTTACCACCCCCTATTTGCGAAAATCCTCGGATCAATTTCAATAATCGCTGCCATTCAGCAAAGTCCGGTTACTTTTTCGTGAAGCAATTGGATTTGGAAGGAGCCGAACATGTTTAAGGTTTTAAGAAATAATATTTATTTTAAGAATCTTCAACACCATGTTTGTCTAATGTTTCACGTCACTTAAGTTAATTAACAAATTTAATTTCGTGAATCATGTGGTCAAAGTATATTATATCATTTTCGACGCATGTATAAAAAAATTATAAAAATGTGAAACGTGTAATAATATAATATGTATAACTTATGCTGAGAACTATGAACATAGTATGGTTGTGTTACGAGTCTACTTTTAATATTTTAGGTTAGCTCTTGCATCGTGTAGATTAAAACTAGTTTTTTAGTAGGTTTTGGTAAAAATTGATGAAATGTATGGCGAAATTTTTTGGATTTTATGAAATTTGATATTAAAATTAAGAAAAAAGCTTCTCTACCAAAAAAAAAAAACTTGACAGAAATGTTGACAAACACTCACAATGTATGTGGGGCCCGCGTGCATTAAAAATTTAAAGAAAAAAAAAAAAAAAAAAAAAAAAAGTGGGCTCCCAATTTGTGAGTATTCTGTCAGGTAGTATGTCAATCCTCTTCTGGTATTGTAGCATGGCTGTAAAATTAATTGTTATTTTGATCAAATTTTAATTTATTTTTCTAGTTGAACCAAACAGGGGCATTATATTATATGTTGGAAGTTTTCACAATTTGTTATACGTACTGAAATGATATAATATACTTTGAAAGTTGACCACTCATGAAATTAAATTTGTTAATTAACTTAAGTGACGTGAAACATTAGATAAACATGAAAGAATGGCAGCGATTATTGAAATGGGTACGAGGATTTTCGCAAATAGGGGCTGCTAATTCTAAAGGATCACTTGACAATGACTATATATAAATTACTTTGTTTACTTCTTGAATAAGAATAATTCAAATCATTGGGCAGCTTATAAGTTGTTTAGCTATTATCATTGAATTTTCTTTTCGCGTGTGTTATTTTGGCTTCTAAAGAAAGATTGAAGAATAATGTGATCTCAATAATTGAACCACCTTAGGTTGGAGAGAGAGAGAGAGAGAGAGAGAGAGAGAGAGAGAGAGAGAGAGATCCATTTAATTATTTAAATTTAACTTTCAATGAATACAAGTCAAAGTCATTTTCACAATTTTCGTGAGTGATAATAAAAATCGATTAGAAATATTTTCACTTAGATTTCGTTTTGACCCATTTAAAATTAAAAGTTGTTCTGGAAGGATTTATCGAATTAAATTCAAGCTTTCAAACATATAATTTGATCCTTAATGTTTATAATATTACCTTTAAAGGTGATTTAGAGCCTCTATATATAGAAGTGATAAAAAGTACACGAACATTGGAATTATTTTTTTTTTATTACGCTTCATTACTGGTGCCCCCACTTGTCCTGTACTGCCCTGAGCCTTGGTGAAGGAGGTAAATCGCAGGTTATGCCTCTAAGAGTAAAGATTGGAAGGCTACTTGTACATTTGCACTTACCCAAGAGCCAAATCCATATTTCAGAATTCGAACTCTTGATGCGGTAGCCTCAAGTAAAGCTAAATTTCTCCACATTCTCCTTTTACCACTTAGAGATATACCCTGGGGGTCGACATTGGAATTTTGCTTGGACTATAAACTATTACAATAGGATAACCGAAATGTGACAAAAAGTACGGGAAATGGGTAGTCACACTTGTAGGCATTGCAAATACAATCCCGCTACATGTACACGAACGTTTACATGCTCGTTTACTCGACTCCACCGCGCTTCACATGGGGTCGGGCCTCACACATTTATTGGGCGTGAGGTCCGAACTCCATGTGAAGGGCGTGGTGGCGTCGTGTAACCAAGCGTGTCAACGCCGAGTACGAATAGCTTAATTATTGCAAACATATTTGGACCGGCATCAAGGTTTCCCAACAGTTTCAAAAATATTGATTCAAAATAATATTCTACTGAATAATAAACTCAATAAATGAGCTAAGCAGTGGTAGCCCTGAGTATAGGCGGGGTAGGCAATCGCCTAAGGCCTCGCTTTGATGAGGGTCCCCCGAATTCTATAAGATTAATTGGCTAGTTAAAAAAAATATTATATTTGTATGAACACAAGAAATTAATAAAAATTAAAAATACAAAAATCTATAAAAAAATAAATAAATAAATAAATAAAAGCATATAAATTACATAAAACTTTTATTTATTTATTACATAA
The DNA here is from genome assembly GCA_019395295.1 of Osmanthus fragrans. Classification (NCBI taxonomy): domain Eukaryota; kingdom Viridiplantae; phylum Streptophyta; class Magnoliopsida; order Lamiales; family Oleaceae; genus Osmanthus; species Osmanthus fragrans. Next base: position 11,957,488 of record CM033362.1, read on the forward strand.
ATATATCACAACCAAAACTTTCACTCTCTATAATTAATTAGACAATTTATCTTCCAAACACCAATTTCCTTTTCCTTGAACCAAATAAAAAGTCTTCTATCTCTTCGAATTCCACTCCAATCATCTTCCACATCCAAACACGAGTCATCTGCAAACACACCAGTCGTCGACTCATCTTCCAAACTAGTTTGATAGTTTCTCTTGCCTCTTCTCTTTCTTTCTCGTCTCTATATGTCTCCTCTCTTTTCTCTCCCTCTTCTCTCTTCTGTAGTTCTATTGTTCCAGTTCCAATAATCCAATTTGATTGCATTCTATGACGATTTAGTATCAGTTCTTTATGCTTTTGAAAACACTTGAATTTAATATTATATATTTTGAAAACACTTGAACTTAATATTAGTGATTTAAGATGTCAGGGTTATGATATTGATTCTAATATGAAAGGAAAGCATAAAGGTTTACAGAAAAGAGTACTAGAAGTAAATCCAAGAGCATTATAAATCCAAGAGTTTTTGTTTGACATGATTATTTGGTACAATGTACTGTCTACTATTAATAGAGTAAGCAAAATATTGCAAAGTGAAGACATATCTATTGATGCTGCTACTAGTTACATGAAAGCACTTATTTCAATTTTTTGAAACATATAGAGAAATTGGATTTGAATCTGACAAAATTGCTGCTAAAGAAATTGCTGATCAAACGGAAGCTGAACCTACATTTCATGAAAAAATGTATTATTCATCGAAAGAAGCAATTTGATGAAAATGTTAATGATGATATAACACATTTAGCTGAAGAATCATTTAGAGTTGATTATTTCTTATATATAGTTGATCAAGCTCTTTCTTTGCTTAAGTTAATATTTGAACAATTTCAAAAATATGAAAATACTTTTGGGTTTTTGTTTGATTTAAAAAAATTGCAGAATGCAGATGATAGTTGTTTGAAGTGTTGGTATGATAAGCTTGAAGAATTTTTGAAACACGGCATGGATTCTAACATTGATGGATCAGAGTTATTTTTTGAGCTACAAATTGTGAGAAATAGTTTGCCAGAAGAGACTAAAAAAGCGATTGAAGTGTTGGACTACATAAAAATGACGGACTGCTTTTCAAATGTTTGGATTGCTTATAGAATATTATTGATTATACGGTTGCATCTAACGAGATGAGCTTCTCAAAATTGAAGTTGATAAAATCCTATCTTCGATCAACAATGTCACAAAAAAAGATTGAATGGGTTGGTCATGGTATCTATTGAAAAAGAAGTTCTACAACAGATTGATTGTAATAGTATAATTTATAACTTTCTATCAAAAAATTCTAGAAGAGCAAATTTAATTTAGACATTCGAAAGTTTTGAATTATTATTATTATTATTATTATTATTATTATTATTATTATTATTATTTTGTAATTTTGTAATTTTGAATATATATATATATATATATATATATATATATATGGCCCCATATTTGAAATTGGCATAAGACCCTCAAAATATCAGGGGCGGCTCTAGAGCTAAGCAAATAAAATTTTAAGCATAGGTTAATAATTAATTTTAATCACACTTTACATATGATTTACAATTTTTCAACCATACACTCTATTAACTTTTACAAAATTAGTTAAAATCTAATTTTTTTATCTAAATCAAACAAGGACTATATGATATAGTGGAGATACGGAGCCAAAGTGCTCTTACGTATTAGGAAAACAAGAAAATGTATACCGAATCAAAGAATGAATAAAGTTGTCAAAGAAATATTTATGCAAATTTAGCGTTTGCATTTGGAGGTTTATTGGTTCCTCGAATTAGTCAATATCTTTAGAAACTTGAAGGGTTAGGCATTTTTAGAAAATTATTTTATTATGAGTCGATGAAGCTCCTGAAATCAAAAGCAATTGAATTGAGGCGCGGCCACAATGTTGATCCAATGGGCCCATATGATCCGTTAAGATTGGTGTTTATAGGTCCAAGTTCAAGTGGACTGCCATTTCATATTTGCTTTTATCAAAATGAATGGGACACCAATATTAATTTGGGATAATTGAAAGTTAGGAAATTGAAAATACGTTCAATAAAATTACGAAGATTCTATTTACGAACAACTTTGTTGGTGTTCGAACTCACAAATCTAGCTCGGACTTACCTTAATTAAAGAAGGAGAGCATATGAATATTCAATAATCACTTCAAAGAGGATGGACTAATAAATCACAAAGTCTTATAAGTCAACTCGACACATGATATGTCAGTTGTATCCGTGACAAATCAACTCTACCCATGGTAGGTTAGCTTGATCTATGTTTGCCGTCATCCAAAAAATCATCATTGTAATCCTAAACACGCATCTCTTAAGTGATGTCACAACACTTGGACGACAACTTTCAAAGAGACAAGTGACACCTATGATATCAATACCTCATTTTCCACAATCAAATATTAGCAATGATTACCTAGGTAATAGGTAATCATGACATGGGCCATGGCTACGACCTGACACATGATGACCTTTTCAACCAATCTCAACGACCAATCAACAACCTTACATTTAGACGATGGCACACACTTCCAAGTCGGCACTGTATGTGATACGACTTCGGAAGGTCACGTTGCTTGATTTAGAGGCCTATAAATAGCGGCAAATGGTCTCGAACCCTCCAAAGTGTCAAACTCAATGTATTCTCTCCAATACACTTCAATGAATGATGGTAGGTTTTGCATGTTTCCTTCTTAGACCTCCAAACTCTGAGATTAGCATCCTCATCATTCATTGCTCCAACAAGTTCACTAACTCCCTTTTACATTAGTGACTTGCACAATTATCCACATCTTCATGATCAATTGTCTTGAATTCCTAGAGGTTGCTCGATTGCTTGGGTAGAGTTTACATGCTAAATGTTTACTCTTCGTCTTACAGCAAGGAGAACTAACCTAATTTCCTAGATAAAGATTCCAATCACAGTTCCGATATAATTATTATAAAATATTTCACTTTATAAATTGATTATAAATAAATGATTGTAAGGCTAGCCTTGGCCCAAGGTGACCAAGGTCATTGCCTAGGGACCTCTAGCTTGAAAGGGCCTCAAAACAAAACAAAAACAAAAATTAAAAAAATTAAAACTCCAAAACCCAACAAATAATTTCCTTTTTTTTTTCTTTTTTTTTTTTTGAGTTGGGTCTCTTGCCATTTATAAAGGAAAAACAAAATTGGTTACATTCTTGTTTAAGAAATAAAATGGATCTATAATTAACCTATTGCCTAGTGATATATTTTGTTGTGTTTTTTTATCTACCCAAAAAAAAAAAAAAAAAAAAAAAAAATCAATGCATAAAAAAAATTAAAGAAATCTCCCATATAATTTTTTCCTAACCCTACAAAATTTCTTGAAAATTTATAAATTAATTTTTATGAAAGTAGGAAGAAAAAAATATTTATTCTAAAAGTGCTCATTTCATTTTTTTTTTTTTTTTTTTTTTTTTTAAAGCTATAGAGAAATTGAATTTGATTCAATCATGATTGGTATTAAAGAGATTTCTATGCATACTAAAAATATTATATTTAAGGGCCTTGTAACAATTTGTTGCCTAGGACCTCATAAATTTCAGGGCCGATCCTGAATGATTGTGATTAAATTTTGGTTGTTTGTTCACATTTGACAAACATAAATAATGGAAAGTAAAACATGAGTGAAATTTGTTTCACATAAAGGTGTATTCTTGGATTTCAAGGAATAATAATTTTAATTTTTTTGCTCATGAAAATTATCGGTACGTACGTTTAGTGTAAATAATCGTTGAATATCATTTGCAGCATGTGCAAAGGTTTTTGTGTTTCAACTTTCCTAACTCAAACAGCACACCAAGAGCTTGTCACTCGATACTTGTCCAAAATATTATTTATTATTTAGGAATGATAGTATTAATCGATGTGAAAATGAAAAATATTAGCTTGATTTTGAGTGGACGTCATTTCCGTTTGTTCATTGAACTAATTCTTACTCATTGTGGTGGTTGAGTAAAAATTAGTGCAAACACACTGATAGGCGTTTTGTTTAACGTGATTTTATATCGCAAGTGTTTGGTGTCAAGTTTTGTAATATAATGATGAAGTGGAGAATGTCGAACCCACAGGGATTGATATCTGATTTTTATCGAGTACTATAATGGTTTAGTTTTCACTTTATTTTGATAATCTTAATAGAATCAATGGTGTGAATTTTGAACTTAATGAAAATTGAATAAAAAAAGGGACTAGATGGAAGTAAAATTCAAAAAAGTTATCAAGTTATAAATGTCTAGAGAATGATTTCATCGCAGTCTCGACAATATTTCTTAACCTATCGTGTTATCTCAATAATATTTTCCACAATTTATAGACAAGAACCTCTAAAGTGATCATATTCCCTCTCTCGAGCGATAAATATAATCTAATTCTATAATTTAATCCTAATATTTCTATTTTGAATTAAAAGTATAGAAATTACACATGCACGGTTCTAAATCCAAATACATCTCAAAAATTACTGTCTTATCTCGAACTCTACGAAACCTAAGTTATGTTGTTCTAGATCACACCTAAATTTTCCTCTCTCAAGCGTCAAAATTCAAACATCAAATTATCCAATTATTGACCAGGTAATTGAATGCATTAAACACAACAACATAAATAAATCAACATAAAATCCAAAGGAGATAATTAAATAAGTATCAAAACATGTCTTAAGTCGATTACAATCAAACCCTAGATCTAAAGATTTAGCTCATGAGTAAATTGGCAATATCCATATAATTTGTAATAGAAAACATAAAGTAAAGAGAGAAAAAACTGTTTGAAGGTATTCCCCCTCGATTCTTCACGTTCTCCTCCGTTGATTCTTCAATTCTTGATGTTCACTTCTTCAACAATTGCTTCCAGCCATCAAGAATTCGCCCCAGCAGTCCAGAGAATTTCCAACAATGATTTCTAATTTCTTTTATGTTCTCTTTGGTTGCCCAACCTCCTAAACTAGGTCTAGATGTTCCCTTTTATATGTGGTCGAGTTTTGGGAGAATTTTCAACAGATTTGGGCCGAGAAAAAATGTTAAAACCAACGTAAATCTGAAACCCGTAGCTAGGCGCCTTGGCGCCATGTCTCCTGTCGTTCCTGGCGTCTTGGCGTCGACATTGCTGTTTGGGTAAAAAAGCAGACTGCACTTCCTTCAATATTTTTATCATAACTTTCTCATTTATTGTCCGATTGAGATTATTCAAGATGCGCTGGAAATATAACTCAAAGGGCTACAACTTTGATTCAAACATCCCTCTCCAATTCGATCATTTACTATGTTAAAAATGTGTCTCAATATGAGACTAAAAATTCAGAGAAAAACGTTTTCGGTTGAAAATTGATGTGTGATCATACTTTAGCTATACTTCATCCCTTTGACATATTTATTTATCCAATTGACTCCTAACACTCTCGGATCTTCATCGCGATATTCAACATAAATTTTGAGTATTTACACTTTAGTCCCCCAAACTTTGAATATTTTACAATTTAACTATTTTTTTCTAAATTTGCCAACTTTTTCTATTTTCTTCAATTTCATCAACCTCTATCACAACATCAAAACACACATTATAACGTTCTAAAACACTCTCAAAATAATAAATTAAGTAGCATAAATATCATGAGTGTAGAGCACTCATCACACCCCTTATGGGGTGGTCGAGTTGGTGGAGTAGGTAAAGGTAGGGGTGGCAACGAGCCGGGAGAAAAAAGCTCGGGCTCGGCTCGGGCTTTTTTTGGCCCGAGCCGGCTCGGGTTTTTTTTTTTTTTCTTGTTGGTAAAATATACATTTTTTTTACTACCTATAAATTTATTTTATTAAAAAATGTTTGATTACAAATGAGTTTCGAGAATAATAAATTTAAATAAGATCAATTGACAAAGAAAATGGATTGGATTTATTTTAAATACAATAACCAAGCTCGACTCAAATTATTTTTTTATTTTTGTAAAATTTACATTTTTACTTAAAAAATTTATAAATTAAATGAATTCTAAAAGTTAAAACCCTCCTCCTTTATCCGGGTTTGGGACCGGCTACAATTATGTAGACGGAGTTAAAATTGTACACGAATAAAATATTACGTGTACAATTTTTCTTAAAAAAAAAATTTAAAAATTACGTATTTTTTTTGAAACTAATCAATTTAAAAAGTTACAATATCTTATGCTTGAATCTGCTGCAACTTTTCGGCCATTATACTGTCAACTTGTTCTTGAAGACGTAATTTCGCACATTCCCTGTCCTTCAAACATATTAAAGCTTCCAATATATCTTCTTTTAGTCTTGATCGTTCGTCACATAAAATTCGACCACCTAAACTAAATGCAGCTTCCGATGCTACCGTAAACACCGGAGGTTTTAGTAGATCGCGAGCAATTTTTGATACAATCGAATATTGTCTTTCGTTAGACCTCCACCATGATAAAAGACTAAATTCATGTAGTTCTTGTGGTTGTAATATACTACGAATGTCCACATGCATATATCTAGCTAACTCAGAGGAAATTTCAAAATTTGTACCACTGACATCTATTGCTCTATAGGTTGACGAACTAGAACTAAATGAGGGAACACTAGTACTGCTCTCTAAAAAACTCCATAAACTGTCTGCATTTGTTGAAGTATTCATTGAAAAAGAACTGTGGGTAGTAGAACTACGTTGACCATCTTTTTCAGCGTAATAGTTATACATTTCACATAACATAGATTCTATATGCGCATGTGATAATTCTATATTCATGAAATTTGAAATTCCCTTTATAATAGTTTGCGTGCCACTTAAATTAAGTCGAGGGTCCATCATCGAAACTAATAAAAATAAAGAGGGTAACTCCTCCCAATATTTATGAAATTTTTCTTCCATAGAATAAATTACATCAACAAAAATGGGCAAATTCCTATGTTTTTGAAATGCTTGTGAAATATAGAAAAAATGGTGTAAACCAAGTGAAGACGTAGGGTAATAAACACCGCTACATTCCTTTGTGGCATCGAAAAAAAGGTTTTAAGAATTTTTTCACGATAAATGCGAGAGACCATTCCCAATCTTCCAAATTATGTGCGGATCCATATGTATGTCGACCATTATAATACATTGAAATAACTTTATCATACATTTCACACGAGTGTAACATAAGATATGTAGAGTTCTATCTATGTGATACATCAGTGACAAATGATTTCTCTTGTAATCCATATTCTGCACATAAACTGTTAAATGCTTGTTTCTTGCTGGTGAATTAGAGATAAAATTAATTGCTTGTCTAATTTTATCTAAAGGTGATTTTATATGTGTCAATCCATCTTTTACAATCAAATTGATAATGTGACATACACAACGTTGATGAAAAAATAAACTTCCAAATATGGGGTTCATATCATCAATAAATTTGTCGACAACAATTTTATTTACACTAATATTATCAAAAGTAAAACTTCGAACCATTTCTTGCAAACCATATTCTTGTATAATATCTTTTAAAACCATGCATATGTTAGTCGCATTATGAGGATAATCTACACATCTGAATGCAATAATCTTTTTATGCATAATCCATAGATGATCAATGTAATGAGCTGTAGCAGCAATATAACCTTTTTTATTAATATCGATCCATAAATCAGAGGTAAATGATATAACACAATTAAAAGTTTTTAGACTTTCAATAGCAGTTTGTTTTCGTTTATTATATAATTTTACAACATCCGAGAAGAGTATTTCTACAATAAGAACGATACCTGGGTTGGAGATAATTCTGAACAAGACGAGTAAAGTGTTCTGACTCGATCATCGTTAGCGGCATCTCTGCTGCAGCCACGTATACAGCCATTCCTTCATGAAATTTTTCCTGTGAATATACAAAGGTGGAAAGAGTAGAATTGGAACCGGTAAATGTTAGTTCGGTCTGTTTCGGGTCAAGATCGGTTGGTTTCGCTTTACAACTTCTTAATATATGCCTATTTAAATGCAATGTGCTCGAACTGGGCTTCCAACTAAGTTCTTTACCACAATAATTGCAAACCGCTTTCCAAATATCAACTCCATTTTCAACCCCAATTTTTTTGCGAGTCATATGTTGCCAACATTCCGCAAAATCTTTTTTCGACCTTTTAACCTCGACTACTTCCTCCTCTTCGATATCTTCCAAATTAATTGGAACATCTTGAAATGCATCGTACCCCAATGGAGTGCTTGAACTACCTTTAAACTGATTAATTTCATCGCTAATAAAATCCATGTATAAGTATTATACTTATAGGAATGAATATTTAATAATAGAATAAAAGAAATTGAATAACACAACCAAATGTTTAAATTGAAAATCAAACTTAAAGAAATTGGAGAGTAGAATACTGAATATTGCGTAGAGAGATTAGAGATAGAATGAAAATCAAACATAAAAAATTGGAGAGTAAAATACTGAATATTGCGTAGAGAGATTAGAGATAGAATGATAGATTGATATGAAATTGTAAAATTGTTCTCGTATTTATAGACAAAAATATATCCGTTTTAATTTTCAAATTCAAAATTCAAAATTTAGCTAAAAATACGTTCAAAATAGTTATCTGTGCACGACAGGTAACTAAAATAGCTGCATGCCGTGCACAGGCAGCTATAGTTTAAAATTATTATTATTATTATTTTTTTTTTTTTTTTATAAAATTGCACGGGCCATTTTTGGCCCGTGACACGGGCCGAAGCTCCAAAATGGAGCTCGGCCCAAGCTCGAGCTCGAGCCGGACTTGGCTCGGGCTTTTTTCAAGCCAAGACCAAGCCATCCGAGTTTTTGAGCTTTTTTGCCACCCCTAGGTAAAGGCGAAGGTCTTTGGTCACGAGTTTGATTTCTCCTATCAACACTTTCTCGGTCAAACATGTCGTATTGGGCTTGTCTAGTGTGGTTAACCTGGCTGACGTGGTTTGCAGACTATTGCGTCAGCTCGAGAGTTTACCCAATGTGCACCCGAAGAGTAGCGATTGTGAATTCTTCCGTCATAAAAAATAATAATAATAATAAATAAATAAATAAATTAGTGCAAACACTAGCAAAACATATTGAATACATTACATGCCTTCAGCTTTTATAGAAAGATAATTTATTGAAGTTTATGCAAACAGAATACAAGACTGATTTCTTTAGATGTTTCATTTCTTACTTCAATTATATACTTAATATGAGCAATTTCAGTCTCTCTTTTTTTTTTTTCTTGTTTCCAATTGGCAGATTTACCCAGTCTATTTGTATTGTTTGATCTTAAGCCTATTTATAAGTTTTCTTAATTACATATACATATACATATACATACATAGAATGGAACACGTGTTCCCAAAGTGCTAGTGGAGTACGAAAAAAATCAAATGAATATTTATTCATTAATCCTCAATTTTTGTTTACAAAATAACCTACTGAGGACACATCCTTTTTTATTCAAAACATAATTAATGATAAGTCATTCTATATAGTTTGTTATATCCATAAATTACGTGGCATGCGTATGACAGAGAGGGTCCCGTGTGGGACCGACATGACATCGACTATTTATTAATTGAGCCTTATTTAATTGAACAATTACATATCAGTCTTGAAACTTGAGTCCGGCCCATTAGCTCACGAGGTCTATTTCTATTTTCTATATATATGTGAATCCATTTCATTTTAAGGTATGATTTTCTAATCCGAACCAAACCTCTCACCCTCTCTTGCACTCTCTTTTCCTTTGTCCGGCCGTTGACTTAACCGTCGAAGTGCAAATGGTCGTCGGATATTTTTCTCGACCGGTGGCCTTTGCCCCCTAATGAGGTGCTTCATGTGCAAGTGATGTTCACGTGAAGGGGATGAGGTGGGATTCTGTTAGTGACATTTTTTGGGGTCAACATAGTGTGTATTATCATGATTACAATGGCAAAATAATTTGTTGATTCCTGAATAAATTAGTTGAATCTATAATCAATCCGTTTTCTTCAATGTATCAATTTATGTGGTCCAACGTTATCTTTATGATGAAGCATTCATGGAGTTTCAGTTTCATAATTCATGGAGTTTCAATTTCAGAAATTTAACCATTTATTTGACTAGCAAAATGTTAACGGAAGCCATGGCTTGATGGGAGCTTGGCTACATAATGTGGTTTGGTCACTAAGCTCGAGAACTGAAAAAATACACATTATACACCATCATTTTCAAAGTGTTTAGAGAGCTTAGAAGTGCCAGTACCTAGAGGAAACAAGAGCTTGTGAAAATATCACTAATGGCTGGAGGTATCCCCCGATCAATGGGTTTTCGGTTTTCTCGATCCAATTTGTTTATGTCTAATTGTTTCAAATTGATTTTTAGTTTTACATTTGGTATCATAGCAACCCATAAACTCTGCCTTGGTATTTAATTTACAAGTATTCTGCAAAATTCATTTTTTTAATTTAAAAGGATAATAATTAATTTTTTGCTAATGAAAATTACGGGTACATGCCTTTGTTTTAAGTAATTGTTGAATATCATTTGCAACGTGTGCGAAGTTTCTGGTGTTTCAACTTTCCAAACTCAAAGAGCACACCAAGAGTTAGTTACTCAATATTTGTCTAAAATATTATTTATTATTTAGAAATATCGATGTTAAAAATGAAAAATTAAATAAATAAATAAATAAATTGCTTGTTTTTTAGTAGACATGATTTCCGTTTGTTCTTCGAATTTTTGTTACTTATGTAAGAAAGTAAATCTTACTCATTATAATGATGGAGTAAAAATTAATGTAAATGCCATTAAAACATACTGAATACATTACATGCCTTCAGCTTTTATAGAACAATAAATTTGTTTGTACGGAATAATTGGTGACAGAAAGGTTACAGAACCCTCACAATGCATGAGATCCACCCAAATAAAAAATGCCAAAAATTAACCCACCCCACCTCCGATGTGAGGTGTCTGGCAGAGTTCTGTGAACCCTAGAGTTTTTTAGATGCTTCATTTTTTTACTTTCATTCCAATTAATACCACCAATTTCACTCACTTTTTTCTTGTTTTCAATTAAAAGATTTATCCAGCCTATTTGTATTTGTTTGATTTTTGCCCTATTTAAAAAGTTTTCTTAATTACATATACATAGTTACCAATATATAGTGGAACATATGTACCCAAAATGCCAGTGGAGTACTACAAAAAAAAAAAAAAAAAATGGATATTTATTCCTTAATCCTCAATTTATGTTTACATAATAAACTATTAAGGATTCAATATATAATTAATGACAAGCCATTCTATCTAGTTTGTATTATCACGGTTACATTGGCAGAATACTTTATAAGGGAATCGCATGATTAAGGGGATTCACCAAGAATCATTTTGTCCATCATATCTGCTAAGTATAGAAATTCATTCTACTTGTATCTTCCTTCTATAGCCACTCTTGTACTATATAAAGCTATGTATACTGGAATAATAATCAATTGAGTTTTACCAAATCTGTGTAAACCTTTTATGGTATTAGAGCTGTTCATCTCTCACGAGAACAGAAAGTTTTTCCAACCTCCATGTCGTCGGTCAGTGTGAATTCCACCCCAACTCCGGTGGCTCAAGGAACCTGAGGCTCCACTGAGCTCCCATTGATAGCCATTAACACTTCCAGCCAATTGCCATACAAACTCACATCCTCAAATTATCCCTCCGCGCAACCTTCCAAACTGTTCTCATTGGATATGATCTAATGGGATATCTGGACGGCACCAAAAAGTGTCCTCCCAAACCCACTGCCACACCTTCTCCTGCTGCGGTGGCACTATATGCACACTGGTACCATCAGGACCAGTTGCTCCTTAATGCCATCTTTTCCTCAGTTTCTGCAACTGTTATGTCACTCATTGCCATGACTACCACCAGTTATGATGCCTGGCAACACTTAGCCCGTCTCTTTGCAAGCAGTGTCTGAGTTTCTTCACGTGGTCAAGGTGATCACTGATGAACTCTCTTTGATTGACGCCCCAGTTTCAGATGATGATTTGACCTTGTATGTCTTGAATGGTCTTGGTCTGGAATTCCGAGACATAGTAGCATCTATTTGCACTCGCGAATCTGCTATGTCCTTTTCGGAATTGCATGATCTCCTCGTTGGTCATGAACACTACATCAAACGCTTGGATGGAAATACTTCGACCCTGGTTGTTACCTCCAATTCATCTCAGCGGAAGCCGTCGAATGGTCGTTTTAGAAACGGCAAGAACAAATTCAACCCACAATCACAGCACAAGCACTATCCTCGGAAGTCGTTCTTTGTGTGCCAATTATGTGATCTACCTGTCCACACTGCCAAAAGCTGTGACAAATCACGGCCTCGACTTGCTGCAAATTGTACCACTGCTTCCGCACCGAAAAATGGAAAATAGCTTCTTGATTCCGCTCCCTCTCACACATTACATCAGATCTGGAAAATCTCTCAATTCATTCCGAATATGATGGACAAGATGAGGTTATCCTTGGCGATGGTACAGGTTTAAGAGTCACACACGTTGGCTCCACTATTCTTCCCTCTAACTCTCGCTCTCTAACTTTAAAAGACACGTTGCATGTGCCCCTTATCCAAAAGAATTTGATTTCTATTCATCAATTTACTCATGCCAATAATGTAATTGTTGAGTTTCATCCTTTCTTTTATCTTGTGAAGGATTGGATGATGGGAGCGGTGCTCATGCGCGGTAGGTGTGAAGATGGTGTGTATCCTATGGCTTTACAACCTTCTCCTTGTCAAGTTAATGCACTCTCCTTGGCCGGAACTCGTGTCTCCTTTGAACAGTGGCACCATCGCCTGGGACATCCTACTTCCAAACTTTTATCTTTCCTGATATGTGTACACTCATTTCTTATGTCTTTGTCTAAGTCCAAGTCATCTTGTATCTCATGTCATTGCAAAAAATCTCAACATTTACCTTTTAGTACCACTTCTCTTACTAGTCATGCTCCACTAGAATTCATGTATGCTGATGTTTGGGGTCCCTCTCCCATTTCCTCTATCGATGGTTATCGTTACTATGTCTTATTTGTTGATCATTTCACCAAGTATTGTTGTTTCCTATGAAGTTTAAATCTGATGTTAGCACCATCTTTGTTCAATTAGTTGCCATGCTTGAAAATCAATTGTCTACAAAACTTAAAAATTTGTACACAGACAATGGTGGTGAATTTATCAAACTTCGTCCCTTTTTGGCCTCACGTGGCATTAGCCATTACACCACAGCCCCTCATACTCCCCAACAAAATGGCATGGCTGAATGTCGCCATCATCACATTGTTGACACTGGGATGTCCCTGTTGCACCATGCCTCGGTTCCGTCCACCTATTGGACTTATGCTCTGGACACGGCTGTTTACCTTATTAATCATCTTTCCACCCTCTCACTCACTCACAAGAGCCCCTTCGAAGTATTATTTAATCGGGTGCCTGATTATCACAAATTATGGATTTTTGGTTGTCAATGTTATCCTTGGTTGGTCCCTTATCGCAACCATAAACTTCAACCAAAATCCTGTCCTTGTGTCTTTCTTGGCTGCTCCCTCGCTCAAAATGCTTTCAAATGTCTGGACCTGCACTCCAGTAGACTTTTTCTATCTTTCCATGTCACATTTGATGAAGCTTTGTTCTCCTTTAAGAAGCCCCCAGCAAGTAACCCTGTACCTCTCTCATCTCCTCGTCCACCAAATCCATCGCCACCTGTGGTTCTCCATGTGCCTCCTGTTCAGGTTGCTCCGACAAATGCTCCTTCCTTTACACCTCCTATGATTGATGCCCCTGCGGTCCTGTCCCCGTCACCTTCCCCAGGTATGTCTCCTACTTCAGTTGACGATGCTCCATCTAATATAACACCTGCCCCTCCACTTCGCACTCATCACATGATCACTCGTGCCCAAAATAACATCTTTAAACCTAAACAACTCTTAGTTACTACCAAACACCCATTTTCCCCACCCTTGGAACCTACGTGTGTTTCTCAGGCCTTAAAGGATCTTTGATGGCGTAAGGCTATGGCAAACGAATTTACTGCCTTGGTGTCCCATGGTACTTGGAAACTTGTTCTGAAACCTTCTGATGCTAATTTAATTGGTTGCAAATCGATTTTCAGGGTTAAACGCCATAAAGATGGCACCGTGGACAGGTTCAAGGCACGGCTTGTGACGAAAGGTTTCAATCAGCGTCCCGGCATTGACTATGTTGAGACCTTCAGTCCTGTTATTAAACCCACAACCATTCGGCTGGTCCTCTCTCTTGCTTTATCCAACAACTGGCCTTTAAAGCAACTTGATGTCAATAATACATTTCTTCATGGCCAACTGAATAAGAAGGTGTATATGGTGAAGCCTGCTGGCTTTGTGGATCAGTCTCAACCTGATTTTGTATGTGCCTTGCAGAGGTCCATTTATGGTTTAAAGCAGACCCCTCGAGCCTGGTATACTGCATTGAGGGATTGCCTATTAGAGTTGGGGTTCTTCAATTCTAAGTCCGATAACTTGCTTTTCATTTTCAACATAAATGAGACTTTGTTCTATGTTCTTGTTTACGTAGATGATTTAATTCTCACAGGAAATAATCATCAATTTTTGCAGCATGTTGTCAAATCTTTGGGTGAGAGGTTCTCTCTCAAAGAGCTGTGTGATTTGCATTTCTTTCTTGGGGTTGAGGTCATTCCGGTCCAGCAAGGCCTATTTCTCTCCCAGAATCGCTGTCCATGATCTTCTCACTCGTTTGAAGATGACTGGTGCCAAGGAGGTTCGAACTCCAATGTCTACCATGGCAAAGCTCCTTCTCCAGGATGGTACTGCTAGGTGTGATGCCATAGAATATCGCCGCACCATTGGCTCCCTACAATACCTGTCTCTCACCCGCCCGGACATTGGTTTTGCTGTAAATTGCCTTGCTCAATATATGCACTAACCCACTGTGACTCATTAGCAACATGTCAAGCGCCTCCTCCATTATCTTAAGCAGACGGTTCACTTTGGTCTTCTACTTCGGCGTCAACCTGATCCCATTTTACGTGGCTTTTCTGATGCCAACTGGGGTGGTAATCTTAATGATCGTAAGTCCACTACGGCTTACATAATTTTTCTGGGTAATACTCCTATCAGCTGGAGCACTCGAAAGCAAAAGACAGTGGCACGATCCTCCACCGAAGCTGAATACCGGGCCCTTGCCGCTGCCACCTTGGACATTGCTTGGATTTAGTCCCTTCTTGATGAACTTGGTGTTAGTCTTCATGCTCCTCCGCTACTCCTGTGTGATAATGTTGGCACAACTCAACTTAGCCTTAATCCCGTCTTGCACTCTAGAATGAAACACATTGCCATCGACCTCCATTTTGTTCGTGACTTTGTTCAACGTGGTCGCCTATGAGTTGCGCATGTTCACACAGATGATCAGCTCGCAGATTTACTAACAAAGCCTCTTCCCTGATCTCGCTTCAATCTTCTTTGAAGCAAAATCAATGTTGCTGACGGCACCTTAATTTTGAGGGGTCGTATAAGGGAATCGCATGATTAAGGGGATTCACCAAGAATCATTCTGTCCATCATATCTGCTAAGTAGAGAAATTCAGTCTAATTGTATCTTCCTTCTATAGCCACTCTTGTACTATATAAAGCTATGTATACTGGAATAATAATCAATTGAGTTTTACCAAATCTGTGTAAACCTTTTATACTTTGTACAAATCTGAATAAATTAGTTCGATCCACCTTCTTCTTCACATTAATTAATCTTTTGAAATTATTCTTGAAATACTTAAATCCCCAAAAACTTGCTTGTTTGTAGCTCGTTATTCCTTTAATATTGTTCATTCCAATATCCAAATCTCGATAATTGAAATATGTTGTTCTCGAAGATTTTGACACATAACGAGCCATAAAACTTTTAAGGCCTCCGAATCTAGTTTATATGCATTTGGGATTCTACATTCTCAAATGATTGACATGACATGTTATTAATGTTTAACATAAAATGAGCACTGGTGTTCATTATATATATATATATATATATATATTTTCCCCAAAACCCAAGGGTTAACTCAATAACAAAAAATATTAACTGAGTCCAAGCACTTCTCATTAGGATTACCTCGGGTGTCAAAGTTGCTCGAATTATCCTCACGAGCAATAAAATTACAAATAATTTAATATTTACCAAGCAGAGCATAAACATATCGTGTAATAAAATCAACACAAAATGCTTTTAGAGAAGGTTCTTTGCTAGACTTAACATCTTCAACTGCACTTAAAGCATAAACAACAAAATCAGCTTCATCGTACATTTGTGGAGGTCTAATATCTTTTCTGAGTCTATCTCTAGCAATTAAATACAATAGCATCGTTGGTAATAGTTGCAAAGTGGCATTACCTATAACTTCTGAACTTGACTGGGATGTATTCTTTAATATAGACCATAAATCAAACTCCAACAATACTAAACCAAACTTAAAATCCACTTGAGTCCTTAACTTCTGTTGATTAATATTCAAAGATTGTGTGGAACCAAGCAAGACATATAACAGGGACTTTTTTTGTAATTTTAACACAATGCATGTACCTTTACTAATCTTAAGGACTTCACCTGCACAAGTGTACATGTACCCTTTTAAATCAAAAGTACTCATGAAAATAAAGTTTCTCTTCAAATTAGGAACATGTCACATCATCAAATGTCTTGACATACCCATCAAATATCTTAATTCTGACCCATCTAATATCAGCTACCCTGTAAGGTTAATTATTTCACATTACGTTGACCTTTGAAAATTGTGTCATATGTTGAAAACGAATATCGATTTTGATACATATGAAAAGTGCAAGTTGTATCAAGAATCCAATCATCTTCACGTTTGGAGCTATCATCAAAAATAACCAAAATTTCTCCATCATTGTACCTATCTTCTGCAATATTAACTTCACCTGAAGTTTCTTATTGGTTTTCTTTCTTATTTGCAGCAGCTAAATTTTACTTCTACAACTTATAACAATCCTTTCTGATGTGCCCCGTATCTTACAATAATTATAGACTTTATTACTGTAATTAGAGTTTAATCTGCCCATCATATAATCACTATCAACAATAAGGCTATCTCCATGAATCTTAGATCCAACAAGATATTTCATTTTCTCATTTGAAAATAAAGTATCATAAAAAATTTTAATGGTGAGAGTATCACAACTGTATAAAATCGTGTATGTAAACGACATGTATGTAGCGAGGAGTAAACACAATAATATTAACCATAAATCTTCTTCAACGTATATAACCTTCAAGCCCTCTAAATCGGTGACATTTCCTTAAATATAGCTAGATGATCTTCCAGTTATGTACTTTCTGTCATACAATGAGAATAAAGACACTGCTTCAAGTGCAATTTGTTGGTTAGACTTTTTGTCATGCATAATTGCTCCAGTTTTAACCATAATGCAGTTGTAGTTTCTCCTTCAAAATGTCTTGAAGAATATTATTCGAAAGATGAAGATGTATTTGTGATAGGGCATTTTGATCCTTCTGTTATCTCTCCTGCATAGACCAAGTTGAAGGCATCTTGTCAAATTCTAACAACGTGTGATCCAAATTCATTTGAGCAAGCACTGCTCGTATCTCTACCTACCAAAGCAAAAAGCTATTGTTGTGATCTAGTAGCGAAATATCATACTTCATAGCTACCATTACCCAAAAAAAAAAAAAAAAAAATCGTCAAACTAAGTTGACAGAACCTTGCTCTGATACCACTTGTTTTTATTCAAACGTTGATATGGCAATGTAAAAAATAAATTAAACAATAACACAAGATTTATATGGTAAAAATATACTATGGGCAGAAGAGGATAATTTTATTATTAATAATAATGGATGATTACAAATTATTGTGTAGAATATAAGGATTGATTTAATATGTATTGTTCACCACACACACACACACACACACATATATATATATATATATATATATATATATAATACTAAGATCCCTATCGTACTTGGAATATAATACAATGAAAAGTTTAATATAAGGTGAAGTCCCAATACAATAGGTAAAACTAATAATGAAATATTTAAAATGAAATAGAAGTAAAAAAAAAAACTGCCAAAAACATGAATAGAAACAACTTGCAACTTAAACTCCTTCAAAACCTCTTCAACTTTACTACCAGCTCCCAAATTGAATTCCAATTTAAATTTTCAAATAGACTTAACTAGAATTCCCATGTGGACTACAAATAGGATTCTGAAGTAGTCTTCCAAACTAGAATTCATGTCACAACCTATAGGTGGGCGCCCGGTGGCATCTCCAGACCAACAAGGCCAATGTGGTCCTGTTCATCTAGAATAGTTCTTAGATAAGATCCTGAAAAAGCCAACAAAAACTATTTTCATAAATCATAATGGAAAAATGAGGCATCCAACTGATGGTAGGAGTGCCTAGTTGACAATTAGATCACAAGACAATAATATTGTTTTAAGTCCTTATTTAATAGAGATTAAAATTAGATTTTTAGTATATTTTGATAAAAATTGATGAAATGTATTGTTGAAAATCTATGCATCCCGTGAAATATGTGGTTGAAATTAATTATTAACTTTGACTTAAATTAAAATCTTTATTTTAATTTCCACCATTGAGAGGCTAAATGTTGCATTTCCAATTATCATTGTTACATCATACCTTCCAGTTGCATTTATTATTCGGAAGTGTTATACGTACATAATGGTGTATCAAATGCATTACACCTCACTCACATGAAGGGAGCCCCACACACAATAAAATATTTGTGGGCCTCCCTCCATGTGAGGAGTGTGTAATGCATTTGGTACACCATGAGGTGTACAAATAGCATTTTTCTTTATTATTATAGGCCACCAAATTTGCAGGTTGATATTCAAGTTGCACCGAAGCACTTGTACAAAATGCACTCAACTCTAGTTAGCATCACATAGTTAAATTGTCTCATCTAAAACTATAAATTTATTTATTAATCACGTACAGAAATAGACACATTGACTAGTGATTTCTTTCATATTTCAATATGATGCAAATTACTGGGGAAACTATTGTTGCAGGATTATTGGAACCACCATTGATGGTGCACTATAGAGCCCTATTGACATGTTCTATGCCTAGTGGATTTTAGGCTTCTGCAAATGAGATTGTCATTAGCTGGTAATTTCAGGGATTTGCTAATGAAGTTCAATTTTTTTACTTTCTTTCCGTCATGAAAACAACAGTTTGTTTGATTTTTAAGTAGACCGTTTACATCTAGAACGTAACAAAACGATTCGTGAAAATGACTCCGTTAACAATTAAGTGTAACGTCATGCCATAGACTTGCATAATTCCCAGGACTTCCAATATGCACATGCCATAGACTTGCATAATTTAACAATTAAATTTGTTGGTAAAGGATCCGAACCCAAGACTTCAAATATGCACATGCAAGCTCTAACCAATTGAGTTACAAGATATGTTTATAAATAAAATGAGTTATCAGTAATATAAGCAAAATATTTAATCTATTATCAACAAAAAAATTGCTCTTGACGGATCTAACACAGGCGGCCACGGGTGTTCATCGGGTGTTGGATCCGTCTCCGATTTCGCCTTGATTTTCTTGTGAACGTTATATTCGATTGAAGTTAGTTTTCCCATTACAAAACTTAAGATTGGACTCCCAGCATTTCAGGTTGCGTAGTTTTTGGTCCAATCCTCCAAAATTAAGGTTATTCTCAACCTATTTAATTATGAAAATTTGGATCTCTATGTCAAGAACATCGTCAATATTAATATTAAAATAGCACTTGCTTTCTTGTGACTCAAAGCTGAATGTTGGGTGATTTAACAATTTTGTCATCCAACTTTATGCCATACAAATTTCGATGTCCATATGAACGATTTCGTCACAAAAGGGTCCAAAAAATATACATATTTAAATAAATTAGGAACCTTACACTAATTGAAAAAATTAGAGTGTCGATCCTAACTTTTCAAATTTTATAGTAATAAGTAACAATTATGTTTAAATATTGTCCATGTTTGACAATCATTATTAGGGGGAAAAAAATTTATGAGAACGTGTGGTTAAAAAGTAGAATATTATTTTAAATTTATGTGTAGAATATTTTACTGTGTAAATATGTAATTGAAAATAAGTATATAAAAAAAAGTTTTCAAATAATGGTCAAACATCACGATATGCACTAGCACTTGTTGAGGGAAGAACTCAAAAAATAATACTGATCTTTCTCTTTTTTGTTTCGCTAGACTTATCTTCTTCCTTACTCATTGCTTGATTGCTATAGAAAGCCAGAGCAAGTTAGGTCTGCCTCATACTCCTAAATCGTAGTCATTTGACTTATGCAAGCAAGCTTGGTTGACACAATTCTACGATCGAAATGCTTTAGCTAAGGAAAGCTTCTATGCCCAAAAAACATTCTTTATCGACATTGGAGTGGGCACGAGTTTAGCCAGCGAAGGAGAAGAGGAGGAACACGATAGCAGCTCAATTAAATTTGACTAAGTCAAGGTAAAAAGCCAAGGGGATGGTTCCACGTGATTCGCTGCACATTCAGGCACTATTTGATTCTCATTTTGAGGGAAAGAATGCATTTTAAATAGTTGATTGATTGAAAATATGATTAAAAATTAAGAAAAAAAATTTGAATTTAAGTGTAAAATTATTTTATTGAAAAATATCTGATTAAAAAAAAAAAAAAGGAATCAAACAGACTCAATCATTAATCACACTAAAAAAAATCAAAATATGCCTCACGGGGCACATCCAAAGTGACAAAAATCGTGTGTGTTGGAGCTTGCCAACCCAGCGTGAGGAGTTTGAATCCTGGGAGGAGCAGCCAAGTGATGTAAAATCTTTGGACAGAGCAGTTTGGTGTTGTAAGACTCATGAAGGAGGGTCTCTTGGGGCAACAAGTAGAAGGGCGCACGGACACTGGCTATGGAGGGCATATCCCGCGGTTTATCTCCTCAGGCTGGAGAGGGGCCAAAGACTCGAGGTCCAGGATTTAATCTGATGAAGCTGGGACACCTGGGTATAAAAAAAAAAAAAATCAAAATATTTGGCAAGGTGGACCCGAATTGATTCTGACAAACCAACGTGCTACAAAAAATCTTTAACGGCTCAAACAAGGAATGAGTCGAATGACAACAAATAAATGACCGTTGTGGGCCCCAGTTCAACTTTCAAAAAATATATAACCGTTACACTCTCCCCTTCTTCTTCCACACAATTTCAGAGCAAAATTATCAAACTCCAAAAGGAAAAAAGGAGGATACTTGAGGTTGATTCAGAGGTGAAAGTCAATTTTTTTGTCATGTTTTCTTGTGAAATTAAATTTTAATTGGTGTTTTTTTTTTCCTTTGGATTTTTCAGAAAGCTATATACAATGACTGTTGAGGAGGTCAAAGCTGAGGCCGAGGCGGTGCCAGTGGCAGAAGAGGTTCTGAAGGAGACGAAAGAGGCCGTTGAAGAAGTGAACGATGAAAAGGATAATAACTGTGAAGCCAAGGCGGTGCAGAAAAGCGCTTCCTACAGAGAAGAGAGTAATTTTCCCCCTGATCTAAAAGACAATGAGAAGAAGGCTTTGAATGAGCTCAAAGCAAAACTTGAAGAAGCCATTCTTGGGAACACTCTCTTCAAGAAAGAAGAGGAGGAAGAGGGAGCCGAAAAACCAGTCTCTGACGACGAAGCAAAAGAGGAGAAAGAAAAGGATCGGGCTGAAGAAGAATGTGTTAAAGAAGAAGAAGAAGGATGTGAAAAGAAAAGTGATGTTGAAGTGGACAAGGAAATCTCAATCTGGGGAGTCCGCCTGTTGCCCAGTAAAGGGGATGAAGGTACTAATGTAGTTCTCCTAAAATTTCTGAGGGCTAGGGATTTCAAAGTGAATGATGCCTTCCAGATGCTCGAGAAAACGCTCCAATGGAGGAAAGAGTTCAAGATCGATTCTATCTTGGACGAAGAATTCGATTCTGAACTTAACTCGGCCGCATATATGAGGGGCATTGATCGCGAAGGGCACCCCTTATGTTACAACATTTTCGGGGTTTTGGACAATGAGGAGATCTATCAGAAGACACTTGGAGACAAGAGGCATGAGCAATTCCTGCGATGGAGGGTCCAGCTGATGGAGAAAGGCATTCAGAAACTTGAATTCAAGCCTGGTTGTGTCAACTCTTTAGTTCAAATCAATGACCTTAAAAACTCGCCCGGAGCATCCAAGAAGGAAGTTCGTGCTGCTGTAAACAAGGCCATTGCGCTTCTTCAGGACAACTACCCGGAATTTGTAGCCAAAAATGTAAGATTTTTGTGTACAAATCTAAGTAAAATCCTGATTTTATTTATTGACCAATGCTAATGAGGATTTCTTGTTTCAGATATTCATCAATGTTCCATTCTGGTATTTCGCGTTCCATTCGCTGTTGTCTCCTTTCTTGACTCAACGAACCAAGAGCAAATTAGTTTTCGCTCGTCCGTCCAAAGTCACAGAGACTTTGCTCAAGTAAATCCATCTCCTTTCCATTATTTTTAGAATAATAAGAGTAATGTCATTTAGCCCCACTGGAGTTATAACTCCAATCTATATGGCTCTAGAACACCAGTCTAGGTCGTGTTAAGTGATATGTTCAATGAAATGTGGAATTAAGTTATTCATTTAGTTATACCTCTCATTTAATGTCATGTTAGTGTTTTAACCTCGATGGTGCTAAATAACATTACTTTTTTACTTTTGTGCCTCAATTTTTTGTGCTTGGGATCAAGAAACTAATTCAAACCCAAATCTGAGACAGGTATGTACCAATTCAAGAAATCCCGATCCAGTATGGCGGCCTCAAGAGGGAGAATGACTTCGAATTCTCTGTTAGCGATGGTGAAACTTCAGAAGTTGTGATCAAGGCTGGATCAACTGAAGTAATTGAAATACTTGCACCAGAGGCTGGAAGCACATTAATCTGGGATCTTAATGTTTTGGGTTGGGAGGTGAGCTGTACAGAGGAGTTTGTGCCTAATGATGAGAATTCTTACACCGTGATCATTCAGAAAGAGAAGAAGATGAGCTCGGATGAGGCGCCAGTTCGCAAGACATTCAAGAACAATGAATCGGGGAAAATTGTCCTTACTATTAAGAATTGTTCTGGGAAGAAAAAGAAGAAAATGTTCTATCGCTACAAGATCAAAAAATCCTCCTGCTGAGTGGTGAATTTCTATATACCTTCTTGGGTTTTGACAATTGGATTAGTTCTTTCTTTTAATTGATATTCTTTTAGCGCATGCCATTAGTTGTTCCTTTTCATTTTCTTGAACTTTGTGCAATTTCTAGTTTTAGTAGAAGTTGGAGGATGTAATTTTTTTTTTCAAGATTGTTTCTTGTTGGGAAGAGTTGAGTTCAATTTATGGACATTATTTAAAAAAATGTTTTTTTTATTCTATATTGTGGAAAAACATAAAAAAAAAAAAATTATTCTTTTAGAATGTATAATTTGAAAATAACTGTGAGGGAAAATTGATTCTTAAATAATCAAAATCCTTGTAGTTGGTATTGTCTACGACCAAGGGCTCATTTGACATAGTTTTTGAGAAGTGAAAATGAGTTTTTGAGATTCAAAAGTTTTTTTCAACTCGTTTGATTAATTTTAAGAACGTGTTTTTATTTTTAAATTAAAAGAGTTTTTACGTAAAATTGATTCAATGTGACTTTTTTAAAATCACTTACGAAATAGAAATTTTAAACAAAAATTAATGAAACTCTCTCAAAACTCTTTTACCGTAAACAAAAGCAAAAGTAAAAAATTATGTCAAACGGATTCTAATCATTTCAATTTTCTGCTTTAAAAATTTAAAGCATGTGGTTTATTATATATCCAAGAGGAAAATAGAAGTGGCATAAATATCCTAAACGACTATTTATTACTAAAAAAAATTTAAAAAAAATCCATCTCAAAATCATAAGTCAAAACAATCACCGGATGCAATATAATTAAAAAAAAAAAAAAATGTAACACGAGAAAAACACCAATGTGGAGTAATTATTCAAACACCAGATGAAGAAAGTGGATCTCATTGTGATACAAACTATTCTTCTAACAAAATGCAATTACTCATGACATACTAAGGGCTGTTTGATTCTTATTTTGGAGAAAAAAAATGTATTTTAAATTGTTGATTGATGGAGAATGTATGGTTACAAATTAAGGAAAATTTTTGGATTTACGTGTAATATTATTTTATTGAAAAATGTATGATTGAAAAAAAAAATAGAAAAAAGAATTTTGGGGAAAATGAGAATTATATGAGGGCTATGCCAGAATCTGAATTAATCACCTTCCTTTTGTTTATAACTCCAATAATAAATGTAGAACAATTAAGTTTCAACAAATTGATCATTGCCTCGAAAACTATCATCCTCTAGAAACTTCTTCCTCATGTAAAGGTTTGGGGGTCCATCTTAAAATATCAACCTTATTAAAAGGAGTAACTCAAAACCTTATAAATTGGCATATGTTTACATCTTTAATCGATGTGGGATTATATCCCTTAACATGTTCCCACAAAATGGTGGCTCGTTTGAGCAGACCAATCTTGAAATTCATATGTTCATATTTTTTAGTCTTACAAGGATCGAATCGCTTGTTAAAGTTTAATGGACTCTGATACTATATAAAGATTTGGGAGTCCATCTTAAAAAGTCAACCTTATTAAGAGAAGTAGCTCAAAGTCTTATAAATTGATCTATATTTACATCTTTAATCGATGTGGGATTATATCCCTTAACACCTCAACTCTAATCCTAATATTCTTGATCCTCTCTTAGCTATTGGAAATGACCTAGTTTGTCTTGTGCCAGGGCCAATCTTGATCCTCTCTTAAGTCTTAACTATAGGCTCCGCTCCATCTCCAATCTCAAGAGTACCTCAATAGCTTAAATCTAACTTCCGAGTAAATCACCAATTTGGTAAAAGCAAGATTAACAAGCATGTGATGGTATGTAAACTGCTAATTAAATAATTATGCATAGGTGTGCAAAAGTTGCAATTTCGAAAAAGGAATTTTACTTGTAAATAAAAAGGAAAATTTCAGCAATTTGGTCTTCAACCTTTGAAGTATTACATCTTTTACTCCTCAACTTTTAACTTCTAGCAAACCTAATCTCAATGTAGAGTTGTAAGCAAAAATCGTCAAACCGAAAAATCAAATTGAAACCGCATTTTGAAAACCGTCGATTTGGTGCCACGTGGACCCGTCAACGAAATGATTTTGAACCAAACCAAACCGGTCAAAAACGGTTTGGTTTAGGTTTGAGAAATTTTATTGCGATTTAAAACCAAATCAGACCTGCGAAAAAATATATAAAAATAAGAAAATTAAAAAAAAAAAATGAAATTTTCTAAATTATAGCTTGTAAGATTTTGTGTTGAGTTTTTTATTCATTTTTAAATGAAACTCATATATTCCATAAGCTCTTAAACTAAAAGTTTGAAACGATTTATCAAGTAATTCCACGTTGTATTTCATATAAATTACTATCATCAAACAATCATCAACTTATATAAACTGCATAGTACTTCAATGATTAAACAAATTTCTATCAAAATTAAAATCCAACATTGAATTGGACATCCTTTAAAAATTTATTACAACTTCTGATTCTGTCAAATATAATTTGTATAAATTCAGATGAAAAGTTTTGATCGAATCAACAACTATGTAATCAAAGTGAAAACAAAATAAAAATTTCGAATCTTAGAAACGAAATTATATATTGTAAATAAATTTAGTTAGGTATAAATTTACCGAATATTCTAATTTGGCTTGAGAATTGTTAATCAAAGAATTATAAGAAAAAAAATCAAAGAGAAGAAGGAAAGTGTTAGAGTCTAAAATGAAGAAGGAACCTTATTATTTTTTTTTATAAAAGTGATTGGAGATTGAATCATATATTTTACCAAAAAAATAAATAAAAAATCATGCTAGAACCGTTCGGTTCCCGACGGTTCCCATACTAGAACCGAGAACTAGACCAAAACCGGTTGATTCTTAATAATTTGTCCCAAAATCAAATTATTTTTTAGAAGATTTAGAATCGAATCGACCAGTCCTAAATGGTTCCGATCCGATTCCACCGGTTCTAGAAAAAAAAATGCTTACTTCTAAATTAATGGCATAAAAATAGACAGACAAAAAAATATACGACGAAATCGACGGTTTAAAATCGGACAAAATCGTTAGGTTTAGGTTTGAGATTTTTTTCAAACCGTTCAAAATGATTTGATTTAGGCTTGAGTTTTTTCTTAAACCGGTGTAAACTGTTTGATTTGAAAATTTGTCAAAAATCAATAAAATCGGACCACTTACACCCCTACTTCAATGCACGGTTCCATTCAAAAGTTCGTAAAAAAGTTAATTTTTTAATTTTTTTTTTTTTAATATTATGGTGTTTGGGGGGGGGGGGGGGGGGGGGAGTAGTTCTATATTTACTTTTAATTGAAATTAAATTAAATTAAAAAATAAATAAAAGACAAAAGAAGATTGTTTTTTTTTTTTTCTTTTTTCCTTTATTTATTTATATATTTTTAATAATATTATTGTGTTTAGTCAAGTTAACTTTAAAACATTGCTCCACATTTGCAAGTATCATTGCAACGGTGAATTAGCCCGTTTCAGTCGTATGAAATTAGTTTTGCAATAACAATAAACGTTAAGGATCTAATTGTTGGGAATTTATTTATCATGCACAGCGAAAAATTAAATAAATTTTAATTTTCATCCAAGAATTTGCTTTGTGTTTAGATAGAAATTGTGATAGGAATCATACATTTTGCCAGATCTGCAAACTCTTTTGCTATTCTTGTAATTTCAACAATCCAATCTGCCTCCCACAGCTGTCCAATTGTCCAGCCTCCAACGGTATCCACACAAAGAATAAGATTGAGAGAATTAGGATTTTTCTTGTGCTAGCAAGAATAATGAAAATCCATATACTGTTTACAAACCCTAGCAGCTTATTTATATAAGCCCAAAATGGCTTGGCCCGTCCTGCAACTTAACCCGGTCCAATATTTAATTAATCCAATTAATTAAATCCGGTCCATGAATTAATTAATCCAATTAATTAATTCGGGTCTACTAATAAGCAATCCAATTAATTAATTATCCAACTCTTGTTAATTAATTAATTGGCGGATCCCAATCTTCTAGTTCTCCTTTTGTGTGTGACCCATTAGGTTCCCAATCACGATGCCTAACGACGTGAATTATAATTTCGATCCAATCAAAATCGATAAATCAAAACACCTTTTTGATTTATCACTCATTCATATTCGTTGTCCCAGATTGACATCTAGCAATGTGTCAGGGCAATACATATGATGGGAAATGTCATGTGGTATGACAAAATCAAACTCGTTCGTTTATCGTAAAACTATAATCCCTTCGTCAATATGATCCGATCAATTACGAGATATGGATTGTGTCAATCTCGATTATCGATCATATCTTTCATTCCACTTATTAAGTCAATGTAAGTCGAAAACTACTTTTCAACTTATAGGGACACCTTGGCCAAGGATTTTGTTATCAATTTAACTGGATGAAATGTAGATCATAAACTCTTACTATCTAAGAGTGACGAATCCTCTATTGATCATTCACAACCTTCATATGATTCTTGACATACCCGAACAATGTCGTATTAGCGGCCCTTGACAGAGCAACTTCCAGTATCACCAAAGCATGACTGTTCCCACATAAGGTACTATGATGATCTCAAGTCGAAGGATCAATTCCACTACCGAACGTTAGTGATTAACCACTGACACTCAAATAGTTATCCATGTGGAATCTCTCAGCGGGTCTCCAATGTTTTGTTCTATAACAAAACATTCACGTGTTCATTTAAGTGTCACTACACTTTAACTTGTGAGATCAGTTACTTACTTCACAAGTAAGGAATGCCACACATGGTGGTCTATCCGTAATAACGATATCCGTACCTCGTTATTACTTACGACCACGGATAATTTAAGATTCAATCATATGTAATTTGTATCTCACAATTACAACTCTTTGTGATTAACAAATTACCGAGATTTGAATCTACGGACCCTATTATTTAATATAATAGATTTTGCCATAATAAATGCATTAAACATATATCAAAAGTATTTATGTCCAAAGTTGATTGGACTTAGGGCATAATACTTACACTAATGCCCTGTTATAAAAGTTTAAACTATCTTGTCACTATGCCACAGAACCAATCGTACAGTTTAATTTTGTTACATATACATCACAACTTATAATATGTTTATCAACCGATGACATGAAAAGACCCCAAAAAAAAAAAAAAAATCCCTCAATTTCTTTTTGCTATCAACCCACACTTACATAAGAACAATCATTTAAGTGGTGAAGAGATTTTGACAATTTTAATTCAATTTATCGTCTCTTCATTAATCGGTAAAAGAATTTGCAAATTGTAATGTACAATAAACATATTTACATCACATGTTACAAATTTATTCATCAACAAATGATGTGACAAAATTTGACTGGGTCAAAATCTCATCAACCAAATAAAAATATTTTCAATTTCTTTTGTCACTAATCCACGTTAAATAAGAACAACTATTTAAACAGTGAAGAAATTTTGACGTGCTATTTTATTCAAATAAAAATAATATGATTAAAAAAATCTTAAAACCTACTCCAGTAACGGTTACAGGAGGAAGAGAGAGAAAGAGAGAGATTAGCCGCCAATATTAAACCCTAATCATCTCTCCTAATAATTAGGAGTTAGTTTAGTAACCGCCATCCCACGCCCACCCCACCCCACCCCACCCCACATTCTGTCTATTTCTCTCTGGTCTACTTTAATTCAACACATTACAACTAAAAACGACATAATCTAATCTCTTCAGGTAAAAGCCTCTCTTATCTCTCATTGTCTTTATGTTTTCTTCTCATTTTAGTACAGTTTCTGCTGTGAATTGTAATGCGAAGGTTAACTTTTACTTTGTTTTTCTGTTATAGGATTTCGTAATCTATGGCTTTGATGAGTTATTACTCGAATTGGAGCACACTCGACTCAGATATGAGTACTCAACCTGCACAGACAGAGCTGGTTCCCGAGCTCCTAGGTTTCGAAAATGATCTTACGTTGTCAAATACTTGCATTGATCAACTGTTCCTGCAGCAGAATGATCACTTTTATTACTCATCCGACGGTTACAATTGCGTATACCCTTCGTCTGATAATCTCAACACCCTTGCACCAGAACCCTTTGAATTAATCGACCCCAAACGCCAAAAAACATTCGATTATGAAGATTTTAATTTCTCGGAGTTATTTCATCCGGGTTTTGTTCCAAATCCTTGCGTAATTCAGGATTTCAGGCCAGAAGTTACGTTGCCGCCATTGCCGGATTTTCCAACTGCTCCACCGAGGAGTGGAAGTTCCGAGAGTGTGAAAAGGATTAATGGCGGAGGGAGCTTGTCGGCACAGAGCATCGCTGCCAGGCAGCGGAGGAGGAAGATTACTGAGAAGACTCAGGAGCTCGGGAAGATTATTCCGGGTGGACAAAAAATGAACACTGCCGAAATGTTTCAAGCAGCTTATAAATATATCAAGTTCTTGCAAACTCAAGTTGGGATTCTTGAATTTATGGGATCATATGAGGTAATTCAAGTTTCTTAATCATTTTAATTAAGATAAGGTATTCTTTTGGAAAAATTTGAAATTAATCCTGTGTGTACTCGTAGAAAAATCGAAGTGAAGACTTGATGACTACTCTTCTCGAATCGCCATTAATTCAAGAAAAGTTATACTCCATAGAGAAATGTCTGGTTCCAAGGAAGTTCGTCGAAGCTCTAGAAACCGATGGTCGAATAGAATCTAAATCTCAGGTTTTGAAGGAATGCAAGAAGTTGATTCCAAAGTTGGAGCACTAATCAAGCTAACTACAGGAATTGGAAGGCAATTTTTTTTTTTTTATGTAGTTTTGTTGTATTTCTTTCCTAGCATAGTCAAGTTTTATTTTTATTTTTATTTTTATTTTTTTAGTACATTTTCGTAGTCAGGCTGTTAGAATTTTACCTGTCCAAAATCTTTCTTGTAAATTCCTCCTTTGCAAGAATGGCTTCTTTGTTTTATTCTTTTGTATATATTACATTAAGAACAAAATTGTTTAAAACTGAAAGAAATTAATGCAACCCCTAATTTCGGTAGGTCGTTATAATTTCAGAATTAAGACTTGTATTTAATCAAGGCATAATAACATTATTTTGTTTCTGTATGGTACAAAAAAGAAATAAAATAACACTGGCATGTTTGATACACATTGTTATACTACTTTCTAGGGATGGCAATTGGACTCGCCGGCTTGGACCGTCCGTAGCTCGGCTCGAAAAAAGTCCGAGCCGACCCTGCTCGAGGCTTGGTTCTCTCAGGCTGAGCTCATTTTAGGGTGCCGAGCCGAGCCCGACCCAGCTCATTTTAAGGTAGTTTTTTTGCTGCTCTTTAAGGTAGTAAATACACAGAAGAAGGGAAAAAAAAAAAAGAGGGCCGGCCCGAGACGAAAGCTCGGATCAAACCTCATTTTTTTGGCCGAGCAAAAGCTCGGCTCGACTTGGCTCGTTGACATCCATACTATTTTCGCTTGTAATATTATTAGTTAATTTTGATACGACAAACATCATCTTTTCAGTTTCTTGGGAATTTCCCATTTAATTTTAAATAATATTGTTTGCGAAGAAAAATGGATAAAAAGCCGTTAATTAATTATTATTATTTTTTTTATTTTATAATACCATCAACGTAGGAATAGGCATAGCACAGTTGGGCGGTTTTTTTGCAAGTTCGTTGGTTCTTTTTTATTTCTTGTTTGTAATTTATTTATTTCTTTATTTTTTAATTGAATTTTTTTACCAAAAATATGTCATGTTCATGTGATGCGAGTGCCACGAATTGAAGGTTAATAGTGCACCGTGTATAATTTTCCCATATTTTTAAAACAAGGCTTTTATGAAAAATAAAATAAAAATAAAAAAAGGTTAATAATAAAAAATTCAAATTTATTTTCAAATACATTTAGATTATTTTATTACTTATAAAAAAAAAAATTAGGAGTTTTGTTCTACCCGGTTTAGAAAAAATAACCTGCTTATTTGTAATATTACCCAAACAAAAAACATTTATTTGAGAGGTTGTACTTGCAGTGTACTGAGAATTTAAGAAGTGAATTTGAAGTTCATAATATACATTGGTGGACATCTCTCAGCAGAAGATGCTTAGAGGTGGATTGATTTTTTGCTAAACGTAATGGCTGCAACTAAAACAATCAGGCTATGCTGCCAGAAAGGGTTTGACAACATCACTGACAGCACACTCGCAAAGGAAAGGAGGGGTACTTTTTTTGCCATTTTTTATTTACGCGAGTCTCAGGCGCATGTGAGTATACGTCAACTAAAGTGTCAAAATGGCAAAGAATCTTTATTTCAACTAAAATTCGGAGTTTAGCTCCCGCGTGATAAAGACATTTGTTCAAACATTACAACTTTGTATCAAGATGCCACTCTCGTCCAAAATGAGAATCAAGTTGGCCACAAATTGTCATTTTTATTGGGTTTTATTTCGTTGGATTGAATTTTGTCAATAGGATGAACATGGTTCGATTTGAATGATTTATCATTTATGACAATAAAGAAGTTTGAATATTTGTTTTCAAACAAAATCAAACCAAATCACTTTTTTCGATTTGGCTCATTTTACAATCACAATTTAGCAAACAGAAGAAATAATATTTATAAAAAAAATAAAATCATAAATATTAGTCTAAAATTTCACGTCAAATACATTCTACATTCCTATCCTTCTTTGTATCACATTAGACCTTTTTCTCCCTTCTTACCCTTTCTACTTTGTTGCATATCCACAGTTTCACTATCCATTGAAATTATCCAATGAATAATTTCAATAAACAAATCGAAAACATTAAAAATAATCACGTTATTCTAATTGTTGTAAAAACATTGTTCAAATGAGAATAAAATCATAATATTTATGAGTAAAATCTAACAAGTTAAAAATAAATATTAAATTAAGTGAAACGACTAGAAAATTGAGATGCAAATAAATAAATAAATAAAATATTATTCAGTAGCTAAAAATAAGGAAAACCAGAACAAATAAAAACACAACACAATTACCAATAAAATATAGCAAACAATTATCAAAATAATAATAATAAATGAATAAACTAATCTAGAAATTGAGCCAAAACTCAAAAGATTATTAGAAAGGAAAATTAATTATAAGTTTGGATTAAAATCTAGATTTAATTGTGTATTCAATTATGATAGAAGGTTGATAATTATAATTCAGCGGCTATTTTTCAACACTTCAACTAATTTGAGAGGTTTGCATTCTCAATTGTGATAACTCAATTGGGTTGAATATGGATGTATTTTTTTAAAATTGAGATTTGTTTAATTTTAATTAGGTTTGAAAAAATTTAAACTAATTTATTTTCAAATTTTTGTTTGTAAACGATTTGACGGTTTGAAATAATTTACGAAAATTGAAACCTAAAACAAATTATTTCAAAATGATTCAGTTTTATGGACCCAAACAATAGTTTCGAAAAAGCTTTCGATTTGGTTTTATGGTTCGACGTTTCATTGCAGTCCATTGTTTATTTCGCCAGCAATTTGTTGTTATATATATATATATATGAAAACTGCCTCTTAACCGTTTGAATTTCACACAGAAATAGAAACTGGAACATATTTCTTACAGAGGACAAATTTTATCAATGGCTCTCATTTCTGCAAATTTTCTTCTATTCTTCCTCACAATTTCACTCTCCATTGCTTCAATTCTCACAGCATCGGTAGTTGAAGACCTTGACAACTTGAAACCACCACCAGATTTCAACTTGACAATCACAAACAACTGTCTCAGAAACCCTAATCTCAGATACTGCAAAGCCAGCCCTTTTGATCTTCATGAAATTTTCAAGTCTACAATTGTTGCTAGCCACTTGTGTAACATTTCCAACAATCCAAACTGCGTCGAATCCTTTTCGAAAATAGATCTTCACAGCCAACCAAAAATAGCACCACTTTATATATCATTCACTTTCTTCTGGAAATACTGTCCCTTAACCATACTATCCATTGATCTTAGTAACAATTCATTGAAAGGTAACTTCCCATTTGAGGTTTTTAACTGTTCGCAAATTCAAAAACTTGATTTGAGCCACAATGAACTTTTTGGGGATGTGCCAGTGCAGAATTTCGATCACCTGCCAAACCTCACGTTCCTAAGCCTTTCATATAATCACTTCTCTGAGTGTAAAATCTCGGACAAGAACTTCTTCAAACGGTTTAATACTACGAGTTTCATTCATTCGGGTCTTCTTCCGAATCACAAAAAGTTCAGGATTAAGGCTGTACTTCTATTAGTCGGTTTTCCAATCTCTGTGGTTGTAACTGTGGTCTGGTTTGGATGGCTGTGTTTTTGGAGACCGGACTTTCTACCGAAGTTCCTTCAAAGAAAATACAAGTTTACACCATCCACTCTCAAGGCAGCAACAAATGGCCTTTCCAAAAGAAATTTGGTGGCAAAGAGTTCCACAAGTGGTATTTACAGAGGGATCCTAAGAGACGGAAATAAAGTAAAAATTGAGATATACTGGGAAATTATATCGAGGGAAAGCAGGAGGAGATTTGTAGAACAATGCAAGATTCTTGTTCAGTTATTCCACAAAAATATAGCCCCTGTACTAGGTTGGTGTGATAATCGCAGATTTAGGGCAATTGTCATTAAATGGATCGATGGAGAAAACCTTGAAACATGGTTATCAAGGTCAGCTCCTCCATGGAAGCAAAGGGTAAAAGCATTTATGGGAATTGCATCAGGAATATGCTATTTGCATGAAGAATGGCCCGAAGTTGGTGCTGACCTCAAAACAAGAAGCATCCAGCTGTCAGAAGGAGAACCCTTGATATCAAGGTTTAAACTTGATAATCATAATAGCAGCACAAAAAGTAAGTAATCACTATTCTTCCACTTGTGAGTCCTAAAGAGTAATTTTATCAGATATTTTTTCTTCAATCGTTCCAGAAATATACAAGTTCGGGGTGTTCTTATTAGAGATGGTATCGAATAGGAGGCCACTGGAAGACTTTGAAAGGGGTGAAACCGGTTTTGTTGAGTGGGTGAAAATGCATTACCCCGATAACTTGGAGAATGTTATTGACAAGAGAATGAAAAGGACGGGGCACATTGTTCGTGAAGCCACAGATGCAATTGGAATGGGGCTGATGTGCACAGATCTATCTAGCAGTAATCAACCCAGCTGGGATCATCTATCTAATATGGTGTCAAACATGTGAATCACAGAGGATTATAATTTGTAGCATTACTAGAACAAATTTAGATATATAAGAAAAGTGCACAGAAAATATTGGATGTACCACGACATTTACACCGTCACACACCCCCCAAAAGCACAGCAAGTGATGACATTCAATTCTTTTAAAAGAAGAAGGGAGAGAAGTGAATAGCCAGCAAGCAAATACATTGACATTCATTTTAAATCTTGTGCCTGCGATTCTACCCAATAGCACATAAAAAATTAGTAGTTCATACAATGTCCTAGAGCAAATGGTCCCATTTTTCTACTCCACTTATGGGAAGCAATGATACAAACCCCAAATTGACTGCATGTATACATAATTCAATCACAAAAATGAATCAAAAAAAATTCTAGATTAACTGCAAACTAGGGAAGATCCCTATAAAGTGCATCTCGGTAAAAGACCAACAAGACAATGTCATCATTTGATGATGCCAGGTCTATTAACTTGCCTCTTAGATTTTGACCTGTAAACTCTCTTTGGCAACTCAGGTGCCAATGCATACATCTTCACAGCAAATAGTCCATTGGGAAATCCTTTTTGGTCCTGAGACAATTGTATTTTACGTAAATTTAATGTACTCAAGGGTTTAGGCTGGACTATGTTTAATGGTATTTGCATACTTTAAGTAACAAGAAATGAATAGTGTTCTTTCAGATTGAGCTAGTTTTGGTCTAAGAAGTACGGATTCAGGTACGTAATTCGAATACGATATGACACTAGTATGTCGATATAACTTTTGGAAAAAAAAACACATTAGGATATGCAGATACGTGTATTCAAAGTTTTAATACCATTATCAACTCCCAATAATAAATCTATATATGTCAATTATTAACAAAACTTTACACGTATTAAAAGATTTAATATTAGTGTCTGTTTCCAACAATGAAACTCTAGCTGTCAATTAATTTATCTAGTTGTCATTATTTAACACTGTAAAGTTATAATAGCAAGTATAAACTATATAGTTATTCAGTACCTTAAAAAATGTTTACTTTCTTTGAAATTGTTAATTAATAAATATTATCTATTTTCAATAAATTATTAATAACAATAATAATGGTCTATTAAGTTAAAAATATTTTATCATCTATTGCCAATAATAAGGGATTTTAAAAGAGTTTAAAAAAATAAAACTTTTCTTCTTCACTTGTCATAAGGTATCCGATACATATCGAAAATTTTAAAAATATAAAAAATATCCAGTATGTACTAGAGAGACTTGGATACGTATTGATATGAGAACACAACAAGCTTACAAGTATTTGTGCTTCTTAGGTTTCGGTAACTCAAATCTGACTACGGTAACCCAAAGACAATATGGTAATACCTTCATTTTGTAGATGTGAAGCCCACACTGATTGAAGAGCTGCCTGAAGTACAAGTCTGATCTGGTAACACTCTTGTCTTGTTTATCCAAAACAAATCCTAATCAACACATATTAGTATCTTGGTGAGCATTCATACTACAAAAAAGGCAATTTTCACAAAGCCAATTAAAGTTTTAAAAAAATAAAAAAATCAGGAACAGCAACCTAAAAATTGATGCTAAAGACAATCATTCAACATATATGGAAGTAATGGAACAACACAAGCATTGAATCATCCATTTCATTAGAAGTATAATGAAGAGACGGAGAGGTATTATGACTGAAGCATAAGTTCAAGGAATTATAGAATCAATACCATTTCTTGCAATGTTTTCCTTGAGAACAAAAAAGCCACCGGGTTTGAGACCACCCTGGAATAGAACCATTTGTTAGAATTGTAACACATAATTATTTATAGCAAGATGTAATTAGAATTTCCCAGATATGTAGTTATTGAACTTTGAGCTCAGAGCGAGAATAGTCGATAGAGTGATTATTAATAAAGTACTTTTTCGTATGTACTCTGGTAATTTAGATTTGCTTACAATTCAGCTATACAATAAGCCTTCCAGGGTAGAATAAGATGAGCATATTTGTCATCAAATTGACATGTAATGAGAAACATAGTTTTGCGGAGATGTCATGCTTCACCTATGAAACTACCCCTCCTGGAAAAGCTTCATGGGCACAAAGAAGCAGCATAGTTTTTACACCAATCTTTGCAGTTGAAGACATGGCAATTAGTTTGAGAAATTATAAAGAGCCAAACCCTAGATGACAAGCAATACCACCAGACTGATTGACTCAAGAACTATCAAAGATGAGAAAATTTTCAGGATATCATCCAAAAATACAAACAGAATCAGTAGTATATTATCACCTTTGCTCTCTTGAAAAACGATATGAAATCTTCATCTGAAAGTTGTCCTATACACCACTGAACCCATATGACATCATACCTTTGTGCATCGGGAGTGAACTCCTAAAAGAGAATGGGAAAAAGGAGTCACCGAGTAACAAAGGGAAAAATAGTTGAACATCTAAAACAACTTGTTTTTCTGAAGCACTTTGTTTTGTCATCAAGTTATGAATATCTTTCAATCAGACCCGAAGTCTCATATGTGGTAACAGAATTTACAACAAGATTACAGGATTAACTTCGCATAGGGAAAACAATTGAATAGTAAAATTTTGAAAGTGATGACAAACTACCTACAACCATGGACTAAAAAGTGAAAAAAAACGCAACTAACTTTTCAAAGTAATTCATGTCTACACAAGTTACCTGCAGAGGAACACAATAGAAATTCACAGCCTTGTGCTCTTCTGTGACCATCAAATTTTCTGGTGCCAAATTTATGCGAGCAGCATCCAGAAAATGGGAAACAGGCTCAAGAAGGTCAATCTGGATCCAGGTAACCAATATTAAACAAATGAAAAAAATCATTTTGAAAGGTTAAATATATTATCTTATTAGCCCGCAGATCTTACAACATTACCAAATACTAGATATTAGGTGCTGCTAAAAGCATCATTTTCAGTTCCAAAAGAAGTAATGCTACCTCCAGTGAACTACTACATTATATAACCATTTTTTAAAATAGCTATTTGAAGCTTAGGCCTCAAATCCCATCTCAAAGCTTACATCTAAAGGCCCATATGTGAGGCTTACATCTCAATTCACTAAGGCTTACACCTCGACTTACAAAGGCTTATGCCTTAGGACCAAGCCTAATGGGACTAAGGTGTTCATACGTTTGTCTTGCATTTTTCATATATTTTGTTGTTTGTCTTACATTTTTCAGATGTTTTGTTGTTTGTCTCAGCTTTTTGAGCTATTCTTTGACAATCTAGAATCTTTTGTGGGCTTTTTGTTTACTTTATTTTTTTGTTTATTTTTACACAGAAGGGAAACGGAAAAGAGAATAAATGATTGTTAGTGGGAATAATAACAAAGGATGAGAAGAAACCAATAGTGATGAGGATGATGATGTTGATGTTGATGTTGATGTTGATGATTCACTTAAAGATCCTATTAATAGTGATAATAAGATTTCTATGTTGTTTCTATTTCTATAGTATATTGTACTTTTGTTTCCTGATTACTAACATAAAAACGTACTATTAGTTATTTTATTAAACTATTTTATGCTTCTTTGCGATTTAGCTGCTAATTTTGTTAAGTTGTTTGATTGTAATTTATTTAAGATGGTTTATTATAAGCATGTTTTTTTTTTTAATATTATTTTGAATTATGTTACTGGTTTGTCTTGAGGCTTATGCCTCACTTCAATGAGATAAAACACCTCGGAACCAGTTACACCTTTTAAATCTGTGGGTATATAGCTTTAGCAGACTATAGAGTTATTATGCAACAAGAGAGAGAGAGAGAGAGAAAATTGGTGGCCTTAGCAAAACAAGTCCAGAAGTGGTAATATGGTGGTAATAGAGAGAGAGAGAGAGGATTATAGAAAATTGGTGGCCTTAGCAAAACAATTCCAGAAGTGGTAATATGGTGGCATAGAAGTGTATAAACAATTTTCCAACAAGGGACAGATAAAGTTAGAAAAGAAAAAAAAAAGTAATAAAAATTACTCACATCTAAAGCTATAGAATCGGGGAATAAATTGCATACAGCTAGATAGGCAAATATCAGAAGAATTGTGAATGATTATTTTATAGTGTGTGCAGCCAGCAGCACTTTTCCCGTGTGAGACGCTAAATGAGAATATGTGAATATATTATGCAAAAGAAGTACTACCTCATTGAAATATCTTATAAGAAGGTTTTTGGCGACCCTTCCTATGCCTGAGCCACAATCTGCAGAGATAGTAACAAAGAGTCAACTCTCTGAGTCATGGTTCACCGGAAATTTCACGAGTTAATGAATCATAGAACCCAAAAGAGAACAAAAGAAAAAATAAGAATAAGAATGGGAGTCAGACGTGATTATTATGCAAGTCATTTTTGTAGTTTTCTTAAATTTTTTTTTGTTTTTTTTGTTTTTTTTTAATCTTATGCTTCTCTCCTTCTTAAGATCATTTATATGCACAATTGCAAAATCGTGCAAAAACGAGTATATAAAAACAAGCACAAACTCTGTTATTACTAGTTATCTTATCTCTGTTGATATGTATGTGTTACTAAAGAGAAATAGAAACAGAGAGCCAGCAAAGAGTACCAAGAACAACAAGAGTTCCACCACTGCCCGCATCAAGAAATCTTTCAGCCAAAAGGAAATTCAAGAATTCCTCGCTGCCCTTTATATCAGGCTCATTCACATGCCCATACCCTCCCAGCACTCCATCCACCGTTGCCTCCACACCCTTCTCGCCATCGTATGCACAAATATACACACAATAAACATAAAAGCAGAACGAAAAATTCTATACACAGATAAATACGCGTTTGGGAGTGAATAAAGAGTCATACTTGCCAATAGCCGACGCCTTCGGTGTACCAATTCGACTTCTTGCTAGGGTCAGCCACTCCCACCTCTTCTCTCCACATCTCCTCCGCGTTCTTGAATTCACGACCGTCGGAGTCTATGCCACTGGCGTCCATCTCGTGGTTCGGATTGTCCACTGATACCCTGCCCCCACTTGACTTTGGCAACTGCGGCCTTGGATAACGCGAGTGAACAGAATGAGCACTTGGGCTTGGCTTCGGCTTCGGTAATGGCGGACTTACAAAATGGACTCGTATGGTACATAACGCGGTTGTACACTAGCAATCGCGAAAAAAGTACCCATTCAGGAAATAAATCGTCAGAATTAAAAACTATATAATAATAATAATAATAATAATAATAATAATAGTAGTAGTAGTAGTAGTAGTAAAATTAGACTCGGAAATTATTACAGGGACGGGAAGTTAGGGTTTTTAAGTCCCTATTTGAGTCTCATTTTTTTCATAAAAATATATTTTTAAATAGTGTATTGATAGAAAATATGTAATTAAAAAATAAGAAATTTTTTTGAATATGTGTGTAATATTATTTTATTAAAAAATATGTGATTAAAATAATGTCAAATCATTGTTTAAAAATATATTTTTTTCAAAGAAGACACTCAAACAAGGGCTAAT
This sequence comes from Osmanthus fragrans, assembly GCA_019395295.1. Taxonomy (NCBI): domain Eukaryota; kingdom Viridiplantae; phylum Streptophyta; class Magnoliopsida; order Lamiales; family Oleaceae; genus Osmanthus; species Osmanthus fragrans. The sequence goes on from CM033362.1 coordinate 11,997,451, forward strand.
TCTATTGTTACTGGGAAGTTTGATTCGTGTGTAATGGGCCTGACCTAAAAAATAAAGGAAAATTTTCATAAATAAGAGTATAATTTTGGCCCATTTCAATAATAAAAAAAATAGGTTTCAATTTTCAAAAATCAAATTTTTTTTAATTTTATTTATAATTTAATTAATTAAATATATTAACGTCACATATGTATATAATTTGGTCACAGATTCACAATTAAGTTAGTCACATATTATTTTCGGTCACAAATCAGAAATTTTAAATGTCAAAAATTATTTTACATCATAATTCAAAAATTTTATAGGTCACAATGTGTTCATCGATCACAGATTCACAATTTAATTAGTCGCATATTATTTTTCGGTCACAAATCAAAAAATTTAAATGTCACAAATTATTTTACGGTCTCGATTCAGAAATTTCATAGGTTACAATTTATTCATCGGTCACAAATCACGTCACAACTTATTTTACAGTCACAAATTATCAGATTATTGGTCACAGATTAATAATTTGTTAGATCACATATTATTTTTTAATCACAAATTATCCAAATCATTGGTCTCATAGGTCATAATTTATTCATCGGTTACAAATCACGTCACAAATTATCAGATTATGGGTCACAAATTAATAATTTGTTAGGTCACATTATTTCTTAGTCACAAATTATCCAAATCATTGGTCTCATAAGTCACAATATATTAATCGGTCACAAATCACGTCACAACTTATTTTACAGCCACAAATTATCAGATTATTGGTCACAGATTAATAATTTGTTAGGTCACATATTATTTCTAAGTCACAAATTATCCAAATCATTAATCACATATTTTTTATTGGTCATAGATTAACCAATTTAGTAGTCACAGTCAATCAATTAATCTGTGACCACCACCCCACAACCATCACCATACCACATCACCACGACCAAGCAAAAAATTCTCAAACCCATCGCCGCCGCCACCACCACCACCAATCCTGTAAACAGTTAAAACTGTCACCACTAACCCACACCACCACCAACCCGCATCACCCACCACCACTGTACCACCACCTCCTCCACATTAACACGCACCACGACTAACCTAAACCACCACCAACACGCCCTGCCCACCACCACTGCACTACCAACACCACCACATTAACACACACCACGAACCACCCCAACAACGACAACAAATCAGAAGAAAAAAAAATCACCGTAAAAATCACCACCACACTGCACCATCGCCAACCACAACAAGCGACGCCGCCCACCGCCACCACCACCACCACCGTTGACATCAACATTATTACATCAATCACTAGATTCACCCATGCCAAACCACCCAACAGATCGGCGATTCATTGCAGATTCGAGCAAATCGGCGTTGCAAACCACCGCTTCACGTCGCTGCACTGCCAGATTCACCGTCGTTGCCGCAACCAATATAGTAGCTGCACATAGTAGCACACGCACCCAACCGCCGCCACTAATCGGGCCGAATATGAATGCCGCAAGCATACAGATCAAGTAGTATAATGGAGCTTTTAAAACCCGAGTCGATCCCACGAGAAGTGTTTATCCAATTACAAGTTAAAGTGTTTCAAATTAACGATGGACACACACATTTAAAAATTGATTTTAAAAACAAGAAAACAAAACAAAAGACTGGATTTAAGTTTAAAAAGATAAAATAAATGATGAAAATGGTTTTTGATTTGGAAAATGTTGAAATTCATACTTTCACTTAACCGTAGTTTCGTTAGTATTAAAATAGATAAAATAAAGATGCTAGTGTTACCAAAGTGTCAGATCAGACCCGATTCTCCAATTTTAGTTAACAATCTCTTCCGGGTGAAATTAACACTAATTGATTAACTTATCCACTATATCTCTATGTGGATACAACTTAACCAATTGCATTAAATTGTTGTGAGAATACTCTAAGAGTTACTCAGGGTAGATGTATATCCCTATAACACATAAACGAGTATAGTCGAAACTATACAAACCTAGGGTTTTAATTATCTTGATCTAGCTAGTACAACAATTTCTCAATAATTGCACCAACCATTAAACCATATCATATATTGATCAAGTACATGATAGTCAATAAAACACAATAATTAAAACATCTAGAACTTTGTAACACGCATCTTGCCATACAAAACAACATATTAATGAAACTTTTGGTTAAGTTACTACATAAATTCCAACATAAAACTATTTAGCTCATGATAAAAGTAGTGTAACAAAGAGATTTTTGTTCCATTACAATACAAACAAGGAAACTAAAGGAAGAAATTCAAAAGGATAGATAAAACTCTTGTAGAATAACTTTGAACTCTTCCATTGTTCTCCAAGTTCTTCTTTGATGATTTCTCTTTGTTCACCATCTTCACCCCTTAACTTAACCAACAAAAACACAATAAAAACAAAGCAAAAACTAACACAAATGAAGAAAACCAGAGAGCTCGAGAGGGAGGGAGAGAGAGCAAGAGAAAAATGAATATAGATGAAGATAAAGACCACAATGAAAAGAATTCTATCTATATCCCTCTCTCCACTAAGCTTTCCTCCACTAATAGCTATAAATTATAATAGATAATAATAGATATAGATAAGGTTTAGTATTAAACAATTCGAAAGTAATCAAAACTTTGGCCAAAACTCGAGAAAAATGTTTTAAACCGTCATTCCAAATTTCTTCTAAGCGACCACTTAGGCAAAATCTGGGCGACCGCTTGGGCAAACCAAAATGCGGTCTAAAATTCCTGGTGGCCACTTAGCGACCACTTAGTTTAAGTTCACGCGGTCGCTTAGTTCATCCCATATTTGCTGCTCAGGTCCTTGAACGTTCTAACCATTGTGCACTTTGATCCCTCATCTTTGATTAGTACAATTCAGTCCTCAAATTTTGAACTTCATTTCATTTAGGCCCTTACTAATTTGCAGTCAAAGTCCTCCATCTTTTGGTCAAGTGCATTTCAGTCCTCAACTTCACAAAATTGCATACTTTTAGTCATTTTGCTCCTCTTTAGCTCGTTTCTTCGTCTGATCGGGATTTTTGCCTATAAAATCAAATAATACACAATTATGCATAAAATATGCTCAATTTCATCAATAATTATAACCCAATAAGTGTCCAATAAGTGTGTAAACGCACACTTATCACACCCCCAAACTTGAGCTCTTGCTCGTCTCGAGCAAGATTAACTTCTAACACACAATCATGCAAATGTGAAAATGATCAACGTATGAGATGACTTGCCAGATATATAAAATAGTTTTTAAAATTGTCTATCAATTCACAACCATGCACCAAATAATGCTAACTAAAAATAAGTTTAGTTTGTCCAATGTTCGATTAGTGTATGTGCATAGTCACTTTTAATCATCATCTAAAATAGGAAACAATCATCAAGACAGAAAAGGAATCAGATTAGCTCAATCCCGACCCTTAATGGTCAACTATATCATTTCCCGCTCGTGAGATTCACACCTCTAAATATATGTTGCATTCTCACACCCCGGTGTATATTTATAGGTTGTTCTCAATCACTCTTTTCTTTTGAGTTCACACAGGTCAACTAGCAAGTATTTCAAATGAAGATAGAGTAACTAAACATGTAAGACCTCACAGAATAATATAAACACTCGACTCTCATGTGTTTAAGATTGGTTAACTGTTTCGCTCAATATCATTCCAATGAAAATGTTCTGCCATAAGCTTGCATATTTTTCGTTCGCCGCCAGTTAGATCACATGTACAACACAAATCATAAGGTCTTTCCAGGATTAAAAATGTGACTTTAGGTTAAGGTGTGGAAAATATTTAGATAAGTGACTAAGAAGCCTCATATATCAATCAGTGGAGTAAAAATATTCAACTCAACTTAACATAGATAAGATCTGTACACAATCATATCCCTCCAAACAATAACTTCTCACTCATCATCAGTGCAAGTACAATCATCCTTTTTTCTTTTGAATATCAGGAAGAATCATATATATAGATATACAAATCAACCTCATCCACACATTTTTTCTCCTGTCAAATTTTTTTTTTTTCAACATAAAACTTTTTACACCAACTATAGCACCACCTTCAATATTGATACCCCCAAACTTATTTTTCTCGCTCACCCAACATTCAATATAATCAACAACACTCCACTAGCTTTAAGGGTTGAATAAAGATATTGTTTTTCTGGTTATAAGCCTGTAATGTGGGTAAATCAAAGAGAATGTCAACAAGGCACAAAGGGGTTGATCAAAGAAAAATTAATTCAGGGTAGGCTATTTGGCTAACGTGGTTTTAACAAAAATGGTCTTAATCATATTCATGCATGCATGTGTCAATGTGATCTTGAAAATAATCAATGCAAGTTCTAAAGAAGCACAATCATGGAAGAATGTCACACATGAAGAAGTAATGAGACTATAATAAATGTGTCAGTCTGTAGGCTCAAAGTCTCACCAGGTTTTGTGTCTACACCGTCCAGTTACTACATCTTCAATGAAACTACTCAACTAGTAAATACTCGATTTACATACACAGTCAGGTAAAGTGATAGAGAAAATTAATGTCTCAATCATTTCCACATCTAGATGACAATAAAACATGACTATTATGCTCAATGAAACTCAAAATCTCACATGAACAAGCAATTTTTTCGAAAATTTTTAGCCCAAATAGCATATTTGGTTTGCGCATGCATAGTTTATGAATCCATAACAATTTCACACTCACACATTCCTATGCCGGCAAGGCCATCTAATATATCAACACACAATCATCAGTTCACACACAAACACACCCAAACTTAAAACTCACATTGTCCTCAATGTGAAAGAAAACAAGATAAAGATGGTAGGGATAATGAAACTTCCCTGAGTTGTATCTGTGAAGTGTACCCATGCTTGTACTGGATTTGTGATGGACATGAGTGACTGAATCAAAAACTTGGTCCAGAACCTGAAAAATCCAAAAAGTGGCTGGGATATCAAAAATTTCCTACAAAAAATAGTTATATTAGATCAACAATATAATAATTAAAGGCATGAAACACATATAATAACAAAAAGTTAAACAGTAAGAAAGTTGGGTTGCTTCTCAACAAGCGCTTGGTTATAGTCGTTAGCTTGACTATAGGGCTTCTTTACTCCGTTTTAGCAAAAAGAACGGAGGATTCTTCTTTCAAAAAGCCACCTCCCAAATATGGTTTTAGTCTTTGCCCATTGACTGTGAAGTTCTCATTCCCTTCATGATGAAGCTCGATCGCTCCGTTTGAAAAAAATTTAACGATGGTGTATGGACCCGACCATCTAGAGCGAAGCTTTCCGGGGAACAACCGGAGTCTAGAATTATAAAGTAGAACTTGTTGCCGAACACTGAACTCCTGCTTCAGAATATGTTGATCATGCCATCTCTTCGTCTTCTCTTTATAGATTCTGGTACTCTCATATGAATCAAGGCGGAGCTCATCAAGCTCGTTTAATTGTAGCAATCTTTTTTCACCGGCTAATTTCATATCGAAATTTAAAGCTTTGATTGCCCAATAAGCTCGATGTTCTAGTTCTACTGGGAGATGACAAGCTTTTCCAAATAGGAGTCGATATGGGGACATACCAATTGGTGTTTTAAATGCAATACGGTATGCCCATAATGCATCGTCCAGTTTCCTAGCCCAATCTTTTCTCGATGCATTAACTGTCAATTCGAGAATTCTTTTCAACTCCCTATTTCAAATTTCAACTTGGCCACTAGTTTGTGAATGATATGGAGTGGCCACACGATGTTTCACCCCATACTTGGCCATGAGTGAGGCGAAGAGGCGATTGCAAAAATGTGAACCACCATCACTAATGATAGCTCTGGGTGTGCCATAACGAGAAAAAATATTTTTCTTCAAGAAATTCACCACCACCCTAGCATCATTAGTAGGTAGAGCTGTCGCTTTAACCCACTTTGATATATAATCAACCGCCACCAAAATGTAGTGATTGGGATATGATGAGGGGAAAGGCCCCATAAAGTCAATACGCCACACATCAAAAATCTCCACCTCCAAATAGGGTTCAATGGCATTTCATTGCGATTAGAAATATTGCCAGTACGTTGGCATTTATCGTATTTAGAGACAACCATGTAGGCATCTTTGAATAATGTGAGTCAATAAAATCCCGCTTGCAATACTTTTGATGCGGTTTTGGCTGCACCAAAGTGACCACCATATGGGGACGAGTGACATCGGTCAAGTATTTGTTCAATTTCCTCTTCTGGAACACATCTCTGGATAATCTGATTCGGTCCCCGTTTAAACAACAAAGGATCTTCCCAAAAATAATACTTAATATCAGAGAAAAACCTCTTCCTTTGTTGATACGAAAGATCAGGGGGAATAATGCCACTTACAAGAAAATTCACATGGTCTGCATACCATGGTGTATGAGTGACATGTAACAGCTGCACAATTTGCATTAATTGCTCGTCGGGAAATACCTCATTGATTTCCCCTTCTACCACCTCCTCGGCTTGTTCAAGACGTGACAAATGATCGGCAACAACATTTTCGATTCCCTTTTTATCGCGAATTTCTAAATCAAATTCTTGCAAAAGGAGAACCCACCGAATTAATCTTTCCTTGGCATCTTTCTTTGCCAACAAGTATTTAAAAGTCGAGTGGTCAGTATAGACGATGACTTTTAACCCAATGAGGTATGACTGAAATTTATCAAATGCAAATACGACTGTGAGCATTTCTTTCTCAGTAGTAGCGTAGTTCAATTGTGCATCTGTCAAAGTTCTGCTTGTGTAATAGATCACATGCAGGATTTTATTTCTTATTTGTCCTAAGACTGCACCTACGGCATAGTCACTAGCATCGCACATTAGCTCGAATGGAAGATTCCAATCTGGAGCTACAATGATAGGAGCCGTAATGAGTTTCTCCTTAATTATATTGAAAGCTTCTAAGCATTCTTTGGAGAAATTAAAGGCAGAGTTCTTTTCAAGTAGGGAGCAAAGAGGTTTCGAAATTTTGGAAAACTCTTTAATAAACCTCCTGTAAAATCCAGCATGTCCCAAAAAACTCCTAATTCCTCCCATGGTAGTTGGTGGCGGCAGTTTTTCAATCACTTGAATTTTTGTCTTATCGACTTTTATACCTGCCAGAGAAATGCGATGACCAAGAACTATACCTTCTTGGACCATGAAATGGCATTTTTCCCAATTCAGGACCAAGTTGGTCTCTTGACATATTTTCAGTACCTTATCGAGATTTTTTAAACATCCATCGAATGAACTCCCAAATACTGAGAAATCATCTATAAAAATCGCGATGCAGTGCTCGACCATATCGGAGAATATAGCCATCATACATCGTTGGAAAGTAGCCGATGCATTGCAAAGGCCAAAGGGCATTCTTCTATATGCGAAAGTTCCATATGGGCATGTAAAGGTAGTCTTTTCTTGATCCTCAGGGGCTATTGGAATTTGATGATAGCCTGAATACCCATCTAGAAAGCAATAGTGCGAATACCCCGCCAATCGCTCAACCATCTGATCGACGAAAGGAAGAGAAAAGTGATCCTTCTAGTCGCATTGTTGAGTTTGCGATAATCTATGCACACTCTCCAACCTGTCACAGGTCTGGTATGTATAAGTTCATTTTTTTCATTTTCCACCACTGTGATACCACCTTTCTTTGGTATGACTTGTACAGGGCTTACTCATGGACTATCAGAAATTGGATAGATTATGCCTGCATCAAGCCATTTCATGACTTCCGCTCTCACCACTTCTTTCATATTTGGGTTTAATCGCCTCTGATGCTCAACTGCTGGCTTATAGTCATTCTCAATCAGTATTTTTTTGCATGCATACAGATGGGCTGATTCCCCGAATATCTGCAATCGTCCATCCTATAGCTTCTTTGTGTTCCCTCAGTACCCGAAGTAATTTCTCTGTTCCTACCTCACTCAAAGAATTAGAAATAATAACTGGGAATGTAGATGATTCTCCCAAATAAACATATCTCAAGTGAGGAGGAAGAGCCTTTAATTCAAGTGTGGGGGCCTTTTGACAGGATGGAAGCGGTGGTGAAGAAGTCTTTTGTAACTCCTCAAAATATGGTGTCCTTCGAGAAGGTGTAGTGTTCAAATAATATGCCATGTGCGCAATTTTTGGGTCTTCATCATCGATATGTGAAGAACGCACTAGGCATGTCTCAAGAGGATCATCAGAGCGCCCGTAAAGTGATCCAGAAGAGGATTATCAGAGCGCCCATAAAGTGATCCAGCAATCAATTGATCAACAACATCAACCCGAAGATAAGTATTGGGTTGAGAAGGGTACTTAAGGGTTTTCAAAATATTGAACGTAACTTGTTCATCTTGCACTCTCAAAATGAGTTTTCCCTCTTGTACATCGATCAATGCCCGACCAGTGGCAAGAAATGGTCGTCCCAAAATTATTGGGATATCTTCATCGTTCTCCATATCCAGAACAATGAAGTCCGCAGGGAAGATGAACTTATCCACTTTGATCAATACATCCTCGATGATACCCCGAGGATGTGTAATCGACCGAAGAGCCAATTGTAAGGATATCGTGGTGGGCTTCACTTCCCCTATTCCTAACTTTCTAAAAATTTGCAGTGGCAGCAAATTAATGCTCGCTCCAAGATCACACAGGGCTTTACTAATGTTTACATCGCCAATGGCACATGGAATAGTAAAACTACCTAGATCCTTGATTTTAGGTGGTAACTTGTTCTGAAGGATAGCGCTACATTCTTCCGTTAGCATCACCATCTCATGATCTTCCAATTTCCTTTTGTTAGAAAGGATATCTTTCATGAATTTAGCATAGCTCGGCATTTGAGCTAATGCATCAGCAAACGGGATGTTTATGTGTAGCTTCTTGAATACCTCCGAAAACTTACCAAATTGAGAGTCCATTTTCTGCTTTTGAAGCCTTTGTGGAAAGAGAATAGGTGGTACATAAGCTTTGACCACTGGTGGAGCCTTTGATGTTGATGCCTCCTGGTCATGCTTCTTGGATTCCTCAACACCTGATTAAGGTTCCTATACTACCTCTTCTTCTTCGATTGGCACTTTATCAGTTTGGATTTTTGGGAGCACTATTGTAGGTACAGGTAATTGAAGCCCACTCCTAGTAGTAATTGCCTGAACATTCTCTCTAGGGTTTGTTTCGGTGTTGCTAAGCAACGCCCCTGGTGGCCTTTCAGAGAGAAGTTTCGCAATTTGGCCCATTTGCCGCTCCAAATTTTTCAACGGGACATCATTGCGTTCTTGATACTATAATTACTGATTTGCCAATTTGGCAATGGCCTCTTCCCACCCCTCCTTCTTCTCTTGTGGTTTAGGGTTTAACATATTTTGATTGTTCCCATACGAGAAGTTAAGGTGATTACGCCATCCAGGATTATAAGTTTGAGCATACAGATTGTACCCTGGACGTTGAAAGTTTTGAGCGTACGCCAGTTTCTCGATGGATCCCGAACTACTGGCAAGTAATGGACAACTTGAACTCACATGATTAGCTCCACACATCTTACAGGCCGGTGAGGATTGGACCATATGAGCTGAACGAGAGCCAGATGTGGATGGAGATGTAGAAAGACCTTCTATTTTTCGCGTTAGAGAGTCGATCTTTGATAACATAAGATTGTATGCTTCACTCTCTCTAGCTCCACCAACTCCCCTTTGTACACCTCTATCAGGCCACATGGCACTCTGCTCGCTCATGACCTCTAGTAAATCATATGCTGCTCGCATGCTCCTATTAAGGAGTGACCCATTTGAGGATAAATCCACATTGGAACGATAAGGTTGAGTCAAACCAAAATAGAAAATTTGGACTTGTTCTCCTAAAGTAATCCCATGATTAGGGCACTTTCTGAGCATATCTTTGAATCGCTCCCACGTCTCATGAAAAAGTTCCGTATCATGTTGACGGAAGGTGGTGATATCGTGTTTAAGCTTGACCACACGAGCAGGTGGGAAAAACTTAGTTGTGAATTTTTGTATCAATTCTACCCAGCTCGTGATACTCCCTGGAGGCAGAGTGTCAAGCCACTTTCTTGCCTTATCTTTCAGAGTATGGACAAACAACCTCATCCGAATCGCCTCCATATTCACACCCTCATAAGTGAAATTACTCACCATTTCCATGAATCGTGCGATGTGATTATGTGGATTTTCATCTAATCTCCCATAAAATGATATGTTGCTGGAGAATAGATTAATAACATCCGGGCGAAGTTGAAAGTTCGGATGTCCATAAGAAGGGTAAATAATACCACCTTGATTTTCAACTATGGGTCGGTTTAGGTAATCCCTGAATAACATGTCTTCCTCATTTATACCAAGATTTTGAACCCTACCCGCTTGGTGATCAAAATCAGGCGGTATACCTTCCCGAGGTGCTGGTTCATGTCGAACTATTGGTTCAAGCTGACCTTCTTGACGCTCCATTTGTTGCTGTTGTCTTCTTAACTCGTTCTATTCCCTAAACCTTCTGCGAAAAGTCTCTTCTATTTCAGGGTCAAATTGAAGAAGATTGAGACTTCGCGATCGATTCATAAACAGTAAACGATTTAAAAATTTGACGACGACAAAAACAAAGTGACTTTTGGATTTAAATGGTAAAATTAAATAAAAATTCAAAAGTTCGTTAAAGTGAAAAACAATTAACTAGTAATCAAATTTAACACTCCCCGGCAACGGTGCCAAAAACTTGATCGCGCCGAATACGAATGCCGCAAGCGTACAGATTAAGTAGTATAATGGAGCTTTTAAAGCCCGAGTCGATCCCACTAGAAGTGTTTATCCAATTACAAGTTAAAGTGTTTCAAATTAACGATGGACACACACATTTAAAAACTGATTTTAAAAACGAGAAAACAAAACAAAAAACTGGATTTAAGTTTAAAAAGATAAAATAAATGATGAAAATGATTTTTGATTTGGAAAATGTTGGAATTCATACTTTCACTTAACCGTAGTTTCGTTAGTATTAAAATCGATAAAATAAAGATGCTAGTGTTACCAAAGTGTCAGATTAGACCCGATTCTCCAATTTTAGTTAACAACCTCTTCCGGGTGAAATTAACCCTAATTGATTAACTTATCCACTATATCTCTATGTGGATACAACTTAACCAATTACATTAAATTGTTGTGAGAATACTCTAAGGGTCACCTAGGGTAGATGTATATCCCTATAACACCTAAACGAGTATAGTCGAAACTATACAAACCTAGGATTTTAATTATCTTGATCTAGCTAGTACAACAATTACTCAATAATTGCACCAACCATTAAACTATATCATATATTGATCAAGTACATGATAGTCAATAAAACACAATAATTAAAACATCTAGAACTTGGTAACACATGCATCTTGCCATACAAAACAACATATTAATGAAACTTTTTGCTAAGTTACTACATAAATTTCAACATAAAACTATTTAGCTCATGATAAAAGTTGTGTAACAAAGAGATTTTTGTTCCATTACAATAAAAATAAGGAAACTAAAGGAAGAAATTCAAAAGGATAGATAAAACCCTTGTAGAACAACTTTGAACTCTTCCATTGTTCTCCAAGTTTTTCTTTGATGATTTCTCTTTGTTCACCGCCTTCACCCCTTAACTTAACCTACAAAAACACAATAAAAACAAAGCAAAAACTAACACAAATGAAGAAAACCAGAGAGCTCGAGAGGGAGTGAGAGAGAGCAAGAGAAAAATGAATATAGATGAAGATAAAGACCACAATGAAAAGAATTCTATCTATATCCCTCTCTCCACTAAGTTTTCCTCCACTAATAGCTATAAATTATAATAGATATAATATATAATAATAAATATAGATAAGGTTTAGTATTAAACAATTCGAAAGTAATCAAAACTTTGGCTAAAACTCGAGAAAAATATTTTAAACTGCCATTCCAAATTTCTTCTAAGCAACCACTTAGGCAAAACCTGGGCGACCGCTTGGGCAAACCAAAATGCGGTCCGAAATTCCTAGTGGCCACTTAGCGACCGCTTAGTTCAAGTTCACGTGGTCGCTTAGTTCATCCCATATTTGCTGCTCAGGTCCTTGAACGTTCTAACCATTGTGCACTTTGATCCCTCATCTTTGATTAGTACAATGCAGTCCTCAAATTTTGAACTTCATTTCATTTAGGCCCTTACTAATTTGCAGTCAAAGTCCTCCATCTTTTGGTCAAGTGCATTTCAGTCCTCAACTTCACAAAATTGCACACTTTTAGTCATTTTGCTCCTCTTTAGCTCGTTTCTTCGTCTGATCGGGATTTTTGCCTATCAAATCAAATAATACACAATTATGCATAGAATATGCTCAATTTCATCAATAATTATAACCCAATAAGTATCTAATAAGTGTGTAAACGCACACTTATCAACCACCAACGCCCAACCGCCGCCACCAACGCATAACATGCCCGATCTACCACACCATCGTCACCAACGTAGCACACGCACCCAACCACCGGACCCACAGGATCACAACAACACCGCCGCACATACAACACCTTTGCACCCCCATCAAAACTCTTCTTTCCCAACACTGAACCGCACACCTCCACCACCACCGCGACCAACAACTTCTCATCATCACCACGCCACAACCACAACTGTTGACCGCCACCGCCAACCACTGAGAGAGAGAGAGAGAGAGAGAGAGAGAGAGAGGGTGAGATTTGAGAGAAGTGAGGAAACAGGCGAGTTTTCATAGAGAGAGTGCGAGAAGAAGGGGGCGGGGACCGGGACCGGGACCGGGGGGGAAGTGAGGGAGATATAATTTAGGGTTTGAATTGTGGAAAATAAATAAATTAATTTTAAAATATATTAATTAGGAAAAAAATCTGATTTTTGTATAATCAAACATTCCATCTTATTTTTTAAAGTGGATCTTGAGAAGTAGGCCAATGTGTAATTTCCACAAAAATAAAATTTCGAGGCCCATGTCTATTGAAATTATTTAGAGCATATATGGAAAGTATTTATTTAAGGAAAATTTTACAACTACAAAGGCTTGAGAATCCAATTTTAAGATTAACAAACTTTTTTAAGAAATTTCAAAAATCAGGCAATCACTTTTGTGACCTTTGATAAGTGTTATGACATATAAAACATGTTACAGTCACATACAACACAATTTTTGAATCACAGCGACATACTAAGTCCTTATTTGAACCCCATTTTTCTATCAAAATATATTTTTAACAGTGATTTGACCTCACTTTAACCATACATTTTTCAATAAAATAATAATATATACAAATCTAAAACTTTTCTTTATTTTTTAACAACACATTTCTCATCAATAAACTATTCAAAAATTCATTTTTTGGGCAAGAATGGGGTTCAAACAAGGGCTAGGTCACATATCACACAATTTATGAATCAAAATTACATATTGAGTTACAAATCATACAATTACTATGTCGTAAATTATTTATTAGTTACAAAAAATTCACAAATTACTGGTTAATGTAACTATTCTTCCTACCCCACCCACCATGATGACTGCCAGATCTACAATCGTTGAATCTACGATCGACCCCATCCATTTTTCTTCATCTCTGATCTACAACCGACCTCGACTACACTATCGTTTTTAAATGGTGAAAATTCCAATACATAGGCTAGAAAATAAAGATATAACTCAATATTAGAGAAATATGAAGAAATTTCAAAGCATGGAGAAGAAATGCAAGTTATGCAAAATAATATTTCTTGCCAGACATCATAACAGGAAGGTTAATGAATTCTCATACAATTGTTTGGAGATTACAAGATCGAAAATCATGGAAAAAATAATTAGTGTGACCATCATAACATGTATAAATCATGAATTCTTGTTCAATTTGAAGGCAGCTTGAACATACTAGATGTCTGGAGCAAGACCGGAGGAGAAGATGAGGAATACGATGTCATTGAGGTGCAGGTAGAGGCAGGGGCGGAGGGGGTCCTGGGGGGGCACTCGGACCCCCCAATTTTTTGACTTTTTTTTTTTTTGTTTTTTTTTTTTTTTTAAATTGAGAGATGGATTAAACAAAAAATTGAGATAAGCTTATCGACGTAAACAAAGGATTTAAGATTTTCAGTCATTAGTGGAAAAATATATATTTCTGATTCTCGAGACTTCGATTTGATAATTTGCAAGTGCTTTATATGATATTTATATTGTTTACTTTTTTCTAAGGTCGGGAATTGAAAAACTTATAATCACCACCGACTTTGACTTTGATTGGTTGTCTAAAAAAAGCAGGTTTAAAAATAAGTGTGATTTGGACGAGAGTGATTGATGATGTTAATAATTCTATTTAATAAGGTATGAGAACTCAAAAGGAATGCTTGTAATAAGTATGATTGTGCTAAATTAAATATTGATACTCAAGAAATACTTTCTTTTATACGTTTATTGGTTTTTTTAGTTAATAAGGTATCAAAATAATAATTTTTGGGGGTGCTGCCCCCCAATCCCCTGTACCTCCACCCCTTCACCTTTATATTTTCAATTCTGGAACCTACAACTTCACAAAGCTGGTTCCGCCCCTGGGTGAAGGTGGTGTTGAACAAATAGCTAAGATTAATGGAATCTAAGGTGGTTTTGATCGGACGACACAAATTTAGCCTTGTAAATTTGGCTGCTATCAATGGGGTTAGAAGGTCAAGCTCCCTTTCAATTGGAGAAGAAATTTTATGAACAATATTCATTTTGATGATGTGGCATAACTATTTTTCACAATCCATAGCTGCATTGAAAATGCTCTAATATATTAATTCAAATGATGACACGTCATTGATGTTAAAATTTGTTTTTACATTGTTTCTCTTATATTTTACTAAATTCAATTTCAGAGGTGATAAACTAGTCGGACCGCTCGTTAGGCCCACGAATCTATTAGTAAAATCTCAAGCCTTGACTCGTGACTCATTTTTTTAATAAGCTTTGTCTAGATCGAGCCTGAGATAGCCTGCCAACTCGACAAGCCATCAATGGACTGGCAAACCACCTTATTGGCTGCTGCCATTGGCAAGCATTCTTTCAGGCCTAACTCGTACGCCAAAGATGATGGGATTTATCTAATCATTGATAATCCAGATATTTCTTATTTGAAAGTATAGAATTATTTTCTATAAATATTTAGATTTGACCATTCTATTCTCCATGTCCAATTCTTGTTCAACAATTTCATTCTACAATTCTTGTTCAACAATATTTTGCTCTATACATCCTTGTATGATTCATATAGAAAAATTAAACTAAAATTTAAGTTAAAATCAACAATTAACTTTAACAATATATTTTATAGAACCTACAATTTTTTAACCGTACATTCTATCAATGTTTATCAAAATCTATTGAAAAATCTAATTTTTATCTGAATCAAATAGGGCTATATTTTTATTAACTATTAAAATTTTGAAATATTTTGCTCTATTAATATTCTTATTTAGTTTATTTTTTTAATCTCTTATTTAGCCCATTTCTGGTAGGAATTAAAATTCAGATTTTAATCCAAATCAAAATCAACAATTAATTTTAATTGCATATTTCAAGGAATCCACAACTTTTTAATCACATATTTCATCAATTTTTATCAAAATATAATAAAAATCTGATTTTAATTCTCCCCAAACTGTGGCTCAGTATAGTTTTTAAATCTGAAATGCTAATGGGGGTTTACTTTTGATGAAGTTAACCATTTTTTGTAGTTCAAGAACGATTTCTTCAAAATTTTGGGTGTAAATATTAATGCTCCAATTGTTTAGATGACGTCAAAAAGGAAGATGTTGAGAGAAAGAAACGAAGAAAAATTAAAAAGCCTTTTTTTTAAAAAAAAAAAAACATTGAAGGCTTGGCAATATATGACACCAAAAAAAAAAAAAAAAAAAAAAAAAAAATTGGTGTGTAAAATGGAGTGGAAATTTGGAAAGAGTTTATTGTAATAAAGATTATAGTTTCAAGAATGCCCCATTTAAGAGATGCATCGGAGAAAATATGAACCAAGTCATGATGATGGTGCCGACACAAAGTAGGCTCAACTTGTGTTTGGTACTCAAAATGATGGTGGCTCTAGCTTGGCTATTTCAAACTGAGTTTATTTACAGTAAAAATGCACAAGGATATGGATATATATTAAAATTTACGGGTTCATTAAAGATTAAAATGTATTTATTGGAAAAGTTTACAATTGGTGCGATAAGTAATCGTGTCATTTCAAATGCAAAACGGTGTGTATTGATGGTTCACGATTTTTTGAATTGTGTATGACTATTCAAAGCACTGCACAATAAAATGTCATAATATATTAGTAGGGTATGATCTAGACCACTAAATCATGTCCCAATCTAAAATGATGTGATCTAACGGTTTAAATGAATTTTTGCCCCCAAAAAATAAAAAAATAAAATCGATCATTGAGAAGAGACATTAAAGTTTATAAATTGGACTCTCTAATTTCATTTTCTTCACTCTAAATCAATTTAAAATAATTGATTTCTAATTTCTTCTTTCTTCAATTATTTAAAAAAATTACTTTTTAGATCCATGTTCGATATGTTCTGATTTATTATAGTACGGTCAATTTTTGAACAAAATTAATATTGTGTTATGTTAATTTTGGGAGGAAAAAAAGTGTTGTATATTAGGAGCTAGATATTCATTTGATCATGTCATCATTAGTGCCATGGATGAAATCTATCATAATTAAATTTGCAATTGCATAATCGCTTCATTTCATCTCTTTTTATTTTTGACATTTTTCTAAATGTTAGTCATAATTTGCTCATTATTATGTATGTATCATAATTTCAATAAGTAAAAAATCTATATGATATTTTGCTTGTCAATAAAATATAAATCATGCATGTACTTGACGAAATATAATTTATGCACTAATTTATCCAACATTATATACATAGCCTCAAATGCGAAGCCACTTGGCTGGTAGATTCACCTCAATTTATCATGCTCATACAATGTTATCTCCAAATTAGGTATAAGCCTTTTCGTAAATATAGACATCATTCCGATACTATAAAATTATTTTCTAGAAAAGCAAGTGTTATTTCTTATTTAAAAAGTTTTAGGAATAATTATAGCAGCAGTCCTAAACCTTTCATTTATTTGCAGACTTTTTTTTAACCTTTACTTTGTGTCACCCACACTCCCAAACCTTTCCTTTTATTGCATTACAAGGAGAAATCCATCCATTTGACCATTAGTTTACTTAAAAATGAAAATTTGACCAAATAAAAAATGGTGAAATTATAACTTTATATTTTCCTCACATGAAGCCCTTATTTAATGGTCATTATATGGCAAAAACAAAGTTTTGAATAGTATTTTTAAAAAAAGAAAATTGTGATTAAAAAGTATGAAAAATTTTTGAACTTACGTAAAAAAAATATTTTATTATGTAAATGTACAGTTAAAAATGAGTATGTAAAAAAAAGTTTTGAAATAAATTTCATAAATCATGGGCTAAATAATTAAAATAATTAAATAAAAAAAAAAAAAAACCGAAAAAAAAAACTCATCACCTTCTTTGACCCCATTTCCAAACAAATCGAAACTGGAAACCCAACGGCCCCAATCGATCAGCGGGCAACGCTGACCACTAAAATGAAACCAAAAAGAAAATCTATCTCTGTGAAACCCAGAAATCAAACCCCATAAATCTCGACACTTGATGCTTCGCTTTCACTGTTCAGTAAATCCTAGAATTCAACATATGTTTTAGCTTTCGTATGTCAAGATTCTTCAAACCCCATAAATCTGCACATTGTTTTCGTATGTCAAGATTTGCAATTCACATATTTTCGTCACCGGGTTCTGGGTTTGGGAAAAGCTTTTATCCGAATTTTAAGGAATCAAGAAATATTAAGATCCAGATTGCAATTGTTGTAATCCCCGTAATTTGATGTATTTAATTTGCTATGACTAATTGTTGTAATCTCCGTAATCTGTTGTATTAAGATCCAGATTGAAATATCTTCAAAACCTGTTTTCCTGTAATCAATTGCAATTGCTGTAATTAATTTGAGGAAGCTAGTGATCTCTCACCGTTTGATGGAGACTAGGTAATACAAAGTGAAAATTGAGGTAAACTTTACGAAAAAGTGAAAGGTTTAGGATTGCTAATGCATTTATTCAAAAGTTTTAATTGATAATCCTAGAATAACTAACCAAAAGGAGGTGAATTGGTTAATTTTTTTTTCAAAAAAAGTCTAAATTTAAACAAATTTGATAGCAAATAAGTTTATCAAACAAGTATGTACAAATACGAAAGCAATAAATAGAAGGAAAGAGAATGTGCAAATAATGTAATTGTGAATTTTTTATCCCAACCAAGTCTAAATTTCACAATATTGATTGACTTATGGAGCAATCCAACCCTTTACAACACGGTGACTTACAACCAAGGAACACCGATCATTATACAACATAGAGTTTTACAGAACCTCTATATAACCCACATATTTAAAGAGTAATAAGTTTACAATTTCAAACTTCTCTTTTAATAAATGATATAATCAAAATTAAATGTCAAGAGAGAAACTGACTAAAACTTTAATATTAGCAATGAATGAAGCTCAAGTGATAGGTAATAAAAAATTTGACTAGAAGAATGATTTTCAAAAATTAATTCAATCAAAAGTTTTTCAGAATAAATTATTTGATTTGATAAAGATAAACAAATGGTGTAATATTTTAACTCAAAAGTATCTGACCAACCGGACGAATCAACAGGATGTCTGCTTATGAACTGAACACTGAACTAGTCGTTATGCATCAAAATTTCAGAACAGTTAAAAAATTTGACTGTTGGATGAACCAAACGTCCTCTAGATCAACCGGATGTCCGCTTGGACAGTTTGTCCCGAATTTTTCCTTCTTTGATTGTTTTAAAAAATGTAGATTTTTGAATGACGTTTTCACTTAATTTTTTAAGGTAAGTGACATTTATGAAAAGTTTAAAGGGTTAATTTCACAAACGGTCACTAAAGTTACGTAAAAATTATAAAACGGTCACTGAAGTTTAAAACTTTCACAAACGGTCACTCAACTATCTCTTGATTTCAGAAATGGTCACTGAAGCTAGTTTTAGGACTTTTATGTTTTAATTGAAACCTAAAACACCAAAACACGGTCACTTAAAAGTTGGAGGACCTCAACTTCAAAATTCATTTAAACTCCACCTCCAAGCTCCATGGGATGGGACGACAGCCACCACCTAGCTAAACCCCACATTTGCACCACCGTTTAACGCTAAGCCCCACCCCTCTGCACCGCCATCATTGCCATAATCAACCACCTCCTCTACCATCCCTCTTCACTTTATTCCAAGCAGTTTTTTAAGCACACACTTCGCGAAAATTTTGATTCGAAGAGGACGACACTGTACAGGTGGATCGCATGATTCGTACCAAAATGTGAAAGACCCATAGGTGGAATAGTTTCTCCATGATAAGACGGAACTGAGTGGGGTGGTCCACTACCATGATAATGAATACCGTCGTTGGAATGTGGAGTTGAAATTTGCGGGTCGGCTGCGTGCGAAAATGGTGGCTGCAATTGTTGATTGGGTAGTTTAGTAGATGTTTGGAGACCATGGTCAGGTTTGCCATGATAAGGGCAGTCTACCAGTATGTTGGGCTTGGGTTGGGAGTCGTCGGAAATGGAGTTACTGGCAGTTTTTGTGTTGTGCGAGGGGCTGTTTTTGGGACGAAATTTCGGCCAAATCCGTCGGAGTTAGGGGCGATTCTTGGGTGGGTTGTGTAGAGGGCATCGAGGGCTTCAAGGTGGTGTGTTGGTCCGGTGGTTTTGGTGGCCGAAAAGTGGTCGAATGGGGCGCGAAACATGCGGCTGGCAGTTTTTGTGTTGTGCGAAGGGCTATTTTTGGGACGAAATTTCGGCCAAATCCGTCGGAGTTAGGGGCGATTCTTGGGTGGGTTGTGTAGAAGGCATCGAGGGCTTCAGGGTGGTGTGTTGGTCCGGTGGTTTTGGTGGCCAGAAAGTGGTCAAATGAGGTGTGAATGTTGAAGTCTGGGTTAATTGAATTTTGAAGTTGAGGTCCTCCACTTTTAAGTGACCGTGTTTTGGTGCTTTAGGTTTCAATTAAAACATAAAAGTCCTAAAACTAGCTTCAATGACTATATCTGAAACCGGGAGATAGTTGAGTGACCGTTTGAAATTTTAAACTTCAGTGACCGTTTTGTAATTTTCACGTAACTTTAGTGACCATTTGTGACATTAACCCAAAGTTTAAATATCAAGTTGAGCTTATGCAAGTATCGTTATGAAATAATTTTTCTCCTGCATAAAGATTTATTTTGAGTTCTTAGTGATTCAATGCTAAGGATTAAAACATTTTACTTTTACATCTGAATTCAAAGTCTCTAATCCTAATATCTTCGATGTTCAACTTTATGATGTACTTGTGTTGATTGATTTGGCGTCCATGATTGGCTTCCATTTCAATTGCGAGACATTTGAAGGCGACAATTTTGTCTTCAATTGATCAACTCCGCCACAATAATTATAACGACTCAAATTCAAATGCTAGAGATAAAAATAATTTGTTTGTTATAATCAAAACGTTGAATCAATCATAGGTCAACATTAATATTGTCATTTTGTTTGCATTTGATTATTTTTTTATTCATGTTATTAAAAATGTTTATATAAGAGTTGTTTTAGGATCTTACAAGATGGGTATGATACTCCATCGGAGATGTCATCCCAGCTAGATCAAGTCACAACATTAGCAGTCAGAGATTTAGTTGAAAAAACCATTTATGTAATGGTATAAAACATGAACTGAACAATATATTAATGTGCATGGTAGGTTAGTTCCAGAAAGAGGAAGCACCAGTGCCAAACTTGCCTGATATCCACATCAGAATAAATAGAATTTATCGAAAAATCTGCTAATGGGGGAAGACCTCCTAGGAATTAGAGACACGGGGCTAAAAAGAGAGCCAAAAAAGGAAATCAAATTCCTATTTTTTGAAGCTCTTTTGCAATTTCTCATTTTCGTTCGTTTAGCACCATTCATTATGGATTACCAGACCAGCTCCAACCATCCATAAAGTATTATTCAAAGAGTGGATTTCATCCAAGATGTCTTCAATACTAACCATTTTCTATGTAGATGATCGAACTTGGTTGGAGAATTATACATTTTTTACTCCAATGACAAGGTGAAAGGATGGAGCTAAGGTTGGGGCCGGTTTCAATGTGTAATCAAATTTGTAAAATGGAGATAAGGATGTTAAATGAGGTTTAAATTCTGAAGTCGAAATCGCATTTACATGGATGGATAGCGTTGGCGAAGTGCAAAATGGACAATCATTGAAAACGTTTGTCTATTACATTTCAGACGATTTATGAGTTTCACATAGGAATGTCGTTTGACACAAAGGGGTTTCTATTAGAATATGCTATATGAACAAACTGATGATGATCCACATGTAAGATGACATTAAGGACTGTTTAACATGATTTTTACTTTTGCTTTTACTTCATGTAGAAGAGTTTTTTTGAGAAAGTTATGTTAATTTGTGTTTGAAAACTAATTTTCAAAAAAAAAAAAAAAAATTCTATTTCAAAAGTACTTTTAAATGAAATTACTTTGATCAACTTTCTCTAAAAGCTGTTACAATTAGAAAAATAATTTTATAAAGGGGAATTTTCAAAAATGTCATTGTTTTTGAAAATGTACAAAAAAATTTCATTGGCACATAATTTGATAAAAAATGTCACTTTTTTGGGTGTGAATAGTCCATATTACCCTTAAACTCACAATTCTAAGAGCATTTAATCCTCATTAAAACTAACTTTCATTATCATTAATGTTTGATGTGATGATTGAATTTTTATATTATAAATATTAGATATTTGTTTATTATATTATTAAATATGAATTTTGTTAATTCAAAAATTTCCCAAAGAAATTTTATGTTAACTCTTCTAATATTTTCTTTCTCATTAACAAACTCTAACTTTCCCTACATCTTCTTCATTCCTTGATCAAGTTATTGGAGTCTCCATTCATTTTGAGATGTTAGTTCATAAAAAGTGTTTACATTTTTTTCTAGCTTACTATTTATTAAATGTTAAATATAATATGATCACATTTTTTTGAAACTTTTTAAACTACTATTGATGATGAGTGCTTGATATTTGAAATATTTTTTAAACGGAAAATTTTAACAATATCATTTTGAAAAATGTGAAGAATTCCATAATGAACCATAATTAATGAAGCACATTGAGTTATTAATTTTTGGTAAGATATTGCAGTTGAGAATTAATTATTATCATTAATATTTTTAACATATTCTTCCAAGGTACTGGACATTGTATCATATTTTCAGGTTTTTCGGCTACCAGACAATGTGTCATCTTTTTCAACGAGTCCCGACAGTTGAAATGTCGAACTAGACATTTCGAAAATATCGGGAACGACATTTGAACTGTCGAAACCCGACATTTTGAAACTGTCGGAATAGTCAAATCACTTTAATGTGACATTTTTATTGAAATAGTGGTCAAACTGTCGAATTTGTACAATATTTCATCTAGTCAAATCATTCTTATTGAAGTAGTCAAATCGCTTTTATTGAAGTACATGAAAGGTATTTAAATTTATGAACAGGGGCAAAAATGTACAAAAATATGTCAAAATGACATTATTGCAAATAGTTCAAAAAGGTGACATTTTTGTAAATACTAGTTTGTGCCTCGTGCGATGCATGAATTTTGTAATTATTGTATTTTTATTAGCGTAAAAAGCAAGGTAATAATGTGTGAAGAAAGTCCCTTCAAAGATCCATACGTACCCAGAGAAACCAAACTCATAGAGCCCAAACCCAGTAAGAGAAAACCAAAGAAACAACTGAAAGTGGACTCAGAAACCTGCATTAATAGACATATGGACTACATATTACTTGAAATACTGCACTAAAGAACTGATAAGAAATCTTGTAACAGACTCGTGCGTATAAATGATATCCATGAGAAAATGAGTTCACTTGTATATATGAGAAATAAACCATCCCAATATCCTATAAACAGACGTGTTGAATAAGACCCTGTTTGACAACCATTAAAACAACACTCTTTTCTTAAAATCATTTTTAACCACACATTTTCACAATAAAATATTCTACACGTATAACTTAGATTTTATACTACTTTTTAACCACGTTCTCCAAAAAAATCACTAATCCAAAACTCATTCCCCACCACTCCCACCCAAAAATAAAAATAAAAACAAAAACTAAAAAATCATTTTAATGATTGTCATACATGATTAAATAGTATCTATGATCGCAAATTAATGAATTGCAATAACTTGAATGAGAAGAGTGAAGTATAGTACAAACATTTTTGATTAGTAAACCAAATATAGTACAAGCATAGAAAAGGCAGAAATTTAAGATCGTGTACATCTTAAAAAAATGTTACGTACGCCTCCAATTAACAAATTCATAAAAGAAGATTCCCTCGTGTATAGACCAGTTATGTTACATCATTGAGGAAAAAAATTCATATATTCTCAGCACAGATGAAACTACGTGCAAGCACATTAATTCTGGAACATAAAGGGACCTTGCAACGTTATGCCAAAGCCCACTGAAACCTAGGACTATCCATATGAATAATTGAGGCAATAATAAGTGCACCGAGTAGCCCGCATTATCTTCTTGAATCTCTCCATGGTCATCAAAGGTAAAACACATTAGAATCACATTATATCACCATTAACTCCGAGCTCAGTTTATGTACTGATTCTTTATGTAATTATCTTCCTTTGCAAAGGAATACCTTGAGCTTCAATAACCTTTACTACTAATTGATTTCTAAATCACTAAGACATTGGGCTAGAGATAAAAAAACACAAACCGATTCAGGGTCCGAGTCACTCCATCAACCAGACAGGATAATTGAAATTTTAGGTGCAACAAAGGTGTACGACCCTCC
Organism: Osmanthus fragrans; assembly: GCA_019395295.1. NCBI lineage: Eukaryota > Viridiplantae > Streptophyta > Magnoliopsida > Lamiales > Oleaceae > Osmanthus > Osmanthus fragrans. The sequence continues at coordinate 12,021,503 of CM033362.1, forward strand.
AATTATGAAATTCAAAGAATATGCCAAATTCCAGACTGAAAGCACAAAGTGATGAGCATACTAACATGTCTCAATCTGACCCATTATAATATATTCTTTGAATTTCAAAATCCAACAAATGCACATTTTTCTTACATATACTACAGAATTAATAACATTTCAACAAATGTAATTATTTATCAAGATGCAAGATAACTAATAACACTTGAAATATATAGTTGTAAACGGACAATGAATATGAATATCCCAGAATTTAGCTAGCCCAAAAACGGAAAAAAAAATTGTTGTTAAGAAAAACAATATAATTACATTCTAAATAGTTTCATCCTAGGCAATACAACAGTAAACCCAAGTTATAAGCAATTTGTTGCTTAAAAATGTATGATCCTTCATCTAAAATAACATGTTGGAGACACAATGTAACAAATCTAAACTTTAAAATAATATACAGTTGTCATTTTATGAATATTGTAAATTTGTTGTAGATCCACCAATGCCTTTTGCCTTGACTACACCAAAAAAAAAAAAAAAAAGTTACGAAAGAAAAGAGGAGATAAAACATTGTGACTCAATAGAAGAACCCATAAACAAATTCAAAATTGAAATTGCTAATTCTTATGCAAGTTCATCCGAAGAAAGCCATTTGAATGAATGAATAAATTCTAAGAACTGTATTCTAGATTAACTTAAAAATTTCCCCGTCCCTTTCTGACAGCTAGTTGTACCAGGCAAGAAAGCTGGGAAGTTTTGATCAACATGACCATTGCCCATGTTCCCAAAGGCTCCCATAAGCTGAACATCCCCAAATAGAAAGGACAAAATATTTTGTCAAATACTAATAAATTTCCTCTTATTTCTTGCATTCACAAAAGAACAGAATTCTTCTATCAACCTATATATCTAACTTTTTTCTGGTTCTTATAAGTTTATTTCATCTAAACATAATTACTTTTTAATTGCTCTGGTATAAGAAACAGACAGATTTATATCTGTTTGCTTCATGCTTTTCTTAATATTGAAACCCACCAATTATGAACTAAAATTAATAGCATAGTTTCAAAGATATAGCACAATGTATATAAAAGTAATAACGGACTCTCCATAGAGCCAAAGCGAATAGCTGCCACGCCAAATAACAAACTTCATTTAATGTGCCAAATTAAAATAAATTATCTCAGATAGGTTAAACAACCAATAGTTATGCATACATGCTTAGGTTTTTTTCTTCTATATGATCAAGTGAACAATCTGACATAGAAAGTAATAGAAAAGGAAGAAAATGTAAGATAAAATTTTCTTGAAATCAAATTCATTGGAACCAAAAAATCAACATAGCAAAAAATTAAATGAGCGAATAATACAGAACGAAATCAACAAATAAGTCAATCTTGCTGAATGCAAATGAGTTCTCCAGGAATTCTGCTTCATACCTCCTACCAAACAGAAGTGGTCTTGCTTCCAGTAAAGAGGTATTGACCCCAAAAGATGGTGTCTCCCTTCATCATAGCCTACAAAAGAGTTCAACTTAGCGCATCATCTGATTATTTGTTATAATAAACATAGTGAATTCATGCAACTATAGAGCTAAACATCTGCTAAGAAAGTTTCCATTGAATATTAAGTACCTTGAAAAATATAAAATTGAAAATGACTGCTTTCAAAGTTTCAGTCAAAATTAGGTCTTGAGTTTTACAAGAAAAATATAAAACGGAGGCACTAACATGTATCTCGGTACAGACAAAAATTTGTCAGAAAGCTATATGCCGACAAAATAAGTGATAAATGACTATATGGAAGAATTTCAGCAAGATTCTTGAAATCGTATCAGATTCTTGCTATTGGATGCAAAAGTACAAAACAAATTTTTCAAAGCATATAAATCAATTTGAATCTTGTCGACAAGAAACTTACATACTGCAAATTCTTGTTCAATATTTGAAGGTCTTCAGCAACTACTTCAAACAAAATTGTCAATGAAGCAGGGCTTCTTGACTCTTTCTTTAAATCTAGCACTTATGGAGTATCTGTTGTAACCCCTAAAATTACACCAAAATGAAATAAAAGTCACAATATAAAAGAATAAAAGTTCAAAAACCCAATTCAACTATTAAACCAATAAAATTGGATCAGAGGAAAAATAAAAAACAACAGTACCTATGAGCAAAGCTTCTGGAGTTTTTGTCCCGGTGAGGGGGGAGGCATAAGTAAGGGAGTGGGATTCATGCTCACGTGCCCGGGGATCTTCTGAAACTATCTCGGCAGCGTTCAACTCCTCTGATGAGGCTCTGGGTGCCAGGAATTAGGACCTTCTCCGATGCAGTTGCTGTAGAAGAATGGGATCCAGAATCATAAGAAGATTTTTCAGCAAACATTGTCCCTACAGACAAGTACCAGTTTAGCTACAGCTTTCAAAAATATCCCATATACATTACTAACTTTATTTTCACATAATGGATAATAATCTAATAGGGCAGAGAGCTATTGCTTCATGTAATTGGCAAGTAAGGCAATGAAAGCATAGCAACAACAATTTAAAAATATAAAAGAAGACATCAATAACAAGCTCGCAAGCCGCCAACAAGTCCCAAAAGCATAGTTTTATCCATCTCCCACATTTTTTCCCTGATATGTCAAAATTTCTCCCATGTTGTAAGAAAATCTTAATCTTAACTCCATTCCAGCTTCTATTAAGTATCAAGTAGTTAGCCTTTCATCTAACTTGTATTCTACTCAAATTACGTCACATTTTTGACAAATCAAGAAGTACAATTTTGGGTAACAGAAGGAAGGATTTGCTGCTAAGACTGGCTATGCCGAATCTAAATAAGTATGTTCGTAAATGATCCAACCAAGGAACAGGAGAGCCAAAATCAAAACTCCATGTCCAAAGCTCAAATATTAATCAATGAAAGTAACATGCGGCTTTGTAGTCTAAAAAAGCTAAAAATAAATTAAGTTCCACTACTACAACTTCCTCTTTGAACAAGAGGAAGATTTAGCTCATTTAAAATATTAATTAAACTAACAATGGATTACAAATAAAATTGGAAATTTAAGAACATTTACACGAACCTCAAAGTATCAGTTAGTGCACGTAGAGCAGCTTTTGATGCAGTGTAAGCACCTGCCCAAGGTACAGGGGCCAAAGCAGTGACACTTTCGATGTTCAAAATTTTGCCCTTCTTCCTAGATGCCATGTGAGGGACCACGGCTTGGATTAACCTCAATGCACCTATGTAGAAAAGCACAATATTGACTTTAGTAAGAAAATGCTTGGGATGTCAAAGAAACTAACAAGTAGTTTAGCAATTTATCAAATACAATTCTTTAGTACCCTGAAGAAGAACAAGGAAATTAACAAAACATATTCATATTTTGAAACACAAGGAATACACAAAAACATGAAAAGTGATCTCATGATACTAATTTGGACAAAAGTACTCTAGCGCATAAATTCTAAAATCTTAAAAGGAAAAAAATATTCAATATCACTCAAATTTTACGTGCCAAAGAGATAGGAGTTATTTACTAATCATGAACATGGAAATAGACTAGAATATGAGGGTCTCTCTGATCAGGACCAATACTAAAATAACAAAATACTCCCATAGCGATCTTATAGCAAAATATACCAAAAAATTGTAACCCAATAGTAATCATAATGACCTAACTTGGTATATTAAATTATGTTCACTTAAATTTCAGTTCTGAATAATGCTCTCTCTAACTTCCCCCATTAGGGGTTGCTCCGTCACCTAAACCACTGGACCCTCCTAAAATTGAAAGCAACTGACCACCACCTAACATGTATACAGGCCCCCCTAAATTTTGAACAAATTCTACTGGTCGAATCCTGTGATGCCCTTCAAAAAAAAAAGAAAAAAAATTCTTGCAGATCTAGAACCACAAAGTAAAACCCAACCAGCATACCTTCTATTCAAAGCAAAAAATATATTTACTTACCGTTCTATGATGAAAACTTCAAATTTCTGCAAAAAAATAAAAAATAAAAAAAAAATAGAGGGTTAGCACTTTTGGTCAGCGTCGAAAAGCTCTGGCGAAATTAAACACAATGTAGACAAAAATTTTGGGAAAAAGAAATAGAAAAAAATGAAGAAGAAAGAAGAACAGGCAGGCAATTTGAGAGACGAAGCGAGGAAGAAGGCAGGAGAGAGTCTAGTTCTAGAAAGCAGGAGAAGAATCCCCACCCAATTTGAGAGACGAATTTATTTTTGCAACAGGTAATGGGGTCCACATCTTCATACGACATGGCTAACACTTATTTCAATTTTCTTGCAACAGTCAAATGGGGTCCACATCTGTACAAGGCTCGGCTAATCAGCTGACTCCCACACGACTCGATTAGATGGCCAAACGGCTTATTTATGTGGCTTCGGCTTATGAACAGTAAATCTAAAACTCACTCTTTTATTTTAGGTTAGGAAACAACTTATTTATGTGGCTTCGGCTTATGAACAGTAATATATAAAACTCACTCTTTTATTTTAGGTTAGGACAAAGGAAAAAAGTGTCACTTGGTGCAATTTCCCCTTTTATTTTATAAAATTAGTCAAAGGAGCAAAAACAACTTACGACTCTTAAAAGTTTTTTTTTGACTTTTCAAAAGGCATAACAAAGGAAACCTAAATAACAAGGCCAACAAAGCAAGTAGGTCTCTTCTACATAAATATAATTAACCTTTTTTTTTTTGATACCCAGGTTTTTCAACTTACGTCAAACTATATCCTGGACTACCAGCCACCGACTCCTCAGTAACTGGTGGAAGTAAACCGTGGGTTATGCCCAAGTTGACCAGGGTCTGTGTACCCTTTATACTCCTGACCCCAAAGGAGTCTCCTCCATGATTATTATATCACCAAATTGCTTCAACTAATAAATGGTTATTACATTACTCAGCTGCTCCAACCAGAAATCGAACTCCCCAAACTGAGGTTGCAAGCCCCGCAATGCCTATCCTTTGCCAACTTGGATGTGCCCCGGGAGCACCTTATTTTTTAACCCTACATCTACATTACATAGAGAACTTCTCCCGTTTGTACATATAGCAATATTCTTTGCATGAACCCCATTCAACAAAATCGACAACAGTAATGCATAGGTAATATGGTTTAAGGTTGATTGACCAAGGGAAAATGTTGAAGTTCAGGAATGATAAATAGCAACGCGAGTAAAGATGATGGTCAATGAAATAATTAACATGTTAACAAACTAACATTTTATAAAAAGATAATTTTACTCTTATCTTAAAAAAAAAAAAGGAATGCAAAGTGAATGAGGGTGATTGGGGATAGTTGTAATTGTTTTGATATGAGGTAGGTTGAAAGTAGAGTAGGATGGGACGGGACGGGACGGGACGGGACGGGACGGGACGGAATGAGAGACTTGAGAAGAAGAATTTATTTTTGTTTTTCGTTCTTTTTTATATTTAGGTTTTTGATACCAACTTTTCAATAAAATTTTAGTTTGTTAATTGAGGACAAGGAAACAATTGTCTAATTGGGGTCTTCAGTGCTACTAAAATAAAAGATCGGAATGTAAGCTCCCATTTAGTTTGCATATCAATTTTTAGTTTTGAATTTATTTTCAAATTCTATTTCTTAGAGTATGTTTTAAGATTGCAAAAATTGTGTTTGATATGTTATTATGATAATTGTTTCTCAAAACATAAAAGTGGATAACACGTTAAATTTGAAATTTTTAAAAACTATTTTATGACATTTTATTTAAAGACTTTTTGAAAACCATATATTTTTACAACCAGCCAAATAAATTAAAAAAATTAACCAAAAAACCAGAACAGCCAATCCTTCAGACGATGACAAAAAAATCATATGCATAAACTCGTAATTAGTTGATTGTGAGTGAGATCTTGTCAACTTCGGGACGTAAAACAGTGAGCTATGAGTTGCTATTTATTGAATAAAAAGGTCAACCTTGAAGCAAAGACAATTTAAATATGAACCCATCAATTCTTCGGCACTTATATGTATCATTGCACGAGAAAAACACATTATTCGTGTATTTTCTTGATTTGTAGAAGAGGAATATTGTTGAGAGGATGATGAGGAAGTGGATTGTCGAGATTGAAGATTTTGGAATCACGGTTATTAATGATTGAAAAATATTGTTGAATTTTTTGTTTGATTTTGCTTTGTTGTCGAAGATTTATGAAATTGGAGTATAGTTGGCTGGTAAATGATCGTCTTGTTTCAAAAATACCAAACTAAAACAGGGTTTGGGTGTTTTATTGCTGAAAATAGCAAATCGAACATCCTCTAACTGTCATGATTCCAAGATTAGGGACCATAATTCAATACAAGTCAAAGATTGGGGACCTGATGCTATTGTACCTGTAATTTAGGTAAATTGCACAATTCGTCTCCAACCTCTGAGAAAGCAAATTCAGTCTCTACAGATGTTTCCATACAAAATAAATAAATAAATAAATTGATTGTTAAATATATGTAAAATGACCATCTTAACTTGAATAAACAAAAAGGAAATAAAGGAACCATATTATATATAACCATAATCGTAGAAAGGCATGAAAGAAAATCTATTGGCTAGTGATTGCGGATCCCTAATTTTTGACTTGAAGGTACACCAAAGGTCACTGTCCTTCCATCCCTTGGATGGATAGGGAGGGAGGACAGAGCTTTTGATTTTTTTTCATGTTGTCAAATAGTTGAACAATGATTTTTCGTGTTATAAAAAATTTGAACAATGAAAATCGACGGTGAATACCTGATTGAATTGATTAGGTCATCTATGAACAATATTCAAGTCTATCGATCTGTTAGGATGTCTCACCTGCATACATCACTATACTTCCATTTGACACCTATCGTAATAATAAATGGTTCGTCTCGCCACATTTTTTCTTATCGGTAGAAACAACACAAACAAGGGGGTATAGTGTCGCCACCGAGGATGGAGCTTAGGTTTCCATCAAGTGGGGGCAAAATTTAAGTACTATTTTTTACAATTGTTGTCTAGGAGTTAAAGGAATAATAAAAAATGAAATTGTTCAGTGAAAATATCTTTACATAACTTCGAACGTATCAAATAGAGCATAGATAGAAAATTTTGTATCAAAATATTTTCTCACGTGTCCCAACAACTATGAACAAGAACAAACTTGACAATTTCGATTTTAAACCATAACGTAGTGCAGTTATAAGGTAAACAAACTCTTTAAGTTAATCAAACATGCGGTGGCCATTACAAATTTACTACTGGATAAGAACAAAATTAGAGTGATGCACAAAATAAATAAATAAACAAAATAAAACAAAACTACATACCTACAAACTAATATGTCCAACGTGTCGTGTTTTGAAATTCGTATATATATATATATAGACTTCATTTGAATAAATAAAAAAATGAACAATTCCTCAATCGATATATGCATAAGAATTAGTATATTTTATATATTTTCAAACTCATAATTTGAGGAATATGAAAATTTAAGACATGAAAAATAAAAAATGAAAATGTAAAAGAAAAAAATTCATGTTCAACACTTGAATCGATTAGCTAAGAGAACATGAGAGAGAGAGAGAGAGAGAGAGAGGGGGAGAGGGAGATAGGAAATGTGAAAAATGAATGAAAGAGTGAGGGTAGGATTGTCAATTTGGCTCACCAACTCGGATAGCCAGCGGCTTAGCTCGAGAAAAGCTCGAGCCCAAGGCTGAGCTAGCATGTGTGGCTCAACAAGCCACATGGGCTAGCTCGTGTCGCGGACCATTTATCAGCCCATAACGAGCCAAGTCTTAAAAAAAACAAATTAAAATAAATAAAAAGCAAGGAAGGCTAGTTGCTGCTTGTTGTAGCAGGCAGCTTGTAGATGCCTGTTATCAAATAAAAAAAATATTCGATAGCTAGCTAGACTCAGACTGACTCGGCTTGTCTCGATAAGACTCGAGTCAAAAGTTCGGGTCGAACCTAAATTTTTTTGAGAAACAAAAGGTCGACTTGGCTTGATCTCGGAATAAGCCTAGACAATTTTTACTTGAGCCGAGCTTGAATCTAGAGTTACGACTAGCGAGCCAGCTCGGTTCGACACGTTGACATCCCTAACTGGGGGTGATTGGTACACACACACAATTTTAATTATTTGCATTATTTAATTGTAGAATAATGCTTACTTGTAAAGGGTTAATTTCACAAATGGTCACTGAAGTTACATGAAAATAACAAAACGGTCACTGAAGTTTGAAACTTTCAAAAATGGTCACTGAACTTTGTTTTAGGACTTTTATGTTTTAATTCAAACCTAAAGCACCAAAATACGTGGAATTAAAAGCTGGAGGACCTCAAAAGTCTCTCCTTCACTTGAACCATTTTTGGCCCTTCACAATCGCCGCCTATGGAGTCAATTTTCGCCACCTTCCGGCTACCTAAACTGTCGGATATTGATACCAATAGAAAGCCCTTAACCTCATCTACAATTACCACCCAACATCTCACCATACTGTCAACTAATATGGTCGGAATCACCTCACAAAATCAGCAACTCACAAATCTGAAAACTGTCGGAATCTCATTTTCCGGCCAGCATCTTGATCGCGAACCACCACCAGTCAATTTCCTACACCTAGGCAACCCCAACCATGGTCTCAATCTACCCCAAACATCGCTCCAGCAGTCTGAATTTGTTGCAGAATTACCGTCAGTCGCGATCCCCTGTTTCCATGGTATTAACATTGAAGATTCCACCTTCGTCCGTTCAACCCATGGTCGAGGACCACATGGGTTGTGCTCCTCTACCTCTGATACACCTTGTCCAACCATGGGCCAAAGCCAAAACGGCTGAAAATTGGATCAGCAGCTCTCGGTGTATGAAGAACAATATTCGACCCCAAAATTTGACAAACAAGGGCTGTAATTTCTGCAATTGATTGAGTACCCAATGTTTTTTTAGCCTGAATTTCAATTCCCCGAAGTTGATTTGTATCTTGAAACACATTTGAGCCTCCAATTGATGGATGAAAATCAGATTCATGGAGGCGGAGTGGCAAGCAGCGTGAACGGAGCTTTCCATTTTTTATGGAGTTGATTATTTGTTGATTGGTGGCTATGGATAAAGTCGCCTAGAAGAGGAGAATCGACCAGTATATTGGGCTTAACGTGGGTGTCGCCGGAATGAGTTTTTCCGGCCGTTTTGGCTTGGGAATGGAATTTTGCTTTTGAGATCCTCAAGCTTTTAATTTCATGTGTTTTGGTGCTTTAGGTTTGAATTAAAACATAAAAATCCTAAAACAAAGTTCAGTGACCGTTTTTGAAACCGCACCAAACTTTAGTGACAATTTCTGAAAGTTTTAAACTTCAGTGACCGTTTTGTTATTTTCATGTAACTTCAGTGACCATTTGTGAAATTAACCCTACTTGTAAATAATGAGTTACATAATAATTTACATACAGATGAAGTGTCAAAAAGATAAGAAAATTTATTATTTGATTAAAAAAAATCTAATAAAATAATATCTCACCACATTATATATATATATATATACACACACACACATATTATGCACATGAAACAATACAGTTAATTGTAAATAATGAACTCAATATTTGCTCATACTTGTACTTGTATGTTTAATTTTTTCGTCCTATTTTTATTCTTAACCTTCAAATAACCAACGTGTCTTATTTTACATAATAATTTTTATCCAAATATTACGCTGAACTTACATTGAAATGGGAGATAAATATTTGATCAAACTTTTGTATTTGTCGTTGCAGAGATAAGATACACATATTAATAGAAGTTGATGATAAGAATTTAAAGAAAAAGGCTAAAGATTGGGGACTAAAATAGCCTATTTAACCTTTTATTTATAATTTATAATCAAACTACAGAGTATAAAAGGAGCTTTTTAACTCCTTTTTAGGCCAGACAGTAAAATTTCAGACATGCAATCCAAGACATCTTATTTAGCAAACCTATTGCAGTTTTGCATAGACAACAAAATCCACAAGGCTGGAAACCTCTTGCATGCCTACGTTCTTCGCACCAACCAATTTTCTAACACTTTCCTCGTTAATCGTCTGATCGAGCTCTATTCAAAATGTGGGCTTACATCTTCCGCGTACCACCTGTTCGACCAAATGTCTTCAAGAAACATATACACTTACCATGCAGTTTTAGATGCCTATTGCAAATCAAATGACATAGACAATGCGTATGAAGTGTTTGCTCAAATGCCCGAGAGGAATAGTGTAACGTGGAATTTAATAATTACCGCGTTATCGCATAATGGTTTTGAAAAGAAGGCTTTGGAGAATTTTTATTTGATGAGGATGGGTGGTTTTGTGCCCACACGTTTTACGTTGGCAAGTGTTTTAAGCGCTTGTGGGGGTGTGAGTGATGTGGAGTGTGGGAAGGAGTGTCATGGTGTTGCTATCAAACTTGGGCTTGAGGCGAATTTTTTTGTGGGCAATGCACTGTTGGGAATGTATGCCAAATGCGGATTTTTTTGGGAAGCAGTTAAGATTTTTAAGGGCTTGCCAGAGCATAACGAGGTGACTTTTACCGCTATGATGAAAGGGCTCATGGAAACTGAACGTATCCACGAAGCATTTGACATGTTTAAGTTGATGCATAGAGTTGGGATCAGTATTGATTCTGTCTCGCTGTCAAGTGTTTTAGGTGTTTGTGCTAAAAGTAATTTTGAAGATTTTGTTGTAGTTAATGACAATGATGGGACTTGTCATAATGTGCATGGGAAACAAATACATGGTCTTGTTATTAAACTCGGATTTGAAAGAGATCTGCAATTAAATAATTCACTGCTAGATATGTATGCAAAACATGGAGACATGGAGTGTGCTGAAATGTTTTTCGATAATATGTCTGAAGTTAGTGCTGTTTCATGGAATGTTATGATAGGTGGGTTTGGTCAGAAATACAATAAGGAAAGAGCAATGGAGTACATGGAAAAGATGAAGAACCATGGATTTGAGCCCAACGAGGTTACATATGTCAATATACTTGCTGCTTGTGTGAAAAGTGGGGATGTTGAAACTGGGCGTCAGATGTTTGATGATATGTCATGCCCAAGTTTGAGCTCGTGGAATGCTCTACTATCTGGCTATTCACAGAACGAGCACCATTGTGAGGCAGTGATGCTTTTTAGAGAAATGCAGTTCATAAATGTCCAACCTGATCGAACAACTTTTGCAATTGTTCTCAGTTCATGCGCACAAATGGGGCTTTTGGATGGTGGAAAGCAAGTTCATGCTGCCTTATTGAAGGATGTGGCTTATACTGATTTATATGTTGCCAGTGGGCTCATTGGTTTGTATTCCAAGTGTAGTAAGATAGAAATGGCAAAACATGTTTTTGATGAGCTGCCCCAGTACGACGTTGTATGTTGGAATTCCATGATAGCTGGTTTATCTCTCAATTCATTGGACGCAGAAGCTTTTATTTTTTTCAAGCAAATGCTAGGAAAAGGGATGTTGCCAACTGAATTTTCTTTTGCTACTGTACTGAGTTGTTGTTCGGCTTTAACATCTTTGTCTCTAGGGAGGCAGATTCATGATCTAATAGTAAAAGATGGATTTGTAGTTGATGTTTATGTAGGGAGTGCTCTTATTGGTATGTACTGTAAATGTGGTGATGTGGACGGGGCCCGGCGGTTTTTCGACACAATGCCCTGCAGAAATACTGTAACCTGGAATGAGATTATTCATGGTTATGCACAAAATGGACGTGGAGATGAAGCTGTTAATTTATTTGGAAACATGATTCTAACTGGCACCAAACCAGATGACATAACCTTTATTGCTGTTTTAGCAGCTTGTAGTCATTCTGGGTTGGTGGATTCTGGAATAAAAATATTCAATTCAATGCAGCAAGAACATGGTTTAGAGCCACTTGTGGAACATTACACTTGCATTATTGATTCTCTAGGTCGTGCTGGTCGGATAAATGAAGTAGAGGCACTTATAGATAAGATGTCATGCAACGACGACCCAGTTGTTTGGGAGGTGTTGCTCAGTTCTTGTAGGGTACATGCCAATTTACACTTGGCAAGGAGGGCAGCGAATGAGCTGTTCCGCCTGGATCCAAAGAATTCTGCCCCATATGCACTTCTTGCCAGTATTTATTCATCTTTAGGAAGATGGGATGAAGTGAAAGAAATCAGAGAAATGATGATAGAAAGGCAAGTTTCCAAGGATCCAGGTTATAGTTGGGTTGAACAGGAAACCAGATTGCATAGTTCAATGGGTAGTTATATGAATTGAACTTCTGATCACGATTATGAAGCAGAAAATAGCTAAGAATCATTCTTTTGCTCTACTGTCCTTCCTCGTGCAAAATGCAGGGACAACTAGATTTTCGATCCCCCAACTCTAAAACTAAACATTGGATTCTAAAACAACTTCTATCTCATTCCTTTGACAAAACTAGTATGGAACCTTCAAGCTTTTGAATGTCATTGAGCGAACTCAAGGTTGACGTTGTATTGTTTCAACTTAAAACACTGTTGCATGACTGCAAGAATCTAGGAGACAATTCAGCCTCCATTTGACAGTTCATAGACAAAAAGGTGACAATTTGCTTATACCTTTTGCCGAGACTTGCTGTTTTCCATGCTTCCCTCCAATGAAACTCTTGTAGGAGGTTCTTGTAATTAGAGAGATAATGTCTTCGACACAGCATAGTATGCCTGAACATTAATGGAAGTGGTCATCAATGAAGTTATGCTTTGGGTTTGAAAATACTGTACTTATTATGTAAATATTGATGGCTGTGCTTTAAATTGTGGAAGAGATTGGGCTGCATCTTTTCAAAATGGAATTCAAAACGCTTCATACTGGGAAAAAAAAATGTTCCTTAATATGATGTTTATGGTTGATAATACCAGCACCATATGTAACACTTTTATTTTGCAAAAGGTTTAACTTTCTACTCGTGGATGTCCAACTTATAAGCTGGTTTATTTTATTTTCTTCTTTCCTTCCTCTTGAACTGATTCTTGTGATTGCCTGATTGGCAATGTCTTTTCATGGAAAGCGGAAACTTTCTAGTCTTGGAATTGACTTCGTCGTGCAGGGATGACTTCCAGGGGGAGGGGCAGAAATATTTTTCGTCTTGGCGTTGTGACACTATTATTCTAAATGCCTTTTTCATTGTTGCAAATTTTTCTTTCTTAGAGTAATTATTTTCATTTGAACTGAAGGATTTACACTTGAGCTTTCCATAGTTTTTCATGATTTGTTCATGCCTATCAATATTTTGTTCACTGTTGACAGAATCATCCATGATTAAATCATTTTCTCTGTATTTGAGCATTAAGTTGCATTGACAGAAGAGTTATTTTATTAATTTGGCAGGTACCTGGAAAAATAGGCTAATTGCTTTAGATGTGTCTCTAGCAATGAGCCAAGGGGAATCGCTCATAATTGCCCAATGCTTGCTGGATTGAAGTTTGACTTCCTGTCTCAACTAAACTAACTGCTATGTGCGAGTACATTCAAGTGAGATTAAAATTTCCTTACAGCCAAGATCTTAAATATCATTAACTTTATGCCAATTATTTTGCAGACGGTGTGTCTTATACGTACTCCAATTTATTCTGAGTATATCAGTGGTGTAATGGCATCGACTTATTGAGAAAATAGAAAGATCTCCTAGATCTCTTGTTTCGGAGAAATAAATGGCACTAGTGTCGACATGAAGCAAATCGTGTAGGGGATCCAGTGTATTGCTAGTTCTGTAGGTCTTTGGGGGCTAAGATCCAAGAATGATTTGCCCCGTATTGGAAAATCAGAAGGCATGTAGCTGCTTCAAAGCCAACGTGATGCTTCCTTGAACACATGAATAAGATATTGGCGACTACCATATATGAACGAGAAAGATTGTATATAGCCACTCAGTCATACTTCCAAGTTGTTGATTGGTATGGAATTTGACGTGCCAGATTTGGTAGATTACATCATTTGCTCGAAGTTGAGGCCTCTTAGATTTCGTGGAAGCTTCTGGAAACGTTTGTTGCTATAGTTTGTTAAGAGTGGATTGTTCACTGCTATAGTTTATAGCACTATGCACTTAATTTGACTTTCAATTTAGAATCAAAACGAGAAGTTTCATCTATTGCTCGTGCTGACGGCATTTCATTACCATTCTGCTTATATCTGGTAATCCAAAAGATTCATTAAACAGTAACACGACCTCAGTAACTGAAATAAGAGGATTCAACAATTTTCTCAAATATTATCGTAGTTGTCTTTTCGGACGAACGTGCAATAATTGCAATTGTAACCCAGAAACAAACAGAAACTTACGTACAATCTTCACAATAACATCACCACGGAATCTCTTGACCATGCCAGGCGAAGAACTTGCTGTTGTCTGATCCCTTAGCATTGTTAATGATGCTCAATAGCTTCTGGACTGAGAATTCTTTGGTGAAGAGCTTGCCGTGTGGAACATTTCCCTGACATGATCAAGATAAATCTGTATCTACTGTGCCCGGATGCAATAAAATGCATTTGATTGGATCTTTCTTGCGTGCAAATTCCACTGATACGGTCTTGGTCACTGCAAGCATCGATAAAATGGAGTTAAGACAATCAACAAAGCATTATCACTTAATCTCTTTTTTTCTTTTCTGATTCGAGCCAATAGGATTCGATACATGGAAGGAAAAAAAAAAAAAAAAAAACCTTTTATCTATAGCTGGTTATTGCACATCAACACAAAATATAAATTCGGATTTGACAATTCAGATATGAAATTTGAAAATTTAAATTTCAAATTTGAAAGAGTTATTTGTTATAAATAGGAGTTAAATTTTTTAGTTTCATATCAATTTTCTTCAATCAGTTTTAACTTACAGTATTATAATTTTAACTTCAATATCCAATTTCTTTGTTTTAATATTCACTGTTCTAATATTCTAGTTTCTTTACTCTAATATTCAATTTTTTTGCTCTAATATTCTAGTTTCAATTTCAATCAGTATCATTTCCTATAATAATAATAATTAAATATAGATGGATTTTACTAGTGATAAGATCAATCAGTTTGGGGGTAGTTCGAATACTTCAACCAGCTACGAATATGCATCTCAAAATGTTTCAATTGATTTGGAGGATATCAAAGAGGAAGAAATATTCGACACAAAAAGGTCGAAAAAAGAATAATTGGATTGTTGGCAACATATGACACGTAAAAAAGTTGGTGTTCAAAATGAAGTTGATATTTGGAAAGCATGTTGCAATTACTGTGACAAAGAACCTAGTTGGAAGTCCGGTTCAAGCACAACGCATTTGAATAGACACATATTAAGGAGTTGTAAAACAAAATCAATCGATAACGACCCGAAACAGACCGAACTAGTATTTGGCGATTCTGGTTATACTCTTTCCACCTTTGTATATTCACATGAAATATTTCATGAAGGAATGACTGCATACATGGCTGCAGCAAAGATGCCACTTAGGATGATAGATTCAATGCACTTTACCCAACTCATGCAACATTAACTCTAACCCAGGTATGCTCCTTATTGTAAAAATATTCTTCGTTCATATACTATAAAATTATATAACAAAAGAAAACAAATTGATATTGAACAATTAAACTTTTTTAATAGTGTTATATCGTTTACCTTTGATTTATGGACATGTGGTAATAGAAAATGTTATATTGCTGCTACAACTCATTACATTGATAACATTTGGATTCAACATAAAAGAATTATTGCATTCAGATGTGTAGAATATTCTCATAATACCACTAATATATAAATGATTTTAAAAGATATTATACAAGAATATGATATACAAGATATGATTCGAAATTTCAGTTTTGATAATGTTGGTGTGAACAAACGTGTTATCGAAAAATTTATTAATAATCTTAACCCTTCATTTGGAAGTTTATTTTTTATCAACGTTGTGTATGTCACATTATCAATTTGATTGTAAAAGATGGATTAAAACATATAAAATCACCTTTAGATAAAATTAGACAATCAATAAATTTTATTACTGTGTCACCATAAAAAAAAGCATTTAAATATTTATGTGCAGAGTATGACTAAAAAGAGAAATCATTTGCAAGTGATATAACACATAGATAAAACTCTACATATCTTATGTTACATTCATGTGAAAATTATGATAAAATTAATTCACTATATTATAATGGCAGACATACATAAAGACTCGAACATAATTTGGAAGATTGAAAATGGTCTATTGCATTTTATGTGAAAAAATTCTTAAAATATTTTTTCGATGCCAAAAGGAATATAGCGTCGTTTATTACCCTACATCTTCACTTGTTTTGCATCATTTTTTTTCTACATTTCACAAGCATTTCATAAATATAGGAGTTTGCCACTGTTTGTAGATGTAGTCCGCTCTATGGAGTTAAAATTTCATAAATATTGGGAAGAATTGCCCTCTTTATTTATTTTAGTTTCGGTGATGGACCCTCGACTTAATTTAAATGGCACAAAAACTACTATAAAAGGAATTTTTGATTTCATGAAATTGAAATTATCACATGTGCATATAGAATATACATTATGTGAAATGTATATAACTAATATGCTGAAAAAGGAGGTCAGGACAGCTCTACTTTCCAAAGTTCTTCAAGAAATATTTCAACAAATTCAAAAAATTTATGAAATTATTTGGACACCAATACAATTGTCATTCATGTTGTTCTAGTTCATCAATATCTAGAGTGATAGATGTTAGTGGCTCAAATCTTGAAGTTCCCTCTGAGTTAGATAGATATATGTGCATGGACGTTCGTAGTATGTTAAACCCAGAAAAATTATAAGAATTTAGACTTTTATCATGGTGGAGGTATAACGAAAGATAATATTCAATTGTATCAAAAATTGCACGTGATCTACTAACACCTCTGGTGTCTACGGCGACATCAGAGGTTGCATTTAGTTTATGTGGTCGAGTTTTGTCATAAGAACGATCAAAACTAAAAGAAAATATATTAGAGGTTTTAATATGCTGAAAAACTGAGAATGTGCAGAATTACGTACTCAAGAACAAATTGACAGTATAATGGCTTAAGAATTGCAGCAGATCCAAACATAAGATATTGTAAGTTTTTAAATTAATTAATGTAAAAAAAAAAACGTAATTTTTAAATTTATTTGTTTCAAGAAAAATTGTACACGAAATATTTTATTTGTGTAGAATTTTAGCTCCGTCTACATTAATTGTAGTTGGTCCCAAGCCTAAAAATGAGGAGGTTGTAACTTTTATTAAATTGAAAAAAATTTAATTTTTTAAATGTTAGAATTGTCACGAACTTACAAAAAAAAAAAAAAAAAAACCCTGAGCCCACTCTCGCCGAATTTTTTCCGACGAGCTTTTGCTCGCCTCGGGCTCAAAAAATGTTCAGTTCATTTTACTCGAGCCGAGCCCAAGCCTTAAATTGTGGCTCGGCTCGTTGACATACCTAATCTTAGTCCATTGTAGTAGCTGCTGTGGTCGATTATTAATTTTTTTTTTAGGGGTTTGAGTCTATGTGGTAATTTTCTTGTATAGAAGGGTACAATGATTTAATTCCGAGCACAATGTGATGATTAACTCCTTGGTGCTATTGAATATTTGGTATTCTTGGTGAATCGATTTATCTGCTTCCGTTGGTTTTACTCTACAAGGTTAAATACATATAAGATGTCAAATCAAAGAAGTTCTAGTTTGAAAATGAAAATGTCAAATCCAACAAGGGTACCAACAAAAAATCAAACACTCACACTGGGTAAGAGCGACTTAGATTCCCTATATGAGTGCCATTTTCAAAGAGGATTATCTCCAATTGATCCGACCCTGGCACTGATGTTGGCAATGATAGTCAAATATCTTTTTGTCCTAGAGCCACCTCCAACCTTGAGCTAGGGCCACATGTGCTGTTCATACGAATCATAAATCAGTAGGATTAGTACATAATAAGTTTCTAAATCAAGATACGAATATAAGGATCGAAACTATTTTTCTTCAGAAATGAGAATACTTTGGCAACTGCAATACAATTTTCAAACCTATACAAGGCAAAAGCACGATCACATTTCAACCATAACCAGCAAAAAGTTGGCAGAATGATTTACACAATGAATTGATTCTTATTTACATTGTCATTCGATTCAAACGACAAGGACAGGAGATGACAACTAAGGGAGAGGAATAACTTTCTTCTTTCTGCAGAAAAATCCCAGACTCAGTATAACTTGGCACGATTTTCTAGCAAAACAGATAGTTTAGAAATCAACTTTGAACTTTCCCAAATAATCAGAAGCAGTATAGAAAAACATTGAAGTCAATTATTCAAGAAGAAAGCGACCAGCCGCGCCAAGAATAATGTACAATTTACAACTGCAGAATGCAATGAATTTATCCCTCTCATACATTGGATTTCTTCCTAGCAAATAAAAAATGTACAATTGCGAACCAGTCCAAACCCACATGTAAAATCAGAATCATTTTTTTTTTTTTGGGATGGAGTAAACGAGCTCACAAATTCAAGGCCAATGCCTCTGGAGACACCTTGAATCATTGAAACACCACCTTCCTATTGGTTAACTACCGACGTCTATGAACTTGAAAAGATGCGGGATCTTAATAACATGTATCAAGGGATACTTTTAAAATTGGCTTGGTCAAACCATCCAATTTTTACTTTGACTTTTGAACAAATCAATATTTCCCCAATGACCTCTTGATTGTTAAAAGACAAAGACGCCTTTAAATATATTATAAAATTACAAAATATTGTTTTATTTAAAAGATATTACTACTCTTTTAGTTAAGAAGTGAAAACCAAACACTTCACCTTAAAACTTCAAAATCAGATAACTTTTCTTATCTATTTATTCCAATATAAATAAAATTTCTCTCATCTCTCATCTATTTCAACCTCAGAAATTTATCGAACGCTAAACAAGAAAATATTTTTTATATCAATCACTTCGAAACGGAAAGTATATTTACGTATGTTTAATTTCGTTTTCGTTAAATTAGTATATGTTTTAATCAATAAATCTTATTTCGACTTAGATGTTAATGTAGAAAAAAATTAAAAGATTTATAATTTTTTAAGCATGAACAAAAAAAAAAAAAAAAATCATCTGCACGTTGGGACCAGCCAATCGTAACAGCCAGTGGTTAACATTCATAATAGTCGATTGTTAACGGCGGCTGTTTATGGCCAAACAGCCTGCCGTTAACAGCCGTATGTATTTCTTTCTTTTTTTAAAAATAAATTTTGCCTAGTGGTTGAGCCAAATTCCTGACTGTTTTTTCTTATAATTAAAAATTCGATTTTGTCATGCAAATATTGTTGTAATCCTAGTTTGTTACTTTGATGATTTCGAATTGGATAAAAATAATCGATCAATATGAAAATGGACGAGTGATATATGTGGTGGTATTCCAATTTCCGTAACAGAATACATATCATACGCGAGAATGTACCATGATTTGCAAAATAAGATAAATGTCGATCCCTTTCAGTACGATATGGAACTGAAATCTCTATTCAATTGACATTCAGCTATTTCGATTTCACCTATGAATGTTACTTTTGATGTTGAAGTGAATTATCTATTAGAATTGAACAAAATGCACATGACTCCAACTCCTCTTTGTGTGATTTTAATGAAGAACATTGTCACCGAAAGTGAGCACGAAGATATTGATGGAGCGGATAACATTGTAATGATTTTTGGGACACAGTGAAGATAGCTCGTGAGGATGATGTGGTCTTTACCGAGATAATTGTTCCTTATAGTGACCTTGTTGTTACGCACATAATTTCGTAGGTAGTTCGAGAGAACGAGAATGAAAATGAATTTATAAATAAGGATTTAATTGCTTTATCAAGTCGGAGATATGAGTGGAGTGGAAGCTCAAGAGCCGGATCAAGTAGACCATCCTTGTATTAATGTGTCTCAGATTCGTCAGACTAGGAGTATAGGGTGGCTGATCCATTATCAAAGTTGTCAATGTAATTAATGTATAATAGAGTAATGTGAGACTTCGATCTATTAGATGGAGTCATGTGGATTTGATCCAACGGTTACAACGTCGACCTGTATACTATAATCATCAACTCTTGTAACATTGCAAATGATGGACAAATAAACATACATGCAAACTATATATGCTAGACTTCATTTCTTGTTCATGTGTTGTAAAATTACTTGAGTTTGAATGATTGTTACTTGAGTGCAATTATTCAGGATTGTTTGTTTGCTTGCAATCTTTTCTTCTTGTTACTTCGTTGGTGCCCTAACGCTTTTGTCTTGCATTAAAGAGCATCTCCCATGCCCATTGTCGTTGTTGCTTACGAGAACACGAATAAGTCCCGACATTTGTTGGTGCATTTTTTTGGGTCAACAAATGCTATAACATAGTTCAATGGAACTTGGCATTGAAAGTTGTTGAAAATGGATATGCGACCGTATAGGCAAACACACTATGCAACCATATAGTGTTAACAAGATTCCAAAAGTTGCATTTTAGTCCCAGAACTCCGTTTTCTCGTTTCTTGACCTCTTTTCTCTTTTCTTCTTCTTCCAATGCTTCATGTATTCTCTACATTAGTCGTTGACTATTTCACATCTTCATACTTCCAAGTTATCTTTCGACTATTTGTACTTTGGTCCCTTAACTTTGGTTTTATTCCATTTTAGTCATTTTTTCGCTTGTTTTTTTCCTAAATTTCACCATATTCATCAATGTTATCCCGCAAAACATAATTTATATAAAAGTAAGCCATATTACAACATATTTGCTAACAATTATCAATATTTTGTGGCCTAAATAAATCTGTAAAACGCATGTATCAACCATCAAGAATCTCTAGAGACTCAAGATTGTACTCTTGTAATATCTAGAAATGCAAACCATGTACTTATTAAATGAATGCATCTATTCTCCCCAAAAAAGTCTGAAAAGAAAAAACCTTACATCATTCAGGTTTGAAGTATGTATGCACCTGTTGCATACTTAATCAAATTCCATAAAGAAATTTCAAAAAAATAGCTAACCTTAGTTATGTCTGAACTATGTGTGCATATGTTGCATACTTGGTCAAATTCCATATAGGAAATTCAAAAGAAAAGACCCGATATCATCTACACCTGAACTATGTATGCATGGGTTGCATACTTAGTTAAATCCTAAAAAAGTTTTCCAGAAGAAAAGACCTAACTACTGGGATAATATGCTTACAAAAAGGGATGAAGAAGAAATAGAGAATGAGATAAAGAAAAAAAAATGAAGGCTTAAACACGTAATCGTTCTCCTTGAATGATATTTGCCCTATCTCGGATTGAATTTGATGCTTAAAGGGATTCTTGGCAAACAGTTTGTAGAATTTATCAAGCATTGAAAAGGATTTAACACTTAAATACTGGTGAAATCCTCCAAAACTTGAGAACGCAAAATTAGGATTTGAATATGAAGAGAAATGAATTTCAATACTTTTTGGAATGAGGAAATTTTCTCAAGTGTTTCTTTGTTTCTATATATTTTTCATTGATCATCAACCACCTGTATATAGCCATCAATCAATGCTACACGAAGTGGTTCCAAAACATTTGAAAAGCCACCAAAAATTAAAAAAAGGCCCTTAACTGCTAGAAAATTGTTTTATGCGGCTGGATACAACATCCAAAGGCAGGGCTTGGAGGCTCTACAAATAGCTATACGATCGCAAGATTTCCTGGCCTATGCGATTTTTCAGGCCACCAGTTCCACTTTTTACTCCACACATTGTATCACACTTTTTTATTGATTTTGAACAATATTCAACAATCCCCTACGTGGTCAATAGTCAATAAAATCTCATATTCAAAATATACAATACTCATGCATAAAGATTAGATATTTTTTGATTTGAATCTAACCATAGTGTAATTCAAACAAAGTAGAGTCGGAATTAAAGGTTGCATGAAGTTTTGGACCAATTATTTCATGTGGCAATACCGGTAAGAAAACACATACAAGTATCATGCTTTCTCAAGTTCCTCAATCTCGCTTAGCGCTAATATGACATTGCACTCATCATTTTCAACAAACTTTTAAGATAGAAACTCTAACTTTTTATTGAGACGGCACCACCTAGAAGTTCATCTAGGTAAAGATCTTATAGTATCTTTGTTACATTTATAGATACTTGCACTTAGTACTAAGCTTCATTAAGAGCTTAAAGCTCAACCCTTATTTCAATAACAACCAGCACTATTTAATTAGGGTAGGGTTATCGTGAATTTTTATAATGTTGAAACTATCTACATATCGAATGACTTGTTATTATCCTTTGAACCTGTGGATTACTTGTTAAGTAATGATAGATAGAGTTGCCATCATTGGTAGACCTTTTAGTTCAAGAGTTTCAACCTCATCCTACTCGAAGTAGATGTTACTAAATCTCTATTTAGAGGTTTAGTTAAAAGATCCGTTAAATTCTCGATTGACTTAACATAATTTAGGAAAATTATTACATCCTTAATTAATTTCCTTACGTAGTCATGTTTAAAACTCATATATCTAGACTTTCCATTATATACCTCATTGTATGGTTTTACTAACATAGTTTGACTATCATAGATGATAGGTATTGAAGAAGTGTTCTTCGGTCCTAAATGTATATTATAAAGTAGATCCTTAAGCCACTCAACTTCTTTTCCGATTTCTAATAACACTACAAATTCAAATTCCATAGTCGAGTGTGTTATACATGTCAATTTCTTTGATTTCCAAGAAACAACACCTTCTCCAAGAGTAAACACCCAACTTGAAGTAGATTTATTTTCACCCGTATTTGATATCCAACTAACATTGGTAAATCCTTCTAATACAGCCGAGAATTTAATATATTGTAGACCTAAGTTCTTGGTTTCCTATAGATAGCCAAAAACTCTTCCAGTAACCTTCCAATGATCTTTGCTCGGATTACTAGTAAACCTACTAAGTTTACTAATTGCAAAAGCTATGTCTAGTCTTATGCATTGAACTGTATACATAAGACTCCTTATAATACTTGCATACTCCAATTGAGCAACTACTCTTCTATCATTCTTTATGAGTTTTAAACTTGGATAAAAAGGGGTACCAAATTCTTTTGTGTTCAAATGTTTGAACTTGTTCATCACATTCTCAATATAATGTGATTGACTCAAATTGTAACCTCCACTACTTTTAGTAATTTACTTATCCAAGATCCTTCATCTTGAATGTGAAAGATAGAAATCTCTTTGTTTCTTCTATTCCATTCATGTGATTATTCATAATCAACATGTCATCAACATATAATCAAATAAATGTAACATAATTATCATATAATTTGGAGTATAAACATTTATCTATACTATTATGCTTAAAACTAAATGAAACAATAGCTAAGTCGATTTTTTCATGTCATTTCTTAGGCGCTTGTTTTGAATCGTATAATGATTTCACTAAATTGCACACCATATGTTCGTTTTCGTGTAGAGCAAACCCTTCGAATTGTTCCATAAAACTTCCTCATCGAGATCCTCATTCAAGAATGTCGTTGACATCCATTTCATGAACATGCAAGTCATGTATGGAAGCCAATGCGAATAATATCCTAATTGATATTATTCTTGCTATTAGTGCATAAGTATCAAAATAGTATATCCCTTCCTTTTGTCAATAACCTTTGACTACTAGTCTGGCCTTAAAGGTATTAAGAGAACCATCGACGTTGTATTTTTTCCTAAACGCCCATTTACATCCACTAGGTTTGGATCCAGTTGGTAAATCAAGAAGTTCTCATGTATTGTCTGATATAATTGAATCAATTTTTATCTTTAATTACATTTTTTCAAAAGATGTTATCACGAGAAGCCATAACCCCTTTATAAGTTTGGGGATCAGTTTCTACTTACAGAACAAAATGAGCTATTCTTACAACATTTTTCTCAGTTTCCTTTGCTAGATAAAAGGAAATATTTTGAGAGTCAATTTCATACGATCCTAAAGACTTTTCAATGCAAGTTTTTTTGCTTCTTCGGGGTTCACTAGATTCATTAACATCTTTGGAAGATGTTTCATCTTGTGTTCTACTAGAACTTGAGATCTCTTTAAGAGTTTCTCTTAATTCATTATCTGAAGATTGTGAATTCTCAAAGAGTTGTATGTCATTGAATTCAATAATCACATTGGTCTTCAAGTTTATTAATCTATGTGAGTTGCTATTACTAGCATATTCAACGAAGGCACATTTAATGCATCTTGGACCCAACTTTGTCTTATTAGGGTTTGTGTTCTTACAATAACCAAGACACCCCTGCACTTTGAAGTATTTAATGTTAGGTTTTCTTCATTTCCACAATTTATAAGGAGAAACTTTCGTAAATTTAAAAGGGATCCTATTTAGCCTTTATTTGGCATTGTTTTAAATCAGATTTTAATCTCAGTCAAAATTAAATAATCAATATTAACCATATATTTCATAAGTCCCTCAATTTTTCAACCACACATTTCAAAAACTTCTATAAAAATATAATTTTAATCTCTACCAAATAGGGGCTTAGTATTTTACATGCACTCAACAATGCTTCACCTCATAAATTAAATGACAACTTAGTATAAGTTAACATGATATTTATCATTTCAAATAAAGTTCTAATATTCTTTCAGCCAAACCATTTTGTTCGACTGTCCTATGTGCAGAACATTGATGGATTATGCCTTGCTGTTCAGAAAATGAATTAAAAGCGTTAGAAAAATATTCACCTTCTCTATCACTTATTAAAATTTTTATTTTCTTACTTAAGTTATTTTTAACTTCATTCTTATATGTTTTAAACATATCAAAGACCTCATGTTTATGTTTCATCAAATAAACATATGTGTATCTAGAGTAATCATCTATAGAGGTAATGAAATACATATTTTCACCTCTAGTTATTATGTCATTTAATTCAAGTATATCCGTATGAATTAATTCTAAAATACTAGAAGTCATATTTACACTTTGATAGGGCTTTTTAGTCATCTTCGATTCTACACATGTTTTACATTTAAATGCATAATTTTCATTATATGATATTAAGTCATATTTCAACATTTTTTCATGGTGCTTTTACCTATGTGACCTAATCTAGCATGTCATAATGTAAACGAATCAACAATATAAGTAAAATCAACTTTATTATTAATTGTATTTTCAACGGTATAAAGTGACCATTCATTCACTAGAGTAACCTCTTCCATTAAATTTTCCATTTAGTCTATTTAGGGATAATACAAGTTTATAGAACTCATAAATACTTTTTATGCCCGATTTTCCTAAGAGATTTTCACTAACCACATATCGGGAACATGTAGCACATTTCTCAAGGTAACGGTCTTACTGGAAGTGAAGATAATCTCTAGATTTCATTTTCTAACCACCTTGTAGTAGACTTCGTTACCCATTTGAATCTCTTGAACTCCATCAAGTTCATAATATGTTTTGAACAACGATTTATCATATGATCCATGTACAGTTGCACATGTATCGTACCACCAATCGGGAACCTTTCCCTTGATAGCATTGATCTCACTCATGGTAACCACAATGTTATCTTTTTTTTTTATGGAGTTCACTTTTCCTTTGGAGTTATTTTGTTTTCAATGACCACATACATTTGAATAATGTCTGGATCTTTCACATACAAAACAACCACATTTGGATTTCTTCTTAAACTAGTTAAAGTTCTTTGAAGGCTTTCTCTTGTTGGATTTATTAAAAGGTTCAGTCTTTTCCACGACATTGGCCTTGGAAGTACCTTCATAAGAGTTCTCATTCTTATCTCTCACATTTGACTTTTCTCAATTCAAAGAAGTTTCTGCAATTGTTTCAAAGAGTAATCTTCGGAACTATGCATGATTTTCTTCCGAAATTCTTTCCAAGTTCCAGAGAGTCTTACAATAATTGTTTCCACTGAAAAGGATTTCGGGATCTCCATTTTGACCGCCTTCAACTTGTTGACAATGACTTGTAATTCATGTATTTAGGGGAAGAATAGGAATATTATCAAGGAATTTAAAATCAAATGAGAAAAAAAGAGCAAAAGGGACTTTTATCAAATTTGGTGCAAAATAATGCAAAATTTGGTGTTGGGTTGGAGTGACATTGCACCAAATATTTGGGGTAAAACGGGGGGAAAATGGTATTTTGATGTTAGGGTTGGAGTTGTCCTTAAAGACATTCATGTACCTCTAGTGTTGGAATATAATTGTGAGTCAGGAATCAGACCACTGTTAAGAGCTCAGGCATGAAGGACGATGTCATCTTAGATAGATGAGAATGGTTGCAAAGAAAATCTCGAGCTGGCTTGGGGCTCTTGTTACGCCTCATATTCGAGGTTCTCAACATAGATCATGTCAAAGCCACGTGTAGAAGCTACATAAAGACATCTGGCAGTCAACAAGATCAAAAGTAAAGAAAGGGAATAAGTTGCTCTGTCATTGGCTGAAGCACTTGTTGCCTGCTAAGTCCTTTTGTCGAAGCTCTTTCTCTTCTGGCCGATCATCCTCACATCCAAAGCTCTGTGTTAAAGGCGAAGCACTGGCTGTCTTTAGAATAGGTCTAAAGAGTATCTTTAAGAATGATTGATGTGACCTTTGTATTATTAAATGTCAGAAGTGTCAGCATAGGATATAAGGCGGCAAACCCCTTGTCAACGTAATTAATGTATGACAAAGCGTTATGTGAGGCCTCAGATGATGGGATGAGGTCACGTGGTTTTGATTCGATGGTGACCACGCTGGCCTCAACTCTATAAATAGTAACTTTTATAACATGTAATATGGATTGATAAAAATATATAAAAACTTCATATACTTGATATCACACAAAAAACATCCTCTCTGCTTATCTAATATTAATTTGTTCAAGTTTGGATCCATCTTGTATTGGTGAAAGTATATAAGATTGTTTCTTCGATTACAATCATTTTTGTTCTTAGTCGGAGTCTGAACAGTTTTGTCTCGCACCATAAAGCATCTCCCACGTTCATTATCACCATTCAACCACGACCGTATCTCTGGTTAAAATGTGCCAAAATTTTCTTACGTAGAAACGAGTTGTCCCGACATCTGTTGTCCACGTGGTCATTACAGAAAATGAGGTTAAGAGATTGGTACATCAGTGGAATACCCATACGTTCAACTACGAAAATTATGTGAAGATAAGCTGCCCAACAACTGTCATTTAGGAAAGTTTCTCGCTTTTTAAGGAAATGGAGAAATCCTTGAAGAAAGGATCGCCAAAAGGAATCGTTTGTCTAAAACACCGTTGTCTTCCTTGGAAAAGGGATGTTGGTTGGTGTTGAAATTCTTAAAATATCATCATGAATTCTAACAATGAAGAGTCTGCTCATCGAAAAACTAAAGAACCCCCCCTGAAGAAGAGGAACCCTTGCATACCACTCCATCAACTTGCCATCGATTTCACCAACTGCATAGGCAAGGTGGATCAAGGAGAAGGTCAAGGATCGCTCATAGACTCACCAGAGAAGTGGCTGTCATGGCCACAAACATAGAAATATAATAAAAAAAATTTGATCATGCATAAGCTGCTGAGAAACATGTAGGATTAGGGAGGATACCTAGTTCCTTGCACAAGAAAATGCAATCCACGATACCCTATAAGAAAATCACCATCATGGCGAAGAAGAGGCCAGAAGCCGAATAGTCGAATATCAACGATACACTACAAAAGAAGCACCTCAAGAAATCGAAATTGGGATGGATACATCCATCAACTATACCACTGACCAACGTAATGAGGTCCCATTCAACTTTCCACCAAACTATGACTAGAAAACACACGTCGGAGGTCCATAAGCATTTTCAATAGGTTGAGCCTCGGACAACCTAGAAATAGGCAACCTCAACCATCTTCTACACCTAGAAACATGCATCAAGAGTAACCTCAATTTGAAAGGCAATCCTAGCCTATTCATGATGGCACAAACAAATCATCTACCTAGAAATAAGCGCGAAATGAGGGCGAAACAAGCTAGAAATCGAGCAGGATCGTCTCAACTACCTCGGGAAGCACAAGACAGGGAAGATGAAGACTCTGACGAGCCACAAAGGTCTTGCTACCTTGATGATGATGAAGACAACCTACCATTTTCACAGGAAATTAAGAATGACCCTATCGTGAACCATTTCACACTTCCTAAACTACGCAAGTATGATCGAAGAGGCGATCATATAAAGCACCTCAATAGCTTTAAAACCCACAGGAGCTTAAGATTAGCCACCCCACCATCAAGTGCAGAGCCTTCCATTTAACACTAAGTGGAGCGGCTGAAATCTGGTACACAAGGCTTCCGACGGGAAGTATCCAGAGCTAGCTAGACTTTAAGAAAGCTTTCCTTAAACGTTTCTCAA
Source organism: Osmanthus fragrans (assembly GCA_019395295.1). Classification (NCBI taxonomy): domain Eukaryota; kingdom Viridiplantae; phylum Streptophyta; class Magnoliopsida; order Lamiales; family Oleaceae; genus Osmanthus; species Osmanthus fragrans. The sequence goes on from CM033362.1 coordinate 12,049,943, forward strand.
TGAGTAAAGATGGTGAATGACCAATACAGTGCCCCCAAGATATGAGACATCAACAAGGGGAGTCATTAAAAATTTCCTATCCTATTTTACAGAGGAGATGGCCTACTGCATAAACATCATAAGTAGGGAGGCACGGACTGCCCTAAGAGGAGGATTTGATATGAACACTCTTTTCTGGAGAGATATGCAAAAAAAGACCTTGCTGGTTATGATGCTTTAGAAAATGATAAGACGAGAGATCATCATTGAGTAATTAAGAGATCATATGAACAAAGTAAATCGAGGACTTTCACCTCTGTAGATTCAAAGAGGAAAATGTCCCACGTCACACTAGTGGCGGCAAAAAGGCTAGCGGGCTTGGCTAGTAAAAAGCCCAAGCTAAGCTCGGTTCGTGGCTCGGTGGAACGGGCCAAAGCTCGAGCCGAGCCTCTTTCAAGGGCAACAGGCTGAGCCCGAGCCGGCCCGCGAGCTCGAAAATATTTTTTTTAAAAATAAAAAAATTGGTATACAGAAGAAAAAAACGTGTCGGCTCGGTTCGGCCCGTAAAAGCTCGAGTCGAAAGCTAGAGCCGAGCCTATTTTTCACCGACGAGTTTTTGCTTGGCTCGGTTCGGACCCGTAAAAAGCCCGCTCCGAGCCTGAGCCTTGGATTTAGGCTTGCGAGCTGGCTCAGCCCGGCTCGCTGACACTCCTACGTCTCACATGGTAGATCACTAGGTCAAACAGTTGACCTCCTTCAATCCAGGGCGAACATTGCTGCAACAACACTAAATGCAGTATCAACTTTGATTTATGAGAAGGTGAACCCTAGTGTGGAAACACACCAAAGTGTACCTTACCAATGATTCTCCCAAGCAGGGAGAGGTAGAGGACGAGGCACTGAACCTAGAAATAGGGATGAAGAGCCCCTCTATTGCACGTACCACCATTCCTATAGCTATATCACTGCTCGCTATAGAGATATTGTAATGTACCCACAAACTAACGGTCAAGAGAGAAATAAACATCCTTATAGGGATGCTCCTTAGGCAATGTCGATAGTCTAAGAATGAGGAGATGAGGTGCCCCAACAGAAATGAGGTCCCACGAAGGCCAGAAAGAGATGGAAAAAGACCTAGGGAAAGTCGGAGACAAAGAAAGAGCCCTCCAGCTATCACTGGCCGTGAGCCCATTAGGGAAATAGACACGATTTTTGGAGGCCTATACGTCGATGGAGAGTTAAAAAAATGCACATAGAAATTATGTCAGAGAGGCTAAGGATCCCCAATGACGAGCTTCATAGTTAGCAATATCCGACATTCTCATAAAAGAAGGGTTCAACCTATCACTTTCACCCAAGACGATGCTGTCAGAGAACATTACCTGCGTCATAATGCCCTAGATGTGAGAGCTGTTGTGACCTGAAACGGCCTCAAGAAAATGTTGGTAAACAATGGAAGCTCAGTCAACATCATACTTACAGCCACATTTGATATGATGGAGATCGATCATGAGTTAACCCCACGAATCCCCCTTTGTATGTGTTTACAGGTGATAGCATCGTCCTAATAGGAAAGATCACTCTAGCAATAGAGATAGGGATGACATCATTCACGACTCACCACTTTATGGAATTTTTAATGGTAGACAATCGCTCCGCTTATCATGGAGTACTTGAGAGACCTGCTTTAAAGGAATAACGGGCCATCACACCTATCTACCACCTGTGCATGAAATTTCCAATGAAGAATGGTGTTGCCAAGGTAAGGGTGATAAAAAAAGTGCTAGGAAGTGCTACTCCAACTCTCTTAAAAAGTTGAACTTAGGGATATTAATGTCAGTCTAATGGACATTGATGAAGACGACGACCCTGAACAAGGGCAAAATTCTAAACAAGGAAATTACATCGAAATGGTAGATACCTTTGAAGATGAGGGTATTTTTGAAGTACAGTCAACCCCTAAAGAAGAATGAGTAACTGAAAAAGTTACTCATCTTAACGAACTGGATCTCCTCATAATTGATTGTGAACCACATACAGCTTCGGTCGAGGAATTGGAAAACTTAACAGTAGATTTTTGGGATCCTAAAAAGTCTTTGTTGGTCGAAAAAAACCTGCACCAGCCACTAAGGAAAAGCTGAAATGTTTTTACGTGGCAACTTAGACATATTTGCATGGAAGCATGAGGACATGGTTGGAATTGATCCAAAAATTACTTGCCATCACCCGAAGATCGATCCAAATGCTATCCCACACCAGTAGAAGAGAATAACGTTTAATCCAAAAAGATGAGTCCTTAAAAGATGAGATCAAGAAGTTGATTGGCAATCGCTTTATCCGATAATTGACCTATCCAAAGTAGGTATCAAACTCGTCCTAGTAAAGAAACACAATAGGAAATGGAGGGTATCTGTGGACTTTTCTAATCTTAACCAAGCATGCCCTAAGGACAACTTCCTACTACCATGGATAGATCAACTAGTCGATTCTACCGCTAGGCATGAGCTACTAAGCTTCATGGATGCCTACTCAGGCTACAACCAGATCCTAATGCATCCGACAGATGAAGAGCATACGTCTTTTATAACCAATATGGGTCTCTATTACTATAAGGTGATGCCCTTTGGGTTGAAAAACGTATGGGTCACGTATCAACAATTGGTTAATAAGATGTTTTCAGACTTTCTTGGAAGAACTATAGAGGTATATATGGATGGTTTGAGGACTGAGGACCATATTAAGCATCTCGATGAACCATTTCAAATACTCTGAAGATATAGGATGATGCCGAATCCTCTTAAATGTGCTTTTGGAGTAGCTTCAGGAAGTTTTCTAGGATACATGGTCAACCAAAGAGGAATTGAGGCCAACCCAAAAATAGATCAAAGGCTTGATCGAAATGAGGTCACCCCAGAAGCCCAAGGAATTACAAAGCCTGACTGGATGCATAACAGCTTTAAGTCACTTCGTCTTAAAAGCGACGGATAAATGTCTTCCATTCTTTAAAGTCTTGAAAGGGGAAAACAGATTCCAATGGACAGAGGAATGTGAGATAGCCTTACAGGCGCTAAAGAAACACTTAAGACATGCTCCCATCCTATCTAAACCCGAAGTTCAAGAACCTTTGCAGCTATACTTAGCAGTGACCACCGAAGCTATTAGCTTAGTACTTGTAAGAGAAGAAGAGGGACACCAATTACTGTGTACTATGTTAGTAAACCACTCTTTGAGGCAAAAACTTGCTACCCAGACATGGAGAAATTGGCTTTTTTCTGTCTCTCGTAACAGCTTCTCGCAAGTTAAAACCTTACTTTTAGGCACATGCCATACAAGTCTTAACCAACTTCCCACAGAAACAGGTGTTGCAAAAGTCCGATGCTTCAGAAAAAAATATTCAAATGGGTTGTAGAGGTCAGTGAGTTTGATATCGTCTTCCAAACAAGGATTGTTATTAAGGGACAAGACTTAGCAGATTTTGTAGCAAAGTTCACCCCTATTCTAGAAATGGAAGAAAAGATAGAACCTGGTGAACCCCCACCTGGAGCCTTTTTATTGATGGCTCCTAAGGAGACACTGGATCCGGAGCTGGAATGGTCCTAGTTAGTTTAGAAGGACATAAGCTCAATTGCATTGTGAGGTTTGATTTCAATGCCACCAATAACGTAACGAAATATGAGGCCCTCTTAGTAGGCCTCAGATTAGCCAGGGAGATGCAAATGAAAAAGGTTGGTCATCAGCAGTGATTTTCAGTTGGTGGTTAGCTGGGTCAATAACAATTTTTCAGGTGAAGATAAGAGCGTGACCGCCTATTTGAAATAAGTAATGGAGTTCGTCGCAACATTTTAAAAATTTGAATTGACGAGATCCCACGTCTGGAAAATGCCAATGTTAACACTCTTTCTAAATTGGTAAGTAGCAAGGATTTTGAACAACTTACTATTGTGCCATTGAGCACCTACCTAGACCCTCTACTTCTAGAGGTGAAAAGGTGATGTGAGTTGAAGATATCTCTTCTTGGATGAAGCCAATTATAGCATTCCTAAAAGATCAAGCTCTACCCTCCGACAAAGATGAAGATCAGAAGCTTGCCTAATTGGTACCAGGATTCTCCTTTAGTTACTCTTAAGGGAGAAGTTATGAGTTCGAATCCTACGGAACGCAACAGAAAGCCGTGAGGGGGTAAGTGGGCACAAGACCCACCCAAAGCGGACAGTACGTAAGTTCTAACGGCTTGGACGCAAGGTTTGGGTCATTACAAAAAATTGCTCAATTGGTACCAAGATTCCCCTTAAGTCTTCCATATGATGGAGGTCTTGAGTTCGAATCCTGGGGAACGCGAAGAATTTCGTGAGGGGGTAAGTGGGCACAGGCTTACCCAAAGCGGACAATATATTATGATATAATTGCAAGGTGATGTGCTATACAAACTAGGCTTCTCTTCGTCCTTACTCTGATGTATAAGCAGACAACAAGCCACCTTCGTCCTCTAAGAGATTCACAAAGGGATATGTGGCAATCACATGGGAGGCTAGTCATTAGCACGAAAGGTGTTAAGACAAGGGTATTATTGGCCTACGCTAAAAAAATGTACAACAGTTTGCGAGAATGTGCAATAAGTGTCAAAGCTTTGCAACAATTTAGAGGCAATCTTCTCAGGAGCTAAGTGTTGTTTCTAGCCCATGGTCGTTTGCCAAGTGGAGGATCAACCTTATGGGACCCCTACTGAAAGGATGGGGCGGTGTTAGCTTCGCAGTTGTCACCATTGATTATTTCACTAAATGGTTCGAAGCCAAATCCCCGGCCAAAATTACTGAGGCTAAGACTTCCACGTTTTTAAGAAAAAACTTCATATGTTGGTTTGGAATTCTCCATTCGATCGTCTCGAATAATGGGCGTCAATTTGACAATAAGAAGGTTAGGAGCTTATGTAAAGAATTAAGAATAAAAAAACACTTCTCTTCTCATCATCATCCATAGACATTTGGATAAGTGGATACTGTTAACAAAACCATCAAGTATACGCTTAAGAGGATATTGGATGTCGCTAAAGGGGTTTGGTTGATGAACTACCTCAAGTATTATGGGCCATCCGAACCACTAGCAGGATAGCTACGGGGAAAACTTCTTTCTCTATGGCTTACGGAGTTGAGGCTATGAGCTCAATCGAAGTGGGTCTCTCTTCTCCTCGTCACATACATTTCATCGAAATATCTAATGATGAATTGATAAGCTATGAATTGGACTTTCTGGAAGAAATGAGGAATGATTCTCAAGCATAATGGGCTACCTACCAGCGAAAAATGACTAGATACTACAATTCTAGGGTTAAGAAAATGTCATTTCGTTTGAATGATCTGGTGCTATGGAGGGTGTTTGATGTGATCCAAGCAACGAGTCCAAGGAAGCCGAGCCCCGACCGAGACTTGTTGTTTATCGAAGGAGGTCCGATGACACGATCAAGGGCAAAAAGGGTAAATCAAGCATTGGGGCTACTTGTGCAAGTAACAATGGACGATGCCATGATCTACACACAAAAATAGGCAAGTTTCATGTTGGGGTTGAGGTCGGAAACCAATTGGATCAACAAGATACAAGTGACCGAAGAGGGAGCCCAACCGGATTGCCTAAGCGACCGCTTAGAGTAAAAATCAAGCGGCCGCTCAACCACCAACCGAACTGCATAGGATGCCAAAGTTGCCTTCCAAGCGACCGCTTGGTTATAAATTTCAGCGAGTTTTCTATTTTTGGCGAGAATCATAGTTTCCTTAAAATTCTATCTTTTATTAATGTTTTACCATGTTTGGGGATTATGCACTAAATTCATAGGGTTTTTAGCCTTAGTATAAATAGTTATTTTATCATTATTGTAAGGACTTTTTGACATTTTATCAATCAAGTGAGATTATTGCTTTCAATCTTGTTCTTCTCAGAACACTGCGAACTTATCAAGATTTTCTTGTGACGTTCAACATCGAGTGCAGATCACAGGTTTTGTAATCAAGAGGTCTATCAAGCGTAGTTCTTGTTGGGTTGCTTGATTCAAAATTCTTGGTTGAATCTCTAAATCGGAATTATCTTTGGGTTTTCTTGGGTTTTCAATCTAGTTGCAGGGTTGCGTAGTGATCGTTGCTACGTGGTTCTCATCAGTTGATATCAGAGCAAGGCTCCAAAATAATTAAGGTTATATCTTTTGTTGCTTTGAGTCTTGTGTTTCTTTTCTTTCTTTGTTCTTCATGTTCTTGTGTCCAGTAAAAGTTCTTGAGTGTTTGATCCAAAAAAAAATTCAAAAAAATTCAAAAGTTGTTTCTGGACTATTTACAGGTCCGAATTAAGTCTCGTTTATTTTGCTGATTTTCTACTCAAATTCCCAAGAGTAAAATAAAAAATAAAATTCGAAAATTACAAAAAAAAAAGTATTTATTATTGTTACAGGAATTTCCAGCATCTTTAATTTTAATTTTTTGAGTAAAAAAAAAATATAAACAAAACTTCACTTCGAATCCTACACTTGTTACTTCTTGAGTTTTTGTTCCAAATTCACATAATTGGTCTTTGTTGAGTCTTTCTTCATCTTTTTTTTTTTCTTTCTTCTATCAAATTCGCGATCACACTCAGTTGGATACACGGGATTACATCTGTGAGTTCACCTTGTTCTTTGAAGATACTTGAGCGAAAGCATTGAGTGGTAAAAGGCAAGAGTGGTGAGATTAATAGAGGGTAAAAGCCAAAATTTGAGTGATACACGAGTGACGTTTGTGAGGCTACAATTCTTAAGGATTAAGATGTCAGATAGAGAAGGTTCAAATTCCATCGAGCAGCCGAATAAGAACTACATGGGAGATGATGCAATAAGGAGGTTCGAGAGGGTGCTTGGGGATGTGACTGAAAGGCTTGGTAGGTTAGAAGCGTCAGGATCGAATAGTCATAGGGGACACTCAAATACAAGGAGACCGGGTAGGAGAGAGTCTAGGAGGGAGTGGCATGATGGCTATGAATATGGTAGTGATTGGGATGAGGATGCATCTTTAGTAGGTGAACTGGGTAGAGTGAGAAACAAAGGTGGTAGGTTTGAACGAAGGGGTAGGAACAACTTTGGAGATGATTTCGATGGGAACATGAGTAGCATTAGGATGTCAATTCCACCATTTAAGGGAAGGAGTGATCCGGAGGCTTATTTAGAGTGGGAGAAAAAGGAAGAATTGATATTTGAGTGCCACAATTATTCGGAGGAAAAAAAGGTGAAAATGGCAATTCTTGAGTTTGTTGACTATGCCATAACATGGTGGGACCAAGTAGTTACATCTAGGCGGAGGAATCGAGAGCAAACGGTTAGCACTTGGGATGAGTTGAAACTTATTATGCGGAAGAGGTTTGTGTCTAGCCACTATTATAGGGAGTTGCATCAACGATTGCAAGGATTGTATCAGGGGTCGAAAAGTGTTGAGAATTATCATAAGGAGATGGAAATTTTGATGATCAGGGCTAATGTGGAGGAGGACCGGGAAGCCACCATGGCTCGTTTCTTGAATGGAATGAATAGGGAATTTTCTAACACTGTGGAATTGTAGCATTATGTGGAGATTGAGGATATGTTGCATGTGGCCATGAAAGTGGAAAAACAGTTGAAAGGGAAAGGGACAACTAGGCAACCGTTGGGCACTTCGGGTTCTAATCCAAATTGGAAACCGAGGTGGGATAACAGAGGAGATGGTGCTGTTTCAAAGGGGAAAGATGAAAGTGCTAGCCGACCCGTACCAAAATCAGATTCACAGCCAGCCCGAAATCGGGACATTCAGTGCTTCAAGTGCTTGGGAAAAGGACACATCTCTTCTCAGTGCTCAAACAAACGGACGATGATATTGCGCAATGAAGAGGTGGAGACTGAAGGCAAGGATGAATTTGAAGACATGCCTGAATTGGAGGACGTTAGTGATCATGGAGGCAAGGTGGAGTATGGAGTTGGAGGAGAATTACTGATTACAAGATGAGCTCTCAACACTCAAATCAAAACAGATGACTTGGAACAACAACGAGAAAACATATTCCATACACGATGTCACGTCAACAATAATGTATGTAGTATAGTAATTGGTGGGGTAGTTGTACAAACGTAGCTAGCACAACACTTGTGGAAAAATTGGGACTAACACTATTGAGACATCTTAGACCCTATAGGTTACAATGGTTAAATGATTGTGGGGACATTAAGGTGAATAAGAGGGTATTGATTAATTTTTCAATTGGTAGCTATCGGGATGAAATTATGTGTGATGTGGTACCTATGTATGCGGAGCATATTTTATTGGGTAGGCATGGCAATATGATAGGAAAGTTAGTCATGATGGGTACAAGAATTGGTATAGTTTTAGCAAGGACGGGAGGTCCATTACCCTTGCGCCATTAATACCGGCTCAAGTGTATGAAGACCAAATTAAATTGAAAAATGCGGAAGACGAGAGAGTGAAAAAGCTGGAAAATGTGAGAGAAGAAAGTGAGGTGGCTAGTAGTGGGAAAAAAAGAGTGGAGTCATATGAGAGAAAAGAAAGAGAGGTGTCTGAGAGGAGAGAAAGCCGAAAACTAATTTCTTTGCAAAGGGGAGTGAGTTGAGAAGAGCGGTAGAGGACAAAAGGCAAGTAATTTTAATAGTCTATAAGGAGTCCTTCCTCAATCTTGAGGAGTCTAACCCACCCTTCCCCAGTTTAGCTACATCATTACTGCAGAAATTTAACGATGTCTTCTCGGAGGACATGCCCAGTGGGTTACCACCCATTCGAGGCATTGAGCACCAGATTGATTTTGTCCCTGGAGCTGTGATTCCAAATCGACCAGGTTATTGAAGTAATCCCGAGGAGACAAAGGAGCTGCAAAAGCAAGTGGAGGAGTTGATGAGTAATGGGTATGTGCGGGAGAGTATGAGCCCATGTGCTGTTCCAGTGCTACTTGTGCCGAAGAAGGATGGAACATGGAGAATGTGTGTGGATTGCAGAGCCATCAACAATATAACGGTAAAGTATCGTCACCCTATCCCTAGGCTAGATGATATGTTGGATGAATTATATGGTGCTTACATATTTAGTAAAATTGATCTTAAAAGTGGATACCACCAAATTCGAATGAGGGAAGGTGACGAGTGGGAGACTGCATTTAAAACTAAATATGGCTTATATCAGTGGTTAGTAATGCCCTTTGGACTCACTAATGTACCGAGCACTTTCATGCGATTGATGAATCATGTTTTACGCGCTTTTATAGGTAAATTTGTTGTGTATTTTGATGACATCTTGATCTATAGTAAGGACCTAAATGAGCATGTAGAACACCTTAGGAGTGTACTTGTGGTCCTAAAGAAGGAACAACTTTATGGTAATTTTAAAAAGTGTACATTTTGCATGGAAAAGGTTGTTTTCCTAGGATTTGTGGTGGGTACTAATGGGGTTGAGGTAGATGAAGAGAAAATAAAGGCTATTAAAGAATGGCCAACACCGAAGAGCATAACTGAAGTTAGGAGTTTTCATGGTTTGCCTAGCTTCTATAGGCGTTTTGTAAAGGATTTTAGCACGATCACCACACCACTTACTGAGATTGTTAAAAAGAGTGTGGGTTTTCATTGGGGTGATGAACAAGAGCATGCATTCAACACAATTAAGGATAGGTTGTGTAAGGCACCAGTTTTGGCACTCCCTAATTTTGATACAGCTTTCGAGATTGAGTGTGATGCATCAGGAATAGGTATTGGAGCAGTTTTAATGCAGGATAAGCGGCCTATAGCTTACTTCAGTGAAAAGCTAAGTGGGGCAGCGCTCAATTACCCCACATATGACAAGGAACTATACTCACTTGTTCGAGCCTTGGAGACTTGGCAGCACTACTTATGGCCTAAGGAGTTTGTGATACACACAGACCATAAATCATTGAAACACTTGCGGGGTCAAGGTAAGTTGAATAAAAAGCACGTTAGATGGATGGAGTTTGTGGAGACATTCCCTTATGTCATCCGGTACAAGCAAGGTAAGGAAAACGTGGTGGCGGATGCATTGTCTCGAAGGTATGCGCTATTAACTTCTCTTGGTTCTAAATTACTTGGTTTCGAACATAAGAAGGACTTGTATGCTAGCGATTCAAATTTTTCAGACATTTATTCATCATGTATTAAAGGAGCTATAGATAAATTTTTTAAGCAGGATGGATATTTATTTCAGGAAAATAGGTTATGTGTCCCTAATTGTTCGATACGTGAAGTGTTGCTTAGAAAAGCACATAGTGGTAGATTGATAGGTCATTTTGGAGTGAAAGACTTTAGATATGGTAGGGGAATATTTTTATTGGCCTAGGATGAAAAGTGATGTTGAAAGGATATGTAGTCGCTGCATAACTTGTAAGCATGCTAAATCTAAGGTTTTACCTCAAGGTTTATACACACCATTACCTACACCTAGTGAACCTTAGGTTGATATTTCAATGGATTTTGTGTTGGGTTTACCTAGGACTAAGAAGGGTCGGGATTCCATTTTGTGGTGGTAGATAGGTTTAGTAAGATGGCACACTTCATTGCATGTCATAAAACCGATGACGCCACTAACATAGCGGAGTTATTCTTTAAGGAAATTGTGCGTTTACATGGGGTACCTAGGACTATAGTGTCAGATCGGGATGTTAAGTTCCTCAGTCATTTTTGACGAGTTTTATGGGGTAAGTTAGGCACCAAGCTTATGTATTCCAAAACTTGTCACCCACAAACCGATGGCCAAACTGACGTAGTGAATAGGACCATGACACAACTTTTGCGCATTGTGGTTCATAAGAATTTGAAGAGTTGGGATGAGTGTTTACCTTTCATAGAATTTGCATTTAATAAGGTCACGCATTCTACTACTTCATTTTCACCCTTCGAAGTTGTTTATGATTTTAACCCACTAACACCGTTGGATTTAGTACCTTTACCTGTGAATGAACGTGGTAGTTTAGATGGTACAAGAAAGGCAGAGTTGGTAAAGTCACTTCATCATAAGGTACGATTGCAAATTGAGAAGAAAAACAAACACTATGCTTCTCAGGCAAACAAAGGTCGAAGAAGCGTGATATTTGAAACTGGTGATTGGGTCTGGGTACATTTCAGAAAGGAGCACTTCCCGGAGCAGAGGAAATCAAAGTTGTAGCCACGAGGGGATGGTCCATTTCAGGTCTGGAGAAAGTCAACGACAACGCGTATAAATTGGATCTTCCAGGTGAGTATAATGTTTCGGCAACTTTTAATATGTCTGATCTCTCTCTTTACGATGTAGGTACAGATTCGAGGTCGAATCCTTTTGAAGAGGGAGGGGATGATGTGATCCAAGCAACGAGTCCAAGGAAGCCGAGCCCCGACCGAGACCCGTTGTTTATCGAATGAGGTCCGATGACGCGATCAAGGGCAAAAAGGGTAAATCAAGCATTGGGGCTACTTGTACAAGTAACAATGGACGATGTCATGATCTACACGCAAAAAGAGGCAAGTTTCATGTTGGGGTCGATGTCGAAAATCAATTGGATCAACAAGATACAAGTGACCGAAGAGGTAGCCCAACCGGATTGCCTAAGCGACCGCTTAGAGTAAAAACCAAGCGGCCGCTGAACCACCAACCGAACTACACAGGACGCCAAAGTTGCCTTCCAAGCGACCTCTTGGAATATAACCAAGCGACGCTTGGTTATAAATTTTAGCGAGTTTTCTATTTTTGGCGAGAATCCTAGTTTCCTTAAAATTCTATCTTTTATTGATGTTTTACCATGTTTGGGGATTATGCATGAAATTCATAGGGTTTTTTAGCCTTAGTATAAATAGTTATTTTATCAATATTGTAAAGACCTTTTGACATTTTATCAATCAAGTGAGATTATTGCTTTCAATCTTGTTCTTCTTAGAACACTGCGAACTTATCAAGATTTTCTTGTGACGTTCAACATCGAGTGCAGATCACGGGTTTTGTAATCAAGAGGTCTATCAAGCGTCGTTCTTGTTGGGTTGCTTGATTCAACATTCTTGGTTGAATTTCTAAATCAGAATTATCTTTGGGCTTTCTTGGGTTTTCAATCTAGTTACGGGGTTGCGTAGTGATCGTTGCTACGTGGTTCTCATCAGTGTTTCTATCTACTAAAGAGCCAAGAGCAGGAAACATTGGCCCTAATTGGAAGGGTCCATATCGCATTAGGGAAGAAACATGAAAAGGTAAAAACTCATCCATAAAACGCAGAACATCTACCAAAGTACTACCAGTGAAAATGTAAATAAATTATATGAATGGTTTGTTACAATTAAATGAAAGTTTGCTTTAGTTAAAATCTTTGTTGTAAAATAAAAAAATGCCTCCCATTAACAAAAGTTAAGGAAGAAGCCTCGGCATAGACGAATTTTCCCTATTCGGGAATGTGTGGACACTTCAGCGACGAGCTGAATCCAAAAATGGATCATCTCATAATTAAAAAATGGACTATGCATTCCCTTAGCAACAAAAGTTACTAAGGAGGCCTTAGCTTGGGTGAACTGCTCGATCCTATGCTCAGGAAAATTAATTAAAGACGCGAACTTCCAACGCTTGTACAAAAAAGAGAATATAAACAAGTTTCGAATAACAAAGCAAAGCATGCAAGGCAATGGAATTATAAATAAAAATACGGTGAAAACAATAAGTGACGAAAAAAAAAAAATTCTTTCATTCATTAACAAATTATTACGATTGTAGGCTTCTAAGCCATTTACAAAATGCAAAAAGAAAATATTACAAGTCCTATCTACTAAGTTGGAGGGGAACAATGAGGAACAAAGCGCATTATCGCATTGGTAGCCACAGTTTCTGAAGCCTCTTTATCTTGATCAGCCTCGTCTTCGATTTTGATCACGTGACTACCCTCTGCTGGAGTTTGAGTCTCTTCATTCCCCTCTTCCAGAAATTCTGACTTCAACTCAGAGGTGTTGAAGGTTTGGTAGTTCAACTCAATCCACTCCGTCACCTCGGTATAGGCATACCTCCGCCAATACTTAGCAAAGCTTTGGTATCCCTTCGTTACATTGAAGTTAGCGATGTAGAGTTTTTTTAGCTTTATTGCCAGCAGATGTGCCACCATCATCGCCGTCTCCACTTTCCTAGTCAAGCCAAATACTCTTAAGCTATAGTCCCCCATCTGATACTTCATCATAGCATTCTCTTTATTAGCCTTTTCTAGGGCCTCTATAGCTAACTTCTGATGTGAGTCAGAAGTCTCCACTCACTTCGTCATAGCGACAACTTCCCTTTGAGATAAGTGGACCTTTTTTTCAAAGTTTTCAAATTCCGCAAAGATAGTAGTGAGCTTTACAGACTCTTCAAGTTGCTGCTTCTTCAGAGCTTCTACCTTTGCTGTAGCTTTCTTAGCCACTTCCTCAGCCCTGGAGACCTTATTGGCATTAACTTTATTTTTACTCTGAAGGTTTTTAAAGAAGACTCCACCTCTATGGCTATGCCAAACACTCTACTCGCCTGGCTCACCATTGTGGTAAAGACGTCCACCGGTTCACTGGACTCAATGAAGGACTAGTAACGATCGGTCCAGAACATGTAGAAAGTGGATGTTTTAGTTTAGACCACTGGAAATAGCATCGATAGAACCTATGCAGCTAGCTCATCGCTTCGTTAAGAAACTGAGAGTTTAAAGTAAAGGGCTACTTCCGACGTAGTGGACCCACTTGAAGCCCTCGTCCTCTTAGAAGAGTCTTGCCTTGGGAGTTCCACAACAGTCGGCCTCTTCTGAGCCACCTTGACCGCAGCAATGGAGGCTGTCATCAGCTTTTCCCTCACTGGGACTTTAGAATGAGGCGGTAGGCTGGCCATTGACCCACCTTCTCTGGTGAGAGAAAACTTTTGCTTCTTTTTGGGGACCTCTTCTACCTTATTTTTCCCTTTGTCCTTCACGGGAGGTTACTCATCTCCTTTACGACTAGCTGTCTCTTAGATAATCCTCCCCACCACCAATTTGGCTGCAATAGATGAAGGCTTAATGAAGGTGGCAGCGATGATAGTGTCCATGTCAGGAGTGGGGCATCTCATCTTCTCAAAATTTTCTGCAAAATGAAGTGGAAAGTCATAAGTTGGGCAAGTTAATAGAATGGTTATCTCAAGTGAAGAGATGATTTACCTCTTCGAGCCATTAAACTAAATTCTTCAAAGAATAGCTTGGAGTTGATTAAACGATAAAACTCCCTTATAGACAAGCAAAGCAAGTAGATGTCTTCAACCACACCCCACTCAACCTCGGACAACTCGAAAAGATCAACCGATTATATACAATAAGAAAGAGGGTTAGAATGAAAGTTAAAAATTAGCTAAATTAATTATCAAGTCAAAGTCCAACAAAAGGTGCAACTCACGAGCTTCTGAGTATAAAGAATTGTCGCATGGGGAACGGTGTCACCATTACACACTTGTCACTTTCCCATCACCCAAGACTGTATCTTTACACCATTTGATAGAGGAATGAAGTCCTATGACGAATGAGTAGTGCGATCTCCACGAACATAGTGAGTACCAACCCTTGGAGACCCCTTTTCCTAAAGTCCTAGGTTAAAAGATGGACGAGAAAACGTAAAGGGACATGTCCTCATCCAGGGAGGTCGTCTTCCACAAGAAGTAGGTTCCCACTAAATGGGCCCAAGAATTAGGGATAAGTTGGGTGGGAGCCAGCCCATACAACCTCATGATGGCTCTAAAAAAGGGATGAAAATGCAGACGAAAACTTGTCTTCAAAAGAAACTCACTAATGGCGACACAACCCTGCCTAGGAAAGCAGACTTCTTTCTTAAATTAACTAAGTGGGACACAGTTACAATAGATAGGATATTGGTTGCCTCCCAAACAACCTCCTCACCTACCCCACCCTCCCTAGGAGGTAAAGCATTCTCTCCAACCGTAATGTCTCGAATAAGGTCGACTATGCTTGTTGGGGTAGCCTCCATATCAGACGCTACCTGGCTAATGTCTAAATCTCCCTTAGAAGGTAAAACCATTAGATAAAATATTTGAATACTTAAAAATATCACACAAAACGAAAGTGCATGAAAATATCTGGAAATCGCAAAAGGAGTTGAAGAACAGATTAGAGAACAAGAAGAACAGAGAAAAAAATTCAAATTCTGTGATCAATGAAGGCAAAATTGATTTCTGCCCTAAGTTACTGCCATAGTTATCAGAACTGGACCGGACCGGACCGGCCGGTTAGAACCGAAAATCGTCGAACCAGACCATGGTCCGGTCCGAGCTAAGTAAAATTGGTAGAAAGAAGTGGCCCGTTAAAAGCCCAAGGAAACCGCCAGACCCGGATATAATCGCTGGTCCATTTTCCATATAACCCGCCCGGTCCATTAACGATCACATCTCCTTCACAAACCAGAGACACACAGACGGAATTGAAGCCCTATTGCCCTACCGTAGAAGAGCAGCCGGTCAGCAGTTGCAATTTCTCTCCCAAAAATCCAAAGCTTCGAATTTCAAGTCGTATTAGATGGAAGAAGAAGATGTAAGTTCTAATTTTATGATTTTATTTGTACATTTGAACCTTTTGTCCTCAATTTTTTGCCGTAGAGATTACTGGAAATTTGGGAAATCACGCATATTGGTCTGAAATCACGCATATTGTTGATGTTTACATATTGACATTGTTCACGTGAGAATAATCTGCATCCTGAGGTTCTTCACCATTGGAGTGGTCTGATTTATAGTCATTCTCACACATTAGAACCTTCTTCAAAGTTCGGTCGACTAAGGAAATTAATGAGCACCTGACTGCTATTAGTGAGCGTGACTGATAATATTCTGCTATAAAAAATTTCAGCAACTCCTTTATTTCATGGTGGGTAAGATAGACAAATTAGTTTGTTTTGCATATGTTTGGACTTTGCAGTTTCTGTCTTTATATCATTCTCCATCAAATTCTGTTGACACCAATTACCCATTTGCTTAATTTAGGGAAACATATTAAAATGTGTTTTAGTGTTCTTGATCTGTGCACAAATTCCAGCCCATTAGGAACCAGCTGTAGTAGCAAAGAAAATCTTCAGTAAGTTATGAATATGATGTGAAGTTTTCAACCTATTAACTCGAGTAACAAGTTGGTCTTTAACCTTCAGTAAGTTATGAATATGATGTGAAGCCATTCATGTGGCAAAAAGTGAGATGGAACGTAGATTTCAAAGAAGGAAGAATAGAATAGCTCCTTATTTGCAAATTATTCAGAGTCGATGGGATAGACAATTGCGGAAGAATCTTCATGCCGCTGGGTATTGGTTAAATCCGTGTTTCCAATACAATAATCCTGATATGGATAACCATAAACAAACTATTTCAGGACTTTTAGATGTAATCGAGAGATATGCTTATGGTCAACCTGATTTAATAACCAAATTGACTAGTGAAATGAGGCTATTTAGGCAAGCACATGGTGACTTCGGACGTGTATCTGCTGTAGCTGATCGTCGTAAAATGGTTCCTGGTAAAGATGTCTATTTTAGTAATGTTATTTTGCTTTCTTTTGATTTCAGTTTATATAACATTAAAACATGTCTATTTTATTTTCTCTTTATTTTGGTACAGATGAATGGTGGATGTGTTATGGTAGCAGTGCACCAAATCTACAAACACTTGCAATTCGAGTATTAAGTCAAACATGTAGTTCTTCAGGTTGTGAGAGAAATTGGAGTATGTTCGAACATATTCATTCTAAAAAGAGAAATAGACTCGAACACCAAAGGCTTAATGACCTTGTTTATGTTCACTACAATTTACGATTGCAACAACGGTAATATTATTTTGCTTTCTTTTATTACAATTATATTTTGATTACTTATCAATTGGATAATAAACTTGGTTTAGGAATTATTTCAAGACTCGAAATTATGATCCTATTGACTTTGAAAGATTTGGCACTTATGACAATTGGGTGTTAGAGGAGGAGCCACCGAATTTGGTAGATGAAGAGTTGGAGACGTTTCGTCGTGATTTGGGTGCATGCTCCATACAAAATGATAAAAATGATGGTAATTGTTTGATTTATACTATTGTCCCCTCATTTGAGGAAGTACAAATGCTGTAACGTTCAAATTTGAAACTATTTTCAGATGAATTACATTTTGTTGATCTTGATCTGGATTTTGATGAAAATGATGGCAACGGAAATGATAATAGAAGTGATACAAACAATGGAATCGCGGATTTTAGTATGATTGAGACTCCATCATTGGTACAAGGCGAGGGAATTGAAGAATTTATGTCCGAGACCCCTGCATGGATGCGCTCAAACTCTTCTTGATCGAGGAGATATTGACTTCTTTCAAATAATTTACTTTGTTAACATGATCTTTATCCACGTTTAACTTTTGATTGATGGTTTTACTTTTGCAAGAATATTTCTAAAGTATATGAAGCTATCTTGTTGAACTTCGCCATATAAAGTATATTTTTTTTATATGATTGATTGTTGTTTTTATTGTTTGAAATCCATAGTTCACTATATATGATCTAGAATTTGTGAAATTGGGATACAAATTGATAGTTAACAAAACAATATGAGGTTAATTTAGTTATTAGTAGAAAATAGAAAAAAATTTCATTCAACAAAAATAGTTAATAATATTTTTAACATGAATTGACCCGCCGGTTGAACCACCGAGTCACCGGTTGAACTACTGACCCGATGACCCACTGCATTGTCAGGGTCGGCATCCGGTCCGGTTCTGACAACTATGGTTACTGCCTTTTATAGGGAAGATGCACTTAACATGAATTGTTGGATGTTGATCCGGATCATCTAGCCGTTCGTTTGAAATTTAAATTTGAACCATCCACCACATTTGCCATTTCGCCTTCTATAGCCCAGATTAGGGCGTCGGTAACACGCGCTCCAAAGTGTTTGAACAACTAAGAACATGCCCATGATAGCCATCATCACTTATTAAATGCAGTAACGGTTGCATGTGTGGAAAACTGATCAGCTTCAACTGCCTTTTCTGGAAAATGCAGAAGACAACAAATCATTTTAGCACAATAATCAATGATGCCTCGTATTCTGAAGTGCTTCAACTAGCACCTCCTCAAAATTATTATCCTACAGCTTCGGTCAAGTTGGCGAAGCATACCACCTCGGTAGGAATTTGCTAATAAAATAACAAACATCTTAAGCCAAAGTGGACCTCAGCCCTGCTTCAATTTCAGTATGAACACAAACCTTGATACACAGCTTCGACAAATGATCTTTATAAGTACTTCAAACTATTTATCATAAATTATATTTTCAAATTCAAGTTCTTATATAAATATTTACAATTAGACTTGGGGACTATATCTTGGATGGTTAAAATCACTCCTCCAACAAAAGTTTTATGACATAAGTCCATGCACTACATGAATGATCATACACAGACTTGGAGGATTATTGTTATGTCTCATATTCGAGGCTCCTAGCAAAGACCATGTTAAAGCCATGTGCGAAAGCAACATGAAGACATATGGCAGTCAACAAACAGTTTTGTCTCGCGTCGTAAAGTATCTCCCACATTCATTATCGTCGTTCAACCCCAATCGTATCTCCGGTCAAAATGTGCCGAAATTTGCTTGTGTGGACGCGAGTGTGCCCGACATCTGTTGTCCACGTGGCCATTGCAGAAAACGGGGTCAACAACTCTTACCTTTGAGATCGTCATCATTTGGCTTGGGACCTAGAATGGTACCCAAATTGGATGATGCCCAAGTGGGAGAATGGACCACAATGTCAATTTAGGGATGACGACATATCAGACTTGCCTTTTCCTCTGAGGCTTTTCTCTTGCTGCTTCTGTCAATATGGATTTTTTTTCCTCTTTTGGCCACTTTTAAAGAACTTATCTTTTGCCTAAATCCATAGAGGATGAATTAAGTTTGCGTGACTTTAAAAAATTAAATAGAAGACAATAAAATGGTGTTGAGCTTATATAGGAGTTTACTACTCGTACATCAAAATGATACATGAGTGGTTACCAAAAATGATATGAAAGGAAAAAAATTGGATGAAAAAGATTATTGTGTTTTAAACTGGCAAATGATACAATGACATGTAGCATTATGTAATCCCTTATTTAAATCTTAATGTACATGTAGCAAGATCCGATTATCTAAGGCTACGATGTCGGGGTTTACTATAGGAATGATAATCTGTGAACCCCTTAACTAACCAAAAATCTTACTTAAAATTTTACCTTGCTTATACCACTCCTTTCTTAGTCACTCACCCATTGTAGCTACAAAAAAGTTGGTATCATTGATTAGGTATTGCATGTAGCACTGTTAACAAGTCGAGTTGAGCTGGCTTACAAGCCAAGGCTTGGCAATAAAAAAAGAAGGCTCGGCAAAAAAGATTCGACTCGGGGTTTTGATTTAAAATCCTGAAATTTAAAAATTCTTTTAACAATAAACTGGTAGCTTCGTTTCTACCTATTTACACATACATCTATATGTAAACAGTGTGTAGGTGCCCGCAAGCATTCAGGCAACTTGTAGCTTGTAGCTGCCTGCTTTTGCAAACAATGTGGCCAATGTTCACAGGCCATTTTGGCCAACTGTAGCCAAATGGGCTAGCTCAAGCTCGGGCCAATGCCCAAAAATAAGGCTCAGTCTGAGCTTGGCTCAATCCCATCTCAGCTTAAGGCTTTTTCGATCCCAGTCACGAGCCATCCGACCAGACGAGTCAAATTGACATACCTAGTTGCACAATTTCTCTTCCCTCTTTAGCATATGAGTAGTTTTCACTCTCTCTCTCTTGTTGTCAGGTCCAACTCAATAAAGATATGACTTGCAAAGGAGGAATGAAGACATTATTATCCAAGATAAAATTTTCTTAACTATTCGTTAAGGGCCAAAGACATTTACATATGATTTGGTAAAAAAAAGGTATCATAAGTCCCTCTATGTTATCTAGATCAAATTGTCATTCACCTCTGTTAAAAAAAATCCTTCCAGAAGAGAATCTACCTTCGTAGATTATAACACTAGTGTAGTACCATCTTTATTAAATAAGTATAGAAAGCTTAACTCCTTAATAAACAACTTATGGTTTCCTAACTTATCCCACAAGAGTAAGCACTGATATAAAGTCCTCTAACCCTTTAGAAAAACTCGTTGCCGATTTTATATCCCACAAATATACGGATCATAATAGGTAGTAAAGTAGACTTAGAGTTTATATATCGCTTACACGAGGGCTACCATCTAACCGTAGGTTAAATTATTCCTAAATTCAATTTGATTGAGAACAAATCGTAGTTGTTTTCTTTTTGTAATTTTTTATTTAAATGTAGTAAAGCAATAAAAAGATTATTTTTTATATGATGGTTTAAATTGTAGGATTCACGAGTTCACCATACCTATCACCTTATTCTCAATTACCAACTTTTATAACAATTGATTATGTCTACCTGGTCGAATTTTTCTAACGTATTTAATTTATCTCTCTCGAGTTCAAATTGATTTTATTTAACCAAATCAATTATATATCACTATGTGAATTTGAATACATCTTAGTTAAAGACACAAAATAGTTAAGAATCCATGTAACGATTGTTTTAACTAGAAAATGTATCTATAAGCTTTTATACTTGTTCTCGAATTTTACTACGTGATCTAAACAATAATTTGCCTCCCGGCCTAATTATCGCTCACAAAATCAATGAATTAGTGATCAATTAATCAAAGCATAAAGAATATAAGTAAAACTAATTTACTACATGAATTAGATATTTACAACTTTTTTTTAATTAAAAATAAGGTTCAAAACTATGTTACAATCATTCATCATAATAATTAATTAAATAATTAACACATCAGGGAAGGAGAATAAAACAAGAAAGAATTAAAGTACATCACCGGATTTAAAGAAAAATGGAGAAAAGGACCAAGATTTTGCCTTCTTATTGTAAAATCTTGTAACCTTGGCTTCTTTATTGATTTATTGATTTTTCCCTCCTTTTGAGCTTGTATAATATTGTATAATGAATCCTCCAAGCCTCGGCAAGAATATATGTATCTAACGAAATCCTACAAGCCTTCTTTAATTGTTAAACTATGTTATGTATTTATAAAATAAGATTTAGGCAAAACTTCTGTTCAAATTGATGTCCATCAAAAGTTTGAGAAGAAAAAAGAAACAAATCACTTTTTCAATTGAACTCCTTTCTCTCATGTGATTTTAGTCCTTCATCTTCTAATATTTGTAATTAAGTCATCTTCATTCTATAATCATTATAGTTGACCCAAGGTAATTTTCAAAAGTTTGCAATTTAGTCCCCAAACTTTCTAATTATCGAAATTAACTCCTGAAAATTATGATTTTTTATTGAAAGCTCCATTAATACTTTCAAATGATGTCTTGCAATTCGATCAATCTTTAATTGCTACAAATTAACTCCAATTATGCTCCAAATAGTCTCTTTTTACGTAAATTGTATTCAAGTTGGAATTTTTTTACAATTAATATATAAATAAATAAGAATAAAAGTTTGAATAAGCATATAGAATAAATACAACTAGGTTGGGAAGATTTTCCAAGTCATTAATAATTTCCTAATAATGGTAGAAAGGCAACCTCAGTGCTGCACCCTCGATGGCCTGGTTTTGAGCCAGACAACCTTCTAGAAGGTCATTAGCCATGTCTCTCTAATGAGTTTACAAAACTCTATGTTATAAGGTATTGGTAGGTTATATCCCACTCGACTATCTTTTTACTGCTGGTCTTGAGAGTTATACCCCTACACTGCCATTTAGCATCATTACTATGACCCGATCTACCTTCAACTCTAATTGACCTGAGTAGCTGACCTCTTTACCTCTCTCGAAACTTTTCCTAATCTCTTCTCACTTTGAAGGAGACCTGTTGAATGTTGACATTTTTACTGTTAACATATTGTATTTTTTGTAATCATCATTACCGGATTTTCAGGAACAAGTTGGTAGTGTATTTTGAAATAAAGACCATATGTGGTATGGTGTAAAAGCTATCATTGATAGATGTCTTACAATAGGTGAAGTATGGTAGATGTCTTGTACTTTTAAATTACTTTGTAATGTCTATTTAATATCAATGAAGAAGGCAGGAAGCATGTTCTTCTTGTTCACAATTTATTTTTCTCATTTTTCTGCTCTTACCGGAATGCTCAGCAAATACCGGTAAGTTCTGTCTAAAATCGGTAAATTAACAAGTTTTAACCTATATATGGTATGTTAAGCTAATATCGGGTAAGTTCACTAAGCCCATATCCGATAAGCCATTCAATATCGGTAAGTTTAAGAACTGAAGGGAAAACACCAGTAAGCAAGTGTGAGTTGAAAAGATGGAATCAACAAACTTCTCAGCACCTCTATCTACAGCCTTCAATGGTGAAAATTACAACTTCTGGGCTATAAAGATGAATGCATATCTCAAGGCCTATGATCTTTGGGAGATAACGGAGACAGGTATTAAACCTCCACTGTTAAGAGCAAACCCCACAGTTGCACAAATCAAACAACATAGTGAAGATGTTGCTAAGAAGTTCAAGGCTCTCTCTTGCATATAGTCTGTTATCTCAGATGCTATTTTCACAAGGATAATGACTTGTGAAATGGCAAAAGAGGAAATGGCAAAAGAGGCCTGAGATAGACTCAAGGAGGAATTCCAAGGAAATGAGAGAACAAGACAGATACAAGTACTAAATCTGAGAAGGGAGTTTGAGAACTTGAGAATGAAGGAAACTGAGGTGATGAATGACTTTGCAGACAGACTCATGAAGGTTGTAAATCAAATTAGGCTTTTGGGAGATGATCTGCCAAACAAAAGAGTAGTGGAGAAGGTTCTGAACAGCCTACCAGAGAAGTTTGAAGCCAAGATATCATCTCTTGAAGATTCAAGAGATCTGTCAACAATCACCTTGGCTGAACTGGTTAGTGCCTACAAGCAACCGAACAAAGAAGGTTGATGAGAAATGAAGAACAATCAGAAGGAGCCCTGTTTTTTAAAGGAAAGTACAAAGCTCAAACAAGCTTTGGTGCTAAGAAATCTTTTGCAAAAAAGAAAGAAGCTGAAGACAGCAGCAGGTCAGAAAATAAAGAGGATAAGTTTGCACATTGTCCTCATTGTAAAAGGAAGGGTCATTCACCTAAATGGTGTTGATATAGACCTGATGTTCAGTGCAGAGGTTGCAAACAATTTGGTCATATGGAGAAGATTTGCGAAAATAGAAAAGGAAAACAGACATAACAACAGGTAAAAATGGCAGAAAATCAGGAGGAAATGTTTGAGGAGCATTTGTTCTCTGCTATCAAGGCCTGTAGCAATGTTGAAACTTGGTTATTGGATAGTGGTTGCACACACCACATGACTGCAACTCCAGCATCTTTGTTGATTTAAACGAAGCCTACAGATCCAGAGTTAAAGTGGGAAATGGAGAATTTGTTGATGTGAAAAGGATTGGACTGATTGATGTTCAAATTCAACATGTATCAAACACATATCTGATGTTCTATATGTGCCTGATATTGATCAAAATTTAGTTAGTATAGGGCAATTGCTAGAGAAAAATCATAGCTTGATGTTTAAAAATAAAGCCTGCACTATACTAGATAGAAATGGACAGGAGTTAATGAAAATTCAAATGAAGAATAGAAGCTTTCCTATAGATTAGAAAAATATCACTACACATGCATGCTTAACTGAAGAAAATGAGTCTTTTTTATGATATAGACGATTTGGTCATGTTAGCCTTACTTCACTTAGGCAAATGTGACTTAAATCAGTGATGATGCCTGTGTTTGTGATGTTTGTCAACTTGGTAAGCAAACAAGGTTACCATTTCCTAAAAATCAGTCAAGGAGGGCTACAACTAAGCTAGAATTGGTGCATTCAGATATTTGTGGACCAATGAGAACTACTACATTTAATGGCAGCATGTACTTCATCATCTTCATTGATGATTTCTCTAGAATGTGTTGGGTTTATTTTCTAAAAGCTAAGTCTGAGACTGCAGTTAAGTTCCAAACATTCAAAAACATGGTAGAGAACGAAAGTGTTTGCAAAATCAAGGCAATGAGGACTGATAATGGATCTGAGTATAGTTGCAGACAATTTGATGATTTCTGTAATGCTGAGGGTGTTAATCATCAGTTAACCATTCCTTATACCCCTCAACAGAATGGTGTAAGTGAAAGGAAAAACAGAACGGTGATGGAGATTGCTAGGTGCTTATTGATTGAGAAGAAAGTACCTAAGGAATTCTAGGCTGAAGCAGTCAACACTGTTGTCTATTTACTCAATCGACTGCCAACAAAGTCTTTGGAAAAAAAGGCACCATATGAGACTTGGTATGAAGCTAAACTTGAAGTCTCACACTTAAAGGTGTTTGGGAGTGTGTGCTACACTCATATTCCTGATGCAAAGAGGGATAAACTCAGTGATAAAGCTGAAGTTGGAATACTTGTTAGCTATTGTAACAATGCAAAAGGTTATAGAGTGTTCAATCCTCAGTTGAGAAAGATCATCTCAAGCAGAGATATTAAGGTAGATGAAAATGTCACATGGAATTGGGATGAAAACTCACTAGCCAAAAAGAAAATCAGTAATGTGGTCTCACAAAAGTCAGATGAAGAAAGAGATGAGGGTGAATTGGTACATGATGATGATAATGATTCAGGATCAGATGATAGCAGGGTGAAAATGATGCCTCTAGCAAATGTCTATGCTAGATGTAATTCTACAATTGTGGAACCTGAAAACTTTGCTGAAGCTTCAAAATCATCTAAGTGGATGGCTGCAATGGAGGAAGAAATGTTGATGATAGAAAAGAATGACACCTGAGAATTGGCTGATAGACCTCAGAATAAGCAAGTAATTGGGTTTAAGTGGGTGTACAAAACAAAACTAAACCCTGATGGATCAGTCAACAAGCTGAAAGCAAAGTTGGTTGTCAAGGGATATGCACAGCAATATAAAGTAGATTTCACTGATACCTTTGTCCCAGTTGCAAGGTATGAAACAATACGATTGCTGATAGCAATGGCAGCCCAGAAAGGATGAAAAGTCTTTCAATTAGATGTAAAATTTGCATTTCTGAATGGCTATTTAAATGAAGAAATTTTCATTGAACAGCCTAAAAGTTTTGTAACTTATAGAATGGAGGAAAAAGTTTATCTTTTAAAGAAGGCATTGTATGGATTAAGGAAATCTCCAAGAGCTTGGTACAACAGGATTGATCAGCATCTAATCGGTCTTAGCTTTGATAAAAGTGTAAATGAACAGACTCTTTATGTAAAGGAGGAGAAAAAGAACCTGGTAATCATATCTTTATATGTGAATGACTTATTGATTACATGTAGTAACGTTGCATTGATCGAAGGAGTTATGGCTGATTTAAAGAGAGCTTTTGAAATGATAGACTTGGGATAAATGCAATACTTTCTGGGAATGTAGATTAATCTATTAGATCAAGGGATTTTTATATGCCAGAAGAAGTATGCTAAGGAAATCCTGAAGAAGTTTAGTATGGAGAATTGTAAATTGGTAGCAACTCTTTTAATTCAGAATGCAAGTCTGGTGAAGAATGATGATGCCAAGAAAATAGATGTCAATGTATATAGAAACATTATTGGAAGCCTGCTCTATCTCATAGCAACTAGACCTGACTTGACTTATGCTGCAAATATCCTTTCCAGATTCTGAGAAGAGCCTAGTGAATTGCATTTCCAGGCAGCTAAAAGAGTCTTGAGATATGTTAAAGGAACAGAGGACTTTGGAATCTGGTTTAGAAAATCAGAAGAATGGAAGTTAACTGGTTATACAGACAGTGATTGGGCTGGTAGTCCAGATGATATGAAGAGCACTTCAGGATATATATTCTATGTTGGATCTAGCATCATTTGTTGGAATTCATCAAAGCAAAAAATAGTAGCTCAGTTGACTGTAGAAGCTGAATACATTGCTACATCAGAAGCCACCAACCAAGTTGTTTGGTTAAGAAAAGTGATGGAAGACTTAAAGTATAAAGCAGATGAAGATACCATCATATTTTGTGACAACCAGAGTGCAACAGCTATGGTTAGGAATCTAGTGTTCCATGGTCGAACTAACATATCAAGATTAAATATCATGCAATCAGGGAGGCACAAGAAAGAAAGGAAATTGAATTGGTACACTGCAGATCAGATGAGCAATTAGCTGATATTCTGACTAAGTTATTGGGGAAAGGAAAGTTTGAAACACAGAGATCTTCTTGGTGTTTCCAGGAAAAATGTCAAGGAGGAATGTTGAATGTTGATATTTTTACTGTTAACATATTGTATTTTTTGTAATCATCATTACCAGATTTTCAGGAACAAGTTGGTAGTGTATTTTGAAGTAAAGACCATATGTGGTATGGTGTAAAAGCTATCATTGATAGATGTTTTGCAATAGGTGAAGTATGGTAGATGTCTTGTACTTTTAAATTACTTTTTAATGTCTATTTAATATCAATGAAGAAGGCAGGAAGCATGCTCTTCTTGTTCCCAATTTATTTTTCTCATTTTTTTGCTCTTATCGGAATGCTCAGCAAATACCGGTAAGTTCTGTCTAAAATCGGTAAGTTAACAAGCTTTAACCTATATACGGTATGCTAAGCTAATATCGGGTAAGTTCACTAAGCCCATATCCGATAAGCCATTCATTACTGGTAAGTTTAAGAACTGATTTCCAGTATGTCAAAATTCAATCCCGTAAGCTCATACCAGTATTCTATTTAAGTCAATAACCTTTCAGCCCTAATAAAAAAAGGTTTGGGCTATGGATTTCTTCCCCATTAGAACTGTCAATCTCCTCAATGAAGAGGACCACAAAATTTTCCTAACCATTCTCTTGTGATTGGCATTGCAACTATTCTTCCTCAGAATCAATTTTTTTGAGAAGGAGAAAGACAAAAAAGAAGAAGAATGGAAAAGGCAGAAAATGAGATGCGAAAGGGGATGAAATAAAGTGATAATATCTTTGGAAGACTTGGATGATGATATCAAGATGGCTGGAGATCACATATGGCAGAAGTTTGCCGTAGAGATTGTTAGAAAAGGAGGGTAGCAATACCTTAAATAATAAAGAGGAGAAGGGATAAAAAATTGTACTTAAAGAAGATGAAGGCCGAGTTCACACAATTTGAAACGTACATTCTCTTGACCTCATTTTCTATTAGGGTGACGTGGATAAGAGATATATGACCCACTCATGTACACGTAAGTGACTTTCAGTACATATGAACACGATGCTAGTCGATAATACTCCATGTTTAGACATGGAAGAAACTTTATAACACAAGACAAATATGTTCGGGCTCCGACAATATATTTTGAGTGCGATTATATGATAATAACTAATCGTCAACATCTTGACTAAAGCTAGATAATCTTAACACAAGCAAAACAAGTGTACATAGATCAGCCAGTGAGAAGACAATGAATAGCTTCAAGTAGTTAAAATTGCATCAGCCTTTAAATGATATAAGTAAATACAAGTAAGAGGTATTTATAGTGTTCCACATGAAATTGTGTCCATTGGATGAAGATACTTGTGGCCTCATCTTTTTAACGGAAGCATCTAATCATAAACATTCATTTAAACTTACTAGCATGTGGCATATTTAATGCTCTTGCAGGGAGCAACCAACCTACAACTTAAACTGATAAGTGATGTGATCCAGGGTAGGCTCTAGGCAATCGAGAGTGCAATGTTCACTGAGAAGAGATTAAGGGCGCGTTCGAGCCAATTTGGGGTCAATAATGTCTCACAAATCCATGGTTCGAGCTATGGAGTTCAAATGTGTAAAGTTAACGAGTCAAGTGTTATAAAGGGATCGAGGGCCGGAACCATTTAGAGCAACTTGATTCCAGCATCTAAAGAGGGAGTCGGGTCACAACACTATGCAACCACATAGTGTTAAAGCCGTGCGATCGCATAGGGACTTACCAAGAATACAAAGGCAGAATTTGAAGCTTCTATGCGATCGCATAGAAGGAATTTTGAGCGAATCTTTCCTCTTTTTTTTCGCGAATTTTCTTATTTTTTTAGAATCCTAGTTTAGGTAAAATTCTTATAATATTTAATTAATATACTCCATTTCTAACTAGGGTTTTAGGCTTAGTATAAATAGGCTTTATTTTCTTCATTGTATTTTAGACTTTTTGATATTTCTGAGATTAATACAAGGGGTTGTTTGCTTCCATTTTTCTCGTTCTTCATTGAACAATACAAACTTATCAAGAAATCACTTTTCTTGTGGCGTTCACAAATTTGAGTGAGATTCAATATTTGTGTTATCGAGAGGTCGATAAATCCGTTGTTTGTTGGTTGTTTGATTCATAAGTTTTGGGTTAAATCCAAAACCTTGTTTATTGGCAATCTTGGGATCCAATCTTAATCTCGTTGTGGGTTTCGTAGCCAACGTTGCTACGCAGGTTCACATCAACAAGACTTGCATTTCACTCATTATAAATGTCACATCAATCATTTGAAAGGGATCTCATACATAAATTCGAGATCTTCGCATATGGGTTGTCACTTACTGTGGCTAAATTTTGGCTTGGACTTGTGTTGAGCTTCATCACTTCGCCAAACAAATGCGCTTAGCTTTGGGGCTTCGTCTTTAACATAGGACTGCTTCGGTGAGTATGGTTTCGAATCTTCAGACTCCAATGGTCCATGTGGCTTCATCGTAAGGGGTTCAGTGGGTTAGCGACGTGGAGCCTATAGGGTGAGGCGTAACACATTCCAATTACGGAAAGACGAAACTTCAAATCAAGAACCCAGACTATGGCTGGGTGAAACGTCTCCTTTTCAAAATTGGCCTGTAGAGAAAGCCTTGACATAGTGGAATCTAACATGTCCACTGAAATCCTACCATGTCATAAACCTAAAATAAAGGGAAACAACTGTAAGGAACTGAGATGATGCAAAAGGTCGTGAAAATTTATCGAGCTGGACATAATAAGGTTGGAACTAAAAAGAATCACATTGCAATCCATACCTTAGAGGGTAGTTGTTGTCACCCTAAAATAAAATATGGTAAATGTTTTAAAATGGACTGCCACGTTAGATAGACCCCTAAACCACCAACTTAAGGATAAATATCCCTTACAAAAGTTGAGGTTTGAATCAACTGAGCAATGAAGCTTGAAAAGAAATTAATCAGAAACTTAATATCAATAATAAAGGAAAACTAAAAAGGTCATCACCATATGCAAAAAGGTTTTTTTCACTCATGAAGGTGGCGCCACCCCGATCTTCTAATAAGAAGGTTGACAAGATAGCTTAGACTAAGAGCTTAGGCAAGTCATCGAAAACCTATCGCCATCACCCTAAAGAACCAATCAAGATCCATCAAAATACACACTGCACGCAGCTGGAAGTTAGGGCAATGTAATATTTTTTATGTGACTAGTGTTTGAGAATATTGTATAAATATTGTTTTCGATGTGGACAGTAATTTGGCACAAGTTTAACAACACAAACAATATTAAATCACAAATGAAAAATGGTAGAACCAAAATAAGAAGAAGAAAATGATCCAAGACAAGTGATAACACTCTTTTTTTAAGACAAATTTGTTCCAGAATGATACTTACGGAGAAACGACAACTGTTTTCTAAGATACAACTGATTACTTCCTTGTAGTAGAAACACTTCCAACTACAAGGCAACAAAAAATAGGAACGGATTTTCTCTCTACAAAGAATGACTTTGAATGCAAAGTTTGAGAGAGTTTTGGCAAGAATTTATGATGCAAGACGAAAGAATATGAATTGGGATGCCTAAATGACGTTCAAGGGATCCAATTTATAGAAGATGAAAGGTTGTGAATGGAGAGACACGCCCCAAAACTCAGCAACCTTAAGAAGAGACGCATCTCTAACTGTCGTTAGCCTGCCATTGGCTCATCATTTGAACGACGGTGGCACATTTTCAGCAGAAACACTGTTGCTCACCTGGGGCTGGCGCACCGCTCAAGGGACGGCCATACCTGAATTTTGGCCTTATTTTCCTTGTTTTTTTATCTAAATTTGGACCGTGGTTTCTCATTCATTCATAATTAGTTTTGAGATTCCAAATATACCAAGATCATTTACTCAACGAGTAAAATAATTTAGTCTATTTACTTTCATAATTTGACTATCGAATCAAGTCTGAATATTTGGTTGAAATTGACATAAAAATCACTTTCATATTTTTCTTGGTTTTGTACCTAACCAATTTTCATCCCTTTTAAACCAAATTCTAACAACTAGAGTGGTTCATTTGAGTTCCCCGCTTATATTGAGGATTCATTTCTCTAAGTTCAACACACAAGATCATCCATACAATGCGCAACTAGCTCATACTTAAATTTTGTTCCAGCCTCGTATAATTTCAAGAAGAACAATTATTTTCGTTTATCTTCTTACTATCTGTCATAATTTGGTAAGAAAAGTGCCACATCGTTTTTTTGACATCAACAATTGTTAAAATAAATGTTTTTGAATAGCTAGGCCATGGGATCATGATTTTAAAAGGTTGGCAATGGCATGAATACCATTGGGACAAAAAAAAATGGTAGGTTGAAATATTGGTACACTTACGAAAATTTGAGAGACGTGGTAATATTTATACTTTTGTGCGTGTGTGTGTGTATTATTTTTATTGTTTTAAGAGAAGAGCTTTAACAGAAAAGGACAGAGCATGCTAGGAGATATTTCATAGTATTATTTGCCCATTTGGTAGAAATAGAATAATTTATTCCCAAACTGAGATCTCATTGAACTAACCCAAAAATTTAATAATATTTATAATTTTCATTATTACTTCCTAGAAACATCTTCGTAACTTCCTGTCCGAATCTTACTTTCCTAATATATTATACATTTGTACCAAACCGTTGTGAAAGTAACGTGTTACAAAATTTTACTATATTAATATATATTTCAGAAGTCAAATAGTAAGATAATTAGTTACATTTACAAAATGCATAAAAGTTCCATGAGTTTTTTTTTAATAAAGACATCCACATATCTTTAGTGACTTTTTAGGGTCTATCGACGAAGGTCGATGGGGGTTAAGGATTTTCCAAACATATATATATGTAATAAAAATCAAGAATACAAGGAAGAAGGGAGACATAAACTAACCCCTGAAAAAGAAACAATGCAATAAGTGAATAAAAAATAAATTAAGGCAATAAATAGAGAAGTACTACTTCCATGTACAATAGAATTAATGCAAAAAAAAAAAAAAAAAAAAAAAAAAAAACTAAGCTACAAACCTCTAAGGCTAGGCAGTTTATGTCTGTCGATCTGTACCAGTGTCATAATCTGTCGTGGTATATCGGACGGTTCATACTCTTGATAGCGCCGATGATCTGAATCCTCTGAAGCAAGCAAGTCTACAACCTAGTTTCCCTCTCTGTAGATGTGGAAAATCATATCTCTATCGAAAGAGATGAGGTCTCTGATCTATCTAATAGTTCTCTGAATCTTTCATGATCTTCTGCCCCTAGTGATGCATTGAATAGCCACGGTTGAATCTACCTCAACCCAAATAGCTGATATCACAATTCCTCTAGCCAATAGCATTTCATCCAGTATAGCTCTGAGCTCGGCTTCTAAAATTAAACATGGTTCATACAATGCTAAGAATGCCCTGATGTTGTGTCCTTCTTGGTCCCTAATGATGCGTCTACCACTCGCAAATCCATCATTGACGCATCCATCTGTATTGATCTTGTAAGATCTCATTGGTGGGGTGCTCCAAACAAACATAATAAGTAGTGGTGGAGGAAGGAGAGTCATAGAAATACCAAAGAGTGGTGCAAGTGTTAAGTCACATCGTCAGTGCATAACTCTAAAAAGTCTTCCTATATGAAGAAAATATACCATGCGGTATACGCTCCAAATGATCCGTCTGACCACCAAGCGGATCTTCTTGTGCTTCGTATCATTCCTCCCAGTCCATAAAAACCAGAATATCAGTAGAGGAATGATAATACGAATGTGTCCACAACGAATGTACTGTCCAGAATACCTCCATCTCTGGAACCTCTGTCTGACCCTCTCTCCTGATCTCATAGGTATCTCAACAATGTCCCCAAAGTATTGTCATACCTGATCAAAGATGCTACTGCTAGTGAAGATATGATTAATGGGATCAATCTTAGAGCAACACTAATATCGAGAAGCCAACTGACACACAATCTTCATCTGAATGACTACATCTACTAAATTGAGATCTTACGATAATCTCCAACAAAATAACGAAAAAGAGGTAGGCAAAATGGAGTTCCACAGAATCGATATGAGTCCTAAGACTGGCAAACCAAACGGATTAACTGACATGCTGAATTGGTAGCAAAGCTACCATCTGTTGTAACCCTCCAAACAATACCGTCCAGGGGATCTGCACATAAAGGTATCTCCCTAATCTGCTCTGCATGTGAGGAGAAAAATCCTGCAATAATCGTCTAAAATCTCACCCAGTATTATCAAAGAAATCCTACACACTCGGAGATGTGTGTTGCCTATTTGGAAATAGGGATGCCAGTGTGGTATCACCTATCCAACAATTGTGTCAGAAGAACATCTAAAATGCATCAAGGTGTCATGCAATGTGTGGTGCAACTCTCTTCAACCTCTTCCAAGTAGGAGAGGCCGAGTAATTACAGCTGTAAGTGATGGATGAGTCCCGATACAATATTTGCCGAGTAAGAACTGAGCCCAAAGAGAATTCTGAAACCTAAACAACCACCAAAGCTTCATAGAGAAAGTGTCCACCACTCTTGTAGTCTCCTGAAATCTAGTTTGCCCTCATCTGTTGAAAGGTAGATCTCCTTCCAACTCATTCGATGTAGTCGACGTGCCTGTTCCATGAGTTTTATAGTAGTTTTATTGTAATAGGGACAGACAAATATATAGAAAACAAATATTATTTTACATGGGTGAAACACTATTATTATTATTATTATTGATTGTATCTAATCGGCCCATCTATCCACGAGCTCGTTCTAGCACAAGCGGAGCTTGAGCTCGGCTCGTGCTCAAGGGTCGAGCTTGACTCGGTCCATGAGCTCGTGAGCCATGAGCTGAGCAAAGCTCACCAGCTAAAGATTTGTTCTTTTAATTTTTTTTACATTTTTCCTCACATTTTTTATGAGCCCATAAGCTGCTCGCCCATGGGCGAGCCGAGTTGGTTCGGCTCGCCAAATGGGCGGACCAGTTCAGCTTCGACTTCGGCTCCAATTTGGCTCGCCAAATGGGCGGACTAGCTTAGCTTCAGCTTCGATTTCGGCTCGCCAAATGGGCGGACTAGCTCGGCTTAGGCTCGCGCTCATCATTTGATGAGCCCGAGCCGCCCACTAGCCGAGTTTTTGCAAGCCGAGCCAATAGGCCGCTCAACCTATTTGACATCCCTAGTCCGCCTCATCTGTTGGAAGATAGATCTCCTTCCAACTCCTCCAGTGTAGTTGGCGTGCATGTTCCATGAGTTTTACGATAGCTTTACTGTGATAGGGACAGACATATATATAGAAGACAATTATTATTTTACAGGGGTGAAACACTATTATTATTATTATTATTATTATTATTATTATTATTATTATTGATTGTATTAAATTTCAGCCTACCTAATTTTGATTTGTTTATCCCTTCAACAATATTGCTAAGTAGAAAGAGGGACACCAAATAAAAATGAGAATGAAAACATATAAAATAAAATAAAGCCAATAATTCCTAAAATGCAAAAAGATGGAGCACTTGAATAATGATAATATTATTTGACTTAAAGGCTGGAAATGATGTTTCTAAGGATTTGAGATTTGCAAGTCTTAAAGAATAGTGATGTCAAGTCTAGCAACCTATTATTTTTTTTAATGTTATTTTAAGCAAGACATTAGATTCAATTTATTAGTTAAAACAGCTTTAACTTATTTGAAAGTGTAAAATTGGATACTTTTGTTGGTGCAAAATATTTTTAAAAAATTTATCAATTAATATTAAAGTTCAAAAAAATTTACATTCGAGGATTAGTTTTGTTCATATTGTAAAAAAAAAAAAAAAAAATGTATTATCCACGTTACACTTTTAGATAGAATTGCATTGATTTTAGCATATTTCTACATAGTCATTTCAACTCAACCCAATTGAAATACGAGTAATGCCAAATTAGAAAATGGTTCAATCCACACAATTTACACATCTTATCATGATCTTGATATAGAGATTAATCGCCACTAGTTCTTAAACACTCATATATTTGTCATTGGTCATTCAATTTGTGCTTTATGTGCTATTTATTTCCCATCAAAATCATACTTCAACAGTAACTCCAATAAAACTCAAAAAATTCTATCAAACACATAATTACATTCTTCCAATCAATCAGCTTGAGAAAACCATTCATACTTTGCACTTTCATTATTTTCCTTTTCCTTTTGTAAGGAAGTGACTTCAGTTGATATAGGCATAATTTAAATTTTTTTTATGAAAGTTGATGGATTTGACAAAACCTAAGGTCACTATTTACCAAATAATAATTCATGGAAAAGTGCTTCTGTCACAAGAGGACTCACCATAATTAATGTTGGCACTTGGGACAAAATAATAATATAATTTTATTTAAAATGAACTCATAATAATAAAATCTTATATATTAACATATAACAACATTACTTTTTATTTTTTAACATTTTTATCTTTAATTACACATTTAATTCCGCAAAATATCATTTTCCTCCATTTTCAACAAACTTCTCCATTAAGTGAAGGGTATTTTCGTTTTATAAAAAAAAAATTCTCTATCTTTCTATCTGAACCCATTTTCTCCTCTATTTTTTCTTTGAAAAATAACCTTTAGTTTCTTATGTTCCTTGACAACTTGAGTGATTGAATTTGATGATAGGACGAAAATGGGGTTGAGTGATTGAGTCTGATTAATGATTACTGTAGTTGCACTAGTGTATATTCATGTGGGGTTGAATGTGCTTGTGGCATTAATCTTTGGGTTCGTGATGATCAGTGTTTACACGATTTTTTGGGGGGCAATGAGGACTTGTTCTTGGACAAAAGTGAGGCAGCCGAAGTCCCAAATTAGAGATTTTGGAACTGATTCTTTCGATTTGATGGGGAAACGAATTGCTTCTTTTAGTTTATATCTATTGTTGAATTGAGTTCAAGATTCATTTTTTTACACCCCTTTTATTTACATGTATTCTGGGGATTGTAATTTAACGATTTATTTTTTTATACAAATTTTCAATATATTTGGATGCTTATAATTGGGCTAGGGAAGTTGAGATCCTCATTGTTAAGAGATTTATGCATGACTAATTTTAGAAGTGTTGTTTCTGAGAAATGGGAGCAGCTAGCTACATTGGTGGAAGATCAACGCGAATCAGTGAATCATTATTCTCTTTTTAATTCTTTACCAATCCATTTATGATTTGATTATGTGTTTGCTTTTGTCAACTGATATTCTTACACCTTCATTTTGTAGTTTGATCCTTGTCAAACCCACCGAAAACGGAGGAGAAAATGGGTTCACGTGGGAAGAAAGAGAAAAAAAGGTTATAAGACGAAAATACCCTTCACTTAATGGAGAAGTTTGATGAAATGGAGGAAAATGACATTTTGTGCAATCAAATATGTAATTTAATGATGAAAATACCCAAAAATAAAAAATTGTGACGTTTTGCATAATAGTAATGAAATGTATGAATGATATGTTCTAATTATTCATAATTAATAAAATGTTTCCTATTGACACATTATACGAGGGTCACACTTCGCAAAGACCTTACTGCTTCTTGTAACTGATCTACAGAACAAAAATATTTTTATTCGATAGCAACTAGTGTAATGTCAAAAATAATATTATCAAGTTACAGTACGCTCCATCAATGTTTATTTTTAAGTATATTAACAAGATAAAAATTACATAATCCAAAATTCCTAACAAATACTATAAAATGATAGGAATACAAAAGTGCCCAAATGTAAAGTCAGGATCATAAAGAAAGAAGGATTACCTTACATGCCAGCAAAATGTTGCTATTTTGTTGAGTTCTTTGGGATTATAAAAATTGATCCGACACTAATCTTGTTCAAAAGGCTAGGGAGACCAATGCAAGCTAATTAAGTCACCCTATATTTTATTTTATTTTTATTTTTATTTTTTTGCATTTCACCCATATTTTCACATGTTATTGTGGAAAACATCTTGCCGTCCATCTGCTGTGAGTTTCATCATTAAATGCACACTTGAACTCACTTTTATCTTAAAAGACATAGGGTAAAATGGTCGGACCACTTTTTTGGCTCTTCATCCCTTAAGAACAAAATAGATGAATGATTACCTTTGCAAAGTTAGTTGTGAATTGTTATAGTTGCTGATTGATATATATATATATATATATATATATATATATATATATATATATATATTTGGTTGAAATTTCGTTGAACAGTTATATTTGCTATCTCAATTGTTGTATTTGAGTTGCTGTATTTAAATTATAGTTTGGTTAGTCTCTGAGTTGCCATGATTGAAACAGGATGCTTACAAAAGATTATAAGGACCTATTTTGTAAATACAAACATAGGTTCCCAGGGGCGGAGCTAGGATTGGCCATGAGCGCAGGCACAATATTTTCCAAGCCGAACGTCAAGTTTTTAGTCATGGATATAATGATGATAAAAATATAAAATAATATTACGACAAATCTAAAAATGACATAGTTTATTATAGTGCATTTCAAAATTTCAAATACCAATTTAGCAGAGTTGAGAAAGTAGCAATTCAAAGTTCACAGTTTACAGTTGAAATAGTAATTCACAGTTCAAATATCAGGCTTCAAGCCTTCAATCACAGTCAAAGAGTAAGAAAACTCACAGTAACAATTCACAATTCAAACATCAGGCTTCAAGCCTTCAATCATAGTCAAAGGGTAAGAAAACTCATAGTAACAATTCACAGTTCAAATATCAGGCTTCAATCACAGGGTAAGAAAACTCACAGTCTCACAGTAGCAATTCACAAATCACAGTTCACAGTTCAAACTTCAAATAGCAATTCACAGTTCAAGAAAACTCATAGTCAAAGAGACAGAGTCGAGACTTGAGCAAAGCAGGCTTCACTTCTCCTCAGAAGTCAGGATGGCATCCAATTTAACTCCCCGGCTCGAGCATCATTTTGCAATTCACAAAATTGATAAGAAATTAAGGATCACAATTCACAAAATTGATACATGATTTTAAATGAAATACAAGATACTTAAATCAAAACAACAAATTAAAAAAAAAAAAAGAGAGAGAGAGATAAATAAGTTTTGGTTCTTCACCTTCTGCTGACTGCCAAAGTTTGTTTCAAGGCCCAGGCTTCACCTTCTCTTCTTCGTCTGCTTGACTGCTTCAGTGCAGTGCTTCACCTTCACGAATCACGTTTCAGACTTTCAGTGATAAGTGGTTGAGGTGGGCGTCTTCACTCTTCCGATTTCCATCAAGCTAGGGCTTGAAAATTTGTAGAATCACGGGAGATTCAGAGATTGGGGTTGGGGGAAGACAAATTGACGGCGAGTGAGAGTTCTTGAGATGTTGAGAACTCGAATGTCGAAGAGAATCGACTAGAGGTTGGCAGTGGCGGTCTAACGGAGATGGGAGGAGACGAAGTGGAAGAGGAATTCGTTCGAATTTCGATTGGGTGGAAATCGAATGGATATTGAATGGGTTGAAATCAAATCGTAAGAAATTTGGGCGTTTTTTCTTTTTGGGCCAATGTCATCATCCAATGCAGGTTTGGTCCAGTGTATGGGCCTAACTTAAAAAATAAATAAATAAAATAAAAAATAAAAATTGGAATAAAAAAATTTGGGCTGAAAGTCTAGTGCAGACCTAGTCCTGCACTGGACCCATACTGGCTCCGCCCATGTAGGTTGGGATGGTTTTCACAAATACATTCAAAGGTAGGAATGTTTTGCATAAAATCCATTGAAATGTAAAGATATTTTACGCAAAGCATGTTGAAAGGTACTGGCGTATTGCATAAGACGTTTGAAAGTTATGGATGTTTATCGCATGTTTATCGATGCAGAATTCTTGGAAAATGATTTTTATGATTTTTGGTAGTGGTTTATTGTGGAGAGTTATGAAGGATGAGAGCAAATACGGAATCCACAACTGAAAATGGAAAATGCATCAGGTGATTATGGACAGTGGACTTTCGAAACAATAAATGCACTCCATTTCAGAAACAATTGCGATTTTATGCTCTCCATTTCATATTCAAGAACATGAAACATAATATTGTTTCGTTGTGTTTGCTTCATTTGTTTGATTAATCTGCATGCTTGCCAAACTTATATATTAATGCTTCATTTTTTTAATTTTTTTTTAAATTTGTGGAATAACCAATTTGCGGCAGGAAGAAGAGCCAAAAAAAATGATTTAACCATTTTACCCTTCGTCTTTTAAAACAAAAGTAAATTCAGGTGTGCATTTATTGGTGGAACTCACTAGAGATCGACGAAAAGACGTTTTCCATAATGAAAGGCGGAAATATGGATGGAAATTCAAAAAAAAATTAAACATGATATTTTGTACAATGAAGATTAAACATAGACGTTTTGTGCTAATAACCCAACTAAGCTACGTTGTCTAATCTAATATAGGACCTAAATAATAGCGCGCTTATACAGGAGGATGTTTGGTGGGTTTCTCCTCTTCCATAGGTGTTGGCGATGAAATTCCACAGCAAAATGACAAGGACAACTCCCACATGATAATCAATATGGATTAAAGAGAATGAATCTAGAAAAACATTTCCTAAGCCCTATATATGTAGGCTTCGTCTTGCTGATGTGGCGCCAAGATAGTAGAATATGAGACTATTCGTATTCTTATCCATTCCAAGAAATACGAAAAAAAAATCTAGGAAATGATTTCTCTGAACGGCTCTGTGGTCGAGGAATGGATTGTTAAGTAGCCTTTCAAGATAGAGATGGCAAAATTCTGTGTATACGCCCGAACTCTCCAAATTCGCCTAGAATTTTTTATATTGTTTTTATGTTTTTAAAATAAAAGTATATTCTAAAATATAATGAATATATTAAATAAATAAATACTTAGTTAAATTGGACAATAAAAAAAATATTAAATCTTTGGCCTGCCCCGCTTTTTGAAAATTCTCGACGAGGATAATATTGACACTCAAACTCCGATCAGTCCCACTGCGATCTGTATCAAGGTCAAGCGACTTTGGCCATTATTGGTAGGATTGGGTAAAACTCTCGAATCGAATCGGATCCGAACCAATTCGAGTGGTTCTTTTTAAGTTAAATATTTGAACACGTATCTGAATCGAGAACTGACGGATTCGATCTCGGTTCTAGATTAAGAATCGAAGAACCAAATCTCCCTGATTTTTTAATTTATTTGTTTTAAATAAATCAAATTATTTTATTATTTTCTAAATAAATTTGCTAAATATGATTTTTTTCTATTTCTAATTTTCAGTCCAAATCCAACTTAATCAAATTAACCTAAATTTTATCCAAATCTGTTATTCTACCATATTGTCGCTTCTTTTGAAAAAATCGAATTGAAACTCGACAACGCCTCTCTTCATTATTGTAAGCTTAATTTTCACAATCAAATCTATGAAAAATTCAACAAAGAGAGACACATAAGATTGAACTACGTTATTTTGTAAGAGTTAATATTATACATGTCTTTAATTACAGGGGTGGATTTAGGGTCGGGCTGCGCCTTAAGCCCAAATTCTAATTATATATATATATATATTATGTGTAAATTTTTTTTTTCCTGTATTAGCCCGTGCTAATTTTTTTTTCTGGATCCGCCCCCAGTTAATTGAATTAATGTAATTTTGTAAATATTTAAAAAATTAATTATAGTAAGAATCTGATAACTGAATAAAATCGAACCTGAACAGTTTCATAATTAAATTTGGGCTCGACAATTCCACTTATTAAATACTAAAAAATTTCGAGTCCAATTCGATTCTGATTAGAACCGAACCAAACCGAATCATGCCCTAACCTAATTATTGGAGCCGTCCGAGGTCCAATGGCCCTAGTTGCCCGTGAGATCATTGGAGTTTTAGTGGCCTTTCACCCTTTCGAGGTTGCTTAAGGCATACATCATCAATAATTCTAGATCAAGAACAGCCTTAGCTATCATTAGGGTCGCTCAACCTCAAGCAATCTCAAGCTCTGTACGATTATATGGACATTTAGTATGTCACTGGAAAATGTGATTATAAATAATTAATCAAAAACAAGAAAAAATTATGAACCAAAAAACACAATGATAACATGATTTTATATTGACCTCTTATTATTCGTTATATATACATAATGACTCGATTGATTAGAAGTGCCATACATTATAACTACATTAATTTTTCCAAGCTGTCTACTTTATAATATTAGTTTTTGCTCCTTTAAATTAGGTATGTACCGTGGTTGAATAATTTGGATAAATCTAAAGTGCCCACCCGGATGACCACTTGGATGACCGAATGTGAGTGTGCGGGCCCCTCATGAATAAAATAATATTTTCTCTCACACTCACATTCGGTCATCCAGGTGGTCATCCAGGTGATCATTGTAGCATTACTTGAATAATTTTCTCCCACTCTTGAAATTGTCCCATCAATTGAGTTTTCCAGTCATATCTGAGAAATGCACTTTTTATAACTGTTGACACCTTCTGTTCCTCAGCTTTCTGTCCCATCTAATACTATGCCAAGAGAAATGGACTCCTGGCATCTGTGCTCCCAATTTACCAGCAGTAATTTAACTAAAGAAAAAGGTAAAAATCGTATAAAATAAACTAGATAGATCCCATAAATCAGATGATAGTTTGTGTTTGTTTATGCATGGCCTGACTGAAATTGCACCGAAAGAAACTGCTAAAACTGTGGATATTATCTTATCTCTGCTGCTTTTAGGATCTCGCTAACTATGAATCCTTCTTAGCTTCTCCAAATGAGGTGCTGTTATGGTGGTGGTTATTTCCTGAAGTACTCCAATTGAAGAAACCGAATGAATTCATGGCCTTCTGTTCTTCACCTTCTTCTCCAGAAAATCCCGGAGTTAACAAGAGATCTAAAGAGTCGGTTTCGATTGCGCCCAATTCTGCGAAGAAGTCTTCGCCGTGGTTGCTGTCATCAGCCAACAATGCCGGCTTATAGATCTGTCGAAACCTTTCACTCAATTCCATACCATCAGTCATTTCTAATTTCTTGTTACAATCTTGACCCGTTTTCTCTTTCAAAGGTGGTGAGGATACATTTTCTGTATTGATCCTTTCCTTTGGGTTTGTATACCTTTGAGCTTGATTATCAGAACTTGATGAATTCTTTGGAGCTGAACTATTGTTCTTAGATGACTGAGATCTTGTGGATCCTGCTAGAGCATTTCTTTGAGTTGGCCATGGATGATTGTGCTCAGAAGTGTAGGTGATGACCAACATGTTCGGGTCGGTTCGGCTCCGTTCGACTTGTTTCCTTGCAGAACAACCCTTTGAACTGCTGCATCTATAGTAGCCCCTAAATTGATCGAAAATCAAAAGAATTAACCAGGCGTTGAGAAAATTGCAAATCTTGATTCAACTAACTTATGAAAAGTGAAAAGCTAGGTTTAATTAAGATTTACCTTGGATAAGGGGATCCTTTAATGGGTTTTTGGCCATATTTTCTCCAGGCCCAAAGATCAGAAGGAACAATTTCTCCACTGGGTCTGCTATTTACAGGCGCAGGAGCTGGAATACAAACAACCTTCTTGGCTTGACTCTTCCTGGTGCATCAAAATCAGAATCCACGAATCAATTTAATACCGTGTTTTATGGCTTTTTCAGAATTTTCGCTTCATCTCTTTTTCTTCTTTTCTTAAAAAAGCTGAAATTGATGCAGAATTTGAAAGACTAGACAACGGAAATCCTGTAAGTGGGGTGTCCACGAACAGTGTGTGCAATAAATTACATGAAAGCGAACTCCCTAAAACTTCATAAAAACATAATGAAATCAAGAATATAAACCCAAGAAACTGTTTAATTATTCTATCCCAAACCCTACTTTGAGATTCTAAACTCTAAACTTGCGTTAATTAGTAGCTAATTATTTTATGAAAGCCTGCGGTTTCAACGGTGTTTAGGTTGCATAAAATATAAGGTTGTGATTTAAACAATCAAGAAGATCAAAGTTTGAGTTAAGAGATTAATCATATAATTAATCACCTTCGTTTGATGCCCGGATTTCGCGGAGACGAGATCTGCACAGTAGGACTTTCCAACAAGCAACTTTCAAAGCTATTTTGAGAAATCCTATGATCATTAGACACTAACAAAGGAGCTGCAGCCTTTAACCCCATCGGAGAATCGCATGGCGATAGGGAAAATTTTGAATTGGGAGACATCTGCATCCTCGAAAAGATGTTAGAAGGCCTTTTTCTATTGTCATCAAGAATATTGTCATTTCCTCCACTGCCACCCCATCCGCCACCACCGGTAGTTAACGCTTTCGTATTTCCAGCGTCTAAGAAACCAGAAACAGGTACTGGAGGGGTATCAATATCATGAAGAAGTGGATCTCCCATGATGGAAAATGGATCGCCAAAATCATCAGTTGGTTCTTCGATCCCGATGCTTGGGTACTGCCAGTCAGATTTCAAGATTGGTGCTTCCGGCGAGATTGCACCACCACTGGCTCGAACTACATCAGCTAAATCACCTTGATAAGTACTCTCCATTAATTCCCAGCAAGAACTGACTGCGCATACTCTAACTCAACAAGAACAGTCTAATCATTTGACTTGCTTCGTTTGGGATGTTTTTGCACCAACCAGACGTGTAAAACATGCAATTTAAGGTTCTTGATATAAATTAGGTTTTCAAAGACTTACTTTTGAAGATCGAAACTCTTTTTCACAGAATGAATGGTTTTTTAGAGAGAGACAAAGGTGGAGAAGAGACGGAAATCGCTGACTTTTCATTAAAAAAAAAAGCAGCTCTTCTCCATACGCAACAAGAAGAAAGAGTTGTAAACTTGTTTATAGTAATTAATTAGTAAGGGTTTGTGATATGAGATGACTGATATATTATTATATGAATATATGTATAGACACATCAAAAGGGTCAAATCTGTGCAGTTGTTTCTGTTATCTTAATGATATTTTTAGCATACTTTTGTTCTCCATCTCTATTTTTGTCTTCTTATGTATCTACCTTAGATTTGGGTAGCAACTAGCAAGTAAAGAGTCTCACTTAAGCAATAAAATTTAAGTAGAGAATAAAATTGAATAGTAAATGCAAAATTTTTTAACCAAAATTGTAAAACCTGATATAACACTTATAGGAGCTAATAGGGGATCGAATGATTACTAGTTCAAATGAAGAGTCAAATCCAGACTGTAATAGAATTATATGAAGAG
Organism: Osmanthus fragrans; assembly: GCA_019395295.1. Lineage (NCBI taxonomy): Eukaryota > Viridiplantae > Streptophyta > Magnoliopsida > Lamiales > Oleaceae > Osmanthus > Osmanthus fragrans. The sequence continues at coordinate 12,093,408 of CM033362.1, forward strand.
GAAATTACATCTAGGAAGGTATTTAAAGATCTAAAATTAAAATTAGGATATATAGTTTATTTATACAAAAATCAGGTTTTAATTATAATATTATAAAATATTTTAATATTATATAATAATATTAAAAAATTAAATAAATTATATAAATATACTAACCCTGATGTAAAATATCACTACCCACCGCCCCTGTCTCTCTCTCTCACTCGCTCTTGCTCACTCTATCCCCCGCCGCCACCACCTCGTCGGCATCCTCCATTAGTAAACTACCAACAACCCCCACCCAAAACTTCGACTAATCAACGGCTAGGTAGATCGAAGGTGGTGATGGTCGATGGTAGAACTGAAGCTGTGCCCGCTCGATTTGTCATTTCCGCGTGTGTGGAATCGATTGTGTTGGTGCGATGTGGGCTGTGGTGATGGTGGTTGGTGCGGTGTGGGCTGTGGTGATGAAGGTGGTGGCGGTGACTGTTACTGTGCGTGCGAATGGCGGTGGTCGTTTTGGGGTAGTGGTGGTTCTGTGATTTCTGCGTGTGTGGTGATGGTGGTTGGTGCGATGTAGGTTGTGGTGATGGTGGTTGGTGCGGTGTGGGCTGTGCGGTGTGGGCTGTGGTGATGGAGGTAGTGGCGGTGACTTGTTGGTTCTGTGATTTCTGCGTATGCGGTGATGGTGGTTGGTGCGGTGTGGGCTGTGGTGGTGGTGGTTAGTGCAGTGTGGGCTGTGGGCTGTAGTGATGGAGGTGGTGGCGGTGACTGTGCGTGTAAATGGCGGTGGTCGTTTTGGGGTAGTGATAATGGCGCTGGGAGAGTGAGGGTTAGTTTTGAGGTGTTGATGTTACTATTAGATGGCGACGATGGTGGTGCTGCTGGTAGAGGTAAGGGCGAAGTGGTGGTCACAATAGTATGACTTATATGTTAATGAATTGTGACCTTACTGTTAAGTTATTGGGCGGCGACGGTGGTGGAGCCGCTGGTAGAGGTGGTGGTCACTTATAATTTGGTGGTGGTCACAATAGTTTGACTGTGAATTGTGACCGAAATTAATTGTGACCTAAGAAATTAATCTGTGACCTATTAAAATTTTGATTTGTGACTTCGGAAATAATGTGACCTATTAAAATTTTGATCTGTGACCTCGAAAATAAATGGTGACCTATTAAAATTTCAATCCGTGACTTCGGAAATAATTTGTGACCAATAAAAATTTTGATTTGTGACCTCGTAATAATTTGTAATTAATTAATTTGATAATATGTGACCAATAAATGTATTTGTGATCAAATTGTACAAATTTGTGACTTTTATATATTTAATTAATTAATTAAATCATTTATAAAATTTAATAGAAACCTGATTTTTGTATATTGAAACCTATTACTTTATTATTGAATTGATCATACTAAAAACCTTAGTTATGTATTGTTCCCCTATATGAAACCTACCCCAAACGATCCAATAGAAAGCCCGAAATTGCCATCCCAAGAAGCATGAACAGGCGCAAAAGCAGTCAATCCAAAAAAGCATGTTGAATACTTTGTACTAGGGGTTTAAGCGATTCAATTTTATCGATTTTTTTACAAATTTTCAAATCAAATCGTTTAAATTGGTTTGAGAAAAATACAAATCTAAATCAAACCATTTTGAACGGTTTAAAAAAAATTCAAACTTAAACCTAACGTTTTGGTCCAATTTTAAACTGTCGATTTCACCGTAAATTTTTTTGTCTGTCTACTTTTATGCCATTTAAATTTAAATCTAATCGATTTTAAAGATGAATAGTTGACCGACGGCTCGAAATCTCGAACCAAAAGAGGAGGTGCCGATTGTTGAGATTATAGAATTCAGACCTTAAGAGTAGTCACAGGAGGAGGAGGTGCCAGGATTGGGTGGGCGAGGGCAACGGAGACGAGGTCACGTCGCGTATGAGAAAGAGACGCTGGTAGAAGCCTAGAAGGCTGGAAACTGGAACGGAATGACATGAAGAAAATTGTTAAGTTTTGAATTTGATAATTGATACTTTGATTTCAATTGAAATAAGAAATGTATGGGTTATGGGTTAAAGCCGTTGGACAATTGGACTAAAAAATTACCTATTCCAATTGGGTTGAAAAACATAAAATTAAGATTATTACAATGTATATATAAAATATAAATTAAGATTATTGAATAATAATAATAATAATATATGTGTAGTAGAAAATTAGAAATTAAAAAAAAAAATACCCACAAATGACAAAACTATTGAATTTTACATATTTGAAATTTTGGATGAATTTAAAAAAAAAAAAAAAAAAAAAATATCATTTTTTTTATTTATTTTTATATATTTTTTTGCCAGTCCGGTTTAGTTTTAAACAACAATTTCGTTGATGGGTTTACGTGGCACCAAACCGACAGTTTCTAAGATACGATTTCAATTCGATTTTTTGGTTTGACGATTTTTGCTTATAGCCCTACTTGCAGCCTATTTATTTTTTCCTCAATCACGGATCAATAACTGTGTTATTTTCTAGCATACAAAGGATACTAGATCAAACTATTTACTATGTAGAAAAAAAAATAAAAAAAAATACGTGACGTCACATATTATAATCTTTTCTTTCTTTATTATACTGAAATCCTATAGTGAATAATGGACGTACCTCTTCAATTGAGAGCAAGGCTGTTAAAATAACGATTCGAATGGTATGATCTTAATGATATCGTAATTAAAGAGATTGTAAATTCTATCAAATTTGATATATTTATCCCACTTTTAGTATAGATTACAATTTGATTTTAATCTTAAGTCAAAATTAATAATTAATTTTAATTATATATTTCATAAAATTCACAACTTTTCAATGATATATAAATTTTTTTATCAAAATATACTAAATTTTAATTTATTTTTAATTGCGGGTTAATATTGATAACCAAATATGTAATAAATGGTGTAAAAATAAAAATAAGTTATGGAGAATTAACGAGGCGGCAACAGCCGCGATTCTCGGAGAAAGCTTCAAAACATTTCCTGAGACGGGTGGCCCAAGCTGGCAAAATATTATTTGTTTTATCCAATTTATCTTTCATGGCAATTGAATCTCATTATTGGAGTCCGTTTGATTACAAGATGAAATTTAAATGGAAAAAAAAAACGAGCTACAAGGAATTAAATTATCTAAAACTTATTTTATTAAAAATTGTCGATTAATTATATTTGATTAGTATAATTTTTTATCTTGAAAATTTTGAATTTTTGAATTTTTTGGTATTCATTTGACTTTATTTTTCATGAAAATTGTCCATTAAATTGATAAAATTTATTACAATTGAGGATAGAATTTATTCCAATTGTAAAAAAAAAAAAAAAAATAGAAAATAGAAAATCGAAATCATTCGTTTGACCTTATTTTCATAAAAATTGACAATTAAAGAGATAATTTTTTTTTTTTTTTTTTTTTTTTTATTACAATTGGGGTTAGAATTTGTTCCAAATGCGAAAAAAAAAAATTTGTTCCATGAAAATCAAGAAAATGTCAAAAGGTGGAATTCCAATTGCCAAGAAATAATGTTCAATCAAACAAGGCAAAAGTGAAAACTGAAATTGAAATTTTAACTTCCATGAAAATTTTTACCCTATTAAAGAGGCCCTTATATTTTACTATAATTTTCACGAATAAACATAAAATCACATTATTTTGGGCATGTTTGATGTAAATATTTGAGATGGATTTTGTGAAAAAAAAAATGAAAAATGTTGTTAAAAAGTAGAAAAAATTATTTTATTAGAAGAATGTATAGTTTAAAATAAATTTTGAAAAAAACATATTTTAAATAATCAGTAACAAATATGAATTTTGTAAACCTAAACGTATCTTGGGAACAACCCCGAAAATGTAGCCTACACAACGAGCAAGAGGCAATATCCCTCGGAAGGAGATTAAGCTCCTATTTGACAACCATACTTTTAAAATTCTTTTATTAACCACACATTTACACAATAAAATATTATGTATATAAATTCAAAATTTTTTATTACTTTTTAACTGCACATTCTCATAAAAGTCACTATTCAAAACTCTTATTTTTCAAAAGTATGATTGTCAAACATGGGCTCAGCTCGAAGAATTCATGTCTGAAGAATGACTATACAGACTCGGGGTAGAATGACATCCATATCTCAGATTAATAAGCTCTCAATCAAATTCCACTCACATTTTGATAATATTCAATAAAGTAACGTTATTTATAGTAAGCGATTATCGTAATTATTTATGTGACATATATCTAATCACTTAATTTTTTTAATCAACGTTCACTAAGGATGATTAAGTGATTTAATATGTTACAATTGATAATTACGATAGTCGCTCAATTTAAATGTTACTCTATTCAATATTAAGGATTGATCGACTCCCAAAATTAAATAACAAACAATTTAATTTTTTAAAGATTGACTAACATGTGCTTAATTGTTCTAAACATGTAGAATATGGCATGGAAAAAGTGTAGTAATTAAGTTGTGGCCAGGGAATTAAGATTGCTTCGTGTGAATTGTTTTGTCGTTGATAAAACGTATGAAAAGTACTTCAATTAGTAAAAATAAGAAATTGCCTTTTTTTTTGAAAAAAGAAAAGAAAAAGGTTTTAATGGGCCAATCATAACGTATGGTGAACCACTGACTTCTTCGTGCTTTGATGGGATATTACGAGAATTCTGTGTAGATAACAATTTTAAGTTCTTTAAATTTCAAAGTAAATTAAAAATATATATGCTCTGTTTATAATTATTTATTTATTTTGACTATTCACAATTCACAGAACAAAATCAATACTCCAGCATTTATTAAGCCCATGTTTGACAACTATTACTTGGAAAAAAAAACAAAGGTTTAAATAGTAATTTTTAGGAAAATGTATAATTAAAAAATAAAGAAAAATTAGAGATGACAACAAGGCGGAACGAGGCAGGTCGAGGTCACGACTACCTCCTCCACCCTCCGCTCCTTTGAGTAATTTCCCGCTCTCGTTACCCATTTAAGGTGGGACATTATGGCTTCTTTGCCTCGTTTACTAGCCATTTACGTTTTTTTAATAATTCAATTTCTAATAATTCATTTTATTACCAACATTTATTAAAGTGATACAATAATATATTTATTAATTTTTTAAATTTATTTATTTTTAAAAGTTAAATTATTCAAATATATTTGGTAAACTAAGGTTTTTATTATTTGTTATATTCTTTAGATGATCTTAGTGTCATATTTTATTAGAACGAATGAAATTTCGTGAAATTTTCCAAGTATTGAATTCTTATATATATATATATATATATATATATTAAACTGGCGAGGAGCGAAGGGGCGGGCCCTTGTTACCCTTTGTAATACCCCCAAGCATCACATTAAACATTTGATCAATATGATTCATACATTTCATACTATTTATAATGTCATTTGCATCAATTTTCATAATTGTGTTCCCTTAAAACGGTTCATTCAATTATTGAGCTTTTAAGATCTTTATATAATGTTAGTCTTCAACTTCTCGACCTAAGTGATGAATTGTACATTGAGCTATGATAGAAATTAGGTTAATCTAGATGTTAGAGACTGGCATGTTAAGCAATGAGAATCTTGAAAAAGTCGAAATTAGTATCGATAAAGGTTCAAGCCTTCCATTCGGTTGATCAGGGTCACCTTGAACCCTAGATTGGTAATTAACATATTTGAGACATGGGTATGAAATGACACGATCACGATACAGTAATATATGTTTTATATGACGTTATTAATATTGAGGTGCAAAGTGCTAAAATCGATTGAGAATCGATCTCAATCGGGTAAGTAATTAAATGAATGGTTAAGGAATTAACTTTATAAAAAAATTTGGGATCTTAGGGCAAGTAAAATGGATTTTAAACACATTAAAATAAGCCAAAGACACTTGATTTTTACCTGCAAGGATGGTTGTAAAATCAGATTTGTACTACAAAGGACCACCTCATGCTTGAACACCTCATGTTTGGGATAGTTGTTGTTACGGGTCCAAAAGGACCCGACGTGTGTCAAGCAGGAGAAGCCCCATGTACAGGCGAACTGGTTTGGCGTAGAGGACCGAACTCACCTTCCGAACTGAAGCGCCTTCACTTACAGTAGAACTGAACTCATCCGCACTTCACAGCGGATGCAAAGGCTCGCACTCCGTCTCTACGGCGCTTTATGAACCTGCCCCGCCTCTTCCCTACCAAGATCTTTTGTACAAAGATCTTTTCAAAGACAAATCCCTGACTGATTGATGGGACGTGTGGCAGAGTTCAAACGGTCAATTCAGCTGCATAAGTCAGAACAATAAAGATCCGCCAACCTATTGATGGACAGATTGACGTCTAGGATGGAACATGGTGGAAGGATCCGAGGTCACGTGTCTCCTCATCCAACGTCTCTCCTCCTCTCACCCTTAGTATAAATACGACCTCCTTGCCCCACAAGGGGGATTCGCATTCTTGCCAATTAAAAGAGTACAAGTTATTCTCCCCTTACATACACACTTTATTCATTTCATATTTTTTCTTCACATCTTCGGTGACCACTTAACCACCGGTGACCCCTATATTCAAATAGAAAATTGACTTGACCGTCGGAGTGCTCGAGGCCGCTTCCATCCTCGCCGGAAAAAGGGCCACGAGTGACTAACGGCTTGTTACCGTGCGTAGGGAGAAGTGGACTAGAAGACTTATCTGTTGACGGCTCGGAAGTCCATCTTTTGAGATCAACAGATTGGCGCTGTCTGTGGGAAGCTTGGTTAAACCACGAGTTTTCCACCAAAAAGCTTACTTGAATACCTGGTTGATATTCTCCCTTGAAAAAGGGATTTAATTCTTGAAAAAGAAGTAAGAGCTATGCACTATCCCCGTTGCTTAAGATCATGAGCTTAGAAGATGACGTGGAAGTTTCTAGAGCTAGGAATGTCTCTGAAGAAGAGATCATCCGAACCAATGTGACCATCAAAGGCCCCACTATCGATATCGCAGAGGTGCGAGAACCGCTGCAATGCTAACTGCTGAAGTGGCTTGCATGGCCGCAGACATGAGGAATATAGTAGCTCAAAACACCTCCATGCAAGAACTCATCTTGCAAGTGCAGAGCCAAGGTGGTTTTCAGTAGAACCAGTAGCAAACTCATGGGCGAACTAAAGCAGAATCAGGCAGAAGGACCCAGTTAAGCCCTCAAGAGGTCCCTCTCGAAAGAGAAGTGGGAATGGATGCCTCTAACTATATAGTCTCTCCGGCTAATGATGGAACTGCCAAAGAAAATAACTTCCCCCCGGAATACGAGGAGCAGCCTTAAAGGTCCACAAATGTTTTTGACCGAATTGGGTGAGCCCCCAGAAACAGGAACCAGTCCTCCCGTCAAACAGTTCGCCCTCAACAGCAGCAGAGCCAAAGAGATCAGGCCCCCTACCTAGAAATAGGCGAGAAAGGTGGAACCTGGTAGATTGGGGAAACCTGGGCGAAAACGCTCAACAACCACCTCGCCCCGTGGGTGATATAGGCGAGCTTGACGAACTGTGCCGTTCCTACGAACTGGATGATGATGATGACAATCTCCATTTCTCCAAGGAGCTCCGCTGTTTTCCCATGCCGCAGAACTTCATCCCTCCAAAGATCCTAAAGTATGAAGGGAAAGGTGACCCGGAAAAGCACCTCAACAAGTACAAGACGCAGATGAGCCTCAGAGGCGCTTCTCTTGCATTAAAAAGCAGGGCTTTCCACTTGACACTCAGCGGCTCAGCCGAAGTGTGGTATAATAGATTGGCGCCATATAGCATAAGAAGCTGGCCAGAATAAGAGCCTTTCTGAACCAGTACATTTCTAAAAGAGATGGAGAAGCGCCAATCCAGCGTTTACAAGACATGAGGCAGGCAGCTGGAGAAACGTTGAAAAATTACCTCGCCCGCTTCACTGATAAAATCACCTACTGTGAGCAGGTGACCAACAAAGAGGCCCTATCAGCTCTGAAGGGAGGACTGAATATGAACACTTTATTCTAGAGAGACGTCCGAAGTAAAAACCCATCAACCTACGATGAGTTGGTGGAAATGATGAAAGTTGAAATTGTAAATGAGGAGATGATTGGCCACAAAAACAGGGCGACATAGGGGCTTCCTCCACCCCAAAGGCAGATTGGAAGAGGCCCAACGTCACAGATGGTAAATCAATGGACACAAGTTGGGCACACCGTGGTCCCACTTCGGGACAGGTGTTGGCCTCTGCTACATTAAATGTCGTGCCAACCCTAACTTATGAGAATGTTGAACCCAATGCTAACAACCCGGTTAGGAATGCTGGAAGACCCTCAACCTCTATAAATAGGAGAAGAGGCAGGGGACCTAGAAATAGGCCCCAGGAGGAAGGACCACCATACTGCACTTTTCACCGCTTCTATGGCCACGACACCAGAGACTGCAGAGATGCCAACAGGCCTAGGAGCAACCCCAGGAATGCAAGAGAGAACCGTCGCCAAGATGACGAACCGAGGTAAGGGTCCCCCAGAAGGAGAGATGAGAAGCCACCATCACCTCAGAACGCTAGGAACAATGAAAGGGAAAGACCTAGAAATAGGCAACACCCCAAAAGAGGTCCTGCTGTAGCGGATGAGCACCATCCAATCCGTGAAATTGATATTGATACAATCATTGGAGGACCTCACCTGGGAGATGAGATAAGAAATGCTCAAAGGAACTACACCAGGGAGACGAAAGATCCACCTGTGGCCAGTTACGTGGTGAGCCAATCCCAAGGGAGAAAGGCTGCAGAACCAATATCATTGGCCCTGGAGGACGCAATTGGTGTACATTATCCGCACTGCGACGCCCTAGTGGTCATGGCAGTGGTGGCCCGCAACGGACTGAAGCGAATTCTAGTAGACAATGGGCGTTCTGTGAACATCCTGTTCGGATCAACATTTGAAAAAATGGCAGTGGATCACGAGCTCACCCTATGACTTCTCCACTATACGGGTTCACCGGAGATATCATTATTCCCAAAGGTAAAATTACTTTGACTATTGAAATGGGAATAGCGCCCCAGGTGGCACATCACTTCATGGAATTCCTGGTTGTGGACCGTCAATCTGCCTACCATGGAGTGCTTGGGAGACCTGCCCTGAAAGAACTGTTTGCTGTCACCTCGATCCATCACCTATGTATGAAATTCCCTACTGAGCGGGGAATCACCACTGTTAGAGGTGACCAAATGGACTCCAGAGAATGTTACCTCAATTCTCTAAGAAAAGCCGAACCAAGGGTGAACATAGTTCATAGTGATGTTGAAATGGCATAGGCCCCTGCAGAAGGGCAACCCCCCATCGAAGATGTCGAAATGGCAGAAGCCAGACCTGAAACATCCTTAGAGGAGTTAGACCCAAGGATCATTGAATCAGAGTCACTTACTGCTCCAATGGAAGAACTGGAAAATTTCCCAGTCGACCCCCAGGATGCTACAAGGATCCTGCAAGTCGGAAAAGACCTGGAACAGGGAATGAAGGAAGAACTGAAAAACTTCCTCCGAAGAAATGTGGATGTCTTCACCTGGAAACATGAGGACATGATTGGTATTGACCCAAACGTCAGTTGTTACCATTTGCAAATCGATCCGAGCTGTACTCCCCATAGGCAGAAAAGGAGATCGCTGAACCACGAAAGGTATGAGGCCCTCAAGGAAGAAGTAGAAAGGCTAGCAAACAATGGCTTCGTCAGGAGGCCGTGTATCCAAAGTTGATTTCCAACCCCGTGCTCGTCAAGAAACACAATGGCAAATGGAGGGTCTACATTGAATTCTCTAACCTTAATCAGGCTTGCCCAAAGGATATTTTTTCCCTCCCACGAATAGACCAGTTGGTGGATGGGACTGTAGGTCACGAGCTATTAAGCTTCATGGACGCTTATTCAGGCTACAATCAGATCCCCATGCACCCGGGTGACGAGGAGAACACATCCATTGTCACAGATCGGGGATTATATTGCTACAAGATGATGCCCTTCGGATTGAAAAATGCAAGGGCCACCTATCAAAGACTAGTCAATAAGATATTTGCCAAATAGCTCGGTAACACTATGGAAGTTTACGTTGATGACATGCTGGTAAAAAGCCTCAGGGGCAGGGAACATATCAAACATTTGGACGAGGCGTTTCAGATACTTAAAAGGTACCAAATGAAACTAAACCCCCTGAAGTGTGCTTTCGGAGTGGCCTCTGGCAAATTTCTAGGCTACATTGTAAATCAAAGAGGGATAGAAGCCAACCTCGAGAAAATCAGAGCCTTGATAGAGATGAGATCGCCACAGAAGCCCAAGGATGTGCAACGGCTAACTGGCAGAGTAGCCACACTGAATCGCTTCATTTCAAGGGCCACTGAAAAGTGTATACCCTTCTTCAAGGTCCTCAAAGGAGGAAAGAAGTTCCAATGGACGCCGGAGTGTGAAAAGGCTTTCCAAGAGTTGAAAAACTACTTGGGACGAACTCTCCTCCTGAGCAAACCCAAGGACGGAGAACCTATGTTGTTATATCTAGCAGTGGCCGAAGAATCAATCAGTTCAGTGCTGGTGAGGGAAGAAGAGAAACACCAGTTGCCTATTTACTATGTGAGCAAATCACTGCTCCCCGTCGAAGCGCGATATCCGGACATGGAGAAGCTGGCCCTGGCTTTAATTACTGCTTTGCAGGAAGCTGAGACCATACTTTCAGGCCCACAACATTCGTGTTTTGACGAATTTTCCACTTAGGCAAGTTCTTCAGAAGCCAGACGCCTCAGGGAGATTACTGAAGTGGGCGGTGGAACTCAGTGAGTTCGATTTAACATACACACCCAGGACGGCAATCAAGGGCCAGGTCCTAGCTGATTTTGTGGTAGAATTTGCCAAGGCCCCGGAGGTCGAACTGAATATGGAGCCAGCAAAAACGTCCACCTGGAGCCTTTTTGTGGACGGCTCGTCCGGGGAGAATGGCTCCGGAGCCGGAGTGATTCTGGTGAGCCCAGAAGGGCACCACTTGAATTACGCAGTAAAGCTTGGTTTTAAAGCCACCAACAATATGGTTGAATACGAGGCCCTCCTAGCTGAGCTGCGGTTGGCTAGGGAGATGCAAGTAAAAAGGTTAGTCATCAACAGTGATTCACAGCTAGTGGTGAATCAAGTTAATGGGATCCTCGGGGCCAGAGACAAGCACATGGCAGAATATCTGAAGTTGGTCATGGACTTTCTTCCCACCTTTGAAAAGTTCGAACTGACACAAGTGCCACGGCAGGAGAACTCCCAAGTAGACGTCCTGTCAAAACTTGCGAGCAGCAAGGATTTCGAACTCCTCAAGATAGTGCCGGTTGAGTATCTGGCGGAGCCCTATACCAAAAAAGGCGAAGAACTGATGTGGATTGAGGGCACTCCACCATGGGTGTAACCTATTTTGGCCTACCTAAAGGAGCAGACCCTTCCAGAAAATGAAACAGAAGCTCACCGACTCAGAAGAAGAATTGTTCGCTTCATCCTATAAGATGATGTTTTGTATAAGCGAGGATTCTCATCCTCCCTCCTCAGATGCACTGGGGGGAGGAAGCTAACTATATTTTAAGAGAGGTCCACGAAGGGGTTTGTGGGAAGCACTCCGGCGGTTCGACCTTAGCCCATAAAATACTGAGGCAAGGATATTATTGGCCTACCCTGAAAAGGGATGCCATTGACTTTGTGCGCAGATGCGATAAATGCCAACGTTTCTCCAACGTGCAGAGGCGACCCTCTCAAGAACTGACTGTCGTATCGAGCTCCTGGCCGTTCGCCAAGTGGGGGGTGGATTTCATTGGCCCCCTGCCCAAGGGAAGAGGAAACACTCGCTTCGCCATAATTGAAATTGATTACTTTACTAAATGGGTCGAAGTTGAACCATTGCCAAAGATTATCGAGGCGAACACATCTAAATTTTTATGGAAGAATATCATTTGTCGCTTCGGAATACCGCATTCACTGGTTTTAGACATTGGAAAATAGTTCGACAACAAGAAGATCAGAGACTTGTGTGATGAGCTCGGGATCAGGAAGCACTTCTCCTCACCCCATCACCCTCAAGCCAACGGCCAAGCTGAAGCAGTCAACAAGACCATCAAACTCACGTTGAAAAGGAAGCTGGAGACATCAAAAGTGGTCTGGGTTGATGAGCTCCCACAAGTGCTCTGGGCTATAAGAACAACTTGCAAAACGGCAACAGGGAGACTCCGTTCTCTATGGCATACGGGGCCGAAGCTATGAGCCCCGTAGAGCTTGGTGTCCCCTCCCCTCGTCGCATCCACTTCAATGAGATAACAAATGACGATCTGAGGAGACTTGAGCTGGACTCCCTTGAAGAAAGAAGAGACGACTCCCAAGTCAAGCTCGCCTCTTACCAGCGAAAGATGATGCGCTACTACAATGCCAAAGTGAAGAAGAGAATCCTTCGCATCGACGACCTGGTACTCCGCAAAGTTTTCCTATCAACCCAGGACCCAGGAACTGGCACTCTTGTCCACACCTGGGAAGGTCCGTATCGAATCTATGAAGAAGTGCAGCCTGACACTTACAGAATTGAAGACCTCGAAGGAAAGATCATGCCCCACCCCTGGAACATCTAACACTTGAGGAAGTATTTCCAGTAAAATGTTCACAACTGTAAACTGCTCTATCAATGAAAGAACTGTTTTCGATTACTTCACTCTTAATATCGCATCATACAAGCGTTCTCACGCATCAAACATCCTAGCTGAGGTGCAAATCCACCAGGGATCACCTCCAAGGATAAAGCCTAGTCAGAGGCGGTGCGAGTGCCATCTTTGACGAAGCCACAAGCGTTCTCACGTACCAAACATCCTAGCCGAGGTGCAAATCCACCAGGGATCACCTTCAAGGATAAAACCTAGTCAGAGGCGGTGCGGGTGCCATCTCTGACGAAGCCACAAGTGTCCTCACGCACCAAACACCCTAATCGAGTTGCAAGTCAATTAACTTTATCATTTTCTTAAATGTTTAAGTCTACTCCGAACTGATCACACTTGCAAGTCAATTAACTTATCATTTTCTTAGATGGTTAAGTCTTCTCCAAATTGATCACACTTGCAAGTCAATTAACTTATCATTTTCTTAAATGGTTAAGTTTTCTTCGAACTAATCACACTTGCAAGCCAGTTTACTTGCCGTTTTCTTAAAAGGTTTAAGTACTCATCATTATGTTCGTACTGAAGTCAGTTAGCACAGTCAAAGGGAAATTGTAAAATTGGAAGCCATGGAAGAATGAAGATTCATTAGGTACAAAAATGAGCCGAAGCCATTACAAATTTGGGCCGAAGCCATTACAAGAACAAGTCTACACTACTCCTTAGGCACCTCCTCCTCCTTCTCTGTTTCGGGTCGCCTCCCAGTTGGCCCACCGAACTCTGCCTCGATGAACCCAATATCCAGCTCCAGGTGCTTCTCGCGCAGGTGAGACATAATCTCTTTGGCACTCCACGAAGCCCAGTAGTTGGCGAAGTCATCGTACTCAGGAGTTTCTGTAAAATTATCCTTGTACTTCTGAACTGTCGCCTCTTCCACCAGCTTCGCTTCAGCCTTCAAGGAGGCTATCTCCTCAGCCTGAGCCTCTGATAGCACTCTCAGCTCAGCCCTCTCCTTGTTCGCCACCTCCAAGTCTTCAGAGGCAATGCGCTTATGCTCATTTGTTAGAATCCTTTTATCCTTTCAACAACCAATAACAGCTGTCATCCTTGAGCTGATTTAGTGTCGGATATTTAGGAATGTTGTGTTATTTTTCTGTTAGCCACGTGGCAGGTTATTCTAGAATCTTCTTGTATATATCGTGTGTATAGATCAAGCTGTATAAATGATGAAATACGGGAATGATCAAATAGTCAGAAATTGATTTAAATTCATCTCAAAATTCATCTTGGTATCAGAGCCATTATGGCTAACACCAGCATAGGCAATCAATCTGGATCAACCGACTCCGGCATGTTACCAGTAGCCCAAGTTGCTGTGAATCAGTACTCACCAGTTGGAATGACTCTCAATCAAACTCCATCAATAAAGCTCGATAGGAATAACTACCTATTGTGGAAGAATATGATTATGCCTATAATCAAATGACATAATCTTGAAGGATACTTGCTGGGAACAAAGGAATGCCCACCAGAATTTCTAGCCACACAAACCAATGTTGGTCAACGAGAAGCAGTGAAGATGAATCAGAACCCTGAGTATAATAGATGGTTTTCAGCTAATCAACTGCTGATGGGTTGGTTATACTCATCCATGACTCCTGAAATAACAATGAGAGTCATGGGATGCTCAAGCTCTAGCAAGCTTTGGACCGCAGTTGAAGAGAGTTATGGTGTACTGAACAAATCGCGAGATTGTTTTTCTCACTGGTGAACTGCAAAGGACTAGGAAAGGGTCTATGTCTATAGATCAGTACCTCATAACAATCAAGCAGCTAGCTGATAATCTAGAGATAGCTGGGAAGACTGTAGATCACAATGATCTTGTAACTTAAGTGTTGTCAGGGTTGGATGAAGAATATACACCCATAGTGGTACAAGTCAATAGCAGGGAAAATATATCCTGGCATGAACTATCATCAGTGTTGATGACATTCGAGAGTCGACTTGAGTACTTGAACCAAGTCAAAAACAACTTTACTTCTATGAGCATTAGTCAATCAAGTGTACAACTGACTCAAAGAACTGGTGTAGGGAGTAGCAGAACCTTTGGAGGATCTATCAGCGGCAGGTCAATGAACTTCAGAGGTAGAACCAGAGGCAGAGGAAGAATTGGAAGGCAAGGTAAAAATAGAGAACCCTGCCAAATTTGTGGACTAAACAACCACTCTGCTAGCTGGTGCTTCAACAGATTGATGAAAGATATATGGGGAGCAAGCCAAACAGCCAAGGTCATCAAAACAACAGCTCAGCACTGTCAGCATATGTAGCCTCACCAAGAGTGCTTGAGGATCCAGCTTGGTTTCTGGACTCAGGTGCAAGCAACCATGTGACAGCTGATAAAGGCAACCTACAAAATGTCAAGAGATATAAAGGTAAGGAAAAATTACTAGTTGGTGATGGAAACTCATTGCATATTGCTTACACTGGAAATGGAAAAATTCCCACAATGGATGTAAGACCTCTTGCATTGCATAACTGGCTGCATGTGCCCTCTATTAAAAAGAATCTGGTTAGTGTCTCTCAACTTACCAAAGACAATAATGTATTTATGGAGTTTTTCCCTAATTCTTGTGTTGTTAAGGATTTGCAAACGAGGAAGACACTGCTGCTAGGGACGCTTAAGGATGGATTGTATCAGTTGATGTTGCCAAGTTCAAAGCCACGAACCACTATCATAGAGTCAAGCCATCCAAATAATTCCAACTGCCTCACAGTGAGTCCCAGTTGTGATGAGTCAACCTGTGGTGTCAAAGTCTCAGAGTCAGAACTTGATACATGGCATAGAAAGGCCATCCCTCTAACCATGTGCTGAATCAAGTTCTCAAGTCCTGTAATAAATTTGTCAACATTAATGAAAGACCAAAATTCTGTGAATCCTGTAAACTTGGAAAGGCTCATGCACTACCATTTAGTTTATCCTTATCACACGCATCAATGCCCTTAGAACTCGTGCACACTGATGTCTGGGGACCAGCTCCATTGAATTCTACCACCGGATTTAAGTACTACATAATCTTTGTTGATGACTATAGTAGATTTACCTGGATATACCCTATGAGACTCAACTCTGAGACATTAAGCACCTTTGTTCAATTCAAAACATTAGTTGAAAATAAACTTGAAAATAGAATTAAAACAATACAATCAAACTTGGGGTTGAGTTCAGAAACTTCAACAAGGTTGCTTCAGATTTTGGCATTGAACTTAGACACTCATGTCCATATACTTCTGTTCAAAATGGCAGGGCTGAGAGAAAGCATAGACATGTTACTGAAACTGGGTTAACACTTCTAGCTCAAGCCCAAATACCTCTATATTACTGGTGGGAATCATTCAAAACAGCAGCCTATCTGATAAATAACTTCCCACTCCTATACTCCAAAACAAATCACTCTTTCAAATACTCTTTGGAAAAGTGTGTGATTACAAAACACTAAAAACTTTCAGTTGTGCATGCTATCCTTACCTCAGACCCTATCAAAGGCATAAATTTGATTTTCACTCCCAAAAATGTGTATTCCTTGGCTATGGTGATTCACACAAAGGATATAAGTGCTTAAGTCAAAGTGGTAGAGTTTACATATCCAAACATGTGCTATTCAATGAACTTGATTTTCCCTTCAAAATAGGATTCATAAATAAACAAGTCAGAACACAAAATTCTGAAATTGCCACAGGTCTACTTCCCTTCGTTATAGAGTCTACTCATAAGTCAACCCCTCAACCTATCACTGATATAATACGTCCTGATGCATCACTTACTGTAGGCCTATTTGACAAAGGTTTGGAAATTGAAAGTAGAAGTGAAGAAGGTATAGAAAACAGTGATGTTGAATTAAATCAAGAAGAACATAATGATCTTGAGGTAACTGAAGTGCAGCCTGAAAGATACAATGTTGAGGGTGAAGGAGATGAAACTAATGCTCAGAATACAGATGCAACTCAGAACGCAAGACATCAGATGATCACTAGGAGCAAAGCTGGAATCTATAAACCAAAAGTTTACACAAACCAGACAATGGAAAAACCAGCAGAAACTGAACCACTCACTGTTGAAGAAGCCTTGATGAACAATAGTTGGAAGGAAGCTATGCAAGAAGAGTATAGTGCATTGATGAGGAACAAAACATGGATACTGGTACCTAAGGAAGCTGGTATGAAGGTAATTAGCAACAAATGGGTATTCAGATTGAAGTATGATTCAGATGGGAGAGTACAAAGACACAAGGCGAGATTAGTTGCAAAAGGGTTCCTTCAAACTCCTGGTATAGATTTTGGGGAAACATTTAGCCCTGTTATTAAGGCTTCAACCTTGAAAGTCATCCTAACACTTGCTGTATCCAAGGATTGGGAGATTAGGCAAGTAGATATAAACAATGCCTTCTTAAATGGTGAGTTAAATGAAACAGTTTATATGAGCCAGCCACAGGGTTTTGTAGATGAGAGAAATCCTGACTTTGCATACAAATTGGAGAAGGCCTTATATGGGCTAAGACAAGCCCCGAGAGCTTGGCATGAGAAACTTAAGAGCACCTTGTTGGAATGGAAGTTTAAACAATCTAAGGCTGACAACTCCTCATTCTTCTTGGCAAACAAAGAGGATATGTTGTTTGCCTTGATTTATGTAGATGACATAGTGATAACAGGAAATAACTCTCAACAGGTGCAAGAATTTATTGATAAACTAAATAAAAGCTTTGCTCTCAAGGATATGGGAAGCCTCAGTCACTTTCTGGGAATAGAAGTGCATAGAGATGCAACTTGCTTGTATTTAACACAGACAAAGTATATTATAGACTTGCTTAAAAGACTTGGATATGAGAGCTTAAAACCAAGCCTAACACCAATGGATGTCGGCAAATTGATTTCAAAAGCTCAAGGACAACCTATGAGGGATCCAACCTTGTATGGAAGTGTAATAGGTGGACTACAATATTTGTCTCACACAAGACCAGACATTACTTATTCAGTTAATAGATTGAGCCAATTTCTTCAGGCACCTACTGATGCTCACTGGAAGGTATTAAAGAGGGTATTTAGGTACTTCAAAGGTACACTAAATCATGGACTTGCCATTCGAATGGGTGACAATCTTAACATAACTGCCTTTGCTGACTCCAACTGGGCATCATGTCCAGATGATAGACGTTCTACTGTAGGCTACTGTGTGTATCTTGGAGACAACTTAGTGTCTTGGTGTTCTAAAAAACAACACGTCATTGCAAGGTCAAGCACAAAAGCCGAGTATAGGGCATTGGCTCACAGTGCATCAGAAATCTCATGGATCCAATCCTTGATGAATGAATTGGGATTGCGACAACGATCAATTCCAAATATTTGGTGCGACAATCTAAGTGCAAGTGCGCTGGCTTCGAATCCCGTCTATCATGCACGCACTAAACACATTGAACTAGACATTCATTTTGTAAGAGACAAAGTCCTTATGGGAGAATTAGAAATACACTATGTGCCGTCATCTGAACAAACAGCAGACTTGCTGACCAAACCTCTCACTCATTCAAGGTTCCTACTGCTTAGAGACAAGCTTGGAGTGGTTGAATACATTCCACCTTGAAGGGGGGTGTTAGAATCCTTTTGTCCTTTCAACAACCAATAAAAGCTATCATCCTTGAGCTGATTTAGTGCCGGATATTTAGGAATGCTGTGTTATTTTTCTGTTAGCCATGTGGTAGGTTAGTCTAGTATCTTTTTGTATATATCGTGTGTATAGATCAAGCTGTATAAATGATGAAATACGAGAATGATCAAATAGTCAAAAATTGATTTAAATTCATCTCAAATTTTATCTTCATTGGACTAGTCTATCCTTTTGGTAAGCGCAGCCACCTGGGAGACGGACTCATGCGATTCATTCTTGAGGTGATTTATTTGTACCTCAGAAGAGTCTAGCTTCGTCGTAGCCCCAACCCACCTCGCCTCAAAATCATCAGCCCTTTTCCTTGCCTTTTCCACCTCCTCTTCCCAGGCAGCAGAGGCCTCCACCCTATTCTCCAGTTCGTCATTCTTCTTCCGGAGGCCCCAAACCAAATCATTAGCTGTCGAGCTGAGAGATGATGCTCTGGCCACACAGGCACTGTTGGCAGCCAAGAGGTCCTCCACCTATTAGGAGGAAGTATGATCCTGCCACGCCTCGGTCCAGTACTTATTGTGGACCCTTGCAGCAGAGGCGGTCTCAGGTGGGAGCATCTCCAGCACAACCTCTGATAATTCCTCATCTTAGCTCCCAATGAAGTCAGAAGTTTTTCACTGGGATGCAGAGGTGGCTGATTTCTTCAGCCTTTTCCTTGAAGGGCCCCTACCTAGGAAGGAAGAGATGGGCACTACGGCTTGAGCTGCAGTCGGGACAGCAACTGTCACTTCGGCGGAGACAGTTGTGGAGATCACTGGAGGGCTCGCAGAAGCAGCAGGAGTGGAAGTGGAAGTTGCAGCCGACCCCTTTCTCTTAGTCCGCACTAGAGGAGCCCCCTCCTCAACAGCTTCCTCCTCGACGACCTTCTAGGTCTTGCTCAAGGAATGCAGCCTCTCCGCCTGCTTCTTATATTCGGCCGTGCTGGTGCGAAGAGCCCTGGCTTCGGAAACGCTACGCCTTATGGTAGCGAAGTCAGGTTTTAGGGGCCTCTTCTTCACAAAAATCCTCTGCAAGATGGAAATAAAACGAAGTATTCAATGAATCATACTGGAAGAAGAGAATAAATGATGAAGTGAATGAGTGAAGCCTACCCTGGCTAGACATCAGACCGTGGCGAACGAAGAGGATGTTCAAGTTGATAATCTTGTGGTAGCTCCTCTCTCGGGGGTCGAGGTGATAGATATCTCTAATAATACCCCACTCCTCCTCGAAAAATTCACACCTCGGCTTCGAACCTGCAAACAACAAAAATATTAAGCATATGAGGAAATAGATTAAGTAAAATCACTTTGGAAACAAAACTTACTGGGAATGGAGTAAGTGGTGGGAACTGTCAGAGGCGTTATGAGGTCATTCTCCATTGTGTCCCACCTCCCAGCTGCCCAGAACCACGAATCTTTCCACCCCTTTACTGATGAGGGCAGGTCGGTCACAAAGGAGGAATGGGATCCCCAAGGAGACAGGTAGTACCACCCCTTATTTCCCTCCCCGGCCATGCACTTCGATAGATAGATGGAGTGGAAAACGCTGAAAGACATGTCAACCCCAATGCTGACCTACCTCCACAACATCCATGACCCCACCAATTGGGACCAGGAGTTTGGATTTAACTGGGTCGGGGCCAACCCGTATGATCGAAGAACCAACCCAAAAAATTGGTGGAAAGGAAGCCTAAGGCCAGCCCGAAATAGGCTATCACTCACTGCCACACACCTCCGCCTCGGATAACAGGCCCTCTCATCTGGCCTTGGTAAAATTAGCTTTATGGAGTCTGGAACCCTATAAACAGTCCTACATTTTTCTATCAAGGGCGGAGTGGCCTTTGAAGGGTAGTTAGAAGCCCCCCATTGGACTGAAGTGTCTACTGGGGAGTCTAGACGTCTCCAGACATTCTCCCCAGCCCTAATAGCTCTACCCAATTCCTTTGAACTGATTAAGATAGGCTCTCTCAACTCAGCACTCGCCTCACCTCGCCCCTCCCTCGTAGTCATCCTAGAATCGCCCTCAGCAGCCATTTTTTCAGGAAAAAGTCCCGGAAAAATTGAAGAAAAAGATGGAAAATGAGGAAAATTGATTTACCTAAGGTTGAAAATGGTTTTACCAGTCGTCGGAATCGCCAATAGGTTCGCCGGAGTTGCTTGTTTGCCGGAGAAGAAGATTCGACAGAGTTTGGGAGCGTTTTAGATTTTTTAGCAAAATTTCGAAATGGCGAGAGAGGGTTTATATAGAAAATCCAAGGATCACCCCAACCGTTGGATTTCCTCAAAACAGATCTTAGCCATCTAAATTCACGGCTGATCATCACCGTTTAAATCAAAAGGCATTCGAAGTAAGGGCCCTGATGAAGCGGTACATCTCACGCAGAGGCCAAGCGCGTCGTCTTGAAGACGGGGGAGCCGTTGCCATGATTGTCTCCTAGGATAAAGGGAAAGCATGTTCTGGAAGAAAACAACGCCTCCTCATTATTACCTTGAAAAAGCGCAAAAACCTTCAAGTCATACACACAATCCAAGGCCGTCTATTCAACGCCGCCACTTCGGCCAACTCATAATTCAGAGTTGCAACAGTTCTTCTAAGAGCTGCCAACCGCAATCACTTCGGCCAACTCATATTTTAGAGTTGCAATAGTTCTCCTAAGAGCTGTCAACCTCAATTACTTCGGCCAACTCATATTTCAGAGTTGCAACAGTTCTCCTAAGAGCTGCCAACCTCAATCACTTCGGCCAACTCATATTTCAGAGTTGCAACAATTCTCCTAAGAGCTGCCAACCTCAATCACTTCGGCCAACTCATATTTTAGAGTTACAACAGTTCTTTTAAGAGCTGCCAACCTCAATCACTTTGGAAAACTCATATTCAATGTCACAACATCTCTCAAAGCGTCCTACTTCAAAAGCTATCACCTCAAGTTACTGCACAATACGGCTTGAGGAACTATGGTTACGGGGATAGACAGCTCCGCTGTTCGAAGCTACGATATTCGTCGTCTCGCACACAGCCAAAGAATCGTACGCAACTCATGGACGCCCCTGCAAGTATATCGACTCTAAAAGTCCACGCATTATATAAATAATCCATACATGGACTTGAAAGACTATTGTTACTGGTCCAAAAGGACCCGACGCATGTCAAGCAGGAGAAGCCCCACGTACAGGCCAACTGGTTTGGCGTGGGGGACCGAACTCACCTTTTGAACTGAAACGCCTTCACTTACAGTAAAACGGAACTCATCCGCACTTTACAGTGAATGCAAAGGCCCGCACTCCGCCTCTACGGCGCTTCGTGAACCTGCCCCGCCTCTTCTCTACCAAGATCTTTCCAAAGTCAAATCCCTGACTGATTGATGGGACGTGTGACAGAGTTCAAACGGTCAATTCAGCCACATAAGTCAGAACAATAAAGATCTGCCAACCTATTGATGGACAGATTGACGTCTAGGATGGAACAGGGTGGAAGGATCCGAGGCCACGTATCTCCTCGTCCAACGGCTCTCCTCCTCCCACCCTTAGTATAAATACGACCTCCTTGCCCCACAAGGGGGATTTGCATTCTTACTAATTAAAAGAGTACAAGTTATTCTCCCCTTACATACACACTTTATTCATTTCATATTTTCTTTTCACGTCTCCGGTGACCACTTAACCACCGGTGACCCCTATATTTAAACAGAAAACTGACTTGATCGTCGGAGTGCTCGTGGCCGCCTCCATCCCCGCTGAGAAAAGGGCCACAAGTGACTAACGGCTTGTTACCGTACGTAGGGAGAAGTGGACTAGAAGATTTATCTGTTGGCGGCTCGGAAGTCCATCTTTTGAGGTCAACAGTTGTCATTTTAACATCCAATTTCTTTATTCTTAAGGCATCCAGCACGTCTCCTACCTCTTAATACTTCATATAGGACGGATATATCTTATAAGTCAATATGGAATTAAATAGGATAAGAGAAAGGTCAAATATTGTTGGAAGAAGCCACCTCATGCTTAACACATGTTAACTTGGCTGCATATAACATTTTCTTAATCCTTAAGCAAAATCCACGAATTCAACCTCTTAAAGACCTCTTCTTTACCTCCTAAATAAGATACCAACTCCTTTAACTCGTCTCCAATTGATTCCAAGTGAAAAATAGAGCAAAAAGGGAAATAAAGAACAGGAATGCTGGAATTGAAAGTGTTGGGCAGCTGGGTTAGTTCACTGTTTTGAGGCTTGTATTCATTATTTTTGAGGATTTTATAATCTCTTGAATCTCTGATCTTGCTTGAGACCATGTTGTATGTTGTTGGTGAATTTGTGGTGGCGAAAAGGGGATAATTGATTGCAAGAACATGAAGTAAATCAACATGGATAGAGATTTGATAGTTGCTGAATTTTAATGATTTAACCTTTGATTTTAAATAATTCCATGGGTATAACTTGTATTTATCAATATGAAAATTTTAATATAAGAGTTAGAAGTAAAGAAATGATCTTTAATAGGTTAGAATCCAATTTTTGAAAGTCTAATCTAAGTGAAACTCAGAGCAGCCATGATGAAATCCTGATTTGGTGTTTGGTAAAAGGAACTGATTTTCAGGTTGTAAATCCTCTACTTGTGGTAACTTAATAACATATTTACCTGCACATGCATGTTATATAAGTGTGTTAAAAGTTTGCGAAGGAATGAATGTGATTAAGGGTGTGAAAAGATGAATGAAACGGGTCATGGCAGCAACTAAAACTCAAAAACAGATTTAGTCCATTTTGGTAGTTTACATAGTTTCGACCTTTACATGTGCACTAATCATCTCTTAATTTTGGCATGAATGGATGTAGCACGAGATTGTGCGTGTGTTAATGTTATTAATTAAGGATTGAGTTTAATATTAAATTGTAATATAAGTGATTTTTCAACTTTAAGTGAAAAAAGAAATTGATCTACACTCCGTAGAAGTGCACACACAAGGGTGAAAGGTGAGTAAAATCAATTCACAACTATGATGCAAGAACATAGTATTTATGATATAATAAGAGTGAATTGTCCAAATAGTCACTGGACTTTACACCGTGCTTCCACAAGGTCACTGAACTTTGAAAAAGGTTTCCGCGGAGTCACTGAATTTTAAAAATCACTCTATTCATTACTTAACTTTGCAAAAAAATTTCACGGATTCACTAAACTTTGCAAAACGTTCCACAGGAATCACTAATTTAGTGATTCTTGTGGAACTTTTTGCAAAGTTTAGTGATGAATGGAGTGATTTTTAAAGTTTAGTGACCCCATGAAATTTTTTTGGGAAGTTCAGTGATTAGTTGGGTGATTTTCAAAATTCAGTGACCTTGTGGAAGCATGACATAAAGTTCAGTGACTATTTAGGCAATTCACTCGATATAATAATGTTTGCATAACTTTGATGTGGAGCTCATTGTACATCATATGATGGTTATGATCATTGAGTATGTGGTTTCAGAACATATTGACATTGATTTTGATTAAATATGTCATTCACAAGCATTTTTATGTGCATGCATGACATATGTCCATGGTTGAAAATCTAACATGTACAATATGATTTCAAAATGGATTTTTTTCTCATAAATGTTTTGTTGACCACTACTATAGCACCGAGGCATGTGAGGCATGCATATGTAATATGTTTTGGCATCGCGGATGATACTTCATGGGTGATTGCAAAGGTAGATATGGTATGGACCTTTGGGTGATCACGAGAGAATGGACTACTTGACTGTGCTATTGTGATATTATGATTATTGGCCTGTCGGGTAGGATACTTCTTAGGTGATCATAGGGGCAATTAGGGGATGGGCCTCTTGTGACTCAATTGTGCCCTTGTGAAATTATGATTATTGGCGCTGTCACGTGAGATACTTCTTGGGTGATCATAAGAGCAGTTAGGGGATGGGCCTCTAGTAGTCACAAGAGGACAGTCCACTCACTGGTGTTGATGTCACATTGACCATTCGATTATTGATATTGACATTGCGTAGAGCTCTACTTGGTGCATACTAAATGGGTCAAGAGCCTAATGAAATAAAATTTTCAAAAGAAATTATTTTGAATTGACTTCTACGAATATTTGAATACGATGCATCTTTAGCATGACATGATGTCATATACCATTATTACTCATACTCATGACATGCATGATTTTTGGTTACTAAGCACTAGCTTATGTAGTTCTTGTATTGTAGGTGAACATGAAACTTCGTTGAGGTCATGGCTAGCTGTTAAGCTCTTACGGGATTTCGGAATTTGATGTACATGAATGACGACCTGTACGGTTATGTTGTGGACTTCCGCTGTGTTATATTTTGAAGATCATGTTTTATATATGTATACATTTTGAAATAGCATGTAGATACTTTTATAACCTCATAATATATATATATATGTATATGTATATGTATATGTTGGACTATGGTTGTATGATCTTTGGTTGCAATATACTATATGATGGTCATAAGTGAACAAGAGTGAATATATAGGGATATATTTGTTAAGATGCATACTTCATTTTATTAGGTGAAGAAAAAAGTTTATGTGAAATCATGCGTCTAGGTCAAGTCATCAATTTCATTCCTGCACAAATTAATGTACGGTTATCAATATAAAAGGGGTTGTGACAACCATACTCGCCCGACCCCGACCTCGACCCCGACCCTGACCCTAATCGGGTAATTCTTGTTCCGTTTGGGACGGGACCTACGGATATCGAGTTTGACGGATTTTTTTGACATCCCTAAAAAATGTTTTGAATTTACATGTGTGATTGAAAATGCATATATAAAGAAAAAAGTTTTCAAATAATAATTGTCAAACAGGGATTAAATGTCTAAAATAATTATTTAATTTTATAGATCATTATTTTGAATTTAATAGTCCCCAACAAGTACATATCTAAAATAAAGGAACATGGTGATTATACATATATTCTAGGACTTGGTCCTAGCTTACAGAAGTATTTGATCTTGCATTTTTTTTTACCTTGAGACACTTGAGAGAATTGATTGCCTCTCATCCTACGCCACTTGGAATAATTAAATTATCGAAAGGTGAATGATTCAGACCATTAATAGTGCATGAAAGTCGGACATCCCCATGGGTTCCTCAAAGTAGGACCTAAACAATACCATAAAAGTATCAATTTTTAACGTCACGATGAAAATTTTATTGTAAACAAATCATATTGACACATGATAGAAACGTGAATAATAATAAAAAGGGCTTATTCGTAGTACACAATCAGATGTTGCTCGAATTTTGCTCGAATGAACATGAAAACTACTAGAATCCACCAAAGAATGGAAAAACAGAAATATTAGTAATAAAAAAACGGTTGTTGCATTTTCAAACCCTGAATACATATTTAAAAGGTCAAAACAAAACCCTAATTCGATAGAAAAATTCAAATAGAATTAGGAAACTGTAAAAATGACCAAAATACACTTAAACTAACTCAAAATAAAAAAAAATTTAAAAAAATTGTTAAAATGGACCTCTAAAAGATAGAATTTGACCTCGAAAATTTGTGTATAGAGAACTGAAAAACGTACATTTCTGAATTGTACTCACTCGAGTAAATTTAACATACAATTGAAAGTTACACGCATTTTTGTAGACCCTTCTTATTTTTCCTCTTTTCCAACTAGTTTATGATATTCTTTTCGAATTGTTCAAATCACATATTTCGGTTATTTCCTTTAAAAAAATATATGATGTAAAGAGACCTTTCAAGACAAAAATTTTTGTCTTTAAAAGTGAAATTTTGAGAGATTGAGATGGATTTCCAGATTTCCTGGTTGATCTTCAAGCATAACGAGCTTGAATGCATTTCTCCTACTAACTGCGATTATTGAAGAAATGATTGTTTTACCCAACATTTAATAAAATAAAATCCTTAGTGTACCCAAATAAGATGATCCATTAGATATCATAGCTGCAACCTTGTCACATCTTAATTGGGGATGTATCTTCTAACTAAACGTTTACAACTTTGGGATCCGTTTATTATAAGACTTTTTGAGAATAAAATTTGTGAAAAATGAACCATTTGGAGAATTTGTGATTAAAAAGTAAGAAAATATTATTAATTTACGTATGAAATTATTTTATCGAAAGACTGTTTAGTAGAAAATAAGTTTGAGAAAAAAAATAAATTTTGAAGAATTTGCACCAAACAATGAGTTGATTTACGTTACATAACACTCGTCACCACACATGTAACCAAAATTCCACATGAACGGGAATTTGAGAAGGCTGCCAATGGCGCCTCTATTCACCTAGTTATTCAACGACATTGAACTATACAATTATATTTTTAACCAATTAGGTTATTTTGTAGTCTTATAACATGTTTGATGTGGTCCATCAATTTTTTTTTTTTTTTTTTTATTTTAAAAACCCTAAATTTTTAGCTTGACGTTTGTCTTCGGATTACACACACTACACGTTCGAGCATGACATATTTAGCAAGAAAACAAAACTATAAATGGGATTCTTCCGAATAACTATGATACACAATTCAAAACAAAAGAATCAGAAGCATCCTTTCATGTGATTACTATTATTAAATTATTTTCCTACTTTCTTTAATTAAATAATTATTATAAAAGACTCCTACGAGTTCGTCTGATGACAATTCAACCCAAATTTTGTTACACGTGCCTAAATACAAGCGGCAGCCATCCCTGACGTCAGCAGCTCAGCTACCAGCCACCATGCTTGTCGCTTGCGTTTACGGCTGTCAATAGGGACGGCTGAGATCAACTGGCCCGCCTGTATTTTTGGCCTCAGAATTATTTATTATTCCATTATAAAATATTTAATTTTGCTATAAATTAAAAAGAAAGAGAATATAAAAAAGTCAGTAGAGTTTTGTGTTTTATTAAGAATTAGAGCATCAAATTTATAGGGAAGAATTAAAGTTATAAGGGATATAACAGTTATAATAACAAGGATTGTGGTGATATAAAGAGTACAGTTACTTTCCTGATTTCAATTATTGTACCAAGCGATCTATGTCTTGTATGTTAATATCTTTAATATTGATATCTTGTACTTCATCTTTTCAATTAGAGGTAGCCCTAGGGCCAAGCCACCTAGGGCCTCAAATTTGTGATTTGGGCATAGGGCCTCCAAATTCTAATGGCTCCCTAAAAAGAAAATAAAAGGGAAAAAATTTCATGTAATACCTTTAATAATACAGAAATTCTTATAATACATTATATCATTTTTTATTCTTTTTCAACTGCATTTTTAGAGTAAAAAGTAAAACACAAAAACTACATATACACATTAAATTGTTTATATTGACAGCATATATTAATCCGACAAACAAGCTGTTGACCCCAAAAAATGTTGTCAACAGATATCGGTATCGGACTCGTGATACGTGGATTCTGGTGAGATTGACTGGAGTTGACGATTGTAAAATACATATGGGCTATCGAGTCGGAGTACCAACGGAGGATTTTTGTGTCAAATGGATAAAGATCTGTCGTTCGTTTTGTGTTTTTCCCTTTATAATATTGTAAAAAGTACAATAATTATATGAATAAAATATTTTCTCTCTCCAACACTTTCGTAAGAATTCTGGTTTATATCTTTCACTCTCTCAAATTCAGCGTCATTTTTACAATTACAAGAAGTGCTATTTATAGAGGAGAGGTTGAATTGTCTATCGTCGGATCGGGTCCACGTGACTTCATCTTGTTGTTTCAAACATCAAATCATTCACGACATTAACTATTGTGATGATTGCCC
The DNA here is from genome assembly GCA_019395295.1 of Osmanthus fragrans. Classification (NCBI taxonomy): domain Eukaryota; kingdom Viridiplantae; phylum Streptophyta; class Magnoliopsida; order Lamiales; family Oleaceae; genus Osmanthus; species Osmanthus fragrans. Next base: position 12,121,533 of record CM033362.1, read on the forward strand.
TGCCATCGTCCTGCCATCCCCTTCCTTTTGTCTGACACTAGGTAAGGCGGTATTAAAGTGACTTGTCACGTCAATCACTTCTCAGGGATATCCCTCAGGTTTGTCCCCTAACAAACACCTCGGTGAATGAGGCGTTAGGCAACAAAGAAGACTTCGGACTGGAGAAGTGCTTGTGCAGTTGAAGGGACTTCGTCTTAGCCGTTTGAAGGGACTTCGTCTTAGCCTTTTGAAGGGACTTCACCTTAGCCGTTTGAAGGGACTTCGTCTTAGCCTTTTGAAGGGACTTCGTCTTAGTGCCACCTTCCGTTGACGACGTCTCCTTCGGGGAAGGGTTTTACACATGTTACAGGCTTCCCTTACTGTTCATCGTCGAACATCCTCTCGTGAAGATCTCCACGTGTCCTCCAGCTATTGGCTTAATAATGGCCCCATTTTTATAGGGTAATAATAGTTCCCCAAGTCTATGCCTTGGTCATTTATGTGAAGGCATGGACTTTGGAAAAAATGCATAATTGGTTTTTCTGGTAACCCAATTGGCCAATGTGCGGCGCTGAGGTGTCCAACTTAGATGGCCGAGGTTATTCGAACAAGAAAATCTGTAGAGGTCCAATTTATTCTTGACGGATACGAGGGGTCGTTTGTTTTTAGGCTATAATGGCGCGCCATCTTTTGCACGTGTTCAAAGAGCGGCTGTGACGGTTCAATCTCCTATACACGCAACCGTCACCTTATTAAATGTGCAATCATGATGATTTTAGGGCACCTTTCCAAGTACAAAGCACGCGTTATGGCGCGTGGGTCACACGCTGTCATCCGGTCCGTGGAAGACGAAACAACTGACAAATGGACCACCCAGATTAGATCCATGGATAAACGGTTAGATGGACCAGATTCTCATCCAACGGCAGGGGTCCTTCCCTCTTGCCTATAAATGGTGGCTAACGAACACTCTTGTCTTCTTTATCTTCACGCGAAATTGCTAGAGAACCTTCAGAGTCTGTACTTTTTTTTTCCTCAGCTTTCTATCTCTCAAGATTTTCCGGCAGCCCTCCACCGGCGTTGTGAGTAACACTGTAAGCTTGTAAGAGAGGAAAGAGACTTGATTTCTTTTCTTTGATTTCCTTCCGCACCTGATGCGTCCTGGTTCTAATAGAGAACCAGATTATTTACAAATAGCAGCCAGTCACGGAGTTCGTTTGATTAGGACCTCGGACCTTAGGAAAATAGTGATGTCCGAACTGAGTACCATTCCTATGAGGGGGATTAGGTCGGAGGACATTTGGGGGGCGTCCAAGATTCAGTCCATTATGTCTCCTCTACATCTAGTTCAACTTAGGGAGACATATCGCATACCCTATGATATTGAACTTCTTACTCCATCTTCGGCGGAACGTGTCTGCTATCCCAGGACGGGATGTGTCGCCATTAGCGAACATTTGCTTAAGGCAGAGCTTCGCCTTCCCCTCCACCCTTTTTTTAGGGCAGTCCTTAGATTGTACGGACTTGCCCCCACCCAGTTTGTTCCCAACGCATGGGCCCAACTAGTGGGTTCCTATTTTCCCTGGAAGGAGACCTCATTAGGCGAGGATATGCCCCTCCACGTTTTCCAGACACTTTCAGCCGAGGTCTCTAGGAAAAGGAGATTCCAGGGGGTGGTATTCTTTGTGTCCTTGGGGGTCACATTCCCCATTTGTTGTCGAACTCCCTTCCTCCGTCAAGCTCTGGAAGGAGTCATGATTTTGGGTGAGGGGTAAATGGTAGAAGTGTGAGGGCGACGCCGTACCCCATGTCAAAGCACCGACCTCATACTCCGAAGCTAGTGAGTGTTAATTTTATTGTACGTTTGCATAGTGAGCTTTGGAATACTGGCTCTAATTTTTTGAATTGCCCTTTGTGCAGACGCGGTTGAGTTGTTCGAGCTAAGTTCTGTTGAGCTTGAACTAATCAGAGATGTCTTCCTCCGACCTGCTTCTTCCAGAAAGTACGAAAGGCTCATCCTTCGAAAACAGCCGTTTGAAGACTTTTGCCTGATGTCGAGGAAAGGTATATGTTCATTGTTTATATATATGCATTTTTGCATATTTTCACTGTGATCACACCTTGCTAAATTCAACCTCTTTCCTTTTGTAGAGGAATTTTTGCACAGGAGACACCTCACTCTGGATATGGCTACTATTATGGCTGCCACCTCTACTGCTGGGAGAAAAGGTCTGAAGGGCACTTCTGCTGGTGCCAAGAAAGTGAGGGAGAGGGTGGAAAGGGTAAGTAAGAAGGCTGCAGTTCACGAGGCGGAGGATGCTGTTAAGGAAAATGCCCCCCTTTCCACAACTGACAAGGGCAAGACTCCTATGGTGGAATCCCCCAAGAAAAAGTTTAGAGCGCCTAGGGAGGATGGGGCCAGAGGTTCGGCTGATGTCCCACCCCCACGTTCTGAAGTCCCGGTGGAGGAGAAGTTACTTGGCGCTTCCTTAGCTGCACCACCTGTCCCAAAGAAGAGGCCGTTGGAATCACCAAAGAAAATCCCTACCAAAAGGCCGAGGACAGTGAGTGCCTCCTCTGTGAGAGGGTCCGTGAGGGCCAAGATGCTACCCACTCAGCAGGGTGGCTGTGGCTGAGGAGGAGGCTTCTAAAGCCAAGGCGGAGGTGGCAGAGTTCAAGAGATTGAAGGACGAGGAGTCTATGAAGCTTGCCTCTGCCCTAGCTGAGATCGAGAACTTGAAGAAGGAAGTTCACATTTGCCAAAGTGAGGTGGCTTCCATGACGAGGCGGGTGGAGACTTCTAATGCTCACCAAAGAATATCAGCAGAGGCCTTGGAGAGCCTCAACAAGGAACACTCTGCCTTGAGGGTGGATTTTGAAAACCAAAGATTAGAGAATGTTGCCTTGAACTCGAGGATTGCGAGTCTCACTGAGGAGGTCGAAGAGGCTAGGAAGGAGGCCGAATCTGCTGTGACGGAGGCTGAGAAACGGTTTGTTACTAACTTCCATCTCACCGAAGTGTATGAAAAATTCGCCATTTACTGGAGGAGATATGCATATAGAGAAATGGGGGAATGGATTGAGGCTAACAATCCAGCTATCAACACTTTGGATTTAAGGGAGTTGTTCCTTGAAAAGGAGCCTGAACAAGGTATCGACGTCCCAACAGTTGGGGACGAAGTTGTTGAGGTTGACGATGAAGCCTCTAAAGCTGACGATGCAGAAGTCGACCCCTCAAATGCAATAGTTCCCTTCACTCCTCCCCCTCCCCCAACGAATAGCTAGGAAATCAGATTTTTGTAACAAGCGTCGAAGCCCTCGTTATGTAATTTCTTTATTAATGAAGATATACTTTTGATTCATCTTTCAATTTTCACTTTATATGTAACTTGAATGAAACTTCTGACTTTGAACGAACCTGTTGGACACATGATTTCGTTTTGAAAAATGTAAGTTAAGTTTCGAGTGTTGGTATTTTAGTGATTGCAAGGATGTTGAATCCTTACTGATCTTTACCCTTTATTTGAGTTTTGTCTTCATCGCGTTTGTTCTGCTTCGAGTTTATGCCCAAAAACCCTCGTAATTGAAAAGTTTAAGCCCTAGGCCTTTCAAATGTTGGAGTCCTACCAATATGATTTGTGAGTGAAGCTCTTATTCACTTCGCTATTTGGAAGGGGTCCTCTTAGGACTGCCTTCTAGTCGAAGTACCGTCATTTTAACTAATTTCGTTTTTCTTCCCAAGGCATGGAGTTTGGGCTGTCTTCTCATACCGAGGCCCCTTCACAAATCTTATTTGTGAGGGAACGTTCTATTCACTTCGTTATTTAGAAGGGGTCCTCTTAGGATTACCTTCTAGTCGAAGTGTCGACGTTTTGACTAGTTTCATTTTTCTTCCCAAGGCATGGAGTTTGGGGTGCCTTCTCATGCCGAGACCCCTTCACAAATCTTGTTTGTGAGGGAACGTCCTATTCACTTCGCTATTTGAAAGGGGTTCTCTTAAGACTACCTTTTAGTCGAAGTGCCGACGTTTTGACTAGTTTCGTTTTTCTTCCCAAGGCATGGAGTTTAGGCTGCCTTCTCATGCCGATGCCCCTTTACAAATCTTTTTTGTGAGGGAACGTTCTATTCACTTCGTTATTTGGAAGGGGTCCTCTTAGGACTACCTTCTAGTCGAAGTGCCGACGTTTTGACTAGTTTCATTTTTCTTCCCAAGGTATGGAGTTTGGGCTGTCTTCTCATGCCGAGGCCCTTTCACAAATCTTGTTTGTGAGGGAACATTCTATTCACTTCGCTATTTGGAAGGGGTCCTCTTAGGACTACCTTCTAGTCGAAGTACCGACGTTTTGACTAGTTTCATTTTTCTTCCCAAGGCATGGAGTTTGGGCTGTCTTCTCATGCCGAGGCCCCTTCACAAATCTTGTTTGTGAGGGAACGTTCTATTCACTTCGCTATTTGGAAGGGGTCCTCTTAGGACTACCTTCTAGTTGCAGTGCCGACGTTTTGACTAGTTTCTTTTTTCTTCCCAAGGCGTGGAGTTTGGGCTGCCTTCTCATGCCGAGGCCCCTTCACAAATCTTGTTTGTGAGGGAATGTTCTATTCACTTCGCTATTTGGAAGGGGTCCTCTTAGGACTACCTTCTAGTCGAAGTGCCGACGTTTTGACTTATTTCGTTTTTCTTCCCAAGGCATGGAGTTTGGGCTGCCTTCTCATGCCAATACCCTTTCACAAATCTTGTTTGTGAGGGAATGTTCTATTCACTTCGCTATTTGGAATGAGTCCTTTTAGGACTACCTTCTAGTCGAAGTGCCGACGTTTTGACTAGTTTTTTGCCTACACAATTTCATATGGGACTATTGCAAAATGATATTTTATTTATTATTGATTACACATGGAAATATTTACAACTTTCACTGATAGTACTTCCTCAGATGCTCAGCTTTCCACGGATGGGGTTGTACCCTGCCATCCATGGATTCGATTCTGTAAGTCCCAGTTCTGACCTCTTCCCTGATGCGATAGGGACCCTCCCAATTGGGTCCAAGAGTCCCTGTACCCGATTCTTTCGTCGACAGCAGAACCCTTTTCAGCACAAGGTCGTCCAATCGAAAAGACTTCCTCTTTACTTTAGAATTGTAGTACCTGGCCATTTTTCTCTGATAGATAGCTACTTTTGCCTGCGCTCCATCTCTCCTTTCCTCAAGGAAGTCGAGCTCACATCTCCTTAGTTCCTCGTTTGATATTTCACTGAAGTGCAATCGTCGAGGTGAGGGGAGTCCTACTTCAACGGGACTCATGGCTTCGGCTCCGTAAGCTATCGAGAATGAGGTTTGTCCTGTCACCGTTCGACTTGTGGTTCGGATTGCCCATAACACTTGTGGTAGTTCATCCACCCAAGCACCCTTGGAGGCTTCCAGCTTCTTCTTCATCGTGTACTTGATGGTTTTGTTTACTGCCTCTACTTGGCTATTAGCTTGCGGGTGGCGAGGTGAAGAGAAATGCTTCTTAATGCCCAATTCGTCACAGAAATCTCTGACCTTCTTATTGTCGAACTGTCGCCCATTGTCGGAGACAATTGAATGTGGGATGTCGAACCTACAGATGATGTTTTTCCAGAGGAATTTCGTCGTGTTTACTTCAGTGATTTTGGATAGAGGCTCGACTTCAGTCCATTTGGTGAGGTAATCTATGGCGACAATTGCGAAGCATGCACCACTCCTGCACCGGATCCGGATTCTCCCGAAGAGCCATCGACATATAGATTCCAAGTGGGAGGCTCCACTGGTTCCATTTCTTCTTCCACTTCTGGGATATGAGTGAATTCTGCCACAAAATCTGCTAGGGCCTGTCCCTCAACAGCAGTTCGAGTCTTATAAACGATATCAAATTCTGTGAGCTCCACGGCCCATTTCAACAATCTTCCTGAAGCATCAGGCTTCTGAAGGACTTGTCTTAGGGGAAAGTTGGTCAACACTTCGATGGTATGCGCTTGAAAGTAGGGCCTCAGCTTCCGTGAGGCTATGATGAGTGCTAAAGCCAATTTCTCCATATCAGGGTAATGCGTTTCGGCGGCCAGAAGTGCTTTGCTGATGTAATATACAGGAAGCTGATGTCCTGCATCTTCTCTGATCCAAACCGAACTGACAGCTTTCGCTGTAATAGCAAAGTATAGCAATAAGGGTTATCGCCTCTTCACATTCTTCAGTCCATTGAAATTTGTTTCCTCCCTTTAGGATTTTGAAGAAAGGGAAGCATTTGTCTGTGGCCTTTGAGATGAAGCGGCTCAGAGCCGCTACCCTTCCTGTTAGGCTTTGCACCTCCTTAAGTTTCTTGGGCGACCTCATCTCAACAAGGGCTTTAATCTTGTCGGGGTTGGCTTCGATTCCTCTCTGGTTCACCATGTACCCAAGGAACTTTCCTAAAGCTACCCCGAACGCACACTTGGATGGGTTCAGCCGCATCCTATATTGCCTTAGTATTTTGAAGACTTCGTCTAAGTGCTGGACGTGATCCCTTGCTTTCAAGCTTTTCACAAGCATGTCATCCACGTATACTTTGACTGTCTTTCCGATGAGGTCTGCAAACATTTTATTCACTAATCTCTGGTATTTGGCCCCAGCATTCTTCAACCCGAAGGGCATCACCTTGTAGCAATATAAACCTTGGTCCGTAATAAAGGAAGTGTGCTCTTCATCCGTTGGAAGCATCGGAATCTGGTTATACCTTGAATAGGCATCCATGAAACTCAACAGTTCATGCCCAGCAGTGGAGTCTACCAGTTGGTCGATTCGAGGTAGTGGAAAACTATCCTTTGGACATGCTTGATTTAGGTTGGAGAAATCTACACATACCCTCCACTTGCCATTGTGCGTCTTTACCAACACAGGATTGGACACCCACTTCGGATAGATCGATTCCCTAATGAAGTGGTTGTCAATCAGCTTCTTCACTTCGTCCTTTAAGGCCTCGTACCTTTCTGGATTGAGGGCCCTTCTTTTCTGCCTATTTGGAGTCGCCTTTGGATCGATTTTCAAATGGTGGCAGCTGATTTTCGGATCGATTCCAACCATATCTTCGTGTTTCCAAGCGAAGACGTCCAAATTATTTCTGAGGAAACTTTTCAGCTTCTCTTTTTCTAGTGGCGCCAAGTCTTTGCCGACATGCAAGGACCTCATTTGTTCAGGGTGTCCCACTGGGAAGTTTTCCAGTTCTTCTATTGGCGCTGTTTGAGATTCACAGTCTACCATGCGGGGATCCAATTCATCTATAACTATCGTTTGCTCAACGGTTTGTTCCTTTTCAGGGATAACCGCCACTTCCAAGACTACCTCTTCTTCAGAGGCTTCAGTCATTACGACATCTTCCCCTTGGTCAAGGTAATTCCCTTGCATAAGGTAATCAATTTCCATTAAGATGACATTCACATTCCTTGGTTCGGCTTTACGAATAGAGTTGGTATAACATAAACTTGAACTTCTTTGGTCTCCTCGGACCGTTGCAACACCATGCTCCGTGGGAAATTTCATGCACAAATGGTGTACTGAGGTGACAGCCTACAGTTCTTTTAGGGCGGGTCGACCCAATACTCCATGGTAAGCAGAGCGGTGGTCTACGATCAAGAATTCCATGAGGTTCTTGGATACAAGAGGTGTTTCTCCCATTTCTATTGCTAGGACAATTTTTCCTCGGAGATAAGGCTATCTCCCGTAAATCCATAAATTGGAGATGTTACGGGGGTCAGTGCTTGTTTTACCTCCATTTGATCAAAGGTGGCTTCAAAGATAATGTTAACTGAACTCCCGTTATCTACCAGCATCCTTTTTAAACCGTTTCTAGCCACCACCGCCCTCACCACCAAAGCGTCACAATGGGGATAGTGTACCCCTACTGCATCGTCCTGTGTGAAAGTAATGGGTTCTGCTCCCCATTGGAGGGTTGCGTGCTTACTATCAAACTAGACATAGGGGGCTCCCTAGCCTCTTCCGCATAATTCTTTTGGGCGTTCCTGGATTCACCGCCAACATAGGGGCCTCCAAATATGGTATCAATTTCTCTGATGGGTTTTCCTCCATCACTATTATGTGGGTTTCAGCGGCACCTCCGACCTTCTTCAGGTCGTTTGCGCTCACCTCCTCTTGAACTGCCGTGGACTTGCGCACTTGCCTGTTGGCCTCTTCCTTGGGCGTTATTCTGCCTCAAGTCCCAACAAGCGGTGGTGTCATGGCCATATGATCGGTGGTAGGTGCAATAAGGAGTATGGTTCCTATTTCTAGGTCCAACATTCCTTCCCCTTCCGCTTGATCCGCTTGTTGGCGTTGAGGGGAGTCTCTCCTGCCGTCCTGAATTAGGATGGACTTCTTCATAGGCCAAGTTCGGAACTGCATTTAGTGTGGCAGCTGCCAGTGCTTGTCCTGGGTTCAAATCTGACTGTCCACCTTGGTGGTCTATTAAGTGGGAGGTAGGACCTCGTCCTCTTCTCAATTGGGGAGGTGGGAGACCTTGGCTCGCCCGATTGCGATGATCTTTGAGCTCCTCGTTTATGACCTCTCGCCTTATCATCTCCAACAAAACATCGTAACTTGTTGGATCTTTATTTTGCACGTCCCTCCAGAAGAGGGAGTTCATGTCCAGGCCATCCCTTAATGCGGTAAGTGCTTCTCTGTCCGAAACTTGGACGCAATTTGTCATTTCATCAGTGAATCGGGATAGGAAAGTTTTCAACGACTCCCCCTGTTGTTGTCTCATGTCTTGAAGACGCTGGATCGGGCCTTCACCTTCTTTGCTAGTTGCAAAGCGCTTAAAGAATGCTTTTTTGAAGTCTGGCCAACTTCGGATGCTTCCTGCTTGCAATCTACTATACCAGACCTCAGCTGCTCCGCTCAAGGTAAGATGGAAAGCCCTTCATTTCACTTCCGGGGTGGATCCTCGCAGGCCCATGTGAGTTTTGAAACAGTCCAGGTATTTCGCGGGGTCCCCCATGCCTTCATATTTTGGTATTTTTGGCAAAACGAAGTGGTGTGGCACGGGGGCATTTTGAATTTCTCTAGAAAAGGGAAGAGTATCGTTATCGTCGTCAATATCGCAAGACCTTTGTGGTTCATCTGCGTATTGATTCTCATAGACTGGCATGTTCCGAAGTGGTTGAGACAAACCGGCTTGATTTCTGGCTTGGTCCCTCCTTTCTCGCTTATTTCTAGGCGGAGGTCTCACCTCTTCGTGATGTGGTTCGGCCTGTCCTCCAAATTGAGGTTGCTCAATAGGCCTTTCTCTGGGCTCTCGCAAGCGTCTATTCAACCTGTTTCTAAGCGGGTTAGAGATTCTGTCAAAAACGCTCCTGGTTCGTCTGGGCAACTTCCCCGAGACATCGGAGTCGTAATTCAGTGAGTGATTTTGTGGTGCTTCTCGTGGGAGTTCGCCAGCCTGGCTGGTGGAAGAACCGACCTCAGCCTCTCTTCTCAGGGGATTTTCATGTTGATATGGAGGCTGACCTCCCACGTGATTATCAATTCCATCATACTGGTTGTCTTGGTAAAAACCTTCTTCTTGCATTGGGTTTTGAGGATTATGGTACCCTCCTTGAGCCTGCATGTTCATCAGCATTTCATGCATGACCTGATTTTGCTGGGTGATACTTCGCATATTCTCCGCCATTGCGGCCATTTCTCTGTTAAGCCTAGCAGCTTCCTTTGACTCGCCTTGGGGGTAATGTATCTGTCGCTGATTAAACCTATGGCGGGATGTAGGCATTGTGTAAGAGGGTTCCCTTTGTTCAGGGTTTTCCCCGACCATTCGAGGCGCTACTTCTTCATTTTCGCTCATCATTTCTTCCTTGCGTGTAGTTTTTCAGTTAGCTTTCTTTTCAAATTTTGTATGTTACTCAATCCTTCTCAGTGATTCTTTACTCAAGAATAACCTCCCTTTCTTCAACGGGATAGGATTTTTCCTTTTTCAGGAATATAACAGCCTTTGTTCACGGGATTCTCGTGGTTTAACTATTTGTTTTCCACAGACGGTGCCAATCTGTTGATCCCAAAAATGTTGTCAACAGATGTCGGTATCGGACTCGTGACACGTGAATTCCGGTGAAATTGACCGGAGTTGACGATTGTAAAATATATATGGGCTATCGAGTCAGAGTACCAACGGAGGATTTTTGTGTCAAATGGATAAAAATCTGTCGTTCGTTTTGTGTTTTTCCCTTTATAATATTGTAAAAAGCACAATAATTATATGAATAAAATATTTTCTCTCTCCAACACTTTCGTAAGAATTCTGGTTTATATCTTTCACTCTCTCAAATTTAGCGCCTTTTTACAATTACAAGAAGTGCTATTTATAGAGGAAAGGTTGAATTGCCTATCGTCGGATCGGGTCCACGTGGCTTCATCTTGTTGTTTCAAACATCAAATCATTCATGACATTAACTATTGTGATGATTGCCCTGCCATCGTCCTGCCATCGTCCTGCCATCCCCTTCCTTTTGTCTGACACTAGGTAAGGCGGTATTAAAGTGACTTGTCTTGTCAATCACTTCTCAGGGATATCCCTCAGGTTTGTCCCCTAACAAACACTTCGGTGAATGAGGCGTCAGGCAACAAAGAAGACTTCGGACTGGAGAAGTGCGTGTACAGTTGAACGGACTTCGTCTTAGCCGTTTGAAGGGACTTCGTCTTAGCTTTTTGAATGGACTTCGCCTTAGCCGTTTGAAGGGACTTCGTCTTAGCCGTTTGAAGGGACTTCGTCTTAGCCTTTTGAAGGGACTTCGCCTTAGCCATTTGAAGGGACTTCGTCTTAGCCTTTTGAAGAGACTTCGCCTTAGCCATTTGAAGGGACATCGTCTTAGCCGTTTGGAGGGACTTCGTCTTAGCCTTTTGAAGGGACTTCGTCTTAGTGCCACCTTTCGTTGACGACGTCTCCTTCGGAGAAGGGTTTTGCACATGTTACGGGGTTCCCTTACTGTTCATCGTCGAACATCCTCTCGTTAAGATCTCCACGTGTCCTCCAGCTATTGGCTTAATAATGGCCCCATTTTTATTAGGTAACACAAGCCATACTAAATTTCACAATACCCCGACCAAAATCCCCAAATTTATGCCCGTGTAATTCATTCAGCAAGAGCTTTTGATTTCTATCCAATTGCTACAGTCTTTTCCTTCTTCTTATACATCAACTTGGACCTTTCGAATGATTGTTGCATTTTCTCCATGCATATTCCAAAACCAACTGGCTTATGATCCCATGTGTTGTTGATCCTCAACCTCTTTTTCTTTTCATCGAGTGAATGCTATGAAGCATCATTATCCTATACCATAAATAGTTTGCCTGCATTGTTAGAAAATGATGGAACAAAACCCAAATCTTGCACATCAGAATTAAGATCCACTAGTGACGGTTCACAAAGATGCCCCTGTGCACTGAAATCTAAGTGGTTCCCCACCATCTCTTGAAGTAAATTACCTGTCAATCCATCGCCTTCAAGAGCATCATCCTCCAGCAAAACATTAATATTAAATCCATCCTCTGTTGCGTTCTTTCATTTTCCTTCTCATCATCAATGTGACTACACATCCTACCCTCTACGACACTACAACTCTTCATGTAATGATTTCCCACATTGTTCTTTCCATCCAAAAGCCACTGCCCTTGTTCATTTACCTCCTCGTCCTTGCATTTTCTGGCATCCATCATTTCTATACTCTTCACTATTTCCTTCTCCAACACATTTGTCCTAGTGCCAGCTCCAAAATTGTGGCTTGGGCCTAGGACCTTAAAATAATTACTAGCTTATGACATTCGGATTCTCAAGACCGGCCCTCTTTTCAAGAAAAATCAGTGGGACAAAACTGGATGACTAAGGTAACATGATGATTAAAAAAATAGCTCTTGTAAATATCTTCGGGAGTCTCATACATATCAGAGTATTATTTTGAAGGTAAATATTTTGTATATCATGGACATTCATCAGACAAAGAATATGTCTTGTTAAAATTTTATAAGGAAAAACCCTGTGAAAAAAATCATAATGAAGGAAAAAGAGTACATTTATTCTTTTAAGTACACTACAAATGTTGTCTCATTAAACATTGTCAGGAAAACTCAATGGAACAAATACTTGGCTAAGGGAAAAATAGTACAATGCGTATTTGCTCCCCCTCATGATAATATCCCTTGAATATGATTTAGACGTATTAAATCCTTTAGAGATAATATTAATAGACATACCGGATGAGGTGACTATAATTAAATTTATTATATGCATATCAAATTTCATACATTGTAACTCCAACAAGGTAGAGACTTGTGATTACATCCATCACATGAGCCCTACTTGGTGGGAATTAAAATTAGATATTTAATAAATTTTGATAGAAGTTTATGAAATGTGTGATTGAAAAATTATGGGTCCCATAAAATATGTGGTTAAAATAAATTGTTGACTTTGACTTAAATTAAAATCTTGATGTTAATTTGTACCAAATAGGGGAATGATAACTTATCTAATTATACAAGTCTTCGCGAAATTCATTACGTAAAGAATTGTACATTTCATATTATGATTTTACTTTTCCATTTCCTTTTCCTTTTCGCATAACTATATACCTTTGAATTTTTGTACTGCAGGTCCAGATAATTCATATTTCTCTAGCAAATTCAAAAGCATTATGTCCCTTTTATTTGGTCAAACATTACTTCAATCGATATATTTCAATAAATTTATTTCGATTTCTCGCTATTCATAATATGGTGTAGTACATCATATGTAAAATTGTTGTCGACAATTTTTTTTTCTTTTTTTTAATTCTATTTATTACTCCATTATGATCTAACTTATTGAAACATCTCAATTTCAATATATCAGGTGTCAAAATCTCTTCTGAGATTTTATAATTTGCTATGTATTGACCCAAAAAAATGCTCCAATAGAATCGCGATATTGTCCCCTCCACGTAGACATCACCTGTACATTAAACAACATGTTAGAAGGTAAATGCCGCGCGATCGAGAAAAAGGTCTGGTGACCATGTGTACTTTGACAAGCAATTGTTTAATTAAAATAGGCACAATCAATGAACAGTTGACGCCACATCGACATATATGGGACCCCTTCTATTATGCATATTCCACGTAATTTATAAGTGTAACAATAGTTCCCCAAATCTAAGTCATACATTCATGAGCGAGTTGGACTTCAAAATATAAATTGTCAAGTGAGTAGGGTCTTACAGATTCCCTCATAAATATAAGTAGTTCCAATAAACATGGACTTACGAACTGTCTTGAAAATATGCATCGATTCTAAATAAGCGAGAACTTACGAATTGCCTCGAGAATATAATTTGTTTCAATAAGTCAGGATTTACAAACTATTTCATAATATATGTACGTGCTTGAATAAGCGAGGACTTACGAATTGCCTCGAAAAATAGATAATGCATATAATTTTTCGAAATTTCGGCAGCATCTCCTCTTTAATATGGACTAAACAAACTTGTAATACAATACAATATATCCACTGCACATATACAAAATAAATTTGGGATCCATTTGCCCCCTTTAAATGAGGTAAAATGATGATCATGTCAAACTTGCTAGTGTGAAATAACATGATATCTATAAAATGATAATATAAATAACGTGACATATGTACTAGCAGTAATAAAAATAGTGTCATGAGACATGTTAGCAGTGACGTGATACTTGGCAGCAATAATATAATGCATATACTAATTAACAGTAATCACAATAGTTGATATGATTTGGCATAGAGTTATTTTTGGACGATTATTTTCTATTTTTGCGAGAGTTTTATTTAGCCTATAATTCTTATATTTTGGTAACTTTCCATATTTTAGGACTTTATTCTGTTTTTAATTAGTTTCTAGGTTTTCGATATAAATAGTTTATTATTTCATTGTATTGGACAAGTTTTTGATCATGAATAAAATTTGAGAATTTTCTCTAAAAAAAATCGGAATTAAAAAAAAAATTCGAAAAAACTGTTCACGTCCGGGTACTGTTCACTCGAAAAAAAATTTATTTTTGGTTAATTCTGGAAATTGCCAATATCATATTATCTTGTCTAAATCTAAAAATCTATTTCTATTCAATCTAATCCAAAATTCAAGAACCACTTTCTTGAATTAAAAGAATTTAATTCAGTTTTTTTTTAGTCTTCTTAATTACACACTTCGATTTTGAATTCCACAAAAATTGAGTGATACACAAGAGGATAAAAGTGAGGCAGATTTTTTTTTCTAAAAGTTAAGATGTCGAATAATGTGATACGGCGGTTTGACCGTTTGTTTGAGGATATGAGAGACAAATTGGATAGACTGGACATATATGTTGCTAATCTTCGTAGGAGCAAAGTGTAGAAGTACACAATCCAAGGAGACAAGGTAAAAATCTTGGTGGAGAAGGTGATGATAGGAGTATGTGCAATAGCAAACAACAATTCCTTCATTCAAATGAAGAAGTGATCCGGAGGCATACTTGGTGTGGGAAGAAAAAGTGGAGCTCATATTTGATGGTCATAACTACTCTGAGGAGAGAAAGGTAAAGTTAGCTATAACTCAATTTGTAGATTATTCTATAATTTGGTGGGATCAGTTGACAACATCTAGGCGAAGAAATTAAGAGAGACCTATTGAATCTTGGGTTGAGTTGAGGAATGTTATGAGGAAACGATATGCACATAATAACTATTATGGGTATAGGAGAGATATGCATGAAAGGGGGTTTCGAAAGAATCCTAGTAAGTGTGGTGGAGTTGAGAATTCAATGGGGGGTAAAACACCTGTTGTGAAGCATGTTGGTAGTAAGCTGACTGGTTTAGATTATAAAAATGAATTTTCAAATATTCGCGACATGATTAATTCTCAAGTTGATCATACCAATGAACAAGGGAGGAAAAAGAGAGAAAATAGTGAGGTGGCTAAGTGTGATGAAAAAAGAGTAGAGCAACAAAATAGTGAAAATGAAAATGAGAATGGAGAGGTGACAAATAAAAGAAATGAGGAGCCACAAGAGGAAAAAGAAAGTGAGTCTTCAGAAAGAAAAGAAAGTCGGAAGTGAGTATGCATGAAAATGAGAGTGGAGTTGAGAGGGCATTAGTGAGAACTAACAATCCCCTCCCTAGTTTGGCTATTTATGTATTGCAGGATTCTCAAGACTTGGTCCATGAAATCAAGTCTATTGAACAACAACTTGTGGATGAAACTAATCAGCCCTACCTTAGTTTGTAAAAATCTTTAATATCAGAGGTTGACTTTGTGATCCCTGAAGAGGTAAAGAAGCTGCTACGGAAGGACTTTATCTGCAGTGGATTGATATACCAAGGTGAAATGATGGGAGATATGAGTCCATTTACAGTATTATTGCTACAATCACCTAGGCAGGGTAAGATATGGATGAAGCACGGTTACTCAGTTCTTGGAACATCTCAGACTTGCAAAAAGAAGACGTTGGGACGAGCACACTTTGATCTATGTGATGGTTATTAGGTGTTCATACAAAAGAGACATCGCGAATTCAAAAGAGATCCAAACTACATTCTAGAGGAGATGAACCATTTCACGTTCTTAAAATGATTAGAAACAATGGCTATAATTTGAGCATTCAAGGTATGGATTTGAGGTCGAATCCTTTCGAAGAGAGAGGGGATGATATGATCCGAAATAGCACTAATTCTGGGAGAATATTTCCTTTTTGCGTGAGGAAGTTTATTTTGACTATAGTTCTTATTTTTGGACACTTTCTATATTTTAGGAGTTTTATTCCATTTTAAATTAGTTCCTAGGGTTTAGTACAAATAAGATTTTATTCTTCATTGTATTACAAGTTATTGATTATGAATTAAGAGATTTTCTCTCCATTGTTCTTCATAGAACACCTTATCGAACTTATCAAATATTGTTATATTTGTGGCGTTCAACCCTTAGAACTTATCAAATGATTAGGCACTCTTTGTGACATTCGCAAATCGAGATTCGTGTAAGGTTTAATATACCTCAAGTTCTTGGTTCGTAAGGCTCGGGTCGAGATTCTATCATCTACAACCTGAATTTGGGCTTTTCAAGTGTTTTCAAACTAATTCTGCGAGTTCCATACGATTTCTCTATCCGAATCTCATCAATTGTCCCCCAAGTCTTAACGGAATACTTACATGCGGGTCGAACTGGACATATAAGTCACTGTGAAAAAGCTAATACAAAGGCAAGACTCCGAATATGAGCAGCAGAGGCGATGATTTGGATGTGAGTAGCAGAGTCCATACTTTGAATATATATACTTGTGATAAACTGACATCCTTATATGGGGGTGACGCATCCATGTCAAGGGTTCCTCTACGGTGTTTGATCTAGCCATGGAAGGTATTAACTTCTAAGGTGACAAAGTGTGGCTCCTTGTGTGAGGCATTATACTTGTCCTGACTCCTTGTAAAGACTTTATTTTTTTTTTATTTTTTTTACCTCCTTGCAAATGATTTACTCTTCTGTGCAAGGAGTTCTTCCATGGTGTTTGACCCAGCCATGGAAGGCTTCATCTTTGTAGGTAATAAGGTGGGCCCACCTCTCTCCTTACGAAATGGTAAATGACATCATTGTATGGTGGATGGTTCATTCGAGCAGGGGATAATGTAAACTCTTTCAAGATAAATAGATGTGCCATAGTTGAAGTAGAAGAAAAGCTCTGAAAGGTAGGCAGCTATAATGCAGTCGATGCAGAGGCATGATGAGCTCTCTGAATATAGATATAGCTGAAGCAGAGGCATAACGAGCTCTCTGAAGATAAATGTAGTCGTAATGCAACAATTCATATGGTGAGGCATCTCGCGAAGCAAGGTATAAATATCGAGCTAGTGACTCGTCTCAAACTATCAGAGACTTATAAGCAGGCCTCAGATAGACGAGGTCTTATAGCTGGGCTCGACGATAGTGAAGGGCAAGGGACAATCATCTCGTGAAGCCAAGAATAAGCATTTGGTAAGGCAGGGAATAATCATCTCGTAAAGAACTCTCGAACTATCGAAGTCTTATAAGCAGCCTTGGATAGACGATGTCTTATAGCTAGGCTTCGACGATAGTGAGAGGCGAGAAATAAACATCTTGCGAAGCCAGGAATAAGCATCCGGCGAGGCGAGGAATAAACATCACGCGAATAGCTCTCAAACTATTAGAGTCTTATAAACTAGCTTCGGAGTGACAAGTTCTTATAACTACGCTTCGACGATAGTGAGAGATGAGGAATAAGCATCTTGCGAATGAGGTTACAAAAGGCTCTGTAGTGTTGTCGTAGGCACCCAAAAATAATACATTTACTTCTAAAAACAAATGTAGTCATAGAAGTAAGGATCGATCCCACGAAGAGTGTTTAGTTTACTATTTATGCTATATTAACAAGATGTGGGGTTTTGTTTGTAATAAAATTAATCTTATAACCAATAGTAATGTAAATTAACGAGTTGTATTAAATCAATAAAATGAACCTTGATCTAAGTCAACTTCCACCGTTGGAGATTTATAACCGATCATCGATCCACAAATAAAAATCAATCCATGTTTTTTATATTCACCGTTGGAATTAATTCATATTTCTTCTTAATTTTAGTTAGTTAGAAACCAACATTCTAATTAACCCTAATGATTAAATAACCCGAGACCAACGCTCAAGATTCAATTTAATAACAGTTTTACACAATAGAGAAATTGATGAACTAGATAACACAAGCATCAGCGGTTGCATTCAACCTATTCAAACATTCCTCTTAAAATTCAATAACCTCTATCGCGAAAAATCATTAAATCTTAGTTGCTTTACAAGTTAAAGAAATCAAACAATTACGGATTTGATATTTAACTTAGCTATAAATTGCAACATATGAAAAACTAATAGGCATTTTTAGCAATCAAGCATGACAATCATATAATTACGTGCAGAAGAACATTCAATACTAAAAATATAAATTAAACAATAAAACAAGATGGATCTCACAGTTATAATAATCCCAAAGTTCCCGTTTCCTTCGACTAAGTAGCAAGAATTAGTTACACATCATAGTTCTAAGCACAAAAAGAGAGAAAATAGGTTAGTATATGTTCTCCGGTGTTCTGGGACGGTTTTAGGGTTTTTAAAGTGCCAAGGGATTTGTTTTCTTAAGTGATTGAATGAAATTATAAAAGTAGAAAATAGCGTCTCAAGATGAAACATGCGACGCAAGGTTGCAATATTCCCAACCTAAGCCAATTTATATGCATTGTGCGTATGCACTAATAGAACCATGCGTACGCATGTTTCATCTCGAGGCGCAATTTTCTAGTTTCATAATTTCATCCATTTGACGTCTTCTTTCAATCAATTGACTCCTAGTACTCTCATATCTTTATCGTGTGGTTCGACACAAATTTTGATTATTTGCAACTTGGTTCCTGAACTTTCACTTTATTCCATTTTGGTTCTTTTTCGCTATTTTCTTCCAAATTCCACACTTTTAATTCATTTGCAACCTAAATCAAAATATAAGATTAATAATTACATTTTGGTACAAAATAATCATACGAGCACATAAAATAAGGAGTAAAAAATATGCATTTTACATTCCTATTAGACTCCTTTTGCAAGGACAAACGAATCTGACGATTTATCTCTTCCTTTTTCAAGGAATAAAGACTCTAAGATACCGTATCTTCCTTTATTCAAGAAATAAGGACTCTTAGAATGTTGCATCTCCCTTTATTCAAGGAAACTCCAAAATGCTACCTCTTCCTTTATCCAAGGAATGATGACTCTAAAGTGTTGCATCTTCATTTAATTAAGGAACAAGCATCTTCTAATATTCAAGGAACAAGGACTGCAAGGTACTGTATCTTCCTTTATTCAAGGAACAAGGACTTATAAAATGCCATCTCTTCCTTTATTCAAGTAACGGGGACTTATAAAATGCTGTCTCTTCCTTTATTCAATGAACGATGATTTATAAAATATCGCATCTTCCTTTATTCAATAAACAAGGGCATACAAACTATTACGTCTTATAGTAAAAAAAATCACAAGCTAGGGCTCGCCTTCATTGACAAGATTAGGCATTTTGGTCGAGCACTTTGTTGTGCATATTGGGTATTTATTTTCAACAGAATTTGTAAAACTCTTTGAAACTTTTTAATCTCAAGTAGGACAATTTGCAGCAACTTCTAGCATAATTTTTTGGTATCTCCGATGTAGAGCAAAGCACTCTATTGAACAGGCTATGCGCAACCACTTTTGAGGTCAATTTTGTGACATTTTTGCAAACTATTCCTTCTCTTAACAAAATCAAAACAACTTCGAAACTACTTAAAACTTGACTTGTTGAGTCGGTGGCCAGCAACATTGCAGATTACTTTTCCCAAATGCATCCATTAGCTTGGAATTAAAAGCTTAATCAAAGTTGCATGCCTCGAATGACCTTGGTTTGTAAATTAGATTGCAAATGAATTTTATGCAATCAGAATTACCAAGCTTGTGAATTTGGAGCTTTATAATGGCCCAAAAAGAATAAACTAGTGCCAATCAAACTAAAGTAATCCACAAGCCGAAATACTTTAAGATAATTAGAAGAAACATGAGCCATAAGAAAATAAGTATCTAGGCCATCATGGGTAAAATTGTTGTCGACAACTTTTTCCTTTTTAATTCTATTTATTACTTCATTAGGATATAACTTATTGAAATAGCTCAATTTCAATATATCAGGTGTCAAAATCTCTTTTGAGATTTTATAATTTGTTATGTCTTAAATACTCATAAAGAGTATATGTCTCTTTAATGGAATCATCTTTGTTGATTGTTCCATTTTCGTTTAGAGATTTTTATATTAGAATCGAATACATCACGCTTAATGCGTGGCATAAATATAATATTAACTAATTGTCCTTCAGGACGTTAATTTGACCTAGAGTATTTGAAGCTAGTGTGTGAGATATTATTAATCTCTTTGATCAGTAAATCCATCTAAATATATTATTTTTTCAAACTTCTAGTTCGAATTATCTTTTGCGAGAATTTAAATAATGATGCATTTGTACATTATTTTCAATTTCTTAATTTATCCCCCCTAATGATGATAGAATTGTTCAATTTAATTGACAATCCGCAAATTGCACTATAAAAATAATTAGATAGAAAAGTTAGTCTCTGACCATAAGTCAATTATAAAAGGGAGAACTTTTTGTTGGTATGATATATAATAGCATTCCCTAAACAGAAATAAGAAATACTTTGTTCTCAATTAAATTAACTGAAAGCATTTAACAAGTAATAGTATTAAACTATTTATCGATATCTCAACTAATACTTATTAAAAAGTAGAAATTTAGGATCACTAGTATTAACAAACACACCGTCTTGATTGTATAATATGGAAATTATGCTCATAGTTTGATCAATAATTTCGCAAACTTCAGGTTGCGAACACCATTCAATTATCTAGTATTTGTATCAAATCTATTATATACAAATAATATTTAGATGGTTAACACGGAGGATGATGGGACCCCATTTATCACCCTAATTAATTTCAAAAATATAGAGAATTCAATCCCTATTTTGGCCAGTGAAGTTTAACGATCAATTTTCATGAAAGTGAACAAACATCATATATGATTTCATTGGATTGAAAAATCTTCTAGTTTTTCATTGAAAATTCATTTGAATTTTTAATTTCACATAATTATTGATCCAATGATGTTTCAACTGTTATACCAAATAATAAGATCAAATTGAACTTTTGGTTCAATATAAGATATAATTCAAGTATTTAATTTCGAAAATATGATTAAACAATATATACTCGTATAATATTCAATTAAGTAGACAAACTAATCAATGTCAACATGACATAAGTTATATGTTTTCCTTTAGGGATAAAAATGAATTCAAAATGATATATTGTGCTACTTTGAGAGGACATTGTATTTTATTATCACTTTTTTAAGAGCAATATATCAATATTCTTCTAAAATATTAGAATCATAATGTCCTGCTCTTCAGGAACAATAACATATTATTATTTAAAATAAGTAAAAACTTATTTTTTTTTAATTATACTCTTCCAGAGTAAGTAAAATATAAGTAAAACATAAATAATAGTGTGCTATATTAAGAGCAACAACAAATTATTATTTAGAAAACATTAACTCTTCAGGGGTATATTTTCTATGAGAATATAATATTTATAGAGTTGTTTTTTTTCAAGAGCAATATGTTAATATTCTTCTGTAATATTGAAAATTATAATTCATGCTCTTCAGAAATATTATTTATAATGTTGTGTTATTTCAGGAGCAACAATATGATAAATTATCAATTTTAAGTTTATGAATGAGCATCTAAAAATATCTAATCAAACTAAAAATGTTAATTACCAAACAAATAGGATATGTTAGGAAAAAGAATCCTCATATATAAAAGTTAACAAAATTGACAAAATCTTTTATTGACCATATCTTTACTGATATGTAAAAAAATAATAAACATGCAGTAAATTCCACATAAAGGCAAAACTAATATATGGTAAAATCAAAATGCGGAATTAATGGTGAATTTACTTAATAAACCCTGAATTAATATGTGTACAGATTACACAAACAAACATGAATTAGAATTAATATACATACAAATGAAAAGTGGACAAGAAGAAACAACCTCGTTATGATGCATATGTACTTCAAAAGAATTCACATGTCACCAAATTAATTTTGGTAAACGTGACAGATGATTATGCTAATAAAAATTATTACATTTCAACTAATTTACTTTGATTTTGAGAAAATCGTGTTAATAACATGTTGTAAACTAAAAAGAAAAAGAAGATAAAATAGAAAAGTCAATAGACTTGTGTGCTTTATTAAGAACCAAAGTCTCATATTTATATGAAAGAATTAGGACTATCGAAAATACAGCAGTCATAATGACTATGACTGCAAGGATATAAAAGTCATTCATAAATATTATTATATTTAAAAAATCATGTTTTCTTCTGAAAGATGATATCATCATCATCAACTTTGCATGTAAATATAATTTAACTTATAAGAAAAAATTGGATTCAAAGCCTCCAATGTTGTCTCTGTTAAATGATAAATCTCACATCGAATAATATATATATATATATATATATATATATATTGTACAAGATTGTATTAATAAAAAAGAAGTTAAAATCCTATCTATTGTGAGTTGATGTGTTGTTTCAAAGTGATAAAAATTGAAGATTAAGAATCTAAGATCCTTGAGTTTTTGAGCATCCAAATGCAAAATGCAACTTATTTTGACTTCTCTGGTATTATAGACTATATAGTATTCGGTTGTATTAATAAAGAAAAAAGTTAAAATCGATTTTACTGTGAGTTGAGATATGTTGTTCCGAACTTGTCCTTAAATATTTTTTAATTTCAAGACATCGGTGTATATTCAGGATTAAGTTGAATGCCTCACAACTCTAAATTTTATGGCTTATAATTCAGATAAAAACCATAAATTACAATTTACAGACGAGGGATATTGTGGGAGTGGTGAAGGCCGGCATTAGTCTAGGCTTCCTGTCTCCTTACAACTTGCCTAGATTATCAATTATTTTTCATCCAAAGAACATGCTAAGAAGTGGACAATTTTAATTCAGTTTTTAGTTTTACTATAGAACCAAATTTTGATTTGGTTTCAAAAGTGTTATATAATAATATTTCAATTAAATCGTAATTTATATGAACTTATATGCAGGCGGACCCAGATGACCTGAGTTAGGAGGTCACAATCAAAATTTATAATTATATTCTAATAAAAATATAATTAAAAAAAAATTTTAAAAAAAAGTGGGGGTCACTTGACCCTGTGGGACCCCCCAGGTCTGCCCCTACTTATATGTATTTAAAATAATCAACAGATTTATCATTTAAAACAGAAAGTATTAAAGTGAAAAAAAGAAAATGTACGAAACAATTTTGACTTTTTTTTTTTTTTTTGAAACATAAAAGATCAATTGTGGACCAGCCCGGTTCCTTTATTTTCACATAATTAAAATCGGTTTGATCTGAATTTTAATATACCCAAATTGAACGACTTCATATCCTCCCCGACAAAAAATCAAACAAACAATCGTCTTAAAAATCACGTGAAGTGTATTTGATTGAACTTTAGACTTTTATTTTTAAACACGTTTGAATATGTTACTTTTTAAAAAAATTCAATTAACTTATTTTAACAATATCTGCATTTTACTTTTAAAATAAATAACTGACTTTGACCAACAAAAAACTTGATTCTTAGACTTAAAAGTAAATTTTTAAGCATAGCCAAACAGCAAATAGTAATTTTGGTGGGAAGCATGAATTACTGATTACAAATTTTCATGGGCCACTAAAATTCCAAAGCGGAGACAAATTGGTTTAGATATGAGATAGAGGGGAAGAGAGCCCACATATCATATCGAGAAATTTACACAAGTAGAGCACTACAAGGAGAAAAATGATTTATATAAATTAATTATTGTACTACTAGTCTCATGTCGGAGAATAGATGGATAATCATACTCGACACTTATTTTTAAGTTTTTATTTTTGGTCGTTACATGAAGGATTGTTATATATGGACGGACTAAGAGTCGGGACAACATCATTGTAATTGTTTTCTTCAAAATGAAAATATGTAAAGGTAAGAACATGTCTAGTTCTGATTAAAATCAGGGGCATCATCATTGTAGTTGTTTTCTTCAAAATGAAAATATGTAAAGGTAACTCTCACATTAAGGTAGAATAGTACTATGTACTAATACTAAGCCCCTGTTTGGTAATCATTTTTGGAGAGAAAATGCATTTTTGAATAGTTGATTGATGGAGAATGTGTGATTAAAAATTAAGGAAAAGTTTTGGATTTACGTGTAATATTATTTTATTAAAGAATGTGTGGTTAAAAAAAAGAGAGAGAAAAATGCAAAAATGAGTACCAAACAGTGGCTAAGCTTTATTCCTCTCCTCCCACCTGCAACAAAATATGTCGTTTGATTTGGAAAGATGGAGTTTAGGAATGTAATAACCCTGAGTGCATATCACGTCACTAGGCTAAGGCTTACTTTGTGGGTTTATAACCAACTGAGCATCATCCCCCTGGTTGTTACAATTATTATGTAGTAAGAAAAATTAAAAAGTATATATTTTTTACAAGTAATCACTTATTAAATTCAAATGGGTCATTTTTCTTTGGTGAAATAGAATACATGAATGAAAATCAATAGCAATAAACTCGGTTTGTAGAGGCTCGTAAAAAGAGCACTGCGAAGTAATACCTGAAGTGAAATATTCAATTAATGGAGATTTCGAAAATGAAATTTCACTATCATCGAGACTGGGGCAAATTTGGGAAGGCTATTTTCAATAGGAGATTGGTTCCGTGAAGTCACCTAATTGAGAATATGGACAGCCATGGATGTTAATTATGAAGAAAGTGGTGTAATGTAATGACAAATTGTATGCCAAATTCTCAAGGCGAAAACTTGGTGAATTTATAATTAACTGGGCAACCTTCATTTACAAACTGGTTTTAAGAGTGAGTTCTATCTACTCAATAAAGTTGCCAATTCCTAGAAATCCAAATTGTGAACCATGAAATTAAATGGACTTAGGTATTGTGGTGGGATTGCAACGGTCATTTGACTCTATATGTGCAATTTTTTACTCGAGCTAGAGTATAATAAAAACATTGAGATATATAGAGTTACCTATACTTTTATTACGTCATCCTAAATATAATACACAAACAATTTTTAGGGATTGTGTTTGAAAACGCGTAGGAGTACATACGACTCTCATGTTAAGGTGACAATATAAATCTGTATGTTTTCTAATTTCATTTTAATCATACTTAACCTTAAATTAATCATACTTTTAACTAAGTTAGTTAAAAGTAGATGCAGAATTCAAGAAACAAAGTTCGTTAATTTTCCCCCTCAAAGCTCAACCCACACAGTTCAACAAAATATATACTCAGAGTTGCAGAGTCTGTATTTTGATCAAAATTCGCCAAGAAATTCAAAGAATTCTGATGGCAAGTTCTTCCTTTCTTTGTCTAATCTTCCTTGTGACAATTATGGGCGCCACCACCGGTGTCCACCTCGTCTCCGCCGCAAACCCCTCTCCACCATCACCCTTTCCATCTTCAATCCCACTGCCCCACGAACGTTTTCCACCCACCACTTATCTGCCACCACCTCCGCCGTTGCAACTGGCGGAGATTAAAAAACAACAGTTGAACAACATAATCGACGCTCTAATAGGGGCCGGAGACTTTACGGGATGGATCAATTTCCTCTCCTCCACCAACCCATCATCTCTGTCACTCACCGCCACCTTCTTCGTTCCGAGCAACGATGCCATCTCTCAGTTCCCAACCGCCACCGCCGCCGGAATGAACTTCGACCCTTTGATTGTACCTTATCATATAGTCCCACAGCGCCTCTCTTTCTCCGATCTTCAACAATTTTCCACCCTCACGCGCCTCCCCACTCTCTTCCCTTCAAAGTACATTGTCATCACCAACAATTCTCGATTCAATTTCACCGTCGATGACACTCTAGTCACACACCCAGATATTCTTGTGAACGCTGCTTTTTCAGTTCATGGAATAAAAAACGTTCTTGATTACAATGTCTATGGCGGCAACGACAGCGGCCTCTTTTCACCACCACCGCGGCCTCCAGACAACACAACAGCGCCGATCCTTGTACCACCACCGCCTAATGACACAAAACCGGAGGGAGAAATTATTCTTGACGCGAGTTTTGGCGTGTCATGCTTCTGCGATGTGTTTGTCATCATTTTTTGTGTTGGTTGTGCTGTTTTTGCATCCAAGATTCATTGAAATTCACATATATTGATTTGTTTGATAGTCATAGTTAGAATTTGTATAAAGGAAAACGAAAATTTCTTGCTCTCTGAATAGGTTATAGGGTTCTCTGTTTCTTGATGGCTTCATTGATCTTGATAATGTACTATTCTTTCAGTGATTTGATTGAAATCTAAACAAGTTCAATAAATTTGTTTTTTTTTTTTTTTTTTTTTTTTTTGTGTTTATCCTGCACACATTGCTCGTTATATTTTTCCGCTACATGTACATCACAACTTATAGATTTATTTGCTAACAAATAATGTGACCAGATTTGATTAGAGAAAAATCTCATCAACCAAATAAGAAAAATTATTCACTTTCTTTTTGGCATTTCATCATTCTGTATAAGGTTATGTAAAAAAGCATTTTCCATTTTCACATAAGCAAAACATGCAGAAAATTTACCCTACGATGTGGTGAATTGAACTCTGGCATGACAATGTTCTAGTAATGTTCTTATACATAACAAAGTCTTTCTTGATAGCAAACACAATTATTCAGTAACATAACAACACAAATGACTTTGACTAAAATATCAACACTACACACTTGTTTACTCATATAGTACAAAAAAAGTCCCAAGTTTAGAACTTTACGAGTAGAAATTTTGAAGTTCAATACTTATCTTTGCCAGTGATATGAACAAGATATCTCTATATACCCGGTTGAAGCCAAGTTCTTGAAATAGCCATTTATTACTAAATAGTGTGCTGGATGCAATCCATTCCGATAACATTCTTATGTTGTAATTCCAACAACAACGTTGCTCACCTAACAAATTACAATTACATCAGCCTAATTTATCTTCTGGGTTTTCAACAACAAAATAGTAAGAGAAACAACAAATATACAGAAATGTGCGAAGGAAAAAATTGGTGGGGGATGTGAAGTAACTAACCAACTTGCCACTTTCATCGACGGTCATGGGATTCTGAACGAAAACTGTTTGATTCTGAGTACGGGATGCAGCCTGCATCGGAAAAGCAGTTCAAATCATTGTATGCCACATCGGATTATTGCAATTTCAGTGACTATATGATACAAAATCAACCAACTCACAGTGGAGGTAGACAAATTTGATGCACTTGAGTTTCCATCAGGTCTTTGCACAGGAATTGGGAATCTTGATTCCCCCATCTGCAGAAGAATAAACAAGTTAGCAACAGCCTAAAAATATTATCTTATATATCATGATTAGACTCAATGGATATTACATATTTTGCAGAATTTGGCACCTCAAGAGGATCAGGATATTATTGCATAAAGTAAATACCAAGGTACTAACATTGACAGTTGTGATGTACTGACAAATTGCACATTTAACTGACGGAGCTCCAGCAGGATACATCAGCATAGTTCGACAGTTTCCACAGTTTACATGAGCAACGTGATTAGGTGCTGCAAATCCATCATTCAGCGGTAGATAGTTAATGACTTGAAGATAAGAGCATGACTAAAGTCACTCAAAACAGGAACTATCCAAGTATTAAACCAGGGTGAGAATGGTAGAGGATATTTCACAATCTGTAACATTCAAAAACATTTTTAAGAGCATATCAAACCAATTCTGAAAGAGGAAAAGATTAACAATTTAGATAGATTGAAATTCGAGAATATGTAATAAAAATACACTGTTCAATCTTTAGTACCAGGCACAAGGTTCACTGTTCGACAGCAGGAGCATCTGACACTGGTAGCCCCCTGTGCATGCATAAGTAAGGTACGACAACCTCCACATATCAGTTGAGCCATTTCCATTCCTGAAAGTTGTCGTAAAACTTCGGAAATATGTCCATGACCAGAAAAAAGAACAAAATATGTAATAAACATGCAAGGGTGTTAAACAAATGCTTGCTTGGAAAGAAATGTGCCTCCAAGAAAACATAACTACTAGCATACATGATAGATTAGGCCTGTACTCGCTCAAATATTCTCAATCTTAGGCACTCCTATAGCAAACAGCATATTTGAATCATAAACTCGTGTAATATAGGAAAAATGTCTTAGATGCCAGCCACTCTTGACCTGTTGATTCATTCACTATAGAAAAGAAATGCATCCTATGTAAAGGCTCAAAGCAGAAACATGATTTAATTCATAGTAGCAACGGAAGGAATATTTTGGATCCTTAAAACATACTTTACTATGCACAGAACTTGTTTGCGACATCAGTGAAAGCTATGAAACTAAAGGGAAGATATATGGAATAACAATTACAAATAAGTTGCAAAATGATGGCATGAAATCAAATAAAAACGAAGTGCAGCTCCGACTGAGAACAATGTGCATCCAGAGTATAAATAGTTGAAGAAAAAAAAGCATCAGTCAGCACAGAACAAAATATCATGCCTGCAGGTAGGTTCTCCGCCCAAATCTTCTAAATTATGCTCAACTTCACATAATAGTTAACAAACAATCAACACATTTAAAAAACTCAGGAAGACAGAACAAACTGAAGCAAAACCAAAACTACCAACGCTCTGCAAATTAAAAGAACCAAAAGAAAAATCTCAAACTTCGCCTTTAATCTGCATTTATCTTCTTACTTAACCTTGTCCATTCATGCAATGACTGACTGCAAAGAACACTAAAATGTGATTGCTCAGAAAGTCAGAATGTGTTTAACTTTCTGATGTAAAATAGTAGCACATCTGAAAAGAAGTGACAATACGAGGTGGTGGAACAGCAGTAACTGCATTACACAATGCACAGCAAACATTTGTAGCTCCTCTGGGATAGAGGAGGACAGTCCTACATCCACTGCACACTACTTGGCTCTGCATATCTGCAAACCCAAAATTCAGTACAGACAAATTATAAGAACAACTGAAACTCCCTATTCTTTTCCAATTGATTCACATCAAATTTCTACATTCAGTAATTTCACATGACCACAAAAGTAGGCCAGATAAACCGTGTAAACACAACATAAACCAAACATCTTAAATCCTCCAACGTTTCAAATTAAATCAATGCCGTACTAATAATGCACAAAAAACAACCTTTTTCTATTTTTACCCATTAAATAAATCCAAGTAAAAACCCATGAAAATCATACGCACAACTGAAACAAGAAGTCAAGAACATAAAAAATTTAATAAAGAAAATTCACCAATCTTTTAAACCCAGGCCAATACTGAATACTGATTAACCGTAAAACCTAAGCACTAAAATTTTTACAATTTAAAAAAAAAATTCGCATACAACCAATTACGAAATTTCAACCCTGATAAATTGAAAAATTATCAAAAGGAGAATATCTTACCCTATGAAATTACAATTAACAGAATTTTGAGCGGATAAATGGAAATCGTATCTGTAGGTTACTGTAATGATAAAAAAACAAAATGCTTTGAACTTTTTTCCGATGTGGAATTGTATTGGAGATTGCAAAAGTGACAGGGTTTTGGCTTTTTCTAGGGAAAGAAATATATTCCAACAAAGAATACACGGAATTGGAACTTCTGTCCTCTTTCAATTATTAGTTTATTACACAATGACGCAACTCATATTCTTATTTTTCCTTCTCCTTTAAGTTTAATTTTCCTGACCATATAATTACGATAATCATGGCTCTTTAGCCTTCGAAAGTGAAAAAAGTCCTTGTTTGACTATTATTTATAAATTGTTTAAAAATGATCAAATCAATTCAATTTTATCTTCAACTTTCGTGAAAAAGATTAGTTATGTAGACAGAAATTTTGAGTAATTATAACAGGGGTAATTAGTATAAAGCATCTTTATCTTTCAATATTATTGTGCAAAACAACAATACCTTTCATTTTTGGACATTTTCACTCATATTTTTACATTTCATTGCGAAAAATGTCATCCTCTCAATAAAAAAAATGTAAAATAACAAATGTACATTCCTATTTAAATATATATTAAAAAAATAAATTGTAATTATACTCCTAAAATTTTTTAAAAACTACAAATGAGTCTAAATAAATTATTAAAAGTTTGATTAGCACAAAAGGTCCTTACAATACAATATTATTATGCAAAACGTCATTACTTTTCATTTTTTGAAATTTTCACCCTTATTTTCATGTTTTATTACAGAAATCATCATTTTCATCTATTTTCTCAATTTGTTTTTTAATTTCTCTTTTCTCTTTTCACTTTTTCTTTTTGTTTTATTTAAAAAGGAGAGTATATATGTCATTTTACATTTTTTTTTTATTGAGAGACTTTTTCCGTAGTGAAAGGTGAAAATGCCAAAATAAAAAATGTATGGACGTTTTGCGCAATAATATTGAAAGATAAGAACGTTTTGTGCTAATTACCCTTACAACAATAATCAATAAAGTTATCTTTCTTGTGGTAATAATTACTTAAATTTCGAACTGTTGCATTAATGGTCACTGGGTCAAAAAATTAACATTAAATCCTATGTGACACATCAAGTGTCAATATGTTACTAAACGGGGTTATTTATTATGCAAGTTAGCAAAATTGGGAACAAAATTGAAGATTAAACACATTCAAACGAAAAACGTAACACAAATTTGGTTTTGATTTTTGGGCATAAATCAAAGTTGGTTTGACGTAATAAATAATGTTATTTTGTGACATGTTGGTACTTAATGATGCCATAAATGTTACTATTTTTTTACCAAATAATTTTTAGTATGATAAATACTTCTTCCGTCCTAAATATATAGACTTGTTTGGTTTTTCACATGGATTAAGAAAACATAATTAATGTTATTGAAAAAGTAATTTTAGCCAAGAACTTTCCTAGTTTACCCCTATTTAATTTTTAGCAACTAATAGTAAATTATTGTTGAAAGTAGTAAAAAATTTGAATAATTTAATTTTCAATTTTCACATTCATAAATTATTTTGATGAGATTCATTAGAACCATAAATTAAGTGGAGAATATTAATTTTAACTATGTAAAATAAATAAGGGCATGTTAGTAAAGTAACAAATCAAAATATTCTAAATTTAGAAACCAGCCTATATATTTGGGACAAACGAAAAAGGAAATTCAGCCTATATATTTGGGACGGAGGGAGTAGAAACTTGAGTGACAATTATAGTAAGAAAATAATCATTCACTTAAGTAACTCTCGTGGAATTCATAAAAGATTAAGAAGCTAATTTTTCCAACAAAACAAAAGGCACGAAGTTTATTGTCTCTATATATATTTTGAGATGGTGACGGTGGGGTGAGTGGTTAATCTTATTATCAAAGTGAACATAATATTAAGATAATTAATCTAATTTTCTATTATTAACCATTACATTATATTACCTGATTAAAAGAAAACATTTTCCTTCATTCGTAAGGAAAAGGTTTGTTCCATATTCTTTTGGTTCTAAAAAAAGAATAAAACCCATCTTTCAAAGCAATGCATCTACCTTCTCGACATCACTCACATTTTGATATGAACTCAAATTATTCGT
Source organism: Osmanthus fragrans (assembly GCA_019395295.1). Classification (NCBI taxonomy): domain Eukaryota; kingdom Viridiplantae; phylum Streptophyta; class Magnoliopsida; order Lamiales; family Oleaceae; genus Osmanthus; species Osmanthus fragrans. The sequence continues at coordinate 12,152,839 of CM033362.1, forward strand.
ATTGAAATATTAGAATAGATAATTATAATATATAGGCTCGATGAAGAAAACCTTGACCTCTAAATTAAATTTTCGAGAAACTTAAACCTCCAATAGCATAAAATGACAATTTCTTCCCCATTTTATTTCTTTTTCTCTCTTTAGATAAAGATACAAAATACATGAAAATGCCTACTAATTTTTAGATAATAGTTTCTAACTCACAGATACCTATTGACTAAATCCTACTAAAACAATTAATAAAATCCTAAAATTGAAAAATAATTAATAATTAAAATACATTTTCTAAAAACAATAATTAGATACATATTGTAAATTAATTATCATTTGTGAATAATCAAATACTCCTGCAGCCATAATTATAAATTGTAAATAAAAAGCTTTAGTTCTCAATCAAATATACACAAGCCTATTGACTTCTTTAATTTTTTTTTTTTTCCTCTTTTCTTCCTAATTTATAACATATTATCAGCACAAAGTTCTAATCAATTGAGTTAGCCAAACTTATTCTCATTTCTGCTCGCAAATCTCGAACCAAGTTGAGGTAAGAAGTAATTTATCTTCCATTCAAAGAAAGACACGAAGTTTTAAGTAATTGAGTTCATAAAGGAACTCTTCTTTTGTTCAAAGAAATGATTAATAAGAGGGAAAATTTCATTTTTAAGAGAATAAATATGTCCCATTTCAAAAATAAGAAAACAAGTTTTAAATTTATAAAATCAGATTTTTATTAAAATTTATTAATGATTTAATTAATTAATTTATTATTTAATTAATTAAATATATAAAGGTCACATATTTATACAATTTGGTCATAAATTCATTTATTGATCACATATTATCAAATTAATAAGTCACAAATCAAAGATTTTTTAGGTCACAAATTATTTCCGAGGTTACATATCTGAATTTTAATAGGTCACAATTTATTTTTGATGTCACAAATCAAAATTTTAATAGGTCACAAATTATTTTACAATCACAATTCAAAAATTTCATAGGTTACAATTTGTTCATCGGCTACAAATCATTGGTCACAAATTTTTTATTGGTAAATCAAGTTTTTATTAAAATTAATTAATTAATTAATTGAATATATAAAAATCAGAAATCTATTCAATTTGGTCACAAATTCATTTATTGGTCACATATTATCAAATTAATTAATCACAATTATTTCGAAGTCACAAATAAAAAAACTTTTAGATCACAAAATTATTTTCGATGTCACAAATCTGAATTTTAATAGGTCACGATTTCTTTCTGAGGTCACAAATCTGAATTTATTAGGTCACAGATTAATTTTGTAGTCATAATTTATCAAATTTTATGGTCACAGCCCATCCCGATCGAGATTCGCCGCCAATAATTGGTTACAAATCACCGCCGCCTAAACCACACCACAACAACAACCAACAAACATCACCACCAAAACCCCTAGGCCCGCACCTCACCGTCAAACACTACCCACCACTAGAGCCACCGTCAAACAATCATTTGCCAAAAACCACCATCGATCCGCCCTCTGCCACTATAGTAACCGGCACCACCACCAACAAACAAAAACCGCCACAGGATTGAATCAAAAACTACAAATCGGGCAGCACCACCAAAACAACAACCAGATCGCATCATCCATGCCATCCCACACACAAATCACCCGCCGCAAACACCACCACCATCGACCACTGCACAGTAGTTCGAATCAAAAACCAAAAAAAAATCCCAAAAATCAACCACCAGATCGAATAAAAAAATTTCAGATTCGGGCATATTCGAATAAAAAAGATTACAGATTTGCCGCAAACACCACCAACGCACTACCGTTGTCGTCGCCGCTTCCACCATCGCCACCATTCGCACCACCACCACCATTTTCCAACAAACTCTCCATCACCACATTTCGGGATAGGCCAAGATCGCGACACTGGTAGTAGTTTTGCAACATCTAGTCGGCGCTCTTCACGTCACAACACTCATCCTCTACGACTTCACATCGCGGCACTGTGATTGTGGTGGCGCTCAATTCCAGTGGGGGTATGTAGCAACGACAATGGAGGAGAGGGAGAAGAAAAGAGATGTGAACGGGAACGGGAACGGCAGGTAGAGAGAGAGGGGCAGAGATGAAGGAATGATTTTGAAATTAGGGTTTGTAATAATAATATAATTAATTAAATATTATAATATTATTATTTAAAATAAAACTTCCCACCTGATTTAAGAAATCAGATCTTGAAAAGTAGGATAGGGTGTAATTTCCACTTCATAATATCTTAACTTTGAATTATATAACAAAGCAGTAAACATTATTTTGACTATACCAATTGATAGATGTATATTTGTTCAAGTGTAACTTATTATTAATGATTAAAAAAAAATACTCTTGAAAAAGTATAAATTCAAAATTATTATTTTTGAAAAATTATTTTTAATTATCATTATTCCAGAAAAAAAATTATTTCATTGCTTTTGAGAAAGCACAAATTCAAACATTACAATATCTCAAAAGATTATTATTTTATAAATTTTGAAGAAGACAATTCAACACAAAACAATACTATAGAAGAATATCTTCGTCCCTAAAAATGAAATTATACAATTAGTATTTAAAAAATATTGTTTTATTGCTCCCGAAGTGCAAAATTTTAAAAATTCTAATTTTTGAAGAATATTATATTGTGCTCTCGGAGTAGCACAAATCTCGAAAAATATTATATGATTTACAATAATTTTTACTATGTTTATTCTCCTAAATAAGTACAACTAAATATGGTATATAACTAAACAACTAATTAATATTTTAAAAGTATAGTGGAAGAATATCTTTTGATTTAATCTCGCGAAATGATTATGCGAAACTTTGTTTCCTAATTGATCAATGAACAATTTTTTTCTTAAAAATAAAAAAAATATATATATAATGATGAGGAAAAGGTCGATCCTGATTTGACGATGGAGTTTTTTCTTATCTTTGATGTCAAATTTATTCCTTGGTAACAATAGTATATGACATTGCATTGTAACATTAAATGCATAATGTGTGTATGAACACATAAAATGATTAATAGCTCAAAACATCATATTGGCATGGTCAGTCGAGTTATTATTAGAAATTGCTTCATTAAAACTTTTATAATTCTTAATGATACATCTCGAATGATTTTCATTTGGTCACTAGAATTTTAAATAAGAAATTAAGTAGTGCCTTTTCCTTTTTGAATAATTATTTGTTGCAGACCTAGATCATGATCGGTATTGACGCATGATTAGGTATTGACGCATGATCAGTGTATCGTGATTATTTAATTTTGTGCAATATTTTGATGGGATGTATGTGAAAAAAGGTTAAAATTTCGACATGTTATACAAACATTTTTAATGCTTAATGACTGATTTGATTTAATCAGAAGATAGAACCAAAAGTAATTTAGATAATTGATTTAAAATATATTTTCTATAGAGAATGTGTTTTTGGATATTGATATAAATAAATTTTAGTAAAATATTAAGTTTTGCAAATCCTATTAAATGTTCCAAAAGAGTTAAAGATTTTTGACAAATATATTTGATAAGAAATTTCAATCCTTAATTTAAGTGGATCTAATGGACCACTTTTTATTTCATTAAAATAATTTAAGATTTTCAAATGGGTCCATCCGATACTAATTAGGCTAAATGAATTTTGCTACTTGTACAACATTGGTTGACAACAATGGTTGACAATCATCTCACATGAAGGGGAGCTCACAATTTTTTTATTCATCGTGGGCCCCCTCCCATGTGAGTGATTGTCAACCATTATTGTCAACTAATGCTGTACTCATAGCATGGTTGTTAGGCTAATACCCTCCCCAATCCTCCTTAAATCTTGCGTCCTTGTTGCCACAGTCTCTCTCTCTCTCTCTCTCTCTCTCTCTCTCTCTCTACATATATGTATAAATACATTTACATATTGAACTTCTAATACACGATTTATATTTACATATTAATGGTGTTTTTTTGTTGGCAAGATAAAAATTAAAACCTTTTTTTCTTTTTTTTCAAGGACACAATAAAGATAGCAACCTAAAAGGAATATGCATTAAAGTACATCAAAAGCCTGCAAATTATAGAGGGAAGAAAAATAATACAGCGATTATAGTAATCTTGGAATCAATTAAAATCAATACGAGAAGAATCAAAAATGTTAATACAATTGAACTACTTACAGTATTGAACTAGAAGATCAACGCCTGAATATTTTTATTTATTTGGTATGACTATTTAAAGCATTACTGGATCAATAATAAGGCGAAATGAGAATTCAAGTAAATATTACTTAAAGATTTGGACAATTTTTCAATCCAAGGAGTCCAAGTATTATGTTTATTCTTTGTACTGAGAATTGATTATTCACAATCATTAGCTAAAATGGGGATAATTTCTTGTATTTTTAAAAATTAATTAAAATGATATAGGGAGGGTATCACCCTCCACGTCGACAATCTAAATACTATGTATCTAATAAATATATCTACTAGATGATTGCATAGTGTTACAATACATTCATAACCTGAAGTTTACAAGATTACTTGTTCAAATTTCTAATTATACAATTAAAACGACGTGTCTTGTTAATGCTATTATTATGAACAAAGTGCTTCCTATTTTCTATTTAAGGAATGCTATTTTATATTTAGCAACACTTATTTTCATATATCAACATCAAAGTTTTCTCGTACAGTGGCTTATGATCAGTGGCGGAATCAGGATGTTAGAGCTGATGGGTCCTAAAATGAAAGATATTGAAATAAAGAGGGGGGAGCACGGGGGCTGTCCCCAATTTTTTTTTTCTTTTGAGTTGAGGATAGCACAAACATTCATAATGATTAAAGAACCTGTACAATTAAAATGATAGAAATTTGAAATAAATATTATTTTTCATTCTTAAATTACTGCAAAAATGAAAAAATTATTAACTCGGAAACGCTCATCCGACCAATTACAGCAGTAGGCTGGCAAACTGAAATCAGAACTACTTTTTAATTGTGTTAGCTGCTCGAAATCAAATTCAAATATGTAGACAAGAATTGCTATCTAATTTCGAGACCTCAACCCCTGCTACCAAACAGTTTCTTCAACAATTAGACGAATCTACTACAAGAGGTGAAAGCACTTCGTTGCTACTGGCAATTAACAACCTCATGAAGAACCAAATATACAACTAAACCAGCAAAACGGAAAAAAGAACAACACCTTAATATCAAAACAAATCACAACCTTCAACAACTCTCTGAATTCAAATCTTAATTAACTAAAATTCATTTCCAAAGCCAGATTTTCGATTTTCCATCTAAATCTGTACTTATATCTAACATGTTATAATAAAAAATTACAGTATACTTTATAGATATTATATCCCAAAATCTGTACTTATATCTAACATCTAACATGTTATGTCCCAAAATTGTAAAGTATTTTAAATTTTAAAAAAAATTAAAACTATAAAAAAAAATTTAAAAAAATCTGGTTGGTCATAGGACCCACCAAGTCCACTGGTGGGTCCGCCCCTGCTTATGATCAAAGTCTAATGTTTTCCATCCAATGATTTCGATAATTAATTATACGTACAATCGTTCCACCAATGTAAACTAAGATGGGCATTAAAGAATGCTAAGAACATATTGGATTCTAATAAAATATTATAAACTTTAACAGGTGATATTTTATAACATAACCTATCGATTGTCATTTTGATTGAATAGATTTCTCAACATTAGGAGGCGGAATTAAGAAGTTGAAAATAATAAACTTGATGCATCATTATAATATTTAGATTCTCACACAAATCAAAGAGATTAACAATATCTTATAAAATGCTCCAAATTAACGTCCTAGAATGACCATTTGTTAATATGATATTTGATAAATCTATTGTATGCCTAAAGTGTGATGAAATTTAATTCTAATATAAAAATCTTCAAAAGGAAATAAAGCAAATAGTAAAGATGGCCCGATTGAAGAGAAATACACTTTTAGTGAGTATATAAGCATAATAAGTTGTAAAACTCCAGAAGAGATTCAGATACCTAAAATAAGAAAAATTGAGATATATTATTAAGTTATGTCATTATTAAAAAAAATGGAATCGAAAAAAAAAGTTATTACCAACACTTTTGTTCATAATGTAACGCTTCATATTATGAATTTATAATGCAAAGTATAAATAGATAAGTTATCATTTTGTGTATGCAATCACAAGTCTATATTATGTTATTATAGCAATACATGAAATTTGAAATGTGTATAATTATAGAATGAATGAGAAAATATGTATTCTATATTTCTCAATGAATATTACAAGCCTCCTAAGTTTAATTTATAATACAATAGGGAACGAAAGAAAAGGAATGTGGTCTTCTAAATAAATAAAGAATAAAATTATTCCTAACTAATCAATTAAACATAATATAAAAAATATTTAATTAATCAAATATCCCATAATTTCGGGATTTCTTCACTCCCCCTAAAGTTGGATCATAGATATTGATCATATCCAACTTGCAAATGAACTCATCAAAATTTTGTCGATGTAACCCTTTGGTGAAGATGTCCGCATTCTAATCTTTGGTTGGAATGTATATCATACAAATAGTTCCGTCTACAACTTTCTCTTTAATGAAATGTCTGTCAATTTCTACATATTTAGTTTTGTTGTGATGAATTGGATTGATAGAGATATTGATGGTTCCTTTGTTGTCACAATAGAGTTTGATTGGTACTTTTACTGTAACTTGTAATTCTTCTAAGAGACTCTTAATCCACAATCTTTTATATATTTCTTGGGCCGCTGCTCTAAATTCTGCTATAACATTGCTTTTGACTACTACATTTTGTTTCTTACTTCTCTATATTACCAAGTTTCCTCATACGAATGTACAACAGCCAGTAGTTGATCTCCTGTCTTCTACGGATCCAGCCCAATCAGCATTAGTGAATACTTTTACTTTTATCTTTCTTAAAGAGGAGTCCTTTTCCAGAAGAGCCTTTAAGGCATTTTAGAATCTTGTATACTACCTCTAGGTGTGCTTCCTTTGGAGAATGCATGTGTTTGGCTAATCACGCTAACTGCAAATGTAATGTCAAGTCTAGTGTATGATAGGTAGATTAGTTTACCAACTAGATGTTGAAATCTGTCCTCAACAAATTCTCCAGTGACATCTATTTTTCTACCAGCATCTATAGGAGTTTCACTTGGCTTACATCCAAGCATATAGGTTTTAGTTAGTAAGTTTAGGATATATTTTCATTGTGAAATACTGATGCCTCTTTTTGATCTGGCCACTTTCATTCCCAAAAAATATCTCAGACCCTAGATTTTTCACTTCAAATTCAATGCCTAAACTCTCCTTTAATTTTCCAATTTCAACTGTATTGTCTCCAGTGAGGACTATATCATCAACATACACGACTAGAATAGTCTTTGTCCCATCTTCAAATAATTTAAAAAATATAGTAGGATCTGGCTGTGCTTGTCGATATCCTTGATTTCTCAACACTCTTGCAAATCCGTCAAACCATGCTCGAGGTGACTGTTTGAGCCTATATAGGGACTTCTTCAGTTTACATACCATGTTGCCTTCATTCTTTGTACAAAAATCTGGTGGTAGTGTCATGAAAACATTTGCTTCCAACTTACCATTCAAGAAGGCATTTTTATGTTAAATTGTTGGAATAGCCGATCCAAATTTGCTGCTAGAGATAAAAGGACCTGAATTATATTTAACTTTGCTATAAGCGCAACGTTTTTTTATAATCTATGTCATAACCAGACGAGCCTTGTACCGTTCTATTATTTCATCTGCTTTGTATTTCACATTAAACACCCATTTGCACCCTACGAATTTCTTTCCTTTTGGTAGTTCCATTACTTCCCATGTTTCATTTCTTCCAATGCCCTCATTTCTTCCATTACAGCTTCTCTCCACTTGGGAACTTTCAAGGCTTCTTGGATATTTTTTGAAATTTTTGTACTGTCAATGTTAGAGATAAAAGTTCGAAATCTTGGATATAAGGCTTTATAAGCTATGAATTTAGATATAGGATGAAATGATCGAGTTTGTTTTCTAAGAGTAGTAGGCAAGTTAATTTCAGAGGGTTCAGAGGTAGTTTCCTGAATATCTGGATCTATTGCAGGTTCTAACTCTTTTTGTGCCTGAAGTGTAAGGTCTCCTTTATACTTTGACTTCGGCTTTCTTGAGTAAACTAATATCTCTTTGTCATGTTGTACTTCTGCAACTCTCACCGAGTTCAACTTGTCTTCTTGAGATGGCATGTTAGAACAAGGTGGTCTTGTAGGTTCAGTGGGTTTAATGTTTGGGATGGCTTCAGAGGAAGAGAGGGTAACTTCCAAGAACCGATCTTCACTTGATTTCTCCTCCCGAAAAAAGGGTTTTGGAAATAAGGAGTTTTTTCGAAAAAGGTGACGTAATAGCTGACAATACTCTTTTGTGATTAGATCATAGCATTTATAGCCCTTTTGTATGGTTGAATGACCAATGAATACACACTTAAGTGCATGTGGTTCTAGTTTGTTTCGATGATGAGAGTGTATGTGGACAAATGATGTACTCTCAAACACTCTTAGAGGTATGTTTGAGGTCAGACAGGAGTTACGAAAGAATTTTCGGAATATCTGTAGGGGAGATTCGAGATTGAGGATATGACTTGGCATTCGGTTTATAAGATAGTCTGATATTAAAATGGTATTTCCCCAAAAGCTTGTAGGTATGTTTGTAGTGAACATCAGGGCACGAGCAACCTGAAGTAAGTGTCTATTTTTTCGTTCAATGGTCTCATTATGTTGGGAGGTATCAACACAAAAGCTTTGGTAGATAACCCCATTTTCTTGGAGATAGCTTTTTAGGGTACTGTTAAAATATTATGTGTCATTATCAATGCGAAGATTTTGAATTTTGGTTTGGAATTGGGTTTTTACCATTGAGTGGAAATTTATAAACACTGGTCGAACTTCAGTTTTCTCTTTTAGCATATAGACCCAACATCGTGTATGGTCATCAATAAACGTGACAAATTATTTTGCGTGAGTGCGATTAGGAGTTCGGAAAGGTCCCCATACATCATTGTGGATCATGGTAAATGGTTTGGATAATTTCTATGTGGATTTCAGGAATGGGAAGCGACGATGTTTTACAAGTTCACAAATTTCACATTGAATCTTAAGAGAGTTTTTATTCGAGAATATTGAAGGAAATACTTGTCTCAAATATTGAAAATTGGGATGTCCCATTCTATAATACCATAAAAGAATCTCACTATCCGTAAGAACAAATGCAGAATCACAACCAGCAAATTAACGTTGCTTACTCACACTAGTCTCGTCGAAGTAGTAAAGTCCTTCACATTCTTTAGCACTGCCAAACGTCTTCTCCGATGATAGGTCTTGAAGACATAGTGAGAAGGAAAAAAATTAGCTGAACAATTTGAGCCTTTTGTCAATTGACTAATGGATAATAAGTTGTAGGACGAGTTTGGGACATGGAGAACACTGTCTAGAGTAATTGAATTAGAGATGTGAATACTCCATTTTTCCAGCCACTGGAGAGAGTGAGCAATCTGCAATTTAACCTTAAGGTTGCCCACATATGGTGAATATGTAAAAAATAGATTGTGGGAATCCGTCATATGATTGGATGCTCTGGAGTCAATAATCCATGGTACTTGGGAAGGGGATGTGGTTGTATTAAGGAGCATTTAAGAAATTATATTTGTGGGCTAATGAACTTGCTGGACCAAATGTTTGGAAATTGGAGAACATATTGTAGAGTTGTTCTAGCTGTTCAGGGTTGAATGCGCCATTCGGCGTAGAGGTTTTTTCTCAGTGGAATGGACTGTAGATTGATAGGCGTGATCTCTGGAGTTCTGTCTTAGTTTCCAATCTATTAGGGTGCGTTCTCTTTGTCGTTTTGGGGCCGTTTTCTGTTTTCGATTTTTCAAAATGACAAAAACGTGTTCTCTTTGTCGTTTTGGAAACCGAGTTTTTCAAAATACCAAAAAAAATTACACACAAAACCCAAAATGAGTTTTTTTCGTTTTGGACGTTTTGTGTGCAAAACTCGAAAATAGAAAACACGCGAAACGCTCTCATTTTCAACATCTTCCTTCTTCCACCAAAAAACCAAAAATCGTCTTCCTTCTTTATCTCTGCTTTCTCTCTCTTCTGGACGCCGGTTGATTGCTACGAAGGAAGCGCCGGCTACGAAGGGAGATGATTGGTGTCGGCGCCTGTGTAGGGGAGGTGACGCTGTTGTGAACGCAGCGTCGCGAGGAAGAAGATGCGCCGTTTTTTGCAATAGCGAACTCGGACCCTTCAACAGTGATTTTCTGCGCCATTGCCTCAACCCAAGGTCACGGACCACCACCCCTAGCACCACCTCATCATGGCGCACCCAATGAACCCACGGCTCACACCAATTTCGAACTGATAGGGTCGAATCAAGCCAAGCAGTCCACGAACCAATTTTGGGATTTCACCCTGGCACGGGGATATTCCAATCCACGGTTTACAAGGTATGTTTGTACTCTTGAATGACTATATATTTGTTATGAATTCATGTCATGCCATATATTGGGGGGTTCTAATTTATTTCATCTGAGCCGAGAAGTCTGATCTTTTTGAATAGTTTTGCAAGTCACGTGGTTGATTGATCTAATTATTGCTCACTGCGTTGAATTCTTACATTTGGATCTTTTCATTATATGTGAGAAAATTGATGTACTTATTCACCTGCACTTGATTTTAGGATCTGGGAAAACAACCACGTGTACAAAATATGCATACTACCATCAGAAGAAGGGCTGGAAACCAGCTCTGGTTTGTGCAGATACATTTAGAGCTGGTGTTTTTGATCAGTTGAAGCAAAATGCAACTAAAGCTAAAATTCCTTTTTACGAAAGGTCTCTTTGATTCAAATCTTTTAATGGCTTTGTTTCTTCCTAAAGTTCACATATTGTTGCTTTGATGCTAAAATTTGACATATATTGTGACGCTAGGTTAACAACAATTCACTTTACCCCTTTCAGAAATGGAGGCCAGGGTTTTGGTTTTCATTACCTGTGATCAGAGGGTATATATTTCTTCTATCTTGTTTTTATGGTGATGCTTGAACTTACTTTTCAATAATGACTTCTCTTTCAAATAGAGCACAAAATATTTGCTGAAGTCTTTTAAATGATGTTTGGCAGTAAATAGGAACTTGTAATTCAAATTGCAGTCATGGTCCGTTTCCGAATTGTAAAGCTTGGTAAAAAAGGTAGCTTGAACACAGGATGGTGCTTGATTAGTTTGATGGAGAGACAAGGTGTTTGGAGTTGCTTTCAGCTTCATTCCTGCCTTTCCAATTGGTCTTGGAACTGTGTAATCCTCTTTTTTGACATTTGATTTTCAAAGGCATTTTATGGTTTTGGCCTTGGCCTTTTTCAGACATCTTCTCAATTAAACATAGGCAGCATTTCTTTCTTTATGGTCAAAAGGTGATTAGCCAGAGGTACATGGGGCATTAAGAATTTCCAGGACTTTCCAGGTCAATAGATTGGCAAATAAAAGAGATCTTTAATCTGCAAAAGAGGGGAAAGTGATTTTTTAGAGTGGGGATGGGATATGGGAATGGGGCTAGTCACATGTTGTAGCTGTTTGGAAGAAGTTATGAATGGTTTGATGAATTTTTTAAAAGGTTTTTTCTGCTGGTAATTGCCGAATTGTAGTGATTGAGAGCGTGTTTCCTCCTTCCCTGGCTTGTTGATTTGTACACTTAACGCAGATAACTTAGCACTCTTAGCTTATATTTAACTTGAATTAATTAATTTCTTTCTCTGCATGCTAGAGCACACACAAACAATCAGCAAATGATCTACTTGTCGAGCATTGCCCTTTTTCTCTTTTTGTAGGTGTTGGGTGACATGCTTTTTGGGATATTTTAACAGTCTTTTTCTTCCACGAGGGTTTTCTTGGGTTAGATTTGTTTGGTTGAATGTGAATGCAAATATAATTTTTTGCTATCATTTTATAAATTAAAGTCCCTTTGATTTATTTTCTTTGCGACTTTGTGGAATGACTAGTATTCTAATGATTCCAATTATAGTAACATATTACATTGCACGTAGATGGCGAGTAGGAAACGAAGCTTGTCAAATGATGATGCAGATTTGTCTGCTTTGTATTTGGGAGAGGAGTATCCTGAAGTTCTGGGCTCAATATTGGGTGCTGTCAAGGCCATAGTCAATGTTATCGGTATGACCAAAATGACTCCTCTAATCAAGGATTTGCTTTCTCAGCTAACTCCAATTTTGAAGAATCGCCATGAGAAAGTCCAGGAGAATTGTATCGATCTTATTGGAAGAATTGTTGACCGTAGGACTGAGTTTGTACCTGCAAGGGAGTGGATGAGAATATGTTTTGAGCTTCTCGAGATGCTTAAAGCACATAAGAAGGGTATTCGTAGAGAAATTGTGAATACTTTTGGTTATATTGCAAATTAGTAGACCAAGCACTCCAAAAACTTTTATCAAAGAATTGTAATATTCTGAAATGTTTTATCCTGAAAACTCATATGTACTACTGTAATTATTATTATTTTGTATTTTATTTATTTGTTTGTTTAAGGAAAATCAACAAATTTCTAATTTATTGAAATGTGTTCTATGTTTATTTTGTATGGATTAATGAACTTATTATCGATTTCATGCAATCCCAAAAAATATATTTAATTTTATACAAGTGTTTATTATCGAAATGTATATGTTATTTTATTAAAAGTGGAAATTTTTTTGAAAATGTATAAATATTTCACACTTATATGTTATTTTATACTACATTAACATTAAATTATTAAAATTAATTGAATAATCAGATTTCTAGAATAAAATAATATTAATAAAAAATTTCACAAATTTATATGTTATTTTAATATATGGAAAAATATTTCATGATTCAAAGATATTTCAAAATTCAAAGAAATTTCAAGTTTGTAATATATTTAATAATATATTAACATTAAACAATTAAAGTTAATTGAATAATCAGATTTATTGAATAAAATATTATCAAATAATATTATAAAAAAGTGCAAAGAGAACGCGTTTTCTGTTTTCTGTTTTGAGAAACTGTTTTTCAAAATGACATAGAGAACGCATTTTCAGTAATCTCAAAACAGACACTGAAAACACAAAACACAAAACGAATTTCAAAACTCAAAACACAAAACAGAAACACGAAGAGAACGCACCCTTAATTTTCCATGTATATCCCAACACGTATTTTCGTCATGTCTAGGTTTCCAACAATGGTTACACCATGGGCGTCCTTCTTTGTTTTGGGCCCGATCCAATTTTGGTTCCTCTAAAATTTTAGGTTGACCCATTAGGCCCAACAACTTTGGGCCCACATGTCTTCTTAACATTAGTTGCAATTCCATCTAGCCCACATCCATTGGACTCCTATATAGGCCAATTCCATTTGAACATACTAGCCCATTTAAATTGACAGCAAAAAGGGCCGACATTTATTCCCAGCTAGCCCAACCTCTTTCTTTAACATTATCAGTCGCTGACTCTCTTCTCGCTTGACTTCGACAAAAACTACACATAGCGATGGCAGCGGTCGACGACCGAGCGTTCTTCCTTGCACGTTGTCCGACTCTCTATTCAACCCTGCCAAAAATTCATAAACTTGTTCGTTCTCCAGCCGTTTTTTGTACCAGGTATTGTCTTTAGAGCAGTCTTACAATTCTTCAACACATGGATCCAATTCTTGCCATAATGTCGTCATTTCCATGTAGTGTCCAATCACATCTCTTTCTCATTGCTTCAATTACCACAACTTAGTTTTAATTTCAAAAGTTAGAGATGAGACTTCAGCATCAGAGTACATCTTACGGACTGCCTCTCATATGTCTCAAGTTGTTGGCATGAAGAGGTAGGTTTTACCAATTGAAGGCTTCATTGAGTTCACAAGCCATGCCATGGCCATGTAATTTTCAAATTTCCACCTCTTTTGAAGATTCACATCAGTAAGCTACTTCGCGTCTCCGATAAGGTATCCGATTTTGCCTTTTCGTTGACAACCAACTTAATCGATTGTGCCCATTCCCTGTAGTTTCGTCCATTAAGTTTTTCCACCGAGATTTGGAAGGAGGAATTATCCATTTTAAACGAACTCAAGGTTGGGGCGAGTTTTGTTTCATTTGTAATAGACTCAAAACTTGCCAAATTTTGGCTACTAGTGCTGTTTTCCGCCATTGACCTGTCAGGTTTAGGTTAGAACCTATGGCTCTGATACCATATAGAATGAATGATGAAATATGTATTAAATATTCCTCAATGAATATTACAAGCCTCCTTATGGTTTATAAAAAAATAGGGAACGGAGGAAAATGAATGTGATCTTCTAAATAAAAAAATTAATAAAATTATTCCTAACTAATCAATTAAACATAATATACAAAATATTTAATCAATCAAGTATCCCATAATTTCGAGATTTCTTCAATAATAAATGTGATTATAGTAAACTCATTTGCATAACAAATAATATCCCTGAAGGATGTAATATGACTAAACATATAATTTGAGTAATATTATTGTTATGGAGAGTAAATACGTGTTTTATTTTTTTCTTGATCGAGATTTTCTCTCATTGAGTTTTCCTAACAAGATTTTTAATTAGAAAATTTTCATAATGTATTCGAAAGAATAATGTACTATTTTTCGTTTACTACAATTTTTTCCAATAGGGTTTTCTTGGCAATTTTTAACCAAAGATTTTTGTGTGTAATGAATGTTCATAACTTGCTAAACATTTACCATCGATATAACTTTTGATTTTACTCTAGTATTCTAAAGAGAAACAACAAAATCTATTGTTCCCCAAACTATCATGCTAACTTTAGTCACCAATGACTGAAAAATATTTTGTATGAGACGATATTGCTTGAATGTTACAACAAGACAACGTTATACATACTTCATCAAAATTGTGACATTGAAGATATTGGAGTACAAGATATGAATTGCTTGATATGAAGATCTTCATTATTTAAAATCAAGGGAGCAATTGTACTCTTTTTTTCTTCGCTCAAATTTTGTCCGATCAAATGTTTTATACAATGTTTCAATGACTTAATTTTCGCACTTTTTCCCTCGTTTTATCTTTTTTACCTTTGAATTTTTATCAAACATAATTTTTAACGGCGTAATTATTATGTAAATAGTCATTCAGGTAGGTGTTATAAATTGAATATCATTTGTAAATGACCTTTGTACTCTGGCAGTCCTCATTATATATTATAAATATACGGTCATGATTTTCCATAAAATATACATAAACCGATTGACTACTATGTTTTCTTCTTTTTCTTTCTAGTTTATACACAATATTTTCCAAGATAACTGCTCAATATTACAACAGCACTGGTGAAAAGCGCAAGCGACTTGAAGAAACGCTTTTGATTAATATTGAAATCCAGGACTTCTAGATTTTTAATATATATATATATATATATATATATATAAATTACAAAAATATAATTTGTTTTAAGAATATTTATGAAGACAATTTCAATCAGAAACAGAACCTCCATCCATCTAAAATATAAGATGAGGAGAAAAATAAAAATAAAATAAAATAAAGGTGGGGTGGGGTGGCGTGGGGTGGGGTGGGGGAATGCAAGTTATAGTATTAACATAACTATTAAATTTGAAACTAGAAGTACATCTTTTTTTTCTTTTCTATTATTATTATTCTTGTAGGAGAAAATCGAATTCAAATACAGTGAGATTCTGTTGAGTTTAACTTTGTCAAATCTGGTTAATTAGAAGCAACTATAAAAATGAGAACAATGCTACACTCCCTTACTTATTACTCACAATAAGAGGTGGGGACCACATTGTCGGAATATTTTATTCACGCGGGACCCGCATGCCATGTGAGTTGTGAGTAACTCATTTTGTATATGAGTTAGTACATATAGTTTAATATTAAAAGATGAAGTAATTAATAATATGAGACAAGTGTCTGGTAACATTGATACGCTTAATATACAAATACTAGATAACACCAAAAAGACACTATGGTCTTCTTGTTTTCATAATTTTTTTTATGAATCTATTCAAAAACTTGATATACATATATTTTATAAGACTAAGTGTACCAATATTCCATAATTTCTTGGCCATCCATATCTATGGAAGATCAATGACAGAACATTAGTGTCCATATTAAATTTTTATACTTTATTAAGTTTGTAAAATACCATTCAATCCACCAAACCAAAACAATCAAATAGTGACTAAGAAGAGAACCTTGTTGTTACTTTTCAATCTCATATTCGTCGAAGAGATGCCAGCCTTTTTTCGAGGTCCTCAACATCAGCAGAAGCAGAACTGAAAAGTCATCACAAGAACGAACATTAACAAGTTATAAATCAGTAATTTTTTCTCCAAGGCAAGCCAAAAATGCTAAACATACCTAGGTACAACATTATTTTCAACTTTCTTTGATGCAATCCGACCTTTCGGTGCTGAGGATAACTGTCAAGAGAAACAGGTCAGGATGATCAGATTCGTTTTTCCTTTCGGTTTCCTTTTTCTTTTATACATCATATTAACATAATTCGACAGCAAAATATTATTGGCTTAATAAAACTCGCAGAACCAACCTGTGATGCAATGTCAACACCAATCTCATCGAGCACCTACAAGGAAAAATAATGAACAGAGTTTACGACCGGCATAGAGTTCAACGTTTTTAAAGAAAAACAAAAGGATTATCATTATTCAGCACCTGGTTAGTAAGTTCTTCTGTTTCTTCTTCAGCCTCATCTTTGTCCAGTGTCTCATCAATAGCTTCTGACATCATTTCAATCTAAATAGAAAATCAGATTAGTACACTTTACAAACAAATGTATTTAATTCAAGCGTACAAGTTC
Organism: Osmanthus fragrans; assembly: GCA_019395295.1. Lineage (NCBI taxonomy): Eukaryota > Viridiplantae > Streptophyta > Magnoliopsida > Lamiales > Oleaceae > Osmanthus > Osmanthus fragrans. The sequence goes on from CM033362.1 coordinate 12,169,821, forward strand.
CATGAGATTTTATACATAACTACTGCTTGTAAAAAAAATTACTTCACGAATGAGTTTCCATATTGAAAAGAAATTATTTTTAGGCAATGAAGTTTACCGTCATGTCCATCTGCACTGACTGTTTCTGGAATTCTTTGATCACTTTAGCTTGTTTTGCAGGTGCCATTTGCTGAAAAATTAAATGTGAAAAACAAATTTATTGACAAGACAATAGAAATCGACTGACCAAATGAGGAAGATCAGAAGATTATTCAGGAATAACAACTGTAATGACTTTTAGACCTCATATAGGTAGGGCAATGAACATTGATTAAACAACTGAGCTGAACAGATATTGTAAATGTAATGCTTCAAATGTAATACCTTGTTCATGGCAGACATTGCTTTGGTTGCACCTTTCATTCCCGTCGAAATAGAAGTGCTGGCATATAAGGCCTATTAAAGTAGCAAACTACGATTAAAAGGTGGAAAAGAAGCACCAGATATACAGTTGATTTAAATCATTTTTTCTAAAACCGTATATTTGTTCCAAAGTTGCATGTCAATATACAGTGACCTGTGTATGAGTTGTCACGCCTCTGATCTGGGCACGACTTCCTTGCAAATTTGTTATTTGCTGCCGCAGACGAACTAGTTGACGAGCTAAAATTCTGGTGGCAGCCTGGTTGACATAAAAATAGTTGGTTACTGAAAATCAAATATTCAAATTGGCTATTTTGAAGGCATGAAAGTTTGTAGAATTATCTAAACTGGAGAACTAAAATGATATGTTAAGAAGTAGAGAAAAAAGTGCAACAAGAATTTGATATAATCATATAGCATCAGGTAGGAGAGACGAGCCATCCACAACTAAATCCAACGGGACCATACTCCATGTCCAAGGAACACAGAAATCACTATCTGATGCATAAAATCACTCTTAATGGAGGTCTTTGGGTGTGGAAAGGGCTAAAATTGAGCTTTTGATTTCTGAAGTGTTGATGGGCAAGGCCATACAGATTGAAAAAAGACATACGATAGGACACATAAAACAGGAAACCAGAACAGTCAAGCATTTTACCCAATACATTGTTTCTAGATTTTCAATATACAACTGTTAAAGATTGAAGGAGAAGCTGAATTGCAGCCGTGCAAAAAGCAGCCCCACAACAGATCAGCAAGTCAAGAAGGAATATTTTGTTGGTTGAGAAAGTTGTTATCAGGCTGGGGAATTCAAAGCCTGTAGATTGCTGTACAGAATAGATCTTCCTTTTTTTTTTTTTTTTTTTTTTTTTTCTGTTTCGTATTTGTAAGATTTTGATTCTTTCTACACTATATATTCAGCATGTATAGTTATTTTAAACAAACAAAAAGAGAATGAATACAAAGTTTCAATTCTCTCCAAATTAAGATCTGGCTGAATGATCTTCCATTCTGGGATTTTTTCATGAGGAAATTATAGTTAGAGAGGTATTTAAAGATCCATATTCAAAAATAGGATAGGTGGTTTATTTATACAAAAATCAGGTATTAATAATAATATTATAAAATAGTATTAAAAAATCAAATCAATTATATACATTTACAAGCCCTAATTTAAAATCACACTTCCTCGCCCCCCCCCCCCCCCCCCTCTCTCTCGCTCTCACTCTCTCTATCCCCGCCGCCACCACCCCGCCAGCACCTCCTCGCGTGGTGCGAGGTGGTGGTGTGCGTTGATGGCGGGCTGTGTTGATGGTAGTGTGGGCTGCGTTGGGGTGCGAGGTGGTGGCGGCGGCTTGCTTGTTGTTGGTGGTTTTAGTGGGGGTACTTTTAAGTTTAGCCCAGTCAATCTTCTAAGATAGCTAAATGATAAAAAAACTATATTACCCTTAATGAAATGAATTGAATATTGCAGAATATATCCTATCTTTTATAATCGGTTTACAACCTAGTTTTCATCTTCTATCTTGAATTTCAAAATATAAATTCATTCTTTGATCTAATAAATTAGAATAATGTATAACATATTTTTCTTTAAGTCTATTATATTCTTCTGATAATGTATTAATATTTTCTAATTGAGAAGTAATATTATTTATTTTATCTAACAATTTTCCTAATAAATTATCTAATCTTTCAATAGTATATCCAACCATCAAACAACAAATATAATAAATAATCTTAGCGATTTTAAACTTCTAATAACAGTAATTAAAACATCATAAATAGCAGAAAAGCAAATATTAATGCAAGAATATAACATAAATAAGAAAGATCTTACAATATTAGAGCAGAAGGTAAAAGCAGATTAATATCAACAAGATTTCCCTCGAGCTTGCACCCATATGTTTGTGTACTCAGATATAAGTGATCGGTGTTATTTGAATTTAAGAAAGTGGGTTATGGTCCAACACGACTTCCGCACACTTACTGATTTTCTCTCCGACTCTTTTGCATATCTCACAATGGATCTCACGGAATCACAGTTTTCCTTTCAACTCCTTGTTAAAACATTCCATGAATGGTAACATGGTTCTAATGGCTTTCTCTAACAATGCCAAAAACGGCAACACATCAACGAGAAAATGCACAAACCATCAAGGCTTTCACCGTTGGAGTATAAGTAAGATAAGAGTTTTCGAGAAAATAATAAGGATGAAAAAAAAATGTTTTGAAACAACTTTGATTTCATAAACACATCACACTAATATCTTTTACATAAGAGTACACATACATATTTCGGCTACACTCTTGGTACTTTCTCTAAGGAAATTAGAACTCCATAGAGATTACCTTATTACACTATTCACTGAAGAAAGACTGAAAATATTACAAGATATGAAAAACTAGGTAGAGAGATATATTTTGCTTAAGACTTGGATGCCTTCTTTTGAGAATTCGTCTTCAATTTATAGATTTCAAAAAGTTTCTACAGTTATCCTTCATTATTGTTGTTTTAATAGTGTAGGGTCTTGAGAATAAAATTCTTTTGTCTGGATCCTTTGAAAACTTACTGTGGCATAAAATTCTTTTGTCATAATATGAAAATTATTGGAGTAAACCCACGGTTTTTCTTTACCAGAATCTTTCTGATAAAGTAGTGATAAAGGGGTCCCTTCTAATTTTCCATATGTGACTCAAACCACTCATCCGACATCTGGATCTAAAGAAATTGGTGAGATGTCACCTTCAGTGCAACAGCATTCGCACTTATGTTTTGGATAACGCCAAAATTGTTTACACAGCTCTTCTCTTGTCTTCTGTGTCCCACTAACGAGTCCTTCAAAGATATGATTACTCAATATGTCAAGATAGTGCCAATCTTCTTGTTTAGTGGGTGCCACAGCTTTACTGTAGATCATGTGATCTTATGACTCGTACACCCATATGTTTTGTGTTTCTCAATAATTTTTTGGATATGCTCAAACTGCTCCTTGTATCCCTTGGCTCTACGAAAAATTCAATAACTTCACTCTTTTCAGGCTGAAGATGTTTGGTAGTAGTAGCCATTCTGGTGACATGGCTTGATGGAAGCATCCTATTTTCTTCATCATCCCATTTAAGACTTGCAGTGAAAAATCTGATATAAATGTTCTTATGTTTAAGAACTTGACAATATCTTTCAGTAGCACGGACTGGACTACATCTTTTGGTAACATAGAAATTTCTTTTAAGGATTCTGATGGGTAAATACAGAGTATATTTCCCATTTCATACAGAGCACGAACCCAATAAGCTGGAGCTCCTGGATAGATATTAACTTTGTTATATGTTCCATACGTTAGAGTTTTCATCCATCCTTCAATACTAGTATACCAGCAGGTAAGTTTGAACAACACGTATGCCAGAATAAAATTGTTTTTATTTTTGATATCCATAACACCAGGAGTGTTACAGGCCTTGATAATATTTGAGCGATTAAGCTCTGGTATAGAGATACTTTCCTTCGTAAGTTTTTTCTCTTGTGAGGGAGACGAAGTAGTAGACTCTTTAACAGATAGTTTATGAAGTTTTAATGCTTCTTGTTCAATATTGGCGTTAGAACCTTCAGATTTATTGGTAGGGCCTTCAGATAATACAGTCTTGTTGGCCTTTTCCGATATTGGCTTAGCAACAGCCATCTCCATCATCGCTATCTTGGATTCTATTGCAGCAACTTTCACACTCATCTCGAATTTCAATGTTTCGAGTTTCTTCTTGATTTGCTCCATTCCTGGTTAAGAAATCTGGAATAAAATTATTTTTCCCTTTAATCCATTGTGTAAATGCCCAGAAGAGCTTGTTGCTTATCTTCAGGTGCTTTTAAGGATGCAGAAACTAAATATGATATTAATCGAAAGGAATGTTTAGCTGTCAAGAAAGGAGTAGCAAAATTTGAACCTTATTTGTTACCTAGAAAGTTTCTTATTAGAACAGATAATACTCAAGTAAAACCATTGTTAACTAATAAACTTGGAACAAGCGCAGCTGAAAGGCCACTTATTAGAATGCAAATGTTATTTGCGCCATTTAATTTTGATATTGTCTATATTAAAGGGAAAGACAATTTTATTCTAGATTTCTTAACCAGGAATGAAGCAAATCAAGAAGGAACTCGAAACATTGAAATTCGAGATGAGTGTGAAAGTTGCTGCAATAGAATCCAAGATAGCGATGATGGAGATGGCTGTTGCTAAGCCAATATCGGAAAAGGCCAACAAGGTTGTATTATCTGAAGGCCCTAGTGCCAATAAATCTGAAGGCTCTAACGTCAATATTGAACAAGAAGCATTAAAGCTTCATTAACTATCTGTCAAAGAGTATACTACTTCGTCTCCCTCACAAGAGAAAAAAATTACGAAGGAAAGTATCTCTATACCAGAGCTTAATCGCTCAAATATTATCAAGGGCTGTAACACTCTTGGTGTTATGGATATCAAAAATAAAAACGATTTTATTCTGGCATACATATTGTTCAATCTTGCCTGCTGCTGGTATACTAGTATTGAAGGATTGATGAAAACTCTAACGTATGGAATATATAACAAAGTTAATATCTATCCAGGAGCTCCAGCTTATTGGGTTCGTGCTCTGTATGAAATGGAAAATATACTCTGTATTTACCCATCAGAATCCTTAAAAGAAATTTCTATGTTACCAAAAGATGTAGTCCGTGCTATTGAAAGATATTGTCAAGTTCTTAAATATAAGAACATTTATATCAGATTTTTCACTGCAAGTCCTAAATGGGATGATGAAGAAAATAGGATGCTTCCAGCAAGCCATGTCATCAGAATGGCTACTACTATCAAACATCTTCAGCCTGAAAAGAGTGAAGTTATTGAATCCACACCAGAAGATATAATCAAGATGATAACTTTTCGTAGAGCCAAGGGATACAAAGAGCAATTTGAGCATATCCAAAAAATTATTGAAGAAACACAAAACATATGTGTGTACGAGTCACAAGATCACATGATCTACAGTAAAGTTGTGCACCCATTAAACAAGAAGATTGACACTATGTTGACATATTGAGAGATCATATCTTTGAAGGACTAGTTAGTGGGACACAAAAGACAAGAAAAGAGCTGTGTAAACAATTTTGGCGTTATCCAAAACATAAGTGCGAATGCTGTTGTACTGAAGGTGACATCTCACCAATTTCTCTAGATCCAGATGTCGGATGAGTGGTTTGAGTCACCTATGGAAAATTAGAAGGGACCCCTTTATCACTACTTTATCAGAAAGATTCTGGTAAAGAAAAACTGTGGGTTTACTCCAATAATTTCCATATTATGTATGACAAAAGAATTTTATGCCACAGTAAGTTTTCAAAGGATCCAGACAAAAGAATTTTATTCTCAAGACCCTACACAATTAAAGCAACAATAATGAAGGATAACTGTAGAAACTTTTTGAAGTCTATAAATTGAAGACGAAATCTCAAAAGAAGGCATCCAAGTCTTAAGCAAAATATATCTCTCTACCTAGTTTTTCATATCTTGTAATATTTTCAGTCTTTCTTCAGTGAATAGTGTAATAAGGTAATCTCTATGGAGTTCTAATTTCCTTAGAAAAAGTACCAAGAGTGTAGCCGAAATATGTATGTGTACTCTTATGTAAGAGATATTAGTGTGATGTGTTTATGAAATCAAAGTTGTTTCAAAATATTTCTTTTTCATCCTTATTATTTTCTCGAAAACTCTTATCTTACTTATACTCCAACGGTGAAAGCCTTGATGGTTTGTGCATTTTCTCATTGATGTGTTGCCTTTTTGGCGTTGTTAGAGAAAGTCATTAGAACCATGTTACCATTCATGGTAATGTTTCAACAAGGAGTTGAAAGGAAAACTGCAATTCCGTGAAATCCATTGTGAGATATGCAAAAGAGTCGGAGAGAAAATCAGTGAGTGTGCAGAAGTCGTGTTGGACCATAACCCACTTTCGTAAATTCAAATAACACCGATCACTTATATCTGAGTATACAAACATATGGGTGCAAGCTCGAGGGAAATTTCGTTGATATTAATCTGCTTTTACCTTCTGCTCTAATACAGTTAGATCTTTCTTATTTATGTTATATTCTTGCATTAATATTTGTTTTTCTGCTATTTATGATGTTTTAATTATTGTTATTAGAAGTTTAAAATCACTAAGATTATTTATTATATTTGTTGTTTGATACTTGGATATACTATTGAAAGATTAGATAATTTATTAGAAAAACTGTTAGATAAAATAAATAATATTACTTCTCAATTAGAAAATATTAATACATTATCAGAAAAATATAATAGACTTAAAGAAAAATATGAAAAATATGTTATAGATTTTTCTAATTTATTAGATAAAAAATATTTTGAGGACTAAATTGAAATTTTTTTATTTTAGGACGACAATGGGTGCAATTTTTATATTTGGGGGTATTTTAGGTAGTTAGTAATGTAAAAAAAATGGTCAATGGCTATTTTGGAAAAGTGAATAGGTTAACCGGCTATTTGCCACCTATTCCTCGATTTTAGTAGCGGTGGTGGATCGGGCGGCTGATGGTGGAGAACGATTCGCTCACTGCTGAACGCCATCAGTGCGACGCTGCTGCGATTCGCAATAGCGTCGCGACGCTGTGTGGTTGTGGCAGGCGATGGAGGTGCTGTGGGTCTTCGATGCGGTGGTTTGTGCGGTGGAGGTCTTCGCCCGACAGAGAACGAATAGCAGACTGCTTTTTTTGGTTGTGATTTTGCGGTGGCGTATTAGTAGGTGTGTGGTGGAGGTGTTGTGGGGTTAGTTTATGAGGTGTTGATGTCGCTATTGGACGGCGATGGTGGTGGTGCCGCTGGGCAAGGCCAAAGTCGTGGTCACATATGATTTGGTGGTGGTCACAATAGTATGACTTATATGTTAGTGAATTGTGACCTTACTGTTAAACTATTGGGCGGTGACGGTGGTGGTGCCTCTAGTGGAGGCAGGGGCGAAGTGGTGGTCACTTATAATTTTGTATCGATCACAATAGTGTGACTTGTATGTTCGTGAATTGTGACCTAAGAAATTAATTTGTGACCTATTAAAATTTTGATTTGTGTACTCGAAAATAATCTGTGAACTATTAAAATTTTGATCTGTGACCTCGAAAATAAATTGTAGCCTATTAAAATTTCAATCTCTGACTTCCAAAATAATTTATGACCAATAAAAATTTTAATTTGTGACCTCGTAATAATTTGTAATTAATTAATTTGATAATATGTGGCCAATAAATGTATTTGTGACCAAATTGTACAAATTTGTGACTTTTATATATTTAATTAATTAATTAATTAAATTATAAATAAAATTTAATAGAAACCTGAGTTTTGAAATTTTGAAACCTATTACCTTATTATTGAATTAGACCATACTAAAAATCTTAGTTATGTATTGCTCCCTTCTTTCATTATATGAGAACCGAAATCTATACATCTATGGTATGTAATTAACCTAATATGGTAATGTACAGTGATGGTATGTAATCATCCTAAATTGGTAAATACAATCATATAAAGATGGCAATATAATCATAATGTAATCTTTCTATCGATCTCATTAACATCTCCTCTCAAATTGATGTTGGATGATCAAGAAGCATCAATTTGCTGACGAGAAACTAATGTCGTTGTCGAGTCATCACCTTGGTAAACAAATCATCAATTTGAACATCGGTTGTGACATGTGGAAGAGTAATAAGACGGTAATAAGACGGCCCTCATAAGCCTCACGTATAGAGTGACGATCGACTTCAAAATGCTTAGTGCGTTCGTGAAACACGGGTTAGTAGCAATCTGAATGGCACTAGTGCTGTCAGCATAAAGGAGGAGTAGGCCTGATGAGCGTATTTCACGTTTTATTCCATTTTTTAACTTAATTGTAAGCTAGATTCTATGAGAACTAAATGCAGAGATTGTGGCACCGCAGCGTCGCAACCGGCCAAAGGACATGGCGCCAGGGCGCTATGATCTGGGCACTGCAGCGTCATTTGGCACCGCATTCTAGGCGCCACCTATTAACTCCAAAATACGAAAAATTTTGCATCTTTTAAAGCCCATTAAAAACCCTATTCTTGCATCAACGTATTGGAGAGTATAAATAGAGGTCGCTGAGACTTTGCAAGGGGTTACACAATTTGAGAGGTACAAAATACTTGGAGAGATTCAACAAGCAATTTGAGGGTTTCAATTAAAATATTTTGAAGATTCAAGCAAGGGGTTGAAGGGAAGAATATCAAGGAATTCACCATTTAAGTGTTGATTGGAAGAGGAAGAGATTTTGGTGTAAGATCTATTTCGTTTTCTACAATTTTACTATAATATCCAGTGATGTATTCAATAACAATTAATTCTTTTTCCTTGTGTAGTATGGATAGTTAATTCATTCGTTAGGGCGAACATGTAAACTTATTTGGAATCCTTTATGTTTTTAATTCGAGATTATTGTTCTTAAATCTTGATTTTTATTATGAGTTTAATGCTTCAAATTAATTGATCATTAGTTTGGTGTTTTCGTGAATTCTTTACAAATTGAGGTCGTGAGTGAATTTTCAGAACTTTGTTTCATTGAATTAAGGCTAATTTGCATAGAGATGGAATTGGATTAGTTGAATAGGCTCAACGAGAACTCGAGAGGTGTAAGTTGAATATATTAGGAAAATTCAACCAAACACTACTTTAGATAGTGAATCTTGATGTAAAACGTAAAGGTGATAAAATATGTGAAATGTTCTACCCTAACGTAAAGGTGATTTTTAATTTCACGTTTTCTTTAGATTAAGATCCTCAACATACAAAATTCGAGTTTATTTTCGTCAAATAGAAGTTGGAATTAAATAGATTTGGTCCACTTTATTACTTGTTCGATATCGTACACTTGCGATGAGAAAAATCACAAGTTTTTGACGTCGTTGCCAGAGACTATTTACTTTTATTCATAATTTATTTTAGTTTCAACGTTTATTTAATTGTATTTACAGAAAAAAGGGTGTTTGTTGCATGCTCCACACTCAAGACGACGATCTTGAACCGTTTGACTCAGAAATAGAACACACTTTGAGGCAGAGACGCAAGGAACACAAACAAAAACAATATCATCAAATGGCTGACGGACATATTCCTAATCACATTCAGCCAATTGGTCCAATGGCAGCAAGAGAAGCACCACCGGCATAGCAACATGAGCGGGAGGAAATAAATAAAGAAGATTTACCAATCTCTATGTTTCTGACACTTATAGCAGCTTTCGTGCGCTCCAGCATTGTATTACCAGATTTCGGGGTGAATAATTTTCAAATGAAGGAAGAATGGATCAATCTGATTAGCAAAACTCTTCAATTGTACGGGTTACCTCATGAAAATCCTAATACACGTCTCCAAATTTCTCAGGATTTGTCAGAATTTTCATGTTCCGAGTTAATGAAGATGCTATTAAATTGGGTTTGTTCCATTACACATTGAGAGATGCTTCATTGGAATGGTTGGATGCCGAACCCCATGGAAGCATGTAAGGAGCTAACTAGGAAATTCTGCACCAAATTCTTTCACCGGCTAGGGTAGCAAAGATTATATTGGAGATCAAAATCTTTCAGTAGAGATGGGGATTGTTATCATAAGGCATGGAACAGATTTAAGAGTGGTACCATAGAAACCACCTGAGGTGTATGAAGTAGACAGCACAACATCCACCAACGCACAAATATCAGCATTAACAAATCAAGTGGAGTTGCTTTTGAAGTTGCAAACACAAGGAGCTAATCTACTTCATCATGCGATAATTGTGGAGCTAATCTAGGGATGTCAACCAGCCGGGGCCGAGCCAGCTCGCGAACCCAAAATCAAGGCTCGGGCTCGGCGAAAAGGGCTTTTTGCCGGCCCGAGTCGAGCAAAAGCTCGCATTCAAAAAATGGGCTCGACTCCGGCTTTTGGCTCGGGCTTTTACAAGCCGAGCCGATCAGGCCCGTATTTATTATTATTTTTTTGTTGTCTCACTTGAACCTCTCATCTTATTATGTTAGACCCGCAACAATATTTATTAAAGTACTACTTGAGTCATGACCAATACTTGAATTACATTAATATTTAATTATCTATGTTTAGCACATTAATGGAATAAAGTATACATTTTATGTTATACTACTATAACTTTTTTTTAAAAAAATAAATTTTTGCAAAGTTACAACCCTCCTCCTTTTTTCGGGCTTGAGACCAACAATCAATGCAGGTGGAGTTAAAATTGTACACGAATAAAATATTTCGTGTACAATTTTTCTTGAAACAAATATAAATTTAAAAATTACATATGTTTTTTACATTAATTAATTTAACTTACAATATCTTACGTTTGGATCTGCTGCAATTCTTCGACCATTATACTGTAAACTATTTCTTAAGTACGTAAATCCGCACATTCCCAATCCTCAAAGCATATTAAAACCTCCAATATATCTTCTTTTAGTCTTGATCGTTCATCTGATAAAATTCGACCACCTAAACTAAATGCAGCCTCCGATAACACCATAGACACCAGAGGTGTTAGTAGATCACGTGCAATTTTTGATACAATTGGATATTGCCTTTTGTTACACCTCCACCATTGTAAAAGACTTTCTTCTGGATTTAACATACTACGAATGTCTACGCCCAAACCTAGCTAACTCGGAGGGAATTTCTATATTCATGCCATTAATATTTATCATTCTAGATGTTGATGAACTAGAACTAAATGAAGAAACACTAGTATTGGTGTCCAAAAAACTCCATAAATTATCTTTATTTCTTGAAATATTACTTGAAGAAGGATTTTGGGAAGTAGAGCAGTTCTGACCTTCTTTTTCAGCGTAATAGTTATACATTTCATATAATGTTGATTCTATATGCACATGTGATAATTGCAAATTCATGAAATTAGAAATCTCATTTATAATAGTTTTTATGTATATTAAGTCGAGGATCCATCACCAAAGCTAAAATAAATAAATAGGGTAATTCATCCCAATATTTACGAAATTTTAATTCCATAAAGCGGACTACATCAACAAACAATGACAAACTCCTATATTTATGAAACTCCTATATTGATGATGACACAGTAATAAAATTTATTGTTTGTCTAATTTTATCTAAAGGTGATTTTATATGTTCTAATCCATCTTTGATAATGTGACATACACAACGTTGATGAAAAAATAAACTTCCAAATGTAGGTTTAAAATCATGAATAAATTTTTCGATTACACATTTGTTCACACTAGCATTATCAAAAGTGAAACTTCGAACCATATCTTGTATAATTTCTTTTAAAATCATGTATATATTAGTGGCATTATGAAGATATTCTACACATCTAAATGCAATAATTCTTTTATGATGAGTCGTAGCAGCAATATAATCTTTTCTATTACCATAAATCAAAGGTAAACGATATAATACTATTAAAACTCTTTAGTTGTTCAATAGTAGTTTGTTTTCTTTTGTTATATAATTTTATAAAATTTGAACGAAGAGTATTTCTACAATAAGGATTATACCTAGGTTAAAGATATTGCTGCATGAGTTTGGTAAATCGTGCAGCAATATCTTCAACCCAGGTATAATCCTTATTGTAGAACCACTCTTCGTTCAGATTCTATAAAATTATATAACAAAAGAAAACAAACTACTATTGAACAACTAAAGAGTTTTAATAGTATTATATCGTTTACCTTTGATTTATGTGCAGAGTATGGCTTACCTTTGATTTATGGACCGATGATAATAGAAAATGTTATATTGCTGCTACGGCTCATTATATTGATCACTTGTGGATTCTACATAAAAGAATTATGGTATTTAGATGTGTAGAATATCCTCATAATACCACTAATATATACATGGTTTTAAAAGAAATTATACAAGATATGGTTCGAAGTTTCACTTTTGATAATGCTAGTGTGAACAAATGTGTTATCGAAAAATTTATTCATGATTTTAAACCTACATTTGGAAGTTTATTTTTTTCATCAATGTTGTGTATGTCACATTATCAACTTGATTGTCAAAGATGAATTAGAACATATAAAATCACCTTTAGATAAAATTAGACAAACAATAAATTTTATTACTGTGTCACCATCAAGAAAGCAAGCATTTAACAGTTAATGTGCAGAGTATGGCTTAGCTGAAAAATCATTTGTAACTAATGTAACACATAGATGGAACTCTACATATCTTATGTTACATTCGTGTGAAAATTATGATACAATTATTTCAATGTATTATAATGGTAGGCATACATATGGACCGAACATAATTTGGAAGATTGGGAATGGTCTATTGCTTTTTATGTGAAGAATTTTTTTAAACCTTTTTTCAACGCCACAAATGAATGTTGAGCCGTTTATTATTCTACGTCTTCACTTGTTTTACATCATTTTTTTCTACATTTCACAAGCATTTCATAAATATAGGAGTTTGCCATTGTTTGTTAATGTAATCCACTCTATGGAATTAAAATTTCGTAAATATTGGGAAGAATTACCCTCTTTATTTATTTTAGTTTCGGTGATGGACCATCAACTAATACATGGCACAAAAACTATTATAAATGAGATTTCTAATTTCATGAATTTGCAATTATCACATGTGCATATAAAATCAACATTATATGAAATGTATAACTATTACACTGAAAAAGAAGGTCAGAGTAGTCCTACTTCCCAAAATCCTTCTTCAATTAATATTTCAAGAAATTCAGATAATTTATGGAGTTTTTTTTACACCAATACTAGTGTTCCTTCATTTAGTTCTAGTTCATCGTCTAGAATGATAAATATTAATGGCACGAATGTAGAAATTCCCTACGAGTTAGTTAGGTATTTGGGCGTAGATATTCATAGTATGTTAAATCCAGAAGAATTGCAAGAATTTAGTCTTTCACAATGGTGGAGGTGTAACGAAAGGCTATTATATCCAATTCTATCAAAAATTGCACATGATCTACTAACACCTCCGGTGTCTACGCTGGCATCGGATAGGTGGTCGAATTTTATCAGACGAACAATCAAGACTAAAAGAAGATATATTGGAGTCTTTAATATGCTTGAAGGATTGGGAATGTGCGGATTTACGTACTGAAGAAATAGTTGACAGTATAATGACCGAAGAATTGCAGTAGATCCAAACGTAAGATATTGTAAGTTTTTAAATTAATTAATGTAAAAAATATATGTAATTTTTAAATTTATATTTGTTTCAAGAAAAAGTGTACACGAAATATTTTATTCGTGTACAAGTTTGACTCCGCCTGCATTGATTGTAGCCGGTCCCAAGCTCGAAAAAAGGTGTAACTTTGCAAAAATTTATTTTTTTAAAAAAAAAATGTTATAGTAGTATAACATAAGATGTATACTTTATTCCATTAATGTGCTAAACATAGATAATTAAATATTAATGCAATTCAAGTATTGGTCATAGCTCGAGTATTAGTACTTTAATAGCATTATACGAATTTTATCGTTACAGGTCAAGATAATAAGATGACACATTCAAGTGAGTCCACCAAACACATTTCTCGTACCTTTAAAAATAATAATAATAATAATAAATACGAGCCTGCCCGGCTCGGCTCATAAAAGCCCGAGCCAAGCCCTTTTTTGAACGCGAGCTTTTGCTTAGCTCGGCTCGGGCCCGCAAAAAGCCCGTTTCGTTGAGTCCGAGCCTTATTTTGGGCTCACGAGCCGGCTCGACCCGACTCGTTGACACCCCTAAAGCTATTCGTTTGACAGAAAACTACATGTCTGTGGGCTTTCCAGATGAACAAGTTAATTTCGTCCAAAATGGCTCTCGCAACTTTAACCATTTTGCACAAACATACAACCCAGGATGGAGATAGCACCCAAATTTCAGATGCTCGGACAATCAACAAGGTAATGGTTTGAATAATGTCCAACAAGAGAAAAAAATCAAGTTTGGGGGAGATGGTCAACCAAATGTGTAAAAGACAGACAAGATTTTCCAGCAGATTGATATGAATTTTCAAAATCAGCAGGCATCCCTCAAGGGACACTGCCGAGAAACACAATGATTAATCCAAAGGAGTAAGTGCAAGCCATTATAACTAGAAGTGGAGTACAACTTCCAGAAATACATGTGAAGAGACCAGATAGAAAAGGCAAAAAGGTAATGGGTGAAGAAGAAAATAATGATGAAGAATCTGCACCAATCTCAAAAGAAAAGGAAGAGAGAAGAAACACCCACATTTAGAGCACCAAGTCCAGTTCGAGCTTATGTACCACCAATTCCCTTTCCTCAAAGGTTGCAGAAGAAGAAGTTAGATAAGTAGTTTACCAAATTTGTAGAGGTTTTCAAGAAACTGCACATAAATATCCCTTTTGCATATGCAATTGCACAAATGCCTAGCTATGCAAAATTCTTGAAGGAAATTCTATCCAATAAAAGAAAGCTAGAAGAAACATGAGACGGTGTGCCTGAACGAGGAGTGCAGTGCAATTCTCCTGAAAAAGCTACCTTACACAATTGGTTCTAATGATTTTGAACATTCTTTATGTAATTTAGGTGCTAGCGTTAATTTAATGTCACTCTCTGTGCACATGTCTCTGGGATTAGGAGAAACAAAACCTACAATTATTATCTGCGATAATGAACGATCTATCAAAAGACCAAGGGGGATCATAGAAGATGTACTAGTCAAAGTCAAAGTTGATAAGTTCATCTTCCCGGCTGACTTCATTATCTTCGGAAGGTCATATTCAATGTGCTCATTACTGCTTCCTCGACGGATATTCAGGGTTCAATCAGATAGCCATTGCTCCAAAAGACCAAGAGAAAACGACATTTACATGCCCATATGGAACTTTTGGTCTATGCAACGTACTTGCAACTTTTCAACAGTACATGATGGTTATATTCTCTTACATGGTGGAGAAGTACATGGAGGTATTTATGGATGACTTTTCTGTGTTTGGAGATTATTTTGATCATTGCTTGGAGCACTTATCAACAAAGATGTGAAGAAAAGAATTTGGTGCTCAACTGGGAAAAATGTCACTTTACGATAAAAGAGGGAATAGTTCTGGGTCACAGGATTTCTGGATAGGGTATTAAGGTTGACAAAACCAAGATACAGGTTATTGAAAAATTGCAGCCACCTAAATTCAGTTAAGGGGATCAGAAGCTTTTTGGGACATGCAGGATTTTATAGAAGATTCATTCAAAACTTTTCAAAAATTACAAAATCGTTGTGCAATTTACTGGAGAAGGATGTGCCATCGACAAATTTCCTTCGTATCTGATTGGTTCAAAGGTTAGATAGTCTATACTAACCATGCAGCTTTGAAATATCTGTTCGAGAAGAAGGATGCTAAGCCTAAGCTGATTCGATAAGTTTTGTTACTACAAGAGTTTGACATTGAAATTCGTGAAAGATTCAGATGACTTGGATATCAATGAAATCTTCCCAGATGAACACGCCACAAGATACCACTTAACAATATTTTGGAGGGAGAAATTTTTTATGTATGGGTGGAAGTCAAAACTTTGCCTACAAATGATGCAAAGGTAGTGGTAGACTTTATCAAAAAAACATATCTTCAACCGCAACCGCTATGGATCCCAAAGAGCCATTATAAGTGATGGTGGAACCCATTTCCGAAATCAATTATTCCAGGCTATGCTCTACAAATACGGGGTGCAACATCGAATAGCCACACCATATCATCCTCGGACAAGTGGACAGGTTGAAACTTCCAATAGATAGCTAAAGAGAATTCTAGAACTAGCAGCGAACTCATCTCGAAAAGATTGGTCTAAAAAATTGGACGATATTTTGTGTGTTTATCGCACAGCTTACAAGACGCTAATTGGAATGTCACTAACCAGTTGAGTTCGAACACAAAGCATACTGGAGCACTAAAGCAGTTGAACATGGACATCGAGAAGGTTGGAGAACATAAGAATACTACAGCTTCATGAATTGGAAGAATTTAGAAGAGAAGCATATGAGAATGCTTCCATTTACAAAGAAAGGACGATGCAATGGCATGACAAGAACATCAGACAACAAATTTTCAGAGTGGGAGATCAAGTGCTCTTGTACAACTCCAGACTTAAGCTCTTCCCAGGAAAATTGAAATTCAAATGGTCTGAACCTTTCACAGTTAAACTACACCACTCTTTGTCTTTGTAGGACAATCCCAAGTGAGTTTGACATTACACCGAAAAAAGGAGATGACAACCGAATTTTGATTTGCGTAAACAAAACCATTTCAACAAAGAAGGAAGTAAAAAAAACATTGTTGGCAGAGAGAGTGGTGCTACGGTGCCACTCATTATATTTTCACAAATTCTTTTTCCACTAATTTCTCAACCCCAACTCTGCCATTTCCATTGCATATTTTAACACCTCCACATTTAATTTGGTTGCTAATTGGAGCTCTCTTCTTTTTGTGTGAAGATCGTCGTGAGTTGTGAGATAGTTTTCGGTTGTGGTAGCACAACATTCACTTGATTCCTTATTTTCACCTATTGGAATTCATCATGTCGCCGAAAAAGAAATCTAAAGCTTCAACTTCTTCATGCAGCTCCTTCGATAACACTAAATTTGTGAGCGCAAAGGCCGAACAAACAACGATATCATGACTTGGTGGTTCACAAGAATTGTATTCCCGAGAGGGGTTTTGCTAAGAAAAGGGTGAAGTTTGTGATATTTACACGATAACAACCACCAGTAACCGCCAGTATTTATACCAGTGGTGCGTAAGTTTTATACAAACGCTAAGGAGCACCAAATTTTGAAAGTTTATGTCCAAGGCCGATTCGATTCGACAGGACAAAAGCACAATAAATCGATATTATGGATTACATGACATTGATGAGAATGACTTCTCCCGACTACGTGAAAGCGGGGCGATCGATCCAACTGAGGTCATTGGTGAGTTAGAATTACCAGAAATCACTTGGAAACGATCAGGAGCTAATCTTACTAACTTTCCAGCTGTACCTGGAATGCAAAGTTTGACATTACTTCATATGTGGTAAACTATTGTCCAACAGCAATATCAGCGAGGTGACGAAAGAAAGGTTATTCAGCAGGGAACAGAGACGTACCACTTCAAAGACTGAAAACATTACGGGTAGGAAGGAGCATTGCAGCTACAGCTGACAGAAAGATACGACCAATTGGAATTGAGGAGTCGAGAGAGGTACAACAGCTGCAAAACTCCATGTACACACAATTTCAGTATCAGAATGAGTTCTTCTCGGTGTTGGCATCTGCATATCCCAACAAGACTTTTCCTCCACCACCGTTTTTTCCATATCATCCATCCAACCAGGATCCATCTCAACAGGACGATGGCAGCGACACCCAATGATGTACTCAGGGAAGTCTTACCTCTTCGTCTTTATTTGTTACGGTGGGGACGATGTTTGGCTCATTTGGGTTCATTGCTGTTGACTTTTGTTAGCAGTTATGTTTATGTGTTTCAACCTATGAACATAAATCAACCTACTCATGTACAATGTCACAATCTAATCACGTGCATGAATTTTTCCATTTCACATTATCTCACTCAAGCACACAATTTATCCACAATTCATAAACCAACACATGTCCTCAATCATATTCATCAATGCCGGTAAGGCTAGTAAGGCTATCTAACTCACACAAGCATGTAAAAATAATTTTTTTTTTTTTTTAAAAAAAAAAAACTAAAACAAGTACATAAACATAACTACTAACAAAAGGCAACATCAATGAACCCAAATGATGTTTGCCCCCCAAACTTAAGGCAAGCATTGTCCCCAATGTAACAAATAAATACGAAAAAGGGGTAAGACTTCCCTGAGTACATCACGCTACCATCGTCATGTTGAGATGGATCCTGGTTGGACGGATGATATGGAAAAAGCGGTGGTGGAGGAAAATACATGTTGGGATATGCAAATGCCAACACCGAGAAGAACTCATTCTGATACTGAAATTGTGTGTACATGGAGTTCTACAGCTGGTGATACTGATCAGTCATAGAGGACTATATGTGATCCTATTTTATTTTGAAGCCCGTCGTACCTCTCTTAACTCCTCGATTCCAACAAGTCATATCTCACTGTTAGCTATAACTGCAACGCCTCATTCCTACCCATAATGTCATCAGTCTGTGAAATGGTAGGTGGAGGTTCACTGGGGCAAGAAGATTGTGCCTCTATAGCCCGTGGGGGAACCTTGCTAGTGAATTGCCAAATAATCTTCTTGATTATTGGCGATTTAGGATGCACTATCTCCTCAGCTGAAGATGAGTCAATTCCCCCATTTCCTACCAAGTTCATAAATCAAAGAAGAGTAACCCCGACCGACAGTGGTAGAGCCCTTGAATCCACGCAAGAAGTTGGTATGAATGACCATGCCCACATCAACACTCAGTCCCCTCTGAATAACATAGTTCAACAGAGTCATTTCCTTCATCACCTCGCTGATATTGCTACTGGGCAATAGTTAACCACATATGAAGTAATGTCAGGCCTTGCATTCCGAGTACATCCGGTATGGCTAACTCACCAATGGCCTCAGTTGGATCGACCGCCCAACCGACTAGCTTTCACGCAGTCAGGAGAAGTCATCCTCATCAATGTCATGTAATCTATAGTATCGATTTATTGTGCTTCTGTCGAACCGAATCCATTTGCCTTGGACACTAACTTTCAAATTCTGGTGTTCCTTAGCGTTTGCATAAAACTCACGCACCACTGGTACAAGTCCTGGCGGTGGTTGTCGCGTAAATATCACCCAATTTCGCCCTTCTATTAGCTCCGGCATTGGGGCTTCAAGATCGGCAAAACCCCTCTCAGGAATACAAATCTTGTGAACCACCAAGTCATAATATCGTTGTTCGACCTCTACGTAAACAAATTTGGTGTTATCTAATGAGCTAAATGAAGAAGCTGAAACTTTAGATTTGTTTTTCGGTGACATGATGAATTCCAAGAGGTGAAAATAGGGAATCAAGTGAATGTGCTACCACAACCGAAAATTATCTCACAACTTACGACAATCTTCACACAAAAAGAAGAGAGCTTCAATTAGCACAAGTCTAGCGAGCAACCAAATTACCACCAGACTTCAAATCAACCTATAAGGTACTGCAATGTATTCAAAACAAAGGAGATAGAATGAACAAGGCAAGAGATGAAGTAGAATTCATTTAGTCATTTTGACAAACACCTTATGAGCATATTAGAGAAAGCCTTCCAATCTTAATTCCTAAGATAAAAGGCATGAACCCAAGTTATCCACTACCAAAATCCATCAAATTCATGAGAAATTCCATAAACTAAATAATCATTAAAGTATGCAATGGACATAGAGATGATAAAAGTTGTCTATAATTCCGTTTTGTACTTGTACGTGGCTGTGTGTGGGAAAAATTAGGGAAGGGAGAAAGTGAAGGAAATGGGAGAGTTAAGGTTGAGAAATTAGGGGAAAAAATAAAATAAAAAAGGGGGTGGGCAGGTCGTGGCGCCGCAGCGCCACTCTCTCTGTCAACAATTTTTTTTTAACATCTTCCTTTGTTGAAATGGTCTCGTTGCCGCACATCAAAATTCGGTTGTCATCTTCCTTTTTCGTCGTAATGTCAATCTCACATGAGATTGTCCTACAAAGGCAAAATAAAGAAAAAAAATTGCTTTACTACTAAAACAAAATCAATCAAAGAAAAACACTACTGTAGAATAAAAATTATGAAAAAGAAGTAAACAATAAAAGAAGCTGATTCTTTAACGTTAGCTGAACTCCATGCTGTTATTATGTAATGTTTGATTCGTTGTCCATTAACCTCGAAATTTCCCTTTGTAAAGTGGTGTAGTTCAACTGTGCCATATTACCACCTGGGATACCGTGAAAAGTCCAGATCATCTGGATTTTAGTTTTCCTGGGAAGAGTTTAAATTTGGAGTTGTACAAGAGCACTTGATCTCCCACTCTGAAAATTCGTTGTCTGATGTTCTTGTTATGCCATTACTTCGTCATTTCTTTGTAAATGGAAGCATTTCTTCTGAATTCTTCAAATTCATGAAGCTGCAGTATTCTTGTTTCTGCAGTATTTATAGAGCACGGCCTGGAATAATCAATTGTGGAAATGGGTTCCACCATCTCTTGGGGATCCATAGCGGCTGAAGATGTATTTCTTGATAAAGTCTATCACCACCTTTGCATCATTTGTAGGCAAAGATTTGGCTTCTACCCATTTTGAAATGTAGTCCACTGTCACTAGGATATATCGATTGTTGTAGGATGAAGGAAACAGTCCCATAAAATCAATTTCCCATATATCAAAAATTTCTACCTATAGAATATTGTTAAGTGGCATCTCGTGACGGGCTAATATGTTACCTGTTCTTTGACACTTATCATATGACCTGCAGAAACTGTGGCAATCCTTGAATAATGTAGGCCAAAAGAAACCGCATTGAAGTACCTTTGCTACTGTTTTAGTAGGGCCAAAGTGTCCTCCATAAGCCGAAGCATAAACCCATGATAGGATCAATTTCATCTTATCCTCTGGCACACATCTCCTGATAATCTGATCTGGTCCCCTTTTATATAGATTTGGATCATCCCAATAATAGAATTTCGTGTCGTGAAGAAACTTCTTTTTCTGTTGCTAGGTGAAATCTGGATTTACATGGGCACTAAGTAGTTAACAATGTCTGAGAACCACGGAGCCTTTTCTACCTGAAATAATTGCTCATCTGGAAATTTTTTATTGATATCCAAGTCATCTAAAATCCTGCAACTATTCTAGCCTCGATAAATGATCAGCTACCTAGTTTTATGTACCTTTTTTATCTCGAATTTCAATGTCAAACTCTTGCAGTAACAGAACCCATCGAATCAGCATAGGTTTAGCATCCTTCTTTTCGAATAGATATTTCAAAGCTGCATGGTCAGTATAGACTATCACCTTTGAACCAATCAGGTACGAACGAAATTTGTCAAAAGAAAAGAACATTGCTAGTATCTCTTTTTCAGTTGTTGCATAATCAATCTGAGCATCTGTCAAAGTTTTGCTGGTATAGTAGATTACATGTTATTGCGTCGGCCCAGCACTGCTCCCACTGCGAAATCACTAGCATCACACATGAGTTCGAAAGGTAATTCCCAATCCGGTGCCACAATTACGGGTGCAGAAGTTAACTTTTCTTTCAAAATGTTAAAGACATTTAAACACTCATCAGAAAAATTATATGGCATATCCTTCTCCAGTAAATTGCATAGCAATTTTGTAATTTTTGAAAAGTCTTAAATGAACCGTCTATAAAACCCTGCATGTCCCAAGAAGCTTCTAATCCCCTTAACTAAATTAGGTGGTTGCAATTTTTCAATAACCTGTATCTTGGCTTTGTCGATCTCAATACCCTGTCCAGAAATCTTATGACCCAGAATTATCCCTTCGTTCACCATAAAATGACATTGTTCCCAGTTGAGCACCAGATTATTTTCTTCACATCGTTGTAATACAAGTGATAGGTGTTTCACACAGTGATCAAAAGAATCTCCAAACACAGAAAAGTCATCCATAAATACCTCAATAAATTTTTCCAACATGTCTGAAAATATGGCCATCATGCACCGTTGAAAAGTGGCAGGTGCGTTGCATAAACCAAAAAGCATTCTTCTTACTTCGCTATGAAATGAGTGCACTCCCAAGAAACATACACCATCCTATAATTGAGCGACGAGTATCTGCTTCCAAGCAGTGGTCAAAAGAATCTCCAAATACAGAAAAGTCATCCATAAATACCTCAATAAATTTTCCAACATGTCTGAAAATATGGCCATCATACATCATTGAAAAGTGGCAGGTGCGTTGCATAAACCAAAAGGCGAATTTCTTACTTCGCTATGAAATGAGTGCACTCCCAAGAAACATACACCATCCTATAATCGAGCGACGAGTATCTGCACATCCGGCCAAATCAGCATCACTATAACCAACCAGCTCAAGAGGAGAATTGGCAGGAAAGAAAAGACACCTATTACAAGTATCGAATAATGCGATGGACAGTGGCCAAGTGGATGTATCATGGCGTACATAAATGGGCAAACCTGCTAGACAACAAAGGAGATATCTGGTCGTGTAATAATGAGGTAATTTAAACTACCCACCAATTGACGATATAAAGAGGGATCAAGAAGAAGATCACCCTCCTCTTGCGATATTTCACATTCACCACCAAAGGAGTATCAACATATTTACCATCCCGAAGTCCAGCTAAGTTAATCAACTCCACTTTATACTTATGTTGATGTAGGTAAGTCCTGGCTAGAATCGAAAGTACCTCAAGACCTAAGAAATACGGTAAAGGGCCCAATCCTTCATATGAAAATATTCATTAAGTCGGTCTTGAAGATGAGTTATCAATCCAGAGTCAGTTCTGGTAATAACAATATATCATCCACGTAAACAAGAAGAAGCACCATACCTGCCTTGGTGTTGGAAATAAAGAGAGACGAATCATATTGACTCTGAGTAAACGAGAAACCAAGAAGAGTGGAATGAAACTTGTCAAACCAAGCGCGGAGAGCCTATTTCAACCCATAAAGTGAGCGTTTTAGCTATAAACAATATAAATTCCATTACATATAATCTATTTTATTTCCAGTTGAAGTAATTTAAGCTAATACAGATTGGTTAACAGCCTCGCAAGGTATTCAGTCGAGCAGCAACAACAATTTTCATTCCTAGAAAATCTCAGCAATGAAGGTCCTATCAAAATGGTATCGGAGAAACCATTCTGGCCCTAGGGTATTACTTATATCTAATGAAAAAAAGCAAGTAGTAGATCGAGTTTATAAATTGGAGACAATGATGGATGGAGGACAGCAATCACAATTACAGGAAGATATGAAGTCTATGAAATCTGAATTTCATATGGCCATAACATCGATTATGGAGAAGATGGATTTAATGATGATGATATAGGATGGACAAGAAGGAGAAAAGGTTAGCAGCCACCTCGCTTGACACACTTCTAATTCTGAAATCCCAAACAAATCTAATTACACAGATGGTAATTGCCGTGACGAATCATGAAAGGTAGAGGCAAGAGGCAAACCGACTAGATACGTATTTCCGATGGAGTTATTCCCCGTTTTCTCAAGCAGAGGAAATTTAAATTGAGGTCCCGTTTGTTTCCATTAATCATCAATAAAAATGAAAAATATGACCGTTATCAATCACATTCTGCCACAAATTTTTACTATCCATCTCTTGTGTGGGGACCATAACGACTATATTTTTCATTTTCATTCTACAAATAATGAGAATTAAACGGGGCTTGAATCAGTTTTCAAATTGGGAGAAGATCAAGGTCGTTGCAGTTTGTTTCGAAGTGGAAGCTCTAGTTTGGGATCATTGGGAAGATAGTAGGCAAACAAGGAAGTGGGAGAATGGGGAAGCTCCATTGTCGGCGATCCCTGCTAAGCTGCTGGAAAGCAATTTCATCAATAGGTTGAAGCTAATTACACAGGCCACATCATGAATTGGACCAACATGTAGAAGATAGAAATAATTTAGTGAGAATGACCCAACTAAAGTATTTCCCAAGCATAAATAAAAACTCTCTATTACCCAAATCATTCCAACAAGACACAGTCGAACAGTACGAAAACCCAACCGCTATAGTTCTGCGTCCTTCGATAGCGATGAAAGAGAGACCTCCGTTTCAGAAATTGACCGATGTCAAGCTGCAGGTAAAAAGGGCTACAGGACTATGTTACTGGTGTAATGAACATTACACCCTAGGTCATAGGTGCAAAAATAAGGAGCTCCACGGACGGGTTTGCAAGAATATGAAGAATGGAAGGTCCAAGTGGAGGTGTTAGAAGAGGAGGAAGAGGATTGGGGGAAGATTTTTTTAAATACTGTAGCAAGCTTGATTACATCGATGACCGAGAAAGCAGAAGGGAGATCAAGTATGGGACATAACACAAATTTAATTCGAATAGCAAGACTCACTTCAAAATTTTGTGCATGGATCCAATTGGGTATAAGGTTTTTATGGATAAAACACTGGCTAACAGTTGCAGCAAGCTTACTCCAAAAAGGGTTCAGCTAAATGGAAATCCGAATTTTGAAGTTGAAAGACACTTCCACCTTGAGGGCAATGTGGATTTTAGGGCGACGGGTAATGATAAGACCCCAATCTAGTTCGCACATGCAAACATAGTTGCAGCCACATCATTTGTTATTCTAGAAGGTTTAATAGTTAGTTAGAGGGTCAAAAGTGTAATAAGTCAAGTAGTTACGATTAAGAGATTGCTTATAAAAATGTGATGAGGAGGTGGACTAGAGGGCATGCAGAAAAGTTAGTAAGTTGTGAGGAGAGCCAGGCCTCTCGAAGAGCCAGGGAGTATCTTATATTCCATTTAGTGTCATTTGTTCAATTCCAGTGTCTTTCATCTTTTCCAATCAATAAACAATATAAATTCCATTACATATAATCTATATTATCTTCTAGTTATCTCCAGTTGAAGTATCTAAGCTGATTCAAATTGAATAACAACTTCGCGGGGTATTCAGTCGAGCAGCAACAACATTATTCATTCCTAGAAAATCTTAGCAATCGCAGCGTCCTATCAAATTTCTTCGGGCATTTACTAGTTTACAACTTCTCAGATTCAAAATCTTATAACAACTCGTCGCATATCACCTGTAGAGTGCATTTTGTATATACTGAATAAACAAAAAATAAAATTCATCCAAAACTTACCTCATTTCCAGTTTTAGCTGTCGTCTTAATCTCAGCTACTAATTTCTTCTCCTGAAATATGAAGATAGAAGCGACTTTCTCGTAAAATTGTATAAAAAAGTCCATTAACGGTAGATGTTCGTGGCATTAGTATGAATAGAACATCAAACAACATACCTCCATTTGTAAAGATGCAATCTCACGTTCAATGCCTACGATGGTACAGAATCAACGTGTGAATAAAAAACTAAAGCAAGTAGATAAGAAAGGATGAAGAAAGCAGAGCATATTATATATTTGAAACTTTTTGAAGTTTATATCCCTATTCAATCTGAGGGCACAAATCTATTTTGGGAAAAGGAAAAGGTTAATAAGTCTGATTAATCAATTCATTATTTGTGTAGTCATGGTTGAGAGAGAGAACAACCTTGTTGAGGAAAGCCTTCTATGTTACTTGAGTTGAAAATTTGAAAGAAAGAGATAGAACAAGTTCGAAAATGCCACCATCTATTGCATGAATGTGATGATGTCCATATTGCACCCTAATGGATTTCTTTCTTGAACAAAATTTCAGGTAAGGGAAAGATATTAAGTTGACTTCATCTATGAAATCCCTAAAAAATATTTTTTAAAATTTTTCTTTTTTAAATGTTCTTGTGAAATTACCCAAAAACTTGAACCAAAGTTTTGGTAAGGGAAAGGAGATATTATATCGACCATGTCAATGAAATCCCTGAAAACCTTTTTTCAAATGTTCTTAGTCAATTATTCTTAAAAACCACCGGGGTGGGTGAAATTAGACCCTTATGATTGGATTAATTTGAACGAAATATATTCACGTTCCAACTCCAAGGCCTCAATTTGTTGTAACCAAATTCTATCTAAAGAAAATCATTGGCGGTACAAGCAGCTCGTGCACACACAAGGATCCAGGCAAATCAATGTATAAATGCAATAAGCTAGAAGTACCTCTTGTGGCAACCGCCATTTCCCGTTTGCTGGTCCGTAGTGCATCTGTTTAATATCAAATTTTCATTAATCGTATTTTTTTTATCCGTCTAATACATTTACCCCAAGCCCCACACCACCGCAGCGCGCACACAGGAAAAAGTTCTTTCTGGAGAAAAAAAAAACTTGGTAAAGGTAAGAGCAACAGTTAATTTACTCTCCTAAAATCCGCTAAAAAAATGGTGACAACCAGGAAAAACAAATTGAGAGTTCCCCAAATACGAATCAAGTACCGCAATGCCTGCGATTTTCATAAACCCAGGAAAAAGGTCCAATTTTTTCTTGCTTTTCGACTTGGGGGGGGGGGAAGAGGAAAAAAAAAAAAAAAAGGGTTTACCTTTGGGTGAAGTTTTCTTCTTCAAAATGTTAAAATTCATGATTTTGGAAAACGGGAACTGATGATTTCTTGCTAGATTTTGTGAGTGGGTGATTTATGGGATTGAAGAATTCTTGAAAATTTTGTTTTAAGATTTTGGGAGAGATTTTAGGCGCACTGCAACAGGAATGTGAGTGGGCGGATCTGCTACTAGTGTCAGTCGGGAATCGTGTTTCCCATTTATCAAATGGCTGGCTAAGGTATACTAGCCGTTGGAAAACATTGGTTGACTAAAATGCCTATGATGTTCTTCTCAAATTACATTGAACACGCCATTGAGATTTTTGAAATTTGAAAAAGTGGGATGGTCAAAGATTGGTGACAGGTGAATGATCGATCCTTCACTGTGCTATGAGATCTGTTTGAATAAAATATTTTTAAAAATTGTGGGCCCTCTCTCCTATGTGAGGGGTCGGTTATCAACTCCTGTCACTGTAGCACAATTGTTTTGAAATTAGCTAATTTCACTAATGCTCGCAAAAAAGTTCAAGAAAAAAAATTAAGAGTTTGTTTGGTATTAATTAAAATCTGATTTTAATTTAAGTTAAAGTTAAACAATCAATATAAATCACATCTTTCATAAATCCCACAACTTTTCAACCACACATTTCAAAAGCGTCCATCACAATCTACTAAATAATCTAGTTGTAATTCCTACCAAACACCCTCTAAATGAATTGTTAAAATATTTTATGATCCAATTAATTATTTAAGTTTAATAAATTTAAATATTAGACACTCTGATAGCTTGATTAATGTTATTTGACACGACAGCTATTAAACATTCGCTTAAACTCATGATCTTCAAAGTGATTGATTTCTTTCGATTGAACCATGTTTTAACCGTGTCATAATTTTTTACTTTTTATAAATGACGAAAAACAATATTAGAATCAAATATGCCATTTGGGATTTATTAGGTTTACGTCATTTTTTTACTGGGTGATTATATTGTCAAAAAAAAAAAATATTGTTACCCCATTTTTAATAATTTTCATATTTATTAAAATGATCATAAAATAAAAGGACATAAATAACCCTTTTATTATCTCTCTTTCATTTAGGTTGTTTATTGTAATAATATTTAGCCCTTGTTTGAGCTCCATTTTGGTAAGAAAATATATTTTAGAATAGTAATTTCTTGAAAAATCTATAGTCAAGAAAAAGAAGAAATTTCTTTTGATTTATGTATAAAATTATTTTATAAGAGAATGTGAGGTTAAATATGAGTTTTTTTAAAAAAGGGGAGACAAACATGGACTTGATTTAGATAAAAATCAATTTTTTAGTAAGTTTTGATAAAAGTTTGTGATACATGTGGTTGAAAAGTTTGAGTTTCATGAAATGTGCGATCAAATTTAATTGTTAATTTTGAATTAGATTCTAATCAACTTTTTTTAGTTGAACAAACAAGGGCTTATTATTCTACTCTTAACAGTTGCTTTGAGATTTACACTGAAATTCTATACACAGAAAAATCTCGAATCAATTTACATCTCTGAAAGGTGACGTTGATGGCCCAAAAATAACAAATCAAGAGGGACGTAAATTGGTTTTTAAAACATTTTCGAAAAATAAACTTAAATCGAGGAAGCAGAGGGGGTGAATTGGGCCATTGGAATTTTTCAATCGACCGTCCCTTCCGTCTAGTTTATCGCCAGCAGTTTTCAATCTTTTTTGCATTTTGGCCCCATTTGACTCGATTTGAAGGCTATACACAAAGGTATAGAGTTTTGGACAATGTTCTAAAATGCGTAATATGTGGCAATGTGTTTCGATCGAGATCAAGCATTATAAGAATATGTGTGCTTATGCGAAGCATATATGTAATTATGCATTTTCCAATTTTTTTTAATATTTTAAATTAATAAATAAATAAAATAATGCATTCTTTGAATTTTTATACATATTCTTCTAATTTTCAAAATAAAAAATTATAAATACTACAATTACTTCAAATTTATATATATATTTCAAATTTTCAACAAAAACACATTACTCAAAATCATAAATACTACGGTTACTTGGTAATAAATTCATACAATTAGATTAAACAATAATATTAACTTAAAAAATTCTAAATCTTATCTAACTCTTTATCGGATTTCAATTCAATATCCTTTTATTCATCAAATTCATCTTTCGTGTCATCCAATATGAATGCAAAAGCAAAACCCTAGAAATTGTTGTATATAATATTATAATTAATGGACTTAAGGCAATTTGGGCCAATTTGACGTTTGTTGGGCTCAATTTAATTTGTTTAGGTTATAAAAATGGGTTGAACTTTTTATGTTAATTCGAAATATTTTTAATTACAAATGCGTGAGCATTTTGGATAATATGCGTCTATGTGGTCAATAAAATGAGTTGACCGCATTATTAAACGCATGCGATGCGTTTTCAAGAATATGCGCGCGTTTTAGAACACTGCTTTTGGAAAGCATTTTTAACTAACTTTTCAAGATAAAAAAATTATTTTCCAAGTTCAAATATCTTTTTTGATGTCATTTTTATATTTGATCAAAACATTGCATTCAAATGACTTTTAATGCACAAAGAATTGGTTTTAATGCATTGAAGATTTTTGAGTTTCAACATTCATTGTCAAATATCAAAGTGTTTAATACCTTTACATTTCATCTAAGAAATCAAGTCTTTGATCTTTCTCTAAAATTTGGCTTTTAGATTCTTGAATGTGTGACTTCGATCTTGACCTCTGTTTTTTAGTCCGATTTGTGATGATAGTTTTTGATCTTTTGACCATCATCGATCAATTTTTCATAGTATGCTTTGAAAAATTATAATTACTTGAATTCAACCTGTTAGCAAATAAGATTAATTTGTTTGTTATAATCAAAATTTTAAGGTTATAATCAACCATATGTCAACAGATGTTAGGTTTTATAAACATTAATCCTTTTTATCTATTGCTACTGCTACCTACAATACCAATTTTATGAATTTAAGCGGACTTTTACAAAAAGAGTAAACCAATTTTCAGAAATTCATTACACTTACCTCGTTTGGACATGCTAAAAAACTAATAATAATTAAAAATTGGATTGTTTAAGTTTCAATTGCAATTTTTTATTGATTAAAGATGACAACTTTTCAAACAATCTGCAAAGCACATTTAATCACATCTCCACTCATGTTCCAAAATGTCACACTCTACATCCCCGGTACACACCACCAATGTATCATTAGGCATTTATACTTCACCTCACCAATAGACACACAACACACTTCCTACTAGTGCATCTCAAACTCACTATGGCAAAATCAACACCTTTGACGACTACAAATGTTAGGGCTCAATTTTATATTGACTCATATACCACAAAGTTACTCCAACACCAAAACTTAAGAAATTCATAAAGGATTTATCCTATAAAGGGAATGGTGAATGTGGAATTCATAAAGAGAATAGAAGAAAGAGTTGGTTACTTCAGTATACTCACAAAAGAGGCTCACAAAGAGGAAGAAGATAACCCACACATGGTTGCCCCATATAATCTCACAAACTACACGGGCTCACGAAGATAAAGTAGAAAATGGTTGCCCCATTTTCTTCTCACACCACTTGCAATGCAAAATGAGTATGTCATAGATCTCAACTCTCTATGCATGCAAACACATTACACAAAGTAATCAAATTACATCAATTCATGTAGTTACACACAAACAAATTGAAAGTGTAATATATCAATGCAACAAATTAAGCAATCATACATATAGAAAGGATTACAAACAGATGTACATGCAGTAACCAGGTTTACTATTAATAAGCTTCACTCGGGTTATAACTCGACCCAGAAGCAACATTCGCATCACCTCTCTTCTTATCTTTCATTTTATTATCCTTTCTATGATTGTCTCTTTCAACATGTTCAAAACACCGCAGTTAAAAACACCTCTTATTTTTCACACTTACCTGAGATCTACCTTTTCTATCAAAGAGTTTTATTAAAGAAAAATCGTTTTGCCAAATTGAAAAATAATTTTTTTTATTAAAAAACACAACTAAAAATGTGTTGTCATTTTACCCAAAAAAATGTACAAAACATAAAATGTAATCAACGACAACCATAAGCGAAGTACATACACAATTCATATAGAATAGTCGAACAAACATTTCTAAGGTCACGTGCAATTCTATGTGTGAAGAAATAAATTGACAATAAATTCATAAAGAATTCAAGACAAATAATTAACAAGTAATTCATAGGTCTAGAAACAGACAACGATTACCCCTTTACGATAACCTCAATTCTCGTGTCACCTAACACGATGATTTCCAATGCAAAAAGTAAATGACTATCTTACATAATAGTCTTAAGTCTTAATTGCAATGGTAAAAAGGAAAGAACACAATACCGAATAGATCATATCTGCGGGTTCAAAAACTCGGAGAGATGCGAATTCACCATTTTAAGGCTACCACTATTCGCCCTAAAGCTTCCGTCAACTGTGGTAAAGCGAAATGGCACCCGGCATCCAAACGTTGAAGGACAAAATCGTCCAAATTTAACATATCGCTTGAAACTAAAAATGGACACCACCGCAAGGTCCACCGTGCCTCCAGGAGCAAACTGCTAATAGAAACCACAGTCGAAAATAGCTACACGTCTATTCACCAAAGCCCCACGCATTGTCGCCTGTGTTTACGCATCATCCACTTGGTGCACCTACACCTATACAGTCCTAATCTGCCCTTGGTTTCCTCACACGATTACTAAGTGTTAGAAAATTAATATTAGTGAATGAATACTGAATTAACAAATATCGGATGGACACATACCGAATTTACAACTTACCGTATTAACACATACCGTATATGTTGTTGACTTATGATTCAATATAACTCCACTTGTTTTGATTATAACAAACAATACACTTATATTTCTAACAAGTCTTGTTTCGTGAGATTTCATTAAATTTTCTTAAGTATTCAAAGACTCAAATCGTCATCCGTTAAAGAACAAGCAATCAAGAGAAACTCGAAGAAATCAAGAACTTTGAAGATTAGAGTTTAGAAGTTGTTTATCGAAACTTCAATTATATAAAGGTATAACTCATCAATTTTTAGCAAGAATATAAATCTCAAACTATTTTTCGCAACTCATCACTTGCATAAAAATGTTTTTGATATGAAATTGATTTTGGAAAAGTCAACATTTTGATAGAAAATAAAAGTCCAAAATCTACACATTTTGGTCGACCGAAATGTGTTCCGGTCGACCGAACTCTATTCGACCGAAATGAGAAGATTGATCAGCCGAAACTCAAACGTTTAAATTTCTTACAACGGCTACAAACTTCGGTCAACCAAACTAATCAGTCGAAAGTTTTTGAATTTCAATTTCTTGATCTATAAATAGCTCTCTCTTTTGACATTCAATTCCACCAACCTACAAGAAATATTAAGAGAGCATATTTATTGAAAATTATTGAGCTTACTTGGTTTTGTATTCCATTTGATTTATTACAAAGAATTTCTTGATTGATCCAAACTTGTTTTCATCTATTTCATCAAGAAATTCATTTTGCAAGAAAACTTCAATCTCGTCTATTTTCTATTCTTTAAAAAAGATTTTTTTTGCTAACACTTATATTGAAGTGTAAATCTCTCTTCATACTTAACTTGTATTATTTGTTAAGAAAGGTCAATTGGTTGAAAACTTTGATACAAAGATCCAAACTATTTCATCATTCATTATTCATCCAAGTTTTGCAACATAAACACTTGAACTTTATTATTTGCTATCTATTGAAGTGTTATCCAACTCTCTAAATACTTCACTTAATTATATCATTTGTTAAGAGAGTTCTTTCAATTGTAAAATTATTATTTATATTGTGGTGGTTTCGAGAGCCTTGTGAAAACTCGATTGTTGTTAAGGATATGTGCTCTTTGTTGTAAGTCACCTAAGGATAAGTGCTCCTTGTTGTAAGTCACCTAAGGATAAATGCTTCTTGTTATAAGTTACTTAAGGATTGATACTCATTGTAAGTAAGTTACCATTATAGTACATTTGGCCTTACTCGTGACGGAGAGTTTGATAACGGGGACGTAGAACACATTGTGTATCGAACCCCATTAAATTCGCTTGTCACTTTTACATTATCGCACTTTACTTTAAATTATTGTTTATATTGTGCTATATTTTCTAAGTGACAATACTTGAATTAAGTTATCGAATTTGCATGTTCACTTCTATTATTACATCTTGCATTTATATATCTTGTGCATTTAATTATTTTGAGACTAATTGTCGAAAAAGTTTCAAAAACCAATTCACCCCCTCTTGGTTAGCTAATCTCGGGTTATCATATGCAACTTATTGTATATACACCTTACCGTATATACAACTTACCGTTTATGCAACTTACTAGATATGGACATTACAGTATATACAACTTACCGTATATTTACATTTCGGTATATGCGGTAAACTTATCGAATATTAGCCAAAATATATAGCAGATTAAATTATAATAAACAAAACGAGTTAATCTAATTAACCAAAAACAAGTAAGAAAAAAATAAATTTGAACCGAGACCTGTGTGAACACAATTATCTTAAAATTGATTCGTCCCCTCATCGTAGGTGCTTGAGGTTCAACTTGAGCGTCTGTTTCCCAAGATACAACGAAAAATCAGCAGAGTCTGAGCACAACAGATGCTACTTTGGCGAACTAACTTGGTATCTTGAACAATATTTCCTCTAAGAATCGGACAAAAAATGAAACTGTTAATGCAGACAGCGGACAGAATTGTATGCAGAAAGATTTCGTGTGTATACAGAGATATTTCGTATGTATAAAAGGTGAAAAACAAGCTCAATTATAGACTTGGCCCCATGAATAGTGAGTAACATGCTCATTAACTTAATAGCAATAATCATTGGAGTTTCAACAGTTTAAAGGCAATAACCATTGGAGTTATAGCAGTTTCAGAAATTAAAAAGTCAGTTGAAGAAAACAAAATTTTTGGCAAATGGTGGACACTTCTAAGCGGCCAGTTTTGTTTTGTTCAGTCCGACATTCGTGTAGGTAGGTCGCACTTGCACACAAGTTCAAGGTCCGAATCCTGTTTTGATTCGTGATTTGCACTCCTATGCGTGCGCATGTGGAGAGAACCTCTATGCTACACATGATTACACTCTTCCAAAGTGCAACCATATATAAAATGGTCTTTACTTTCATCAATTTCTTATGTGGGACAAACATAAATATAGTTTTCCCTCCAACATAAACCATTTTCAATGGCTCACTTTGAACTTCAATTTTTCATTCACCCGAGCATCATTTTTTACAAGTAAATATATGATTTCAATGTTCTCACGGAGGAGAACACAAATAAATCTTGATCTTCCAAAATAACCAAACGGGTCTGACTTAAAATTTATGCCAAAGTCACCATTTAACTCATTTTCCAACAACCCCCAACATGAATGAAAATTGGAGCGACACATAAATGTGCGACGTTAAGACTTGGTGATTCAATTCAAAGGTTGAAACCTGCATAGGATAGGTAGGTATTATTCTTTGAACCTTACATTGTGAAAGCATATTTACTTTACTAACTGACCAATAGACGCGTTGTTTTGAACTGTTCTACCGTTTATGTAAATGATGATATACTCCACACAAAATTCTTCCTAACATAATTCAGTTCTCATTATCATGTTCATTTTTTGTCATGAAAATAAGTCTGGTTCTGTGAGGGTGCATAAGAATTGTTCCCCACAAAATTCTCTTAGAAGCGGTCACACTTCTCTCTCACATAGGTGATTTTTTATTCCAAGTAACCCTCATTACTTGACTCGATTTTTTATGCATAAAAATCATTAAAAGTCTATTGCTTATCCTTCATCTTTACGGCATCACTGTTGTATCGTAGGAATGGACATGAGGTAACATCCCTCACAGTAATTCTATTAAGTATTTACAATTAGGTTGTCCATTTGAACCTAGATCTTGGGATCTTCAATCAACTAAGTTGGATTTTCTTTGTATTAACTTATCCATTTAAGGGCTTAAGTCACATTCATTTCGATGATTTTTTAATTAACTCTCTATTTAATCAATTGGTTAGCGGATCGACAATGTTATCCTTGGACTTTACATAATCAATAATGATAACTCCTGTTGAGAGTAGTTATCTTATGGTATTGTGTCTACGACGAATATGTCTAGACTTACCATTGTACATATTACTCTGTGCCCTTCCAATTGTTGATTAACTATCACAATATATGCAAATTTGTGGCACGGATTTTTACCATCTTGGAATATCCTCTAAGTAGTTGCGCAACCACTCGGCCTCTTCACCACATTTATCAAGAGCTATAAACTCAGATTCCATAGTAGATCTGGCTACAACTATTTCCTCAGAGGATTTCCAAGATATGGAAGCATCTCTCAATGTGAACATAAATCCACTAGTGGACGATGAGTCTTTTACATCAAATATCCAATTAGCACCACTATATCCTTCAATGTCTGCTGGATATCTGGTATAATACAGTCCAAAATTATAAGTATATCTTAAGTACCTTAGTACTCTTACCATTCCTTTCCAGTGATCAGCTCCTGGATTACTCGTATATCTTCTCAGTTTGTTGATTGTGTAGGCTATGTCTGGTCTGGTATAACTCATTAAGTACATTAAACTTCTAATGATTCTCGAGAATCCTACTTGAGAGACATTTTCACCTTTATTTTTAGATAGATGTTGACTTGTATCTATCGGTGTTCTAACCAGGCCAGTTTCATCCTTATTGAACTTTCCAAGATTTTGTCCACATAATGTGACTGATTTAGAACAAGCCTATTTGATATTCTTGAAATTTTGATTTCAAGTATAACATCAGCTAAACCCATATCTTTCATGTCAAATCTCGAATTTAACATATTTTTAGTTTATTTAATTATCTTATTGTCACTACCAACAATAAGCATGTCGTCAACATAAAGACATAAAATGACAACCATTTTCAGTGTTTTAACATAAACACATTTGTCACACTCATTGATTTTAAATCTACACTCCATCATGACATTATCAATTTTTTCATACTATTGTTTGGGTGCTTGTTTCAAGCCATATAATGATTTCACCAATTTATAGACTTTCTTTTCCTGCCCAGGTGACGAAAATCCCT
The DNA here is from genome assembly GCA_019395295.1 of Osmanthus fragrans. Lineage (NCBI taxonomy): Eukaryota > Viridiplantae > Streptophyta > Magnoliopsida > Lamiales > Oleaceae > Osmanthus > Osmanthus fragrans. The sequence goes on from CM033362.1 coordinate 12,205,585, forward strand.
CAAGTTGTTCCATATAGATTTCTCCCTCTAAATCTCCATTTAAAAATGCAATTTTAACCTTCAAGATTTAGTAGAGCAACAATCATAAGTATCATCCTAATGGATGTTATTCTCGTCATTGGAGAATATGTGTATAATAATCAAAGCCTTCCCGTTGTCTGTAACCTTTTATTACTAATCTGGCATTATACTTTTCGATAGTTCCATCTGCTTTCATTTTTCTTTTGAAAATTCATTTGTAGTCTAGTGGTTTGCTTCCTAAAGGAAGATTCACTAGCTCCCATGTATGATTTGGCAGTATGGAATCTATTTCACTTTTAATGACCTTTTTCTATTGAGGTCCCTCTGAAGAGTTCACAGCTTCTTGATAATATTGAGGTTCATTTTCTAGCATATAAGTCAAAAAATCAAGGCCATAAGATTTTTCTGTCATTTCCTGTCTGCTATGTCTAACATCAATCTTCTCTTCTAGTTCTTGGTCCTGATTTTTTTCAATCATAGTCTCATGTGTCCGTTTAGAAGAGCTTGCTTCATTTTTGGATTTGTATCAAAATACATATTCAAAGAATGAAACATTTCTCGATTCCATTATCATGTTTTTATGTTTGTCTGGAATTTTAGATTCATGCATAAGAGACCGATAAGCACTACTATTATGTGCGTAATCAATGAAGATGGAATTTACAGTTTTCAGACCTATCTTTACCTTCTTTGATGTTGGAACAACCATTTTAGCAAGACACCTACACACTCGTAAGTATTTATAGGAAGACTTTTTTCCTTTCCATAACTCATAAAGGTATTTTCCATTTTCTTTTGGGCACTTTATTTAAAAGGTAATTTGTTGATAGCATAGCTTCCCCCCACATATTCTGAGGTAACTTAGAACTTACTAACATTGTATTCATCATTTATTTTAAGGTACGATTTTTTCGTTCAGCGACACCATTTTGTTGCGAAGAATAAGGTGCAATGGTTTCATGTATAATTTCATGTTGTGCACAGAATTCAACAAATGGTGCTTCATACTTACCACCTCGATCACTTTTCAGCACCTTAATTTTTTATTAAGTTAATTTTTTACTTCATTCTTATAGAGAATAAATTTCTCTATGGTTTCGTCCTTACTTTTAAGCAGATACACAAAATAATATTTTGTGCTATCGTCGACAAAAGTAATGAAGTACTTGTTTATACATCTTCTTTGTACAAGTTTTAAATCACATACATTGATGTGAATTAAATCAAGTGGATATGTATTCCTTTCAATTGATTTAAAGGATCACCTTGTAAATTTTGTTTCAACACAAGTTTCACACTTATTGTTGGAATCAATGTAGAAGGCGTGTATGCAACTCAAGTTAACTAGTCTACGTAAAGTATCATAGTTAACATATCCTAGTCACCATGCCACAAGTTGGAAGACTCAAGCAAGTAAGAAAAAAAATTTACTTTATTCATTTTTGACTTAACAACCATTATATTCAGTTTAAACATACCATCGAAAACATAACACTTTTCTACAAACATTCCACTTTTTGACAAAATAACTTTGTCTGATTCAAATACAATACGAAAATCATGCTTATTTAAAAGTGCCCCGGACACTAGGTTTTTGTGAATTTTCAGCACATTCAACACATTGTTAAGAGTCGGCTCATTTCCTGAAGTTATCTTCAGAACCACCTTTCCTTGACCCTTGATTTCAGAAATTGCTGAATTTCTCATAAACAACTTCTTTCTATTCTCAATTGTTTCGAACGCAGCAAACAACTCTTTATCAGAGCACACGTGTTGCGTACCACCGGCGTAAATTCACCACTTTTTTGCGTTAGAACCCACCATGTTCACTTCAAAAATGACGGCTGCAAGATTCATCTCCGAGACATCATGTGCAATGTAGTCAACCACATTTGCTTCCTTTTTATTATTCTTCTTTGGCAATCTGCACTCCGAAGACTAGTGACCTACTTTGTCACAATTGAAGCATTTTTCTTGAAACTTCTTTTTAGAAATCCTACCTTTCAGTCCTAGCTTGGTCCATTTGCTACCGGATGAAACATGCTTATTTTCATAGGTCTTACTACTTTGACCATGCTCCACAACAGTGGTTTTAGCAACACCAGGATTGAACCACTTCTTTTCGGAACTCTTGTTGTCTTCTTTAATTCGAAGTCTAACAATCAGTTCTTCAACATTCATTTCCTTTCCTTTCGTTTGTGTTTAAGATAATTCTTGAAATCTTTCCACGAAAGAAACAATTTTTCAATAATTGCAGTCACTTGGAAAATTTCACTCAAGATCATCTTCTCAGCATGAATTTCATGAAGAATCACTTGAAATTCTTGCACTTGACTGGTTACAGTTTTTGAGTCCACCATTTTATAATCTAAGAATCTGTCGATAATGAACTTTTTAGCCCCGACATCCTCAGTTTTATATTTTCGATCCAAAGACTCTCACAATTCCTTTACAGTTTTCATTATATTATACACATTGTATAAAGAATCTGCAAAGCTATTCATGATATAGTTTCGGCACAAAAAATTTGAATGGTTCTAAGCATCAAGTGCACTGATTGCTTGAACCCTTCCTCACCTTTATTGAGTTTTGGAGCAGTTTTAGTTAAGAATCTCGCAAGATTCAAGGTGGTCAGATAAAATAACATTTTCTGCTGCCACTTCTTGAAATTCAAGCCACTAAATTTCTCCGATTTTTCTCCATGATTAACCGGAACAATAATGGCATGGCCAGTTGTTGGAGCTACAGTTTGACTCACAACATGACTTGACAACTTAGCCACAACAGAGCCGAGCACTTGAGCCATAGTAGAGCTCACAGTTTGGGTTACATCCATGTTGGTTGATTCGGTTGCCATTTCTGAAAATGAAACGAATATTAAACCAAACGAACATCTTGTATGTTCTCGAATCTGTTTTAAGTTTGTTAGAAAATTAATATTAGTGAATTAATACTGAATTAACATATATCGGAGGGACATATATCGGATTTACAACTTACCGGATTGACGCATACCATATATGTAACTTACCGTATATGCAATTTACCGGATATGCACCTTAGTGTATATGAAACTTACCGTATATGCACATTACCATATATGCACCTTACCGTATATGCACATTTTCATATATGCAATGAACTTACCGAATATTTGCCAAATATATAGCAGATTAAATTATAATAAACAAAATAAGTTAAATTAACCAAAAGCAAGTAATAAAAAAATAAATTTGAATCGAGGCCTGTGTGAACACAATTTCCTTAAAACAGAATCGCCCCTCACCGTAGGTGCTTGAGGTTCAGTTTGAACATCTGTTTTCCAGGATACAACGAAAAATCAGCAGAGTCTGAACATAGCAGATGTTGCTCTAGCGAACTGACTTAGTAATTTGAACAACATCACCACCGAGAACCAGACAGAAAATGGAACTGTATAAGCATACAGCAGTCAGAATTGTATGCAGAAAGATTTCGTGTGCGAGATATTTCGTATGTATGATATGTGGAAAACAAGTTCAGTTATAGACTTGACCCATGAATGGTGAGTAATATGTCCATTAACTCAATGGCAATAATCATTAGAGTTTCAACAGTTCAAGGACAATAACCATTTGAGTTATAGCAATTTTTGGCAAAACGTGGACACTTCTAAGTGGCCAGTTTTGTTCCATTCAGTCCGACATTCGTGTACGCGGGTCGCACTCACCACAAGTTCAAGGTCTGAAGCCTAGTTCGGTTCGTGATTTGCACCTCTTTACGTACGCACGTGTAAAGAGCCTCTATACTACACATAATTACACTCTTCCAAAGTGTAACCTTATATAAAGTGGTCTTTGATTTCATCAACTTCCTATGTATGACAAACTTCAATATAGTTTTTCCTCCAACATAAACCATTTCCAATAGCCCACTTTGAGCTCTAATTTCTCATTCACTCGAGCATCATTTTTGACAAGTAAATATATGATTTCGATATTCTCACGGAAGAAAACACACATCAATCTTGATATTCCAAAATAACAAAACGGGTCCAACTCAAAATTTATGCCAAAATCACCATTTAACTCATTTTCCAACACTAGGTAGGCCGGAAAAAGAAAAAGAAAAAAACATATCCGGTATTTTCAACAGTTTTTATTCCAGTTTTTGTCGGGTTTTTCTGACTATTTTTCAGCTTCGTTCCAGTCGATTTGCAACAGGTTTTTGCACCAAAAATCACAGATTTCTCACCTACCCAATCTCTGATACCATTTGTTATGGAAACTCCTCGAGAAATCTTGATTAAAGGCTCGAAAATCAAACCAAAATACTTAACAATCGACCAGCTCGACCCAACAACTCTAGCCCCTTGGTTGCCTCAATTTTACACCCATAAAGAAGACACTTTGGTGGTGGTATTTGCAGAAGAAGAAAACACTAGAGAAAGTAGTCTCTAATCTGAACTATTTAACTAGCCAATACACGTGTTTATAGATAATATTTTTTTCGTGAGAACTGCGATGATTGTGTTTTATAGAGGAATTCCATAATTACTTTTAATCAGCAATTTTTTATTTTTTATTTTATAATTGATTCCAGTGTCAAATTTTTTTATTTTATTTTTCTCGAGAATGATTTATTCCTTAATTCTAATAGATAGACTGGTTATGTTAAAATTTCTTTCTTTTCATGAATTTTTTTGTTTTATTTTTGCCATTTAATTTTGTAAAACAAAACTCAGTATGACAAGGTGGAGTGCAGATTGGAAGGGTGCCACAAGTCTGTATGAGCTGGCAGGTATGTTTTAATAACATATATGAGATTAAAGAATATGATATATATTTACAACATTTTTGTGCGTACGTTTTTTATTGGTTCGCATGTCATCGTTCGTATGTGGCAGCAAATGTATATAGAATTGTCTTCATTCAATTGTTTATTATAATATTGATAATCATAAAACTGTTGGGTTTCTTATAGTGCTCTAGAAGACATTGCACCTGAGGAAGCTATTCAGCTCTTTGCCGATTCTTGAAATGCTCTTGAAGAGGATGGAAAGGAACAAATGGCCTTGGATCTGTATCGTGCTGCTACAAGTGTTTATATAAATCTTGAGGAGTAAGATTTGTTTTCCTTAAAAGCATTGATTAAGTGAAGAAACAATGAATTTCTTTTTTGTAATTATGGTGTTCTTCTTTTAAGTGTCATAATGTACATTTTTTGTTTTTTCCAAAAAACATAAAAATTGAACTTGACTTGTTCCTCAATACAAATGGATCACAATATCTCTCTCATTTGCTCATGGTCACTATTCTAAATTATTTGCCAAACATCCATTCTGCTAAAATTTACTCTACTCTCTATTGATGATTATGCCAAGTTCTCTCTCTCTCTCTCTCTCTCTCTCTCTCTCTCTCTCTCTCTAGCTTCAACTGTATGCAACAACATTGGATGAATTACACTGGATGAAGATATCTTTAGTACCATATGTTTCCCAAGAAGAAAAATGAAGAAAATATTGATTGTGGGGCCGCCACCTACCCCTTTGTCAACCATTTTTGTCAAGCTCCTTTGTACAAATAGAATAACCAGCCACCCCCTCCAATAGGGGGCCATCACCTACCCTTTTGTCAACCATTTTTGTCAAGCTCCTTTGTATAAATAAAATAATTGTTCTTGTAATCACTATTGGGTTTTGCTGATTTCTTTATGACTGATAAGTGCGAGTTTTGCACTTATTTTATCATTTAAACTTTGATGTTTGTTTGGCTTTCTTTTATATTTCGTCGCTTAATATTTTTATTTTTAATTTTTAGACGAAAACCCGAGTCGAGTATTGATGTGAAGGATTTGAGCGAGAAAAGAGTCTAAAGAATTATGATACAAGAATGCCTAAGTTCGGCGAACAAAACCATTAGTGGTCCTATGAATAAATGTGGATTGTGGGTTGAAGTCGAGTGAAAAATCAAGAAGAAATGAAGACAGCACAGAATTGTACTATGCGTACGCACAAGCCTACAGACCGTGCATACGCACACTTGTCAAAGCCATCGACTGAAGGTAATTTGATTGCACTATGCGTACGCACATAAAAAGTCGTGTGTACGCATAGTATAAATCTGGAGCAGAACCCGGGAAAAAACACGCAAAGTCTAAGTTTAAAATTTCTCGACCCATTTTAACCCGACCCGTCTCCATACCTCTCTACACTATAAAATACACCTTTGAGACCATTTCTAGGTTAAGTCTTGAGGGAAAAATCGACCAAAAATGGAGAAGAAAAATCTGGTTTGAAGGATTGCGATTTTGGAGCTTTGGAAAAGAAGAAGAGGAAGGTCATTTGACATTGAAGACTTCATCTTTTATTCTTCTCATCAATAAGCTTTCTATTCTCTTTAATTTATGTCTTCCATGTATTGTAAGATTTTAATGGTTATTTATAAGTATATTAAGAATAACTAAACCTAGATGCGATTGTGGGTAATTTTTTACCCGAAAAATGAGATTCCAATAGTTTTGTGTTTTATAGTTCTTTTGATTAATGTGATGAATCCATTGAGTTTATTGTTTATATTATTCTTCTCGATTGTTTAGGAGCGCTACTAGATGATTGGGTTGTTTCGATATTTGCTAATTTTGGATTTTTAGTCCATAATTGCTAATTTTGGATTTTTAGTCCGTAATTGCTAATTTGACCAAACCCTTGTAGCAACTATATTTTGATGGATTATGAGGAATTTTCTATTAAATGTAGGTGGATTATCACTTAAGTTAACAAATCGAGTTTGTATGTTTGTGCTTAATTCAATTCGACTCTCTCGTGTGAATGCTTTTGTTAAATTAATTCTAGTGATCTTATCCTAGGTAATTTGATAATTAGAGTTGGGTAAAAAGTTTATTTTATTCAACTATAATCTAAGGAGAGTTTGAGGTAATCGAGTTTGTGATTATTTTCGAATTGTTGTTAATCGATTGAACGAAAATCTTTTGTGAAAATTGAATTGGAAAATCATTCTCGCAGTAAAGAATTATACCCCGATCACACTCTCTTTTTTGTTGATCTATCGTTTCCGTTGTTTAATTTAATTTCATTGCATGTGTCGAGCCGCCGCTATTTTCATTTTATTATCTCTTTGCGTTATAATTCAAAACCAAACCCCCCTCTCCATTTACATGCTTTCGCTGTTTATTTTCACTCGCGCAATTAACTTCAATCCTCTGCGGGTAATGACTCTTACTTACACATTACTACTTGAACAATATTTTTAGCGAAGTAAGGAAATTATTTTTGACGCCCCTTTGGTGGCGATCAATAACTTTGTGACAGATAAGCACCCAGGTAAAAAGAATTCAGATTCTATTCTTGAACTTTTAGACTTGCCTTCACCATTTCAGTTGTCCTTTCTTTGACGGCAGTGGCGGACCCACCAGTGGACCTGGTGGGTCCTAGGACCAACTAGATTTTCAGTTTTTTTTTTAATAAATATTTTACAATTTTGGGATATAACATGTTAGATGTTAGATATAAGTACAGATTTTGGGATATAATATCTATAAAGTATACTGTAATTTTTCATTATAACATGTTAGATATAAGTACAAATTTAGATGGAAAATCGAAAATCTGGCTTTGGAAATGAATTTTAGTTAATTAAGATTTGAATTCAGAGAGTTGTTGAATGTTGTGATTTGTTTTGATATTAAAGTGTTGTTCTTTTGTCCGTTTTGCTGGTTTAGTTGTATGTTTGGCTCTTCTTGGGGTTGTTAATTGTCAATAGCAACGAAGTGCTTTCACCTCTTGTAGTAGATCCGTCTAATTGTTGAAGAAACTGTTTGGTAGCAGGGGTTGAGGTCTCGAAATTGGATAAAAATTCTTGTCTACATATTTGAATTTAATTTCGAGCAGCCTAACACAATTAAAAAGTAGTTCTGATTTCAGTTTACCAGCCTACTGCTGTAATTAGTCGGATAAGCGTTTCCGAGTTAATAATTTTTTCATTTTTGCAGCAATTTAAGAATAGAAAATATTTTGTATTTCAAATTTCTATCATTTTAATTGTACAGGTTCTTTAATCATTATGAATATTTGTACTACCTTCAACTCCAAAAAAAAAAAAATTTGTTTATATAAAAATTATTAATCAAATATATTTAATTAATTTAATTTTCATCATAGAAAATGTTATATTATTAGTAAGTAGACGAAAGAATAGGTAAATGAGAAAGAAAGAAAATTACTTGAAAAATAAAAACATACACACCAAAAGAAAATATTTTCTTTGTTTTCTACGAAAATATGGTCAAGTGACCAAAAGTAGAAAAAATGTTTTTCATGCAAAATAATATCAATCAAACAGCACAAAAGTAAAAATTTGGATAGAAAAATTACATTTTTCATGAAAAATATTGATAATCAAATGCACTAAGTGAATCCATTGCCAATTCTGTGCAATCTACATTTTTCATGAAAAATATTGATAATCAAATGCACTAAGTGAATCCATTGCCAATTCTGTGCAATCTGTTGACAGATTGAGATTGTTTACCTAAAGAGCCCAGATAAGATTGAGATTGTTTACCTAAAGAGCCCAGAAAACAAATGAATATAGAGAGAGGAGAGTAGCCTTGCCGTGAATCAGCATCCCCCCAAGATTCAAACTTTCTTCAGAAAAAAATTGAGGATAAAATAACAAATCAATAATACCTCATTAGCAACTAATATTGCCTAAATATCTGTTTCCAAAACATATAATAATACCAGCTGCTTCCTACAAATTCTAAGCCATGTGGTTTAACTTGAATACATATATGTAAATAAATAAATATCAAATCCCTGCCCTCAATCTCACCTCCTTCCCTCTCCCACCAAGCACTAATAGAACTGGGCAAAAACAGGCAGTAAAATCGGGTCTATGTCAGTCGTCCACAAAGAACGCTGCCTGCGTAAATATTTATGCTGACGTAACCTGAGTTCCATACCCATTGAGATGTGCCTTCTGCCATCTCCACGCTATCTGCAAACTCTTTTGAAGATCGGTATGTTGTGCCGTCCAGTTCAATTCTTCCCTGATCTTGGTCGGATCACTGTATACTTCTGCATAGTCACCGGGCCTGCGTGGAAGGAAATCGACTTTAATGGGCACCCCGGTTGCCTTCTTACAAGCCTCCACAAACTCCTTCACGGATCGACCTGAAAATAAGGATAAGAACATAGCTTCAATAACAAAATCTGGAGCAGTTGGAAACAAAAGTTGGAAGAAAATAAGGTCTAATACCTCTTCCAGTACCAACGTTGTATATGCCAACATGCCTTGGTTTTGCCTTTTCCAGAGCCTTCACATGAGCATCAACAAGATCGGTGACATCAATATAATCACGTATGCATGTGCCATCTGGAGTCTTGTAATCAGTCCCTCTAACCTGCAAGAGAACCAAAAGCCAAATATAATAGTTTCTAAAGCACATATTATCAGTTCTCTTGCAATAAATTAATCTCTCTTTTTATGAGCAAAATTATAGCAGATCGAAATCTGAAGAGCAAAGAGAGGCAAACCTTAAGCCCGGATATGATACCACGTGCCGCATCAAAACAAGCACCAGATATTCGTCCGTGCTCACGTAGTTCTGGACGGGGAGCTTCTCCAAGTCTTCCCTCCGGGTCAGAACCAATCACATTGAAGTATCTGAACATAAAATTGAATTAAAAAAGTAATATATCAGAAGAAATTTTTTGAGATATAGCCCTTGCTTGGTATTGATTTAATTCAGATTTTAATCTAAGTCAAAGTCAAACAATCATTATTAACCACATCTTTCATGGGTCCCACAACTTTTCAACCACACATTTCAAAAACTTTTATCAAAATCTACTAAAAATTTAATTTTAATCCCCACCAAAAGAGGGCATTAGTCTTAAAAACGTGTACTGTAGCCATCATGGCATAAAAGAAATTGTTTAGGAAAAAAAATTGTAAGATAGCAGTATCTATCAACAGCACAGTTGGAAAGGCGAGAACCCATACTTGGCAAAAGGAAAATAATGACATTCACTCAGAAAGGGTCAGAATTGGATGAGAGTTTAACGATGAGCTGAAGAAAGGTTTTACTTCAGATATTAATAAAGTTTCGCTTATTGTTAACTCTATTAGGAGTTTGAGTGTACAAATCTAATCGTGTTATTCATCATGACTGGACGGAAAATATCACTTCAATAACCTAATTTCAATAAAGTAAAAGTGGGTACAAAGCTTAAAAGAAAAGAGAGATGAACTAATATCATGTTCTGTCACCCTCAATGGCATAAAACACTATCTAAATTTGAGAGATTCAAGAAACTCTTATGACAATACAGGAAAAGTTTGCCATACATTTAGTTCAATTAACTTACTAAAGAAGAAAAGCAATATAAATGCAAGATATTAATCGCAATGGTAAAAAAACTAACTATCAACAAGGTTAAATCTATAACAGAAACTGAATTTGGATCTAAAGTTAGCAGCTCATACATTCTTTTAAGATGGAAAATGACTAACAAAAAATATTAAAGCTCATACCTTAAAATCATGACAGCCATGTCGGAATTTTTATGGAAGTCCAGAATTATATCCTCTGCCATTTTCTTGGCTTTTCCATATGGATTTATTGGAAGCTGCACAATGCAAAATAAGGTGAACTGTTTGGTAAGGAAACTCCCAACCTAACAAATTGTCAAAAACAAGCAGTTTCTATAATATACTGAAATCAAACATATAAGCTACTATTGCCTAGCAAAACCTTCACCTGTAGAGTTACTTCTGTAATTGGCATTTTTAAAGGCTCTCCGTATGTTGCACACGTACTAGAATATATCAAAGTCTTAACTCCATGAGATGCCATAGCTTCTAATACAACAAGAGTATTTGATGTAATATTGTGATAGTACCTGTGTTGAAAACATGATTAGAGTAAAAATATATATATATATATATATATATATATATATATATATACAGGAACTGCAATTTTTATGACTCATGGCTCAAACTAAATTAAAAGCATGTGTGGGAAGTGTTTATAAATGTCTAAATTATACATAGATAGAAATAAGTGGTGGATAAGTGGGTAACTTGATAGGTCCCTCGAAAGTGGGGATATAAAGTGACTTGAGTGTTTATAAACATGAGCCAAACAAATGCTAAAATTAGACTAAACTATAAAAATTTACATTTATCACTTTAGCAAAGTTTAAACATATCAACCTCAAAATTTCAAATGAAACAAGAAAAGAAAGTGTGATGGATACCCGCCCACCTTCCAAGTCCCATCCACCCCTACTTCTCTCAGGCACTCGCACACAAAAAAATACCTATGCCCGTTTGCTCGAGACAGGGTGGGGGAATTCAAGGACGAGCTTTGGTCAACCATCGGTAACAAGATGGACCAACTCATACAACTTCAAATACATCCCAGGAATTTAATTAATATTCTAATTTTTGAAAAGAAAGGCAATAAATTCCTGGTAGGCCATCCTTAAATAGTGAGCTACACTAAAACAATCATGTTATGGATATATCTTTTTATGAGGTATCAACTTATATGCAGCTTCTCAGGGAAACACCTGCTTTGAGGCATCTTTTATGGTCGAATTTACTACTCTTATTACCTATTTACAAAGGCCTACTATAAGATCAAAAGGCACTCACTTGAGAGGATCGAGAGTGCTTTCTCCAACATACGCTACGGCTGCAAAATGCATCACAGCATCAAATGCATTTTCTGAAAAAAATTTCTGCACCTGAACAGATTGATCAAGGTAACAATTCGAAACCCATATTTAACTTTCACTTGAAATAAAAAAAATTAGTATAAAAACAAATGCTGAATGAGGATACTGCTTTCGCATCACCCAGGTCAGCATTTATAAACTGAAGTCTCCCGGGTTCTGGAAATAGCTGCTGTAGGACCTTGATGGCACCAATATTTCCCCTTGAGAGATTATCCTGTGAAAAAATAATTCTGTCTCTTCTCAGGGGCTCGTGTCTTATGGACAGTAATGATTAGAGAAATGAACTATTCATGTCAGAAACATACGACTACAGTCACACGATATGAGTCCTTCAGAAGTCGCAATGTCGCATGTGAACCAATGTAGCCAGCACCTCCAGTAACCAAGACATGAATGACACCTGGTTCATGACGTGAGAACTGTACAAAGACACGAGGGAAAAACAAAATCGAGTCGTTTTAAGTTTCAAAAATTGTCCAATGTTTGGCATAAGTTTTGAACAAAAGGTTACACATATGGATCCTTTATTTTCTATTTTATTATTCCTATAAAACTGAATCTCTTTGGTGAAAGGGAATTTCTAAAGATATCTTCTAATTGCTTAAATGTGCAAACAATATTAATTAAAATATAACCTTTTCGTACTCTATCTGGACAGGACGATGTCTAATTTTAACATACTTAAGTTCTACCATGCTGCACCTACCGAATCTGAAAACAAGCTTATAGCAAAGTCTAATTATATACTGCACTGGGACTATGAACTTTTAACACTTGCTCAAGACTTCAATGTATTCATAAAAGAATTCCATTCCTAAATCATGAAGTGCTTCAAGTTACATCCAACTCTGTATATAATTACAACCTTTATCAGCAATGCATACTACTATGTATAAACAACCAAGCAGGCAATGTGCTCAAAATGCAGTTATTTCCTAACATAGATAAGAAACTGTATTGTGAACGAACAAGGCCCCCAGTTGACCAATTGACATGATATCATAAGTCGTGGCCTGAATCTCTACTATAAGGTCTCATATTAAACCCAAAATCAACCCAGTTGACCAATTGACATGATATCATAAGTCGTGGCCTGAATCTCTACTATAAGGTCTCATATTAAACCCAAAATCAAAAAAGTTAGAACTGGGTACTCAATTAACATTAAGAACTTTTCATACCGGCAGAGTAAGAGAGAAAAGAGGAATAAACATAATGATAACAGCTATGCAAATAAAGAAAAGGTAGTTCAAATTCTCTTTCTTTCGTTTTTTTTCTTCTGAAGCTTAACAACAAAACTAAACATAGAAAAAGATAAGAGACTAGAGATATACTTGGCTAGGGGAATTAAAATTTGGGGATTGCTTAAGCATAAGAATACACATTGCTGTGAGTGTAGCAGCCATTAGAATTTTTCCTACTATATTGATCTTCTTCTTCGGGTCTGCACAATCCATGCCTGCAAGTAGGGGGAATAAATGGTCGTGTAACTACAGTTGATTAAAAACTTACCATGCATCAAGCAGATCAACAGCGAAATACCCGGAAAACGTACTGAACGAATAAGTGAGCCAAATCCATCTAAGCATTAAAATAACTAGATAAAGATGGTAAAAACGAAAAAATAAAACGCTCACCTCCTAAAGACATAGATCTATTAGATCTCTGCTGAGTTCTTGCCCTAGTAAAGCTCAGCATTTATGAAGTATCTTATTCTCTATTAATAAAAGAATTAACTAAAAGGTCCAAGTCTTGGACATCAATTGCCAATTGAATCTCCTCCTACAATGTAGATGGAAAGTTCTCTAACTCTGATTCCACTACAAAGAAAGATGAAAAATAATCCATGATCAGTAAAAACATTAAGAAAGGTAACAATTTAAACTTCAGTGGAAACTAAAATTGGGGTCCCCCTGTGTAATAAATTAACATAATTACACATACTGAGAAATCTAAATTTCGAACCAAAAGTTTCAAGTAAATTGAAGAATCACACCCCAACCTGAAGAGGAGAATAACAGACAGAAAAGAGAAAGGACAAGATAAAAATAAAAAATAAAAAAATCAGGAAGGATCCAAAGAAATCCAAAAAATTCAAGATCAACCATACACCAATCAAAAACCCCGACTCCAATTACCCCAAACACAGAGAAAAGAAAAGAACAAAAATAAATATATGAATTATTACAATTAAAACCTAGCTTTACAAATAATAATAATAATAAATTGAAAGAACTGAAGAATGGATCAAAAAGTTCTGAACTTCTTCACAAAACTGAAGAACCCATATAGCATTCTACCCCTTGCTTCCAAAATTATTGGTGAAAAACTGTTTTCTTGAAAAATATTTCCACTATATTGGATAAACATTCATGTGACCGGAACAGAAGATCCAAAAATGAAAAAAGGACAGAGCCCAGAAAATGTCCCCATGAAAGGACGAATGTCTTCAATGGCTTTTCGCAACATCCAATCAGATAACAAAAACATAAATTTTAACAGAAACTCACAACATCAACAGATTAAAAAAGAAAACCCAAAAATTCCTTGAGAACATACATACATACGATGTAGAAAGAAGGAGATGGTGTGTTGAGACTGCGTTTGTGAATTTCGTGCCAATGAGAAGCATGTGAAAACGATTGAGAGAAGTCTAATTTGTAAATAATATATAAACCAATGAGAGGGGAGACGTGGGGTTGCTCTGCTTTAGTACATACATGCAGTGTATTGATAATGAATTAATTATTTCCTTCATGCCGACTCAATTTGAGCTTTTCTTGTAATTTTTTTTATAGTCCTTTGGATTGCATTGGTGGAATTTAGATGGAAAAAAAATAATACTGAGAATTGAGTTGTTTATAACCTATTTTATTGAGAATTATCGATTAATTGTGTTTGATTGGTATAATTTTTTATCCAAATTTTTTTGAAATTTTTAATCTTTTGATATTCATTTAGCTTTATTTTTCATGAAAATTATTTATCAAAGTGATTTTTTTTACTATTGAATCTAGAATTTGTTTCAATTACCAAGAAAAAAACGGCTGGAGTGATGAAAAAAGCAATTCATGGAAATCATGGAAATGGACGCGGGGGGGTGGGGGGAGGGGTTAGGAAAAATGTTTTGACAAGAATAATTGTGCAATCAAACATTTTTTTTTTTTGGGGGGAGGGAGGTGGGGGGGGGGGGACGGAGGGGGGTGGAATTCCATTTTCCATGGAAAAAAATCAAGATATCAAACAGGCCCTTACTTCATTTTAACAAAAAGTTTGTAAATGTGTCTATTTGAAGAAATTTTGCCCATGTATAATAAGGATTAAAATTTAATTTTTAATTACATATTCCATAGAACTTATAACTCTTCAATCACATATTTCATCAATATTTTCAAAATTTATTTAATTTTAATCTCTACTAAAATGGGACTTTATTTTTACTCTTTATCTTTTTTCTATCACAAAGTAGTACCATTTTTGATTCTCTATAAATATAACTTGATGTGTTTGTTTTCAATCCTTCAAACATGAAACCGTATTGACGGATTTTTCTATAATTGAAGATTATATTTGTATTTAGTTTGTAATATGTACTATAAATCATAATTTTTAGGAAATAATTTATAACTAGATGAAAATGAGTGGTGCATAGTACTTATGGATTTATTAAAATGTATAGTTGAAATAAAGTTTGATAATTTATAAATTAGTCCTAAGTACAACTTTTTTTTTTTTTTTTTTGGATGTTATATGGGCGAGGAGAATTAGTTTAGAAGCGAGGCTCTAGTATGAATCGGGATGAAAAGTAGTGTTATATGTCAAAATAATAACTCTTATTGATTATTATCTTATAATCAAGTGGGGGTTAATTGACTCAAATTTTCTCGAGAGAGAGAGTTAACATGTCCAATGCAATCTATATCATTTAAGTGGTATGTAATTTGAAAGATTTGTTGTTTACGTTGCACCGATGTCAAATGAATAGATCGATAAGCTTAAAATTGGTCGTCAATGAATTATATTTACAACTCAATATTGCTGCCTAAATAATAAGTTTTAATTTTTCAAAAAAAAAATTAAATTTAAAAGAATAGAATCGCTTATGTTGATGTATAGAAAATGAATTTTGCTATTTTATCAAAAAAAATCTTACCACTTGGATGATATCCACTTACATGTGATGGGACCCACAAAAATAAAAAATGCAAAAAAAAAAAAAAGGTGGGGCCCTGTGGACCCCCACTATTGTCAGGGTTTGTAAGGGATTGATAGAAAATATAAATCTTAATCGGTCACCCTGTCTAATGCTACTTCTAAATCTAGATGGAATTCTATCACATCAGCTTAGTAGAGTTTATCAATTTATATTAGAGATTAACTATGACAAAAACCTTGTGGATGGGCATGTATTCTTTTTCTTGTATTGTATAATACTGTAAATTTGCGTTTCTCTTTTTCGTTTTTCAGTTTTAGGTGATGAATTGCATTCTATGAATTTGCTCTAATAAGAGGTGGAAATTTTTTGAAAACCAAAAAATAAATTCTTTGAAAAACTTTGAATGCGCGGGAACTATTGCACCAATATGTTTTTAGTTATTAGGAAATTGTAGTATATTAGTATTTGTTGTACCATATTTTAATATTTAATTTAACACTTGTTTGGTCCTCATTATTTTTAAAATATATTTTTTACTTTCTTATTTTTAACCACGCATTTTTCAATAAAATAAAATCACACGCAAATTTTAAAAAAAAATTCATGTTTTTTAACTATATATTTTTCATAAAAATATTATTTCAAAATATATTTTCTGCAAAAAAAAAAGGCACAAACAAACTCAATCAATGGAAACATCTATATTTTTCAAAAGTGGAAATTACAAGGCTCCAGACATTTTCAAGATCACAATGCAAAAATCAGTTGGAAAGGTTTTTTATTTATAATTCAGGTATTGATTTAACTATTAATATTAATATAAAATATATCAATCCAATTTCATCACAATCATATTCCAAACCCTAAAATTCAAATTCATTTCACTCCATCTTCTCTCATCACTCTTTCCACTTAACACACACCTTGGGCACTGTCGTCCACTGTCGGAGACCACCGTTGAACTCACAGCAACGATCGTTTATCGGCTCTCCCTAATTTATTTTATCTCTTATTTCTCTCTCTCTCTCTCTCTCATTCCCGTCTCTCTATCATCTCACTGACACATGAGCAACCGTAGTCGCCAGAGACTGCAACTTCACAGCGATGATCGTCTCCGAGTGTCGTTGTGCAGCAACGCTTCGCTGTTAGCATGTTGCATAGTGGTGCTCGCAACGTCGGTGCCACTACAGATACCGCGAGTAGCGATGAACGCCATCACTCGAAGTAGATGCGGCGCACAATCGCCATGGTACTGAACGAAGGTGGACAGATTTGCGAGTTTTTGATTTGTTGGGTGTGGGTGGATATGACTTTACAAATGGTGGTGTGACGATGGGAGTAGCGGTGATGGTGGTGTGTTTTTGGTTGTTGCAGTGGTGGTGGTCGTTGGTTTGGTGGTGTTGGGGATTTGAGGGATTCTTGTTGATAGTGGAACTGGCGGCGAGAGGTGGTGTGTCGACGGCGAGTTGGTGGTCAATGGTTGTGTGGTAGTGTAGTGTAGGCGACAGTCGTGTGGTGGTGGTCGTTTTTGTTGTTATTGTTGGTGGTGGTGGTGTTGCGACGGGACGAGGTGGGATAGTGTTTGTGATCAATTATTTGGTTGATTTGTGATCAAGTATTAGTGGTGGATCGGGATGAGAATGTGGTGTTTGGTGTATATGACCAATTATAGGGTTCTTTGTGACTAATTGTGACCTTAAAATTCGTTAATTTATGACCAACAAATTTGAAAATATGTGACTGATAGAAAAATTATGACCTATAATTTTTTTAATATGTGATCGATAGATAAACTGTGATATATAAAAAAAATTATTTATGACCTCGAAATAATCTGTGACTAATTAATTTGATAATATGTGACCAATAAATAAATTGTGATTATAATTATGTATCTATGACCATTAATAGTATAACTATGATTTTATTATATTTAATTAATTATATATATACTTGAATTTTGAATTTTTAAATTATACACCTGACTTTTGAATTGGTGTAAACTATACACTTGAGTTATCCCTGTTTGATTCCTATTTTAGGGGAAAATATATTTTGAATAGTTGATTGATGAAAAATATGTGGTTAAAAATTAAGAAAAAAATTTGGGTTTGCGTGTAATATTATTTTATTGAAAAATGTGATTGAAAAAAAGAGAAAAAAATAAATTTTTGAGAAGAATGAGAATCAAACGATGCTGATTTTTTTCTTTTCCAAAATCTAATATGGGCCTACACAAAACACTACGTGTCATTTAATGAGTGGAGAGATCCCAACCAAACTTATTTCACTGCCGTTTCGATGTCAGATTTTCTTTATTAAAGGTTGAACCCCAATCTTGAGGGTCCCACACCACTCCTACCCTGGAGTATCGTAAGGGAGGTAAATCGCAGGTTATGTCTCTAAGGGTACAGGGTGGAAGGCTGCTTGTATACTTGCACTTACCAAAGAGCCAAATTCATATTTCAGAATTCGAACCCTTGACGCGGCAGCCTCATGTAAATCTGGATTTCTCCGCACTTATTTCTTGCTCACCTAATTTTTGGACACGGGTCCACCAATTTAAATGTAGAAAGTTAACAAAATTTTAATATATATATATATATATATATTGAACAATAATACTATAGAGATAGGCTCAAAAATAGAGTAGACACGTGTCAAAGCATGATTGGAGACTTAAAAAAAAAAGCAACCAACCAATTTCTGCCAAATCAGATTCATTTTTTAGCTTGTCTGACTGGCTTTATTACATATTGAAAAAGGACGTTATTAAAAAGTAGAGACTGTAGCCACTAAAGATTGCACTTAGTACTAAGTTTCGACTGTCGGTCCGACGACAGCGAGGAGTTCTCCTACACTAATTGGCTCTACTAAAGAAGACAAGAACTAAGGCACTGAAATTCCTTAGTGTAAAAATTTTGAATTTATACATAAAATTATTTTATTAAAAAATGCGTAATTGAAAATGAATTTGAAGATAAATAAATTATAAAATTTGGGAATCAAATAAGAATACTCCTGAAATAGGGGCCAAAATGTGAATTGTAATAGTAGAAATAATTTTATGTTTATAATTACTTATAATCTTATCATTTATTTTTATTCACATATTTTGTAGAATTCACAACTATTACTTATTATGTGAGACTTATTGCTTAAATTTCAAATAAATACTCCCAAATAAGAAGTAAAAGTTGATGTTCCATTTCAGAATATCAGTCTTATTATAAATAGTAATCCAAAATTTTGCACGTAATCAATATTTTTATTTTTCATATTTAATTGATGTGAAATTTTACGTTTAACAAAAAGTGTTTTCAAAGAAATTTGCCTAAATGATAGTTTCAAGATAAATTTTACATAGTTAGTCATTATCAGTGGAACAATGATTGTGAATCACTACCCTTAGAGAATTACTCAATTATATCTCTAAGTAAAGTGCATCAAATATGGTTTGTAATCAATTCCCCTGTCATAACAACGTGGGACCTACTCAAGTAAAAGTTAACAACTAAAATCATATTTGTGAGGGTTCGATTCCTATCTCTTACAAGGTATGGAATTATACTCTTTGTGCGCACCAATATGACAACTCTTGTACCCTGACCTGCTAAGGTACATTTCACGATTTACCTCCTCCATAATGCTCTAGGGATGAGACGGTGGAGGACCCTCAAGATTGGATATTCAACCTTTAACAACTAGAATCATATTCACCTCTATATTAGGCCACCTTCTCACTAAAAATATAAGAGTTGGTTTGCAGGATTAGTGACTTTCTTTAATCAAGTTGCTATCCATATATTGCTAGCTCATTTGACAATAGTTACATTATATCGTTATGAAGAAATTGAATTGGAAGCTAGCATGTGCCTCTCTTCATTATTGTAAGATTGTCTACGTCTTTTTTCATTATTGTAAGTTCGCTATATTTCTTTTTCAATGATTTTAACAGTCAAATTTATTAAGAACTCTACAAAAAGATAAGTAAAAGATATCACGGGATTGAATTACGTTATTTTGTAAAAATTAAAATTGAACATGTCAATAGTTGAATTAATATAGCGTTGTTGTAAATATTAAAAATAATTAATTATTGTACAAAATTCAATTGTTTAAAGTGTCGAGTGTTGAAGTTGAGAACGAAGAGATCGAGTGGATATGCATCCTCGATCATCCCTTTGGTCGAGAGTGAACCGTTGTGAAGAGGGCAAAACACGACCTCGGGCTATGAGGGTTGGGGATAGAGTCCAATATGTGCCCTAAGGTGGGGACAAAACCTTACGAAAGGAGCAGGGACGGATGCACATGGGTGCATTTGGGGTTTCTTAACCCCCACAAATTTCAAGTTTCGACTCATGTCCCAATCATTCTCAACTTAAAAACACATTTTTTCAGGGTTTTTCCAATGGAACTGTCAC
Organism: Osmanthus fragrans; assembly: GCA_019395295.1. Lineage (NCBI taxonomy): Eukaryota > Viridiplantae > Streptophyta > Magnoliopsida > Lamiales > Oleaceae > Osmanthus > Osmanthus fragrans. Next base: position 12,225,932 of record CM033362.1, read on the forward strand.
ATTTGTTGGCCCCACTTACCATTACCTTTTCTTTTCATCATTTTTAAAGGGCAATTGCAATTATTTGAAGGACGATGCTTGTGGTACAGTGTAGAATCTCAACCGAATACACACAACACACGATGAGTGGCTTTTTGGTTAATTTTATATATAGGTGTCTAAGTGTCGGTAGGGGTTCTAACTTGTACACATGATTTAATCCTTATTTGAATAATAAAAAAGGATTACACAAACTTTAATAGTAAATAAATTTATATGAGAACTCATAATTTTTCTCAATTTTTCAACCACATATTATTTATAATTTTTATTTTTCACTTCAAATAACCTCAAACAGAAAACACTTATAGCCTGTTTGATAGCCCCTTTTTTCTATGAAAGTTGGAAATTGAATTTCAACTTCTACTTTTTGCATGTTTGATTGTTCAAATTTTCTTAACAATTAATTTTCCACCCAAATCTCCCACGTGACCCCTTTTCCACGTTTTTGATAATTGGTTTTCCCACCATTTTGGTGATTTTTAGTTTTCCAATTTTTTTTTTTTTTTTTTTTTTTTTTTTTTTTTACAATTAAAACAAAGTATATCCTCAATGGTAAAACAATTTACTCCTTTCATTAACAATTTTCATGAAAAATAAAGTCAAACGAATGGTATTTGATTTTCCTTTTTTTTTTTTTGTTAGTGTTTTGTTTTTGTTTTTGTGACGATTGAAACAAATTATATCCCTTTAATTGACAATTTTAATTAAAAACAAAGACAAACGTACACCAAAAGACAGAATTTTTTAACATTTTCAGTTGAAAAATTATACCAATTAAATACAATTAATTGACAATTTTCAGTAAAACAAGTTATAGGTATTCAATTCCCTACAATTCGTTTTCTTTCCATCCAAATTTCACATTTGCAATCAAACGGACCCTTAGTCTCTGTTTGAGCCCCTATTCTTTATAGAATAATACTATATAGCATCACTGATGGTACAACATTAGTTTGTGTGACACTAAGTAATAGGCTTAATGAAAAATATAATCAAGTAATTCATTTAATTTTACATCCCATCTTACCCTTGTTTAGACTCCATTAAAAATAAATTTTGGGAAAAATAAATTTTGTAATAGTGTTTGTTTGAATATTGTGTTGTTAAAAAAGGGGAAAAATAGATTTAAATATAATATTATTTTATTGAAATGTGTTGTTGAAAAGAATGAAGAGAAAAATATATTTTACATTTTAAATAAAATGGAGCTTAAACAGGGTCTTGTCACAACAATATCACTTAAACTTGTGTGTTTTATGTAACATCATGGTGCTAAATAACATTAAGACCTCTATTTGTCATCACTCGTGTAAAAAAATATGTTTAAAAAATGGGTCAAATGAAGGCGTATAGCTGCCCCCACATTGCGCACTAGTGACATGTTTAATTACAAGTTCTTCCGATTGAAAATCAAATGATGGGTTCACATGAACTAAAATCAATAATTTTAAGACATTGATTTTAATTCAATTTTGTGGTTGGATGAATTTTCTTTTCGACTCCCTAATTTGAGAATTCCGAGTTAGCCACGCAGGCCAGGTTTATAAGATGGAAAAGGAGTAAAGGAATGGAAGAAAAAGTCAATTTAAATTTTAAATATTGGAAGATTGCTGATACTTTTCTTGGGTAGCCGCGTGAAGTAGGTGTTGATTTTATCCTACTGTTTTAGTCAATCTTGATATTTCTTCAAACAGGTCTGCCCCCACAGCATTGTCGACTCATTAGCCGGCCAATGACCAACCTTTTAAATTAGGACTATAATTTCCCAAACATCAATCAATTATTGAAAAAGACATGCAACTGCTATTGCCACAGGTCCACAATTAAGCTTTGTTTGATACCATTATTTTCAAAGGATTATTCTTCATGTACAACAGATCTACATTTTGATGTACATAAATCATTGATTAATGAAAAAGGTTATTTTCTTCTTTCGTCGATGGTGAAATGCCACATGACCATTATGTAAACTATGATGTAAATCCTGATGTACTTGTAGTATAATTCATTTTCAAAAAATATTTTTCTCTCTACTTTTTTTAACCACATATTCTTTAATAAAATAATATTACATGCTAATTTAAAAAAATTTCTTTGTTTTTTAATTACACATTCTATATCAATATACTATTTTAAAATATATTATTAAAAAAAAATGGGGCTCGAACAGGCATTAAGATTTGAGACCAATTTATAGGTTGGTCTATTGGATCCATCAACCTTGCCTTTGTCAGAAATTAAAATCCTAATTTTAATTTAAGTCAAAATCAATAAGTTATTTTAACCACACATTTTATGAGATCCACAACTTTTCAATCACATATTTCATTAATTTTCATTAAAATTTACTAAAAATTTGATTTTAATCTCTACTAAATAAGTGTTTTTTTTCTTCTATTGTAATTAGAGTTTCATACAATTAAATTTGGAGTCTAATTTTAACAACACTCATAGAGAATTGAGATTTCTCGCGAGGGTTAATTGTATATTTAGTTGATATGAGAATTTGTTCGTACTTTTCCATAAGCATAGGCTCGATAAAGATAAAACCTCTTCAAAACAACAATTAAAAAATCTAAACCTTTTATTAACCCCAGCTTGGGAAGAATTTACAACGATTTAATTTATAAATGGATAAAAATAAATTGTGGATAAGTATATAATATTTATGAGTTCATTGGAATGTGTGATTAAAATTGATATTGATCATTATTATTTTCAGTTCATTGCTAGATGAATTGTTTTTGGTTCACTCCTCCATTATTTTGACATATTCTACCAAGACCGTGCAAGAGTCTATATAAGTCTTAGCAACATATGTTCCTACCACTTAGGGAGATTTGGACATGAGCCAACCAAGATCGTGCCAAGAATGTAAAATTTTGCACATTTATTTATGGATCTTTGCCAATTATTTATCATTCGAATTTTCCTGTTTATAGGGTCGGTTTAATTTTATTTTTCTTTTAGTCTGACCAGGAGAATTTATTTCGGCTGAATTTTGACGTTATGTGTTGAATTCAATTTTGACATGAGAAAAATTGAAACCATATCCATTCGAGGCATTAGAAATAATGGATTATGCTTTCTATATTTTAGCTTCTATTTGATGAGGATTAAAATTAAATTTTGATAGAAATTCTTGAAATGTTGTGGACTCATGAAAAATGTGATTAATATTGATTGTTTGACTTTAACTTAAATAAAAAATTGATTTAAATCAATACCTTGTTTGTCTACCAGTATTCAATCAAAATGAATTTTAGAATAGGGAATTTTTATATAATGTGTGGTGTTGACCACCGAAGTTCGAAGTCAAAAATTATGTAGTTAGAATTAATCTCTTCCAACCGGCGGTTCGATTATCAACCCCCAGCTCGGTTAACAGTTGCCGTCCTGTCAAAATACCATCGTAATTTCAGGGAACATGACTGCATGTCTTTGATAACCTGTCCAATCAAATCAGGTACATTTGGAGGGGAAGGGCGGCAGCATCGCCCTCCTCGTCCAATTAGCTACTTTCGTTGCTAACTCCCATGCAAAGGTGATGATTATCTGGCAAAACAGAATTATGTAGATTTGATGGGAACCGACCTCATTAGCCAATCAAAATAAAGGGTGGCGGCACACAACTGTGAGCTCGACATGATGTATGAAGTGATTGATTTGACGTCTTCCTTACTATTTTTATCTAAATTCACCTATAAAAGGATGAATCCTTTTTGTTTGAAAGGGACATGAGCTCAACGCCAAAAACATTACTCTACTCCAAAACTTGTATTCTTCAACTCATACAAAATTAGTGTAAGATCTTTACCATTTTTCTTAAAGTTGTCTCAAATCAAATATTTACATTTTTTGACGTCAATATGTGGTTAAAAAGTAGGATTTTTTTTGGATTTACGTACAAAATATTTTATTGTAAGAACGTGTGATTGAAAATGAATTTGAGAAAAAAAATAATTTTGAAATAATTGTAGACAAACATGGACTTATTAGTGTCAAAATATTCAAGGGCTTTTCCCCCCTTATGAATTGCACAAAAAAAGTTGAATTTGTGAAGGCGATTTTAATGAAGAAAATAATTTTGAATGCCATTCATGATTTGACGGGTAAATGTTTTGAGTTTGACTCATTTGAAAAATTTCACGTTCAAAGTTGTCATCATAGATTCATAGGTCCTGTTTGATACATAATTTTTTTTTTTTTTTTTTAACTATAATCGTCGTTCCCTTAATTTATCTTTAATAATCTTACCTCCTCCTGGTGGTGTACCTTTTTTCTTTCATATTTTATCCTCTTTTGAATTTGTCTTGGGATCTACTTTTTCCATTACAACGATTTTCACAAATCACAATATATCTTAAAGAGGAGTTTTTTAAAGTCATTTTGCTCTCTACATATGTTATAGGAAGTAATAAAATATTTATAATTAAATAAAAATCATGTGCATGTTCAATAATTAAATTAATTTGTAATAATATATTAGCATAATTATGGGAACTCAGGTTATTAAAATGTTGGATCTACCAAAAGGTTGATACGGATATTCCCTTGCTAATTATTTTACCATTCCTACTGGCACATATGAGTTTTTATACACTATATTGGAACGTGGGGCAGCAATTACATGAGTTGTGATTTATATTTTTCTTTTGGCGGTAATAAACAAACATTAATATTTATGATCCAAAATGAATACTATTAGATCGGAAATATTTTATAGTTTGGTACTCGAATTGGATATAACTAGATAAAATAATTGAAATTTCATTATATTATTGACCTTAAATCCCAATGAAGCGACCTGTTAGCAAATTAATTATTTGCAACCTCTACGTTCATCTATATTTTATGGACCATGCTCCTTTTACATAAAAAATTCATACAGACACTTTACAGAACAGACAAAATAGCATGGGACCCACAAGGGGGTGGGTATTTTTTGTATTATTTTATTCACATGGAACCCATCTCCATGTGAGTTATTTGTAATTTGTCTGTAAAAAAAATCTGTACAAATGGTTTTATCCATATTTTATATGCATATGATGACACCAGTAGAATTTGAGGTCTTCGTTCCAATCAAAGGTCCAATATTATTTGCACTTCAATGATCAAGTAAGTTGTCGAAAAATATATAATAAGTGTGCGAGAAATAAATGGACATAGTTTTTACTATGGTTTGAATATTGCATACATATTCTTTCAACACGTGTGGAATATTTATAGGATAAACAAAGTGAAGGGTCTTTCAAACATTTTTCACCTTTTTGAAAGTTGTCAACCATTTATTGGCTCTATTATTATCACCAATTTTGTTTAGTTTGATTTATTTTTCCTTTTTAACGGCAGTTGTACACGAGGTAGTGGTTCTACCTGCCACGTGGTACCGAGAATATTCAAATATCTCTTGATTTTTTTAGGTAATCAAGTTAGCCATCCACCTCACCACTTGGGGGTATTCAGGGGTTTGGGCTCATCTTCTCTAGTCTAACTTGGAGTGCCGAATCACCTCGATGAGTCCTTTTCCATAGTGGTACAATTTAGACTCTTGACATTTAGCAAAGTGGTTTTTGAGAAAGAGGCATTAGCATGTCAAATTAACTCTGACAAAGTACGGTGATTCATGTGAAGCGATGATGTGGGCTATCGTAACATGGCAGGCGTGTCCTACCTGCAAATACCACGTATCCCTGTAACATGGAATAAAGAAAATGGAATGAATTGGATACAATTTATATGAGACCTTTTTTGCATGCACTTGTTGTGTAGTCGCATCTGGTTAACTCTACTTGTTGTATGGTCACATCAAGGAAACTGAGAGCAACTTTGACATTGGAGAGGTTAGTGGGACTAACTTGCATGTGGAGCTTGAGCCTACTCTTGAACCAGCTCATCAGATCCAGGTGGAGGATGGATTTGGGGACGAACCTGACCACCAACTACCTCCAAAAACTCCAGATTTTCACAACCAACATCAGCACCACTTTACCACCAACACCTAAAACAACCTACAACAGATCGGAGGAAAGAAACACCAAGTCACCGTGGCTACAACGACAACTGGAGCACAGAGTTGTCCCAGACATATCGGAGGGAAGAAACACCACATCCACGTCGTTGTGGTCTCCAAATCACACCCACCTTGCCATCGTTATAATCGCTATTGCAGCGCATGATAACTGGAGTGAGGAGTCGCTCGTAGGATCGCTATAATGATCTTAATTATGTACATTACATAGTGTATGTACTAATACGAAGTAACCATGCATCTCCCTTCTCATTTATTTACATTAATTATTAATTATAAAAATAGCCATCTATCAATCCCTTCCACATACTCTCAATTGACTGGAAATTAAAAAACATAGCCTCATAAAGTTATCTTCATCTTCCTTCATCCTACGTTCTATCTGTATTTTGAAAATTTTAATTTGTTAATATTTTGTTAGGGTGGTCTAGAATTTCAACACATATTGTAATGTTATAATATTTAGTTTCATATAGTGATAAGAATATAGCAAAAAATAATTGAAGACTTAAGAATGAAAATGAGCAAAGATTATAAATGCTTATTGTATCTATAATATCGTGTTCCATTCTTATCTAAATTTAGGTATCAAGAGGATTCATATGTAACTATCAATGAAAGCAACTTATAAAATAGTGATAAATATAACATGAAATGAAATTTTATCAAATTATATAGTAACATTCTGTATGTTTAATTCTATTACATTAAATATATTATTTAGTTGTTAAAATATATGTGAAACAACCAAATAAAACAACCACTTAAATAAGGGAATATGAATGTTATTTTTTTTAAACTGACTAATTCAATCGAGGGAAGAAATTGAAGTTATAGTTGATAACAAAAGCTATTTATAAAATTAATATAATATTAAAAATATTAATTTAGGTAATCATTGACGAATGAAAAAGAAAAGATTTTTTTTTTTTTTAATTTCACGTTGAATAAATTGAGTTATTAACCAAACTAAATTAAATAAGGATATATTGAGCATATAACTAAATATGTAAGGAATTAATGTTATTATTTAATTATTAGCAAAACTAAAATTAAATAAGGGTATATTAGGTATATAGCTAAATACGTAAGAGCATATTAAGTATTCAAAAGTTTCTATTCAATCTTCCCTTTTAATATATTGTAACATTATTCTACCTAGCCTGATCAATGGCCCATGTTGCCAATTTTTCAGCCTGATCAATCGATTCGGGCCGGATTTTATAACTATACATAAATTGCCAGTTAAAAAAAATGGTAAATAAGACAAGGGATCAACTTGGCAAGAATCGAATTTGAAAAACCAAAAAATGTGAGCGATCCTACACAGTGTGAATCTATAGCCCCACAGATGAATGGAAGTACTACGACCATTTGAAAAAAAAAAATAGTGACAGTAGTTGCAATTGGATTTTTGACAGTGGATAGGCAGATATTGTTAAGGGATTTGTTGGCCATTAACATTTATTAAATGTTAAGAGGGTGTTTGATGAGGATTAATATCAGATTTTTAGTAGATTGTGATAGAAGTTTTTGAAATGTATGGTTAAAAAGTTGTGGGACCCAAGAAATATGTGGTTGATATTGATTATTTGACTTTGATTTAGATTAAAATCAAATTTTAATCCGAAACAAACAAGTCCAAATGGAAGTCCACACGAGCTGTAGGTCTAGATGTGCATGGCTTAACATAGTCCATGAGTTTTATTGGGCTAGCCCATTGCATGGTTGGAGCCATGACAGGCCAGACGCTGTCAAGCTCAGCCCACTCTGTACTTACAGCAAGCATGGCCCGTATAAGCCCAAGTTTAACGTTGCGTCAGTGTTAATGTGGGACGTGACCCTTCAGGGTGTTTGTTTCATTAAATTGCTTCGCAAGTAATAATTACACCCACACCTACACCCACTTTTTAACTTATCATTTCTAAAATAAGGTGCAAGTTTTTCTTTCAAAAATTAGGTGTATCTCATCCCTGCCCATCCATTCACCAATCAACCACAAACCATAATTTATTCTTTTATTCATTTCCCCAAGTCACAATCACACTCACACCATCACAATTTTCGCCCGCCAACATCGTTCGTTGTCTCCATCACACCTCCAATGACATAAGGATTAGGAGCAGGGGCCTCTAGTATAATTTGTGAAATTGCAGGCCCCAGTTTACAATTTTAGATTGTCGTCAGTTTGCAAATGGTAATTGTTGTTGGTGGCGGTGACGATAATTGTAAAATGAGATGAAGAGTTTTTGTGAGAAATAAATAATGTGACATAAAATAAATTTGTTTGTGACTAAATTTATAATTGTGACTCATAATTTATGTCTTTGTGATTGTGACCTTATGCGTTACCATAATTTTGTGTTATTGTAAGGTCTATGTCATCTCATAAAAGAAAGTGTAATAAAAAGTCAATACTAAATGATTCATCCACAATTAAGTCATTTCCCCATTCTTCAAAGAGAGTCTTTTGAAAGTCTGGTCTCGAAGTTGTAATGTGAAGGTCATTTCAGAATGAGGTTTCGCGACAGGAGTTCACCTTCTATCTTGCTTCCCGACTGGTCTATCTTTTCTTTCTTTTTGACATCCTTGACTTGTGATTGTGATATTGATCTATTATCAGGTGTCACAAATGATTTTTGAAACTTTTTCATAAGTTTCTTATTTTTTAAATTGTAACTTGAAACCTTCTTAATTATTTATTTCTCCCTAAATACAAGGCAATGATCTCAATCGGAGCTGTGAATGCAAAAGATTATGTTACGGGTCAAAAAGGACCCGACACGTGTCAAGCAGAAGAAGCCCCACACATAGGCGAACTGGTTGGGTGTGGGGGACCGAACTGAAGTGTCTCGACAGTCAGAACTAAACTCATCCGCACCTCTTAACGGATACAAACGCCCGTACTCCGCAAACGACGCCTCGCCGAACTGCCCCACCTCCTTCTAGTCGAAGTCCTTTTATGCAAGTCTCCAACATTAAATATTTGATTGACTGATGGGACGTGTGGCAGGGTTCAAACGGTCAAATCAGCCGCAAGCCGCCTAAATCAGAGTAGTAAAGATCCGCCAACCTATTGATGGACAGATTGACGTCTAGAATGGAACAGGGTGAAGGGATCCGAGGCCACGTGTCCTCTCATCCAACGGCTCTTCTCCTCCCACCCTCAGTATAAATACAACTTCCTTGTCCCAGAAGGGGGGGGATTTTTTTTGGCCTTTTTACCAACCTAAATAGCATAAGTTATTCTCTCTTTTCATACACACCTATCTTATTTCATAGTCTATACACGTCTCCGGTGACCACATACCCACCGGCGACCTAAAACATTTATACTGAAAACTGACTTGACCGTCGGAGTGCTCGCGGCCGCCACCACCCTCCTCGGGAAAAAGGGCCACGAGTGACTAACGGCTTGCTATTGAACGCAGGAAGGAGTGACTTGAAAACTTATCTGTTAACGGCTCAGAGGTCCATTTTTCAAGGTTAACAGATTGGCGCCGTCTGTGGGAAACTTGCTTAAACCACGAGTTTTCCACCAAAAAGCTTGCTTGAATACCCGGTTGATTCACCCTTGAAAAAGGAACTAAGCTCTTGAAAAAGAGCTAAAAGTCGTGCATCATCCCCATCAACTCGAACCATGAGCTCCGGAGACGATGTGGATGTCACCAGGGCTAGGAATATCTCTGAAGAAGAGGTTATTCGAGCCAATGTCACGCATCAGAGACCCCATCATCGACATCGCAGAGGTGCGAGAACCGCTGCAATGCTAACTGCCGAAGTGGCCCGCATGGCCGCAGACATGAGGAACATAGCGGCTCAAAACGCCGCCATGCAAGAACTCCTCATGCAGGTGCACAGCCAAGGTGGTTTCCAACAAAACCAGCAGCAAACTTACGGGCGAACCGAAGCAGAATTGGGAAGGAGGACCCATTTAAGCCCTCAAGAGGCCCCTCTCGAAAGAGAAGTGGAAATGGAGGCCTCCAGCTATACAGTCGCTCCGGCTAACGATGGAGCCGCTGAAGAGAATAATTTCTCCCCGGAATACGAGGCACAACCCCAAAGGTCCGCAAGTGTTTTCGACCGAATTGGGCGAACCACCAGAAACAGGGATCAGTCCCCCCGCCAAACAGTTCGTCCACAACAGCAGCAGAATCAAAGGGAACCAGCCCCACCACCTAGAAATAGGCGGGAGAGGCGGAACCTAGTAGATTGGGGGAGCCGGGGCGAGAATGCTCAACAAGAACCTCGTCCCGCAGTTAACATGGGAGAGATGGACGAACCGTGCCGTTCCTACGAGCTGGATGATGATGATGACAATCTCCCCTTCTCCAAAGAGCTCCGCTGTTTTCCCATGCCCCAAAATTTCGTCCCACCAAAAATCCCAAAGTATGAAGGGAAAGGAGACCCGGAGAAGCACCTCAACAAATACAAGACGCAGATGAGCCTCAGAGGCGCCTCTCCTGCACTAAAATGCAGGGCATTCCACTTGACACTCAGTGGTTCAGCCGAAGTGTGGTACAACAGGTTGACGCCATCTAGCATAAGAAGCTGGCCAGACCTGAAAAGGGCTTTTCTGAACCAGTACCTTTCCAAGAGAGATGGAGAGGTGCCAATCCAGCGCTTGCAGGATATGAGACAGGCACCTGGGGAGACGTTGAAAAACTATCTTGCCCGCTTCACTGATGAAATCACCTACTGCGAACAGGTCACAGACAAAGAGGCCCTATCAGCTCTGAAGGGAGGATTGAATATGAACACTTTATTTTGGAGGGACGTCCGAAGCAAAAATCCCTCAACTTATGATGAACTGGTGGAAATGATGAAGGTTGAAATAGTGAATGAAGAGATGATTGACCACAGAAACAGGACGGCACAAGGGTTTCCTCCACCCCAGAGGCAGATTGGAAAAGGCCCAACATCACATATGGTAAATCAATGGACGCAGGCTGGGCACACCGTGGCCCCCACATCAGGGCAGGCGCTTGCCTCTGCCACATTGAATGTCGTGCCAACCCTGGCCTATGAGAATGTTGAACCCAACACCAACAACCCAGTTAGGAACACTGGAAGACCCTCAACCTCTAGAAATAGGGGAAGAGGCGGTGGGCCTAGGAATAGGCCCCAAGAGGAAGGAGCGCCTTATTGCACTTTCCACCGCTTTTATGGCCATGACACAAGAGATTGCAGGGATGCCAACAGGCCAAGAAGCAACCCCAAAAATGCAAGGGAGAACCGTCGTCATGATGACGAGCCAAGGCAAAGGTCCCCCAGAAGAAGAGAAGAAAGGCCACCATCGCCTCGGAATGCAAGGAACAATCAAAGGGAAAGGCCTAGGAATGGGCAGCACCCCAGAGGAGGCCCTGCCGCCGCGAAGGAACATCCAATCCGCGAAATTGATACCATCATCGGAGGACCTCACCTGGGAGGTGAGACGAGGAATGCCCAAAGAAATTACTCCAGGGAGGCGAAGGATCCACCAATGGCCAGTTATGTGGTAAGCCAATCCCAAGGGGGGAGAGCTGCAGAACCAATATCATTCACCCCGGAGGACGCAATTGGCGTGCATTAGCCCCACTGTGATGCCCTAGTGGTAAGGGCAGTAGTGGCACGAAACGGACTGAAGCGAATGCTGGTGGATAACGGGAGCTCTGTAAACATATTGTTCGGGTCAACATTTGAAAAAATGAAAGTGGATCACGAGCTGACCCCCATGACTTCTCCATTGTATGGATTCACGGGAGATAGCATTATTCCAAGGGGCAAAATCACACTGGCAGTAGAAATGGGAACAGCCCCACAAGTGGCACATCACTTCATGGAATTCTTGGTCGTGGACCGCCGATCTGCTTACCACTGGGTACTTGGACGACCCGCATTGAAAGAACTGTTTGTCGTCACCTCGATCCATCATCTTTGCATGAAATTCCCCACTGAACGGGGAATTGCCACAGTCAGAGGTGACCAAAGGGGCTCCAGAGAATGTTACCTCAGTTCCCTAAGGAAGGCCGAATCGAGGGTCAACATGCTCCATTGCGACGCTGAAATGGCAGAGGCCCATGCAGAAGGGCTGCCCCACATTGAAGACGTCGAAATGGCAGAGGCCGGACCTGAAACGTCTTTGGAGGAGCTGGATCCAAAGATTAGTGAATCAGAATCACTCAATGCTCCAATGGAAGAACTGGAGTGTTTTCCCGTAGATCCCCAGGATGCCACGAAGGTACTTCAGGTCGGAAAGGACCTGGAAAACGAAATGAAGGAATAACTGAAAAACTTCCTACGGAGAAATGTGGATGTTTTCGCCTGGAAACACGAAGACATGGTTGGGATAGACCCAAATGTCAGTTGCCACCATCTGCAGATCGACCCAAACTGCACCCCTTACAGGCAAAAGAGGAGGTCGTTGAGCAATGAAAGATATGAAGCCCTCAAGGAAGAAGTGGAGAGGCTGGTAAACAATGGTTTCATCAGAGAGTCCGTATATCCGAAGTGGATTTCCAATCCCGTGCTTGTCAAGAAACACAACGGCAAATAGAGGGTCTTGATTTACTTCTCCAATCTTAATCAGGCCTGCCCAAAAGACAGTTTCCCTCTCCCACGAATAGACCAATTGGTGGATGCAACTGCAGGCCACGAGCTGTTGAGCTTCATGGACGCCTACTCAGGCTACAATCAAATCCCCATGCACCCCGGTGACGAAGAGCACACATCTTTCATCACTGACCGGGGGTTATATTGCTACAAGGTAATGCCCTTTGGACTGAAGAATGCAAGGGCGACTTATCAGAGGCTAGTCAACAAGATGTTCGCCAATCAGCTTGGCAACACCATGAAAGTTTATGTCGATGACATGCTCGCAAAAAGCCTCAGGGTAGGAGATCATATCAGACATTTGGACGAAGCGTTCCAGATACTCAAGAGGTTCCAAATGAAGTTGAACCCCCTGAAGTGTGCTTTCGGAGTGGCCTCCGGGAAATTTCTGGGTTACATTGTAAATCAATGAGGGATAGAGGCCAACCCCGAGAAAATCCGAGCCTTGATAGAAATGAGATCACCACAGAAGCCCAAGGAAGTGCAACGGCTAACTGGCAGAGTTGCCGCACTCAATCGCTTCATTTCAAGGGCCACTGAAAAGTGTCTACCCTTTTTCAAGGTCCTCAAGGGTGGAAAGAAGTTCCAGTGGACACCGGAGTGTGAAGAGGCTTTCCAAGAGTTGAAAAACTACTTGGGACGAACTCCCCTCCTCAGCAAACCCAAAGAGGGAGAACCCCTGTTGCTATACCTGGCAGTGGCTGAAGAGTCAATCAGCTCGGTGTTGGTCAGAGAGGAAGAAGCACACCAGTTGCCCATTTACTATGTGAGCAAATCACTGCTCCCCGCCGAAACCCGATATCCGGATATGGAGAAGCTGGCCCTGGCCTTAATCACTGCTTCCAGAAAGCTGAGGCCATACTTTCAGGCCCACAACATTCGTGTTTTGACAAATTTTCCGTTAAGGCAAGTTCTCCAGAAGCCAGACGCTTCGGGAAGGTTATTGAAGTGGGCAGTAGCGCTCACTGAGTTCGATTTGACGTATATGCCCAGGACGGCAATAAAGGGTTAGGCCCTAGCTGATTTTGTTGCAGAATTCGCTAAGGCACCAGAGGTAGAATTGAATATGGAGCCAGCAGAGGCACCCACCTGGAGCCTTTTCGTGGACGGTTCTTCAGGGGAAAGTGGCTCCGGAGCTGGAGTGATTTTGGTGAGCCCAGAGGGGCACAAGATGAACTATGCATTGAGACTTGGCTTCAAAGCCACCAACAATGTGGCTGAGTATGAGGCCCTCCTAGCCGGGCTGAGATTGGCAAAGGAACTGCAGGTCAGAAGGCTAATTATCAACAGCGATTCACAGCTTGTGGTGAATCAAGTGAATGGAATTTTCGTGGCCAGAGACAAGAACATGGCAGAGTATTTAAAATTGGTCATGGACCTCCTCCCCACTTTTGAAAGGTTCGAACTGATACAAGTGCCACGGCAGGAGAACTCCCAGGCAGATGCCCTATCCAAGCTTGCAAGCAGCAAAAATTCAGAGCTCCTCAAAATAGTGCCAGTTGAACACTTGGCCGAACCCTCTACAAAGAAAGGTGAAGAGCTGATGTGGATTGAGGGAACTCCACCTTGGATGCAACCAATTCTGGCTTACTTGAAGGAACAGATCCTCCCAGAAAATGAGGCAGAGGCACGCCGACTCAGAAAGAGAGTCGTTCGCTTCGTCTTACAAGATGATGTTTTGTATAGGCGAGGATTCTCATCCCCCCTCCTCAGGTGCACTGGAGGGGAAGAAGCGAACTACATTTTGAGAGAGGTCCACGAAGGTGTTTGTGGAAATCACTCCGGAGGTCCAGCTCTGGCTCACAAAATACTTAGGCAGAGTTATTACTGGCCTACCCTGAAAAGGGATGCAATTGAGTTTGTGCGCAGATGCGAGAAATGCCAACGGTTTTCCAACGTGCAGAGGCAACCCTCTCAGGAACTAACTGTTGTATCAAGCCCCTGGCCGTTCGCCAAATGGGGAGTGGATTTTATTGGCCCCTTGCCTAAGGGAAGAGGGATCGCCCGCTTCGCCATAGTTGCAATTGACTACTTTACTAAGTGGGTTGAAGCTGAGCCACTGTCCAAGATTACCGAAGCGAATACGTCTAAATTCTTATGGAAGAACATCATTTGTCGCTTCGGAATACCGCATTCTCTGGTTTCAGACAACGGAAAACAGTTCGACAACAAGAAGATCAGGGACTTGTGTGATGAGCTCGGGATCAGGAAACACTTCTCCTCACCCCATCATCCACAAGCGAACGGCCAGGTCGAAGCTGTCAATAAAACCATTAAGCTCACATTGAAAAGAAAGCTGGAAACTTCCAAAGGGGTCTGGGTGGACGAACTCCCACAAGTGCTCTGGGCTATAAGGACCACTTGCAAAACAGCAACCGGAGAAACCCCATTCTCCATGGCATACGGAGCTGAGGCTATGAGCCCAGTAGAGGTTGGTGTCCCCTCTCCTCGTCGCATTCACTTCAACGAGATAACCAACGATGATCTGAGGAATTTCGATCTGGACCTCCTTGAAGAAAGGAGAGATGACTCCCAAATCAAGCTCGCCTCTTACCAGCAAAAAATGATGCGATATTACAATGCCAAAGTAAAGAAGAGAGTCCTACGCATCGATAATCTGGTACTTCGCAAGGTTTTCCCTTCATCCCAAGACCCAGGAACTGGCACTCTTGGCCCTACCTGGGAGGGTCCATACCGAATTTATGAAGAAGTGCGACCTGGCACCTACAGAATCGAAGATCTTGAGGGAAAATCATGCCCCACCCCTGGAACATTGAACACTTGAGAAAGTACTTCCAGTGAAATCCTTGTAACCTCTATCAATAAAGAGCTGTTTTCAATTACTTCTCCTAATGTCATCTCACAAGCGTTTTCACGCATCAGACGTCCTAGCTGAGGTGCAAATCCACCAGGGATCACCTCCAAGGATAAAGCTTAATCAGAGGTGGTGCGGGTGCCATCTTTGATGAAGCCCCAAGCGTTCTCACGCATCAGACGTCCTAGCTGAGGTGCAAATCCACCAAGGATCACCTCCAAGGATAAGGCTTAATCAGAGGTGGTGCGGGTGCCATCTTTGATGAAGCCCCAAGCGTTCTCACGCATCAGACGTCCTAGCTGAGGTGCAAATCCATCAGGGATCACCTCCAAGGATAAAGCTTAATCAGAGGTGGTGCGGGTGCCATCTTTGATGAAGCCCCAAGCGTTCTCACGCATCAGACGTCCTAGCTGAGGTGCAAATCCACCAAGGATCACCTCCAAGGGTAAAGCTTAATCAGAGGTGGTGCGGGTGCCATCTTTGATGAAGCCCCAAGCGTTCTCACGCATCAGACACCCTAGCTGAGGTGAAAATCCACCAGGGATAACCTCCAAGTATAAAGCCTAGTCAGAGGTGGTGCAGGTGCCGTCTTTGATGAAGCCATAACTGATCACGTATGCAATTAACTTGTCATTTTCTTAAATGATTTAAGTCCTCTCCGAACTGATCACGTATGCAATTAACTTGTCATTTTCTTAAATGATTTAAGTCCTCGCCGAACTGATCGCACGGAAGTCAACTTGTTTCTTAAAAGATTAAGACTAATGAGCAGAAGTGGATTAACACAAACAAATGAAAGCGACAAGTTCAAGAGCTAACATGGAAGAATAAAAAATTTTCATTAAGTACAAATTTGGCCGAAGTCATTCACAAGATGGGCCGAAGCCGTTACAAAATCAGATCAGCCCCTACTCCTTGGGCACTTCTACCTCCTCTTCCAAGTCAGGTCGTCCGCCAGTTGGCCCACCAAACTCTTCCTCAAGGAACCCAATATCCATCTCTGGGCACTTCTCCCGTAGGCGGGACATCATCTCTCTGGCACTCCACGAAGCCCAGTAGTTGGCGAAGTCATCATACTCGGATGTCTCAGTAAAATTATCCTTGTATTTCTGAACAGCCGCCTCCTCTGCTAGCTTCGCTTCGGCCTTCAACGATGCTATCTCTTCAGCCTGGGCCTCTGATAGCATTTTCAGTTCAGCCCTCTCTTTGTTAGCCACCTCCAAGGCTTCAGTGGCGAGGCGTTGGTGCTCATTGGACTGATCAATCCTCTTAGTGAGCGCAGCCACTTGGGAAACAGACTCGTGCAGTTCGTTCCTGAAGTGGTTCACTTGTATTTCTGAGGAGTCCAACTTGATCAAGGCCTCAGTCCATTTCGTCTCGAAGTCCTCAGCATTTTTTCTCGCCTTATCCACCTCAGCCTCCAAAGTAGCAGAGGCCTCCAACCTCTCCTCCAAGCCCTCAACCTTCTTCCGGTGGCCCCGGACCAAATCATCTGCCGCCGAGCTGAGGGTCAAAGCTCTGGCCACGCATGCACTGTTGGCAGCCAGGAGGTCCTCCACCTCGCAGGAAGCAGTATGGTCCTGCCACGCCTCAGTCCAGTACTTGTTGTGGACCCTCGCAGCAGAGGCGGTCTCAGGGGGGAGCATCTCCAGCACAGCCTCCGACAATTCCTCATCTTTACTCCCAATGAAGTCAGGAGCTTTTCGCTGGGCTGCAGGGGTGGCTGACTTCTTCAGCCTCTTCCTTGAAAGACCCCCAGCTGGGATGGAGGAGATGGGCACGGCCGCTTGGGCTTCACCCGGGATAGCAAGGGTCACCTCGGCAGAAACGGTGGGAGAGATTACAGGGGGGCTCGCAGATGTGGCAGGAGCAGAAGTGGAAGTGGCTGCCAGACCCTTCCTCTTAGTCCGTATTAAAGGAGCAGCCTCCTCAGCGGTCTCCTCCTCGGCAACCCTCTTGGTTTTGCTCAAGGAGTGCAACCTCTCCGACTGCTTATTGTAATCCGTAGTGCCGGTGCGGAGAGCCCTTGCCTCAGTAAGGCTGCGCCTTATGGTGGAGAAATCAGGCCTGAGGGGTTTCTTCTTCACGAAATCCTCTGCAAAATGGAAACAGCTAAGTAAAACGGATCACACCAGAAGAGAATAAATGAAGAAGTGAAATGGAACTTACGCTGGGTAGACATTAGGCCGTGGCGGATGAGGTCGACGTTCAAGCAGATGAGCTTGTTGAAGCTCCTCTCTCGGGGGTCGAGGTGATAGATATCACTGATAATGCCCCACTCCTCCTCGGAAATCTCGCACTTCGGCTTGGAACCTACAAACAACAAAAATATTAAACACATGAGGAAGTAGATCCAAGTTAAATCACTTCGGAAGCGAAACTTACTGGGAGTGGAGTAAGTGGTGGGAACTGTCAGAGGCGCCAGGGGGTCATTCTCCATTGTGTCCCACCTCCCGGATGCCCAGAACCATGAGTCTTTCCACCCCTTTACCGAAGAGGGCAGGTCGGTCACAAAGGGGGAATGGGATCCCCAAGGAGCCAGGTAGTACCACCCCTTGTTTCCCTCCCCAGCTACGCACTTCGGCAGATAAATGGAGTGGAAAACACTGAAAGGCATGTCAACCCCAATGCTGACTTGCCTCCACAGCATCCACAACCCCACTAGTTGGGACCAAGAGTTCGGATTTAGCTGAGTCGGGGCCAACCCATACGATCGAAGGACTAACCTAAAGAAGGGGTGGAAAGGAAGCCTAAGACTAGCCCGGAATAGGCTTTCACTCACTGCCACACACCCCGGCCTCGGATAACAAGCCCTCTCGTCCGGCCTTGGTAAAAGTAATTTTACAAAATCTGGGACCCTACAAACAGTCCTACACTTCTCTATTATGGCCGGAGTGGCCTTTGAAGGGTATTTAGAAGCCCCCCACTTAACTGAAGTATCTACTGGAGAATTTGGACGTCTCCAGACGTTCTCCCCGGCCCTAATGGCCCTAATCACTTCCTCCGAACTGACTAGGATGGGCTCTATCAGCCCAGCACTCTCTTCACCTCGCCCCTCCACACTTGTAGAAATTCTAGAATCCCCCTCAGAAGCCATTTTTTCCAGAAAAGTCTCAAAATTTGAAGGAAAAAGGTGAAAAAGCAGGAAAATCGATTTACCTAAAGCTGATGAAGATTCGCTAGTCACAGGAATCACCAATGTGCTCGCCGGAGTTGCTTGTTCGCCGGAGGAGAAAATTTGACAGAGTTTGGGAGCGTTTTCAGATTTTTTCACAAAGTAAAACCTTCTAATGGCGGAGGAAGGGGTTTTTATAGAAACCCAAAGATCACCCCAGCCATTAGATCTGCCCAAAGCAAATCTTGGCCGTTCAAATCTAAAGCTGATCAACACCGTTTAAACCAAAAGGCTTTTGAATTAAGGACCCTGATGAAGCCGTGGAACTCACGCGAATGCTAAACGCGTCATCTTGAATACTGGGGAGCCGTTGCCATAATTACCTCCTAGAATAAAGGGGAAACGTGCCCTGGAAGAAAACAACGCCCCCGCTCATTATTGCCTTGAAAAAACGCGAGAAACTTGTCATACACACAATCCGAGGCAGTCAATTCAGCGCCTCCACTTCGTCCAACTCAGATTGCATAGCTGCAACAGTTCTCCTAAGAGCTGCCAACTGCAATCACTTCGTCCGTTTCAGATTGCATAGTTGCAACAGTCCTAAGAGCTGCCAACCGCAATCACTTCGTCCGTTTCAGATTGCATAGTTGCAACAGTCCTAAGAGCTGCCAACCGCAATCACTTCGTCCGTTTTAGATTGCATAGTTGCAACAGTTCTCCTAAGAGCTGCCAACCGCAATCACTTCGTCCTATTCAGATTGCATAGTTGCAACAGTTCTCCTAAGAGCTGCCAACCGCAATCACTTCGTCCTACTCAGATTGCATAGTTGCAACAGTTCTCCTAAGAGCTGCCAACTGCAATCACCTCGCCCAACTCAGATTGCAAGGCTTCAGCAGTCCTAAGAGTTCCCCCTACAATTGCTCCAGAAAGTTCATAATCGAAGTCACCAGCTCTCGAAACTCCCCACGTCATAGGCCTCTAGTTAACACACGATAAGGCTTAAGGAATTATAGTTGCGAGTGTGGACAGCCCCGCTGTTCAACGTTACGATACTCATCTCACACACGGCCAAAGAATCACACACATTCTCCAGACACCCCTGCAAGCATATCAACTCCGAAAGTCCACGCATTATATAAATAATCCATACATGGACTTGAGGGACTATTGTTACAGGTCAAAAAGGACCCGACACGTGTCAAGCAGAAGAAGCCCCACACATAGGCGAACTGGTTGGGTGTGAGGGACCGAACTGAAGTGTCTCGACAGTCAGAACTGAACTCATCCGCACCTCTTAACGGATGCAAAGGCCCGTACTCCGCAAACGACGCCTCGCCGAACTGCCCCACCTCCCTCTAGTCGAACTCCTTTTATGCAAGTCTCCAACATTAAATATTTGATTGACTGATGGGACGTGTGGCAGGGTTCAAACGGTCAAATCAGCCGCAAGTCGCCTAAATCAGAGTAGTAAAGATCCGTCAACCTATTGATGGACAGATTGACGTCTAGAATGGAACAGGGTGAAGGGATCCGAGGCCACGTGTCCTCTCATCCAACGGCTCTCCTCCTCCCACCCTCAGTATAAATACAACTTCCTTGTCCCAGAAGGGGGGGATTTTTTTTGACTTTTTTACCAACCTAAATAGCATAAGTTATTCTCTCTTTTCATACACACCTAGCTTATTTCATAGTCTATACACGTCTCCGGTGACCACATACCCACCGGCGACCTAAAACATTTATACTGAAAGCTGACTTGACCGTCGGAGTGCTCGCGGCCGCCACCACCCTCCCCGGGAAAAAGGGCCACGAGTGACTAACGGCTTGCTATTGAACGCAGGAAGGAGTGACTTGAAGACTTATCTGTTGACGGCTCGGAGGTCCATTTTTCGAGGTCAACAGATTATATCATAAAAATGATCTTAATTATTCACTAATTGGGATAACGAAATGATCTGGAGGTCAATTAATTTATTAGGAGAAGTCATGAACAAGCTCTTTAAATAAAATAGAAATTGAAAGAGCAAATATATGTCCGATAAAACATTTTTTTTTAGTTGCTAAAGGATTTAACAAAAGAAAGATTTATTAGAAAAAACTATGTTTTAGAAAAATATTATTTATTTAAATTAAATATTTTTAATCCGATAAAATCTATGGAATGGACATAATTATTACCTTCAAAGACAAATGTTTATTCCGATATTGGACATTATTGTAATCGTTATCACCATGAAAGAATCATAGGCTAGGATATTGCCAAGAATGTCACACTCAAAGAGGAGCATATATATAAGTTGATTTAGTGACTAGCGGCAATATAAATTTTCATATATTTTTCTATGTACATTTTTGTAGTTATAGATCAAGTCAAGGTAATACTTCTATCAAGAGGAAGATTGCATTGGACCTTTTCTTCCTCATTCTAGTCGAGAATTAGACAAACTAAAAGTGCAGGTATGCTGATGTAGAGCCAAATTATCGACTTTGAAACTTGAACTCATTGATCACAACTAGCGAGTTTTCTATTTTGCAAAGAGGGTTGAGCAAACAAAATAACATTAAACATGAGAGGGCCGTCACCACTAATACCTTCACTAATCGTATTGGCATTGACTCTGGTTATCTTTTGGCCGACGACCCTATATGTAACTAAAAGCATACTACTCATTCTATTTCAAACGGGTGGCAAAGAAGATGGTGGCACCACCACTTTCATAATGCTACTTATTCCTATGATAATATTATTGTTAATACATCTCCTTACAGCATTATATCCCACCCTAAATATTCCTTTTGCCGCTAAACTGCACAGCGGTGGCTCCACCTATGATGCAGCGGAAGGCTACGGGTTGGGAACAGTACTTTTAATTGTGCTCTTCTTTGTTTTGTATAGTCTTACTTGATGTATAACAAAATGTCATGTTTTTAATACAGAAATTTATGAGAAAAAATTACCTGAAATTATGTTTTTAAAGTTTTAATTTTATTGATCATGCATTAATGTTTTCTAAAAGTCAGGTAGTCACATGAATGTAAATATTTAGGTCACAATTACATAACACAACTGATGACAATTAAACAAACTCATAGGTCACATTTATATAGCATAACAAATAATAGACTCACAAATTCGTTGGTCACGTGCTGGTTTGTGATAAATTCTTCGGTCTAAAAGTTACTATAAAATAAACTAAGTCACAATCCACACAAAACAATCTAACAGGTCACATGTAGATTATGTCACAATTAGATACCATACAAAGTCACAATCACACAAATAATAAGTCAAAATAATTTATTAGAATAGATAATAATCACATACCATCTGAAGTTTGAAAGTGTTTTATAAATTTGTTAATTTTGAAATTGTATTCATAAACATTGTAGTTATGAATTTTTCCAATCTGTTTGATTCCCATTTTGGGGGAAGAATGTATTTTGAATAGTTGATTGATGGAGAATGCGTGATTGAAAATTAAGGAAAAATTTTGAGTTTACGTGTAATATTATTTTCTTATGTCAAGTTGGAACGAACTTTATGATTATTTGGACACTTTTTCAACATCTCATTGGATGATTTTGTCTGGGCTAAGCTCAAGTTCACAAGAAGGCCTATTCAAATCTAAATCGAAGATCAATTCCAGGCCCAACACCAAGCCTGGACTCAAGTTAATGCAATTACATGGCAAAGTACACAAATAAATAATGTTAATACTAGGGAAGAATTCACAAACCATGTATTAAGTATGTAGAGTTCAAAAATCAAGTTTTAAGTTTGATTAATGCAAAAATCAGGTTTTTGTCTAATTAATTAAAAATATTTATTAATTAAATAAAATAAGGTCACAATTATACAAATAATGGTCACATATACATAATTATAGGTCACAATTTAACTATTAGTCACATATTGTCAAATTAATTGATCACAAATTATTTCGAAGTCACAAATCAAAAATTTTATAGGTCACGCACGGATCATGTCTAGGTCACAAATCAAAATTTTTATAGATTACATTTTATTTATCGGTTACATTTTTCACATTTAGTGGTCACATATTATTATTTTTAGTCACGAATTAATTTTTTATTTTTCACATATTATTATTTTTAGTCACATATTATTATTTTTAATCATAGATTAATTTTTTAGTCACATATCAATTTTAGTCACAAATCATCGTCATTTATGGTCACAGTTCATTCCCGATCCCAATCCATCACCAATACTTGGTCACAAATCATCGTCCCGCAATCGCCGCCCATCCCACACCACTACAACCGCCAGCAAACATCCCTACCCCACGCCATCCCACCCACCACCACCGCCAGCAACATTACCTCAACGCCACCACACCACCACCACCACCACCACCAATAAACAGCCACCACACGACTGCTCCTACACCACAACCGTAGACCACCACCTCGCCGCCACAACCACGACCAACACCAACATCAATCCACAACTGGCACCCACACAACCACCACCACCACCACTTAGATCTCCAGCCACCAACCACCTCCAAACTCGCCACCACCTCACCACGTAGCTGCCACCAGATCCACCACCATCCCCTACGCCACCAACAACACCGGCATCACCACACCACAGCCACAGAACAACCATGAACAACCAGAACAGCCATGAACATTACATCAGCCACAGATCCACCACAACCACTGCCACAGCTTCCTCCACCGTACTACCACCACCACCACAGAACAGCCACCATCTACACCACAACCATCGACTACACCTCGCCGTCGACACCTCCACCACTCCAAAAACCAAAAAACCCCACAAAATACCTCAACATTATCGCTACACACCCTACCACACAACCCATCTCACAACATCGATTTCCAGCACCACCGTACAAATCAAAAACCACACCGCCACCGTCAGACCACCACACTGCCACAGTTCTCTTGGATTACCGGTATCGGAGGTCTTGGATGCCACCACACCGGATCGGGAAAAAGGCTGTTGGGCGTGGAGCTGGTCATCACCGCCTGCAACGGCGTCGATCGGCACAGATCTCAGAGGCAGCAACATCGCAACGGCGGTGTGAGTGCAGATCCGATAGCTCAATCACCAAACCTACCCCAAACCACCACTACCACCACCTTAAACACCACCTCCATCGTACACGCCACCGAATCGCAGCAGGGCGACGCTGCTGCGAATCGCAGCAGGGGGAGGGGGAGGGAGAGGGAAAGAGTAGGGCGGGAGCGACGGCGGTGGTGGTGGGAGGAGACGGCAGGCGGTTGTGGTGAGAAGAGAGAAATGGAGTGCGAGAGTGAGAAGAGAGGGAGATGGAGTGCGAGAGTGAGAAAATGAATTTATTAGAGTTTGTTATACCTGATTTGTGATTAATTAAACTTGATATCTCATTTTTGAAATGTGATGTTTAGATAACTGGTTTTATGTAATTTTGCCTTAATACTATATAATGAAGTTATACAATGGTTTATATATAGATAGTTGTCAAAAAAAGAGATGAATTTTTTTTTTTTTTTTTTTTTTTTAATTAGATTGAAAATGTAATTTATTATGTACATGTAGCGTAACAGTGCAAAAATTGCCTTGCGAATTGAGTTAACATTTTGGGAAAATTACATTTGGAGTCTTCAACTTATTGAAAAAGTAGGAAGTAGATCCCCAACCTATGCATTTAGTTTCAACGCAGCCCATGGCTGTTTAACGTGTCATTGATGACAAATGATGCGCTAATGGACTTCATTTGTTTATTATTTGGTGCAAAGTGCAAAGTGCAAAGTGCAAAGTGCAAGTTGAACAAATGCTAAAATTTGGAAGAAATAGACGGAAATCTAAGTTATTGTGACAGAATATCAGCACATATATCGCAACCCCGCTGATCTAAGATTTCTACATACCAATAAGCAATCTTGTAAAGAAATAATAATAATAATAATTTCTTACTATATTATCTCCACATTATTATAAATATTAAAACGATACTTCCTTTAAGAAAATAAATTCTCTCGTTTAAAACCAAAGATCCTCATTAATAAAGGAAAAGAAAACGAAGAAAAAAAGATAATCCTTTCAATTATAATTTCAAATATATTGTATGAAAATGCGAAAAATAAAAAAATATAAATTTACAGAAAAAGAAATATACTTTAAAAGAGGTGTAGGTAATTTTTTAAAACAAGAATGGTTGTCTGTATTACCATTTCTGTATATGGTAAGACAAACTTTGACCTTTCGAATGGAAAACTTTGTGCGGCCAAACTTATTTTGTTATGACCTTTGGAATTTTATCCTACGTCCGCATCTTGAAAAAATGTTTCGGTATCTTAAAGTGTCATGAAAAGAAAAGGTATTGAAATGCTCAGATCTGCATGAGAGCCATATAAGCACCACTATAGAATAACATGCCACTAAAGCTTATAATGTCTGTTATATAAATGTGTTGTTCAAATATTTTAAATGAGAACTGATGAAATATGGTTGAAAGAAAGAGAAATAATAATAAAATGGAGTCTGAAGATGGCCTATGCGGCCGCATGGGCCATTGAGGCTTGCGGCCGCATGGCACCATCAGAAACTTCTGATGGCAGCCGTGCCATAACTATGCGGGCATAGGCAAAAAATGTAGCCGTTGGACAGTTTTTCCAGAACTCATTTGATATCTTTTCAACCTCAAACTTCCATCTTTTGAGAAAAGTTGGCACCCATATGAAAGTGTATGAAGGAATTCTATAAATAGAGATAGAATTAATGGTTTAAACACATTAAAAATCTCTCTTATGTTTTGAGATCTTCATCCCCAAACTCTCTCAAAATTCACTTAAAATTATCTTATACTATCTTCTTTGTTCCTTATTTCTGGGTTTCAAAAGTACTCTTTGCAACCCAGTTTCTTGACTTGAAATTCGTTAAAGCTATTTGTGTGTTGGTCCTTTAGCATTCTCATTAGCGAGAGGACGCAAATAAAGCTTTTAGGACAACATTCTTTGCATTTCAAGTCTTCTTCATCTCCATTTTGAGGCTTTGTTATCTACTTCGACGAAGATTCTACAACAATCTAAAAGCTTTATTTGTGTAATGGCAACCGAAGAGAGATACAACCATGGCTACCATCAAACTAATGAATCAAGACTTGGTGAGGCTAGACTGATTTGATAGATCAAAATTTACAAGGTGGCAAGACAAGATTAAATTCTTGTTAACGGCGCTCAAATTTTTTTACATACTTGATCCAAAATTGGAAGATCTACCCGAACCATCCAACAAAGACAACGAACAATCAAGGGTGAATAGGAAGAAGCGTGAAGAAGATGAACTCATATGTCGTGGCCATAGTTTGAATGCATTGTCGGATCGTCTTTATGACTTATACACCAATTCAACTTCTGCAAAAGAAATTTGGAATACACTTGAGAATAAGTACAAGGTTGAAGAGGAAGGTACTAAAAAGTTCTTAATTTCTAAGTACTTTGATTTCCAATTTTTAGATAACATTTCCCTATTGTCCTAAGTACATGAATTGCAAGTCATTCTCAATAAATTGAAAGCGGTGAAGATAGAACTTCCGGAATCATTCCAAGTAGGAGCAATTATTGCCAAACTACCTTCTACTTGGAGAGGATATATGAAGAAAATTATTCATAGCTCCGAAGACTTTTCATTGGAGCAAGTTCAAAAACATCTTTGAATTGAGGAAGAGTTAAGGGTAAGAGATGAGAATGAAAATTTTCATGTTGGTACCTCTAAGGCCAACACCGTGGAGAACAACAAAGTCATCAAAGTAAAAAAAAAGAAAGTTTACCAAAGACAACAACAAAGTCAAAAAGAAGCCCAAGGGAGAATGCTTTGTATGTGAAAAAATTGGCCACTTTGCGAAAGATTACCGACATAGAAAACAAAGTAAAATTGGAGGCAAGGTGAATTCCATTGACAAAGATGAAATAGTTGCTACTATAAGCGAAGTAAACGCCGTCAAAGAAAAAAATTCCAGGATGGTGGTATGACACATGCGCTACCATTCATGTTTGCTATGACAAGTCTCTTTACAAGACATATCAAAACATTGATGATAGTCAACAGATGCAAATGGGAAATGAGCATTGCTTCAAGGTCATAGGCAAAGGGAATGTGGAATTAAAATTCACATCCGGAAAAGTTGTAACTCTTACTAATGTTTTACATGTACCGGATATGAATATGAACCTTGTAAGTGGGGATTTGTTGGAAAAATCGGGTATTAAAAGTGTTTATGAGTCGGAAAAACTTGTACTATCCCGCAATGGTTACTTTGTTGGAAAAGATTATTCTACTGATGGAATGGTCAAGTTATGTACTATTGACAAGATTAATACAATGAATTCTTCTTACTTTGTTTGTACTTTAAATCTATGACATGGTAGATTAGGGCATATAGGATATTCTATTTTACGTAGAATCGTTAAATTTGGAATGATATCATGTGAATTAACTAAAAATGATAAATGTGAAATTTGTACTAAATCAAAAATGATTAAAAAACCTTTTCAAAGTGTAGAGAGATCATCTAAGTTATTTGATTTAGTTCATACCGATATATGTGAATTTAATGACATGTTAACAAGAGGAGGTAATAAATACTTTATAACTTTCATTGATGATTATTCTAGACTTTGTTATGTTTATTTAATGAAACATAAAGATGAGGCCTTTCATATGTTTAAAGCATATAAAAGTGAAGTAGAAAATCAAAGGAATAAAATGATTAAAATTATTAGAAGTGATAGAGGTAGTGAGTACTTTTCTAAAGAATTTGACATCTTTTGTGAAGAACATGTCATAACACATCAATGTAGTGCACCTAGCATATGAAGAAGTCAATCCCAATCCAGTACAACAAGAGAAACTTCCCCTATCGCCAACACACTGGTCAAGAGGTAGAGGAAGAAATGTCGGACCTAGAAATAGGAATGACACTCCCTATTGCTCTCATCACCGTACCTCCATAGCACCGCCGAATGTTGGGAATTGGCAAGGCAAGAGGTAACCAACACCAGAATGCATCACCTCAACGAGGTCGGCAGCAAAACCGCAACAATCAAAGGAGGAACGAAGGCGATCAAAGACGACCTGAGGAAGGTCAACGGCCTGAAGATGGTCGAAGGCGCCGAAGGAGTCCTCATGCAAACGATGGGGGTGAACCCATCAAAGAAATTGACACTATATTCGGAGGTCCCTATGTTGGTGGCGAATCTAGAAATGCCCAAAGGAACTATGCCAGGGAAGCTAATGATCCCCCGATGTCAAGTTTGATTGTAAGTAGTGGCCAACCCTCCAAGGGAGGAGCACAACCCATCACGTTTAGACATGACGATGTTGTGGGAATACATTACCTCCACTACAATACACTGGTGGTAAGGGTTGTAGTGGCCAAGAACGGTCTCAAAAGGATGCTTGTGGATAATGGGAGTTCGATCAACATCATATTTGGAACTACCTTTAACAAAATGGAAATCAAAGACGGACTGGTCCCAGTGACATCCCCAATATACGGGTTCACTAGAGATAGCCTCATCCCACGAGGTAGGATTACATTGGCAATAGAAATGGGAGTGGCTCCCCTTATGGCACATAACTTCATGAAATTCCTAATTTTGGATCATCGTTACACTTATCACGGAGTGCTAGGACGACCTGCCCTGAAAGAACTATGGGCGGTCATCTCCATCCACCATCTGTGTATGATGTTCCCCACGGAGCATGGCATCGCCACTGTCTGGGGAGACCAGAAAGGATCAAGGGAATGCTACACTAGCTCCATTCGGAAAGCTGAGCCGAGGAGCGTGAATGTCATCTTAATGGAAATTGAATACCTTGCACAAGGACAGTACTTTACACAAAGGGAAGACGTCTTGATGATTGCAACCTCGGTAGAAGAGGCAGCTTCTGAAGAAGAGGTAATCATGGAAATTGAAACCATCCCTGAGGAAGGGATACTGGTCGAAGAAACAACCATTTCTGACGAATTGGACCCCCGTATAGTGGACTGCCAATCTCAGACTGCTCCAGTTGAAGAACTGGAAAGCTTTCTGGTAGGACCCTTTGATCAACCGAGATACCTTCAGGTCGATAAGGATTTGGCACCTTAGGAAAAAGAGAAGCTGAAGAGTTTTCTTAGCAACAATTTGGATATCTTCGCTTGGAAACACGAAGATATGGTAGGAATCGATCCCAAGGTCAGCTGCCACCACTTGAGGATCGATCCAGGAACCACACCAAGCAGGCAAAAGCGAAGGGCCCTAAATCTGGAAAGATACAAAGCCTTGAAAGATAAAGTGAAGAAGCTTACTAACAACCACTTTATTCGTGAAACGACATATCCAAAGTGGGTATCCAATCCCCATACTAGTAAAGAAACATAGTGGGAAGTGGAGGGTATGTGTGGATTTCTCCAGCTTGAACCAAGCTTGTCCTGAGGACAGCTTCCCACTCCCCTGAATCGACCATTTAGTTGACTACACCGCTGTACATGAACTACTGAGTTTCATGGACGCCTATTTAGGTTATAATCAGATTTCGATGTACCCAACAGATAAAGAGCACACTTCATTCATCACAGACCAAGGCCACCTATCAAAGATTGGTCAACAAAATGTTAGCTGATCTCATCGGAAAGATTGTAGAAGTGTACGTAGATAACATGCTTGTGAAAAGTTTAAAGGTAAAGGACCACATCTAACACCTCGAGGAAGTCTTCAAAATACTTCGGCAATACAGAATGCGGTTAAACCCATTGAAATGTGCATTTGGGGTAGCCTCTGGAAAATTCCTTGGCTACATGGTGAATCAAAGAGGCATCAAGGCTAATCCCGATAAAATCAAGGCACTTGTCGAGATGAGATCGCCCTAGAAACTGAAGGAAGTACAAAGCCTAACTGGTAGAGTAGTTGCTCTAAGCCGCTTCGTCTTGAAGGCACAGATAAATGCTTCCATTTTTTCGAAGTTCTAAAGGGTGGAAGCAAATTCCAATGGACCAAAAAGAGTGAGGAGGCCTTCCAAGCGCTGAAGAAGCACTTGGGCCAAGCTCCCCTCCTTTCGAAACCTAAAACAGATGAGACTTTACTGTTATATCTTGCAGTCACCACCGAAGCTGTTAGTTCGGTATTGGTCAGAATGGAGTCGGGACATCAGCTGCTTGTATATTACACTAGCAAGGCGCTCTTTGCCGTTGAAACACGATATCCCGATATGGAGAAATTGGCTCTAGCCATCATCATGGCCTCGCGGAAACTGGGGCCCTACTTCTAGGCACACACCGTTGAAGTATTAACCAACTTCCCCTTGAAGCAAGTACTCCAGAAACCTGATGCCTTTGGCAGGTTACTAAAATGGGCCGTTAAACTCACTGAATTTGATATCATTTACAAAACCCGAACTGCCATTAAAGGCCAGGCTCTGGCAGATTTTGTGACAGATTCACTCTCGTTCCAGAAGTGGAAGAGGAAATGGAACCTGTGGAACCCCCACCTGGAACCTTTTCGTCAATGGTTCATCAGGGGAGGTTGGATCCGGGTGCAAGCTAAATTGTAACGTAAGGTTCGGGTTCAAAGCCATGAACAACGCAGCTGAGTATGAAGTTCTCTTGGTCGGCTTTCATCTCGCTAGAGAAATACAAGTCAAAAGGTTATCTATCTAGAGTGATTCCCAACTAGTTGTTAGTCAGGTTAGAGGTGACTTTGCAGCTAAATCCCTAGCTTTGACAGGTTCAAGCTAACACACATCCCAAGCATTAAAAATCATCATTCAGACGCTCTCTCAAAACTAGAGAGCAGTAAAGACTCCGACCTGCTTATCGTGGTCCGTATAGAGCACCTTCCAAGGCCCTCCATTGCAAAATGTGAGGAAGTAATGTGGATAGAAAATACCCCATCATGGATGGGGCCAATTATTCCTTTCCTTAAAGATCAAGTCCTACCATCAAATAAAGAATAAGCTCGAAAGCTCAGAAGACAAGCTGCGCACTTTGTCCTCCAAGACCACGTGTTATACAAAAGATGCTTCTCTATGCCTCTACTCCACTGCACTGGGGAAGAGGAAGCCAACTATATACTTCGGGAGATGCATGAAGGGGTATGTGGCAACCATTCTGGAGGCTGAACTTTGGCGCAAAAAGTGCTAAGGCAAGGCTACTACTAGCCGACCTTAAAAAGGACAACAAGCAATTCGCCAAAAATGTGATAAATGCCAACGATTTGCAACCATTCAAAGGCAGCCCTCCCAGGAACTTACAGTCGTCTCAAGCCCATGGCCTTTTGCCAAATGGGGAATTGACCTCATCGGTCCCATGCTCAAAGGGAAAGGTAGCGCCTACTTTGCCATCGTTGCCATCGATTAATTTACCAAGTGGGTCGTAGTCGAGCCATTGTCCAAAATCCCTGAAGCAAACACGACAAATTTTATTTGGAAAAACATCATTTGTAGGTTCGACATTCCCCACTCAATCGTCTCAGATAATGGACGACAGTTCGATAATAAAAAAAGTCAGAAATATTTGTGACGAACTAGGTATTAGAAAGCATTTCTCATCGTCTTATCACCCACAGGCTAATGGCCAATTTGAGGCAGTCAACAAAACCATTAAGTATACACTGAAAAGGAAGCTGGGCACCTCTGAACCACAAGCAGAACGGCCACGGGTCAAACCCCGTTCTCCATGACTTATGGAGCAGAAGCAATGAGCCCTGTTGAAGTGGGACTTCATTCTCTTCGTCGGTTACAATTCAACGAAATACCAAACGACGAATTGAAAAAGTGCGAACTTGACTTCTTTAAAGAAAGGAGAGACGGGGCATAAGCAAAATTGGCTACCTATCAAAGGAAACTGACGAGATACTACAACTCAAAAGTGAAGAAGAAGTCATTTTGCTTGGACGACCTTGTCCTACGAAGAGTCTTACTATCAACTCCTACCTAGGATGGGGACACTAAGACCCAACTGGGAGGGTCCCTATCACATAAAGGAAGAAGTCCGAACTGGAACTTACAAGATCGAGACCATGGATGGAAATGTGCAACCTCATCCATGGAATGTTGAGCATCTAAGGAAATATCATCAATGAAATTATACCAACGTCGGCACTTTGACGAAGAGGCAGTCCCAAGAGGACCCCTCCCATTAGGGAAGTAATTAGAACGTTCCCTCTGCAACCCAGAGTTGCTTACGAGGCCTCGGCATGAGAAGACAACACAAACTTCATGCCCAGGGAAGACATTTAAATTAGTGTCAACGTTGGCACTTTGACGAAGAGACAGTCCTAAGAGGACCCCTCCCATTCGCGAAGTGATTAGAACGTTCCCTTTGCAACCCAGAGTTGCTTACGGGGCCTCGGCATGAGAAGACAATACAAACTCCATGTCTAGGGAAGATATTTAAACTAGTTTCAACATCGGTACTTTAACGAAGAAGCAGTCCCAAGAGGACCCCTTCCATTTGCGAAGTGATTAGAACGTTCCCTCTGCAACCCAGAGTTGCTTACGGGGCCTCGGCATAAGAAGACAACACAAACTACATGCCTAGGGAAGATATTTAAACTAGTTTCAATGTCGGTACTTCAACGAAGAGGTAGTCCCAAGAGGAGCTCTCCCATTCGCGAAGTGATTAGAACGTTCCCTCTGCAACCTAGAGTTGCTTACGCGGCCTCAGCATGAAAAGGCAATACAAATTCCATGCCCTGGAAAGATATTTAAACTAGTGTCAACATTGGCACTTCGACGAAGAGGCAATCCCAAGAGAACTCCTCCCATTCACAAAGTGATTAGAACGTTCCTTCTGCAACCTAGAGTTGCTTACGAGGCCTCGACATGAGAAGGAAACACAAACTCTATGCCCAGGGAAGATGTTTAAACTAGTGTCAACGTCGGTACTTCGACAAAGAGGCAGTCCCAAGAGGACCTCTCCCATTCGCGAAGTGATTAGAACATTCCCTCTGCAACCCAAAGTTGCTTACGGGGCCTCGGCATGAGAAAACAACCCAAGCTCCATGCCTAAAAAGGACAAATTGAACTGAAAAACAACATTGACATTTCAAAAGGATTAAGAAGTTTTGTTATGTGTGGACCATACAACTTCGCTCCAAGAAAAGGGAAAACCAAAAATGCATAAGTACGGGTTAGAACTTTTTTACTACTTCGAATTATACTACATTGGCACTTCGACATAACGTGGAGGTGCCAACAGTGCTTGTTAAGCCAAAAGTATGAACATTGTATGAAGAAAAGTAACACGAAGTGGTTTGTTCGAAGTTCAAAACCTTTACTTAAAGTGGTTCGTCCGAAGTTTAAGATTTTATTTAAATTGTGATATTCATTCAAAACTCCAAGAAATAGGCAAAACATGTGATTTCATTAAACACTTAAAAGAAGAAGATTACAAAATGTGGGCTTTGAGGCTAAGAGATGTACAAACCAAATCTAACTAGGCTGTAGGGGGAGGGGAGGGGAAGGTGTGAAGGGCTAATGGCATTAAAGGGTTGGACATTGTGCAATTCGACCTCCTCAGTTACCTCGTCTTCCACATCAACGACTTGATCTCCCTCTACCGGAGTCTAAGGCTCAACTTTCTCCTCCAAAAACACCCGTCTCAGCTCTAGGGTATCAATAGTTTGGAGGTTACCTTCCACACACTGGATCATATTTCTATAAGCATATCCCCTCCAGTAGTTGGTGAAGTTCTGGTATACTTCTATAAGATGAAAGTTGTTTATATAACGCCTCTCAGCCTCATTTCCAACAGACTCAGCCTCCTTCCGAGCCTCTTCAGTAAGGCTGGCCACTTTAGAGTTTAGAGCATCCTTCTCAAGGTTTGCCCTCTTAATATCTACCTTCAAAGCGACATTCTCCTTGTTAGCCTTCTCCAACGCCTCAAAAGCAATTCGTTGGTGGGCGTCCGAAGTCTCCACTCTTCTCGTCATGGAAGCCACCTCGCTTTGGCAAGTATGAACTTCTTTCTTCAGATCCTCTATTTCAGTTAGGGTCGAGACGAGTTTCATTGACTCCTCAGAATGCAGCTTCTTTACTGCTTCCACCTCCACCCTGGCCTTATTAGCCTCCTCTTCAGCTCTGGCGACCTTCTCAGCAGAATCGCCACTTTTGCCTTGCAAGTTTTTAAAGAGGGTTTGTACCTCTATAGCAGCCCCAAAAGCCCTTTTCGTTTGGCTTACCATCACCGTGAGAACGTCGGTTGGGTCACTTTCCTCCATAAAGGTCTGCCACCTTTCAATCCAATACTTGTAAAAACTAGAAGTAGTAGTTTGGACTTCTACCAGAAGCATGGAAAGAACTTCCTGAGCAAGTTCATCAGTCCTTTGGAAGGGGAGCAACTTGATCCTTGCAGACCCTGGAATGGAAGAAGCACTTTTTGTTCGTGGCCTCTTTGTTGGAATGGGCCCGAACGCTTCGGCCGGCCTCTTTTGCCCAATCGGGGCTGCGGCTAGTGAAGCTCCAGCAACTTCTCTCCTACTGGGACTTCGGAGCGATGCAGAGGACATTCATTTGAGCCCCCAGCTCCATCAACCTTTGGCACCCTAAAATTTTTTTTGGGTACCTCCTCCACGAGCGTTTTGCCCTTATCCACCAGCGTGGCGACAACGTCCCAGGTCGCAGCCTCTTTGCTCACCCTTTCCATGGTTTCCTCCACTTTTTTAGCACCAGTCGAGATGCCTTTCAAGCCTTTCCTCCCTGCAGTAAAGGTGGCAGCGATGATTGTGGCCACATCAGGAGTAGGATGCCTCCCCTTCTCAAAGGTCTCTGTAAAAAATGAGGGAGTCAGGTTAGCATTCAGACGAATATGGTAAGGATATGCCAGGCAAAAAAATTAACGAAATGGGCCTACCTCTTCTGGCCATTAAATTGAAGTCTTCAAAAAATTGTCGAATGACGATAAGTTTTTCGTGTTCCCGGGATGAAGCTAGACGTAGATAGACGTCCCTGATAAGATCAAGCTCCCTTAGGGTCAGCTCAAAGCGTTCAACCACGTCTATAAAATGTTTCAAACAGTTAGAATCAAGTTTAAAGGAAAGCTACAAAAGATACTCAGGGTGTGTGACACTCACTAGCTTCGGAGTACGAAGTAGGTACTCTGATATGGAGAACTGTGTCGCCCTCCACCTCTTGCCATTTTCCCCTCACCTAAAACCAGGATTCTTTCTACCCTTTGATGGATGAGGGAAGTTCGATAACAAAAGGGGAGTGCAACCCCTATGGACATATGGAGTACCAACCTTAGGAATCTTCCTTTCCTAAGGAACGAGGTTGAAAGAGGGTCTGAAAGATATGGAGAGGCATGTCCTCGCCCAATGAAGTCTCCTTCCAAAGGAAGTAAGACCTAACTAGTAAAGCCTATGCGTTAGGGACGAATTGGATGGGGCCAAGTCCGTATAACCTAAGGACCACCCGAAAAAAGGGATGAAGGGGTAGGCGAAGTCCAGCCTTAAGAAGATGCTCACTAATGGCCACACAACCCGACCTGGGGTAGCAAGCACGCTTTTTAGGGGATGGGGGTAAGAAGCTCTATGTTATAGGGAATGCAAAAATTTTCCCTAAGTCGGACTAAACGAGTAGGATTGATGTTTGATTGAATTTTAGAAGCCCCCCACACGTCATCCGAACTGGACCCCTTAGCAGGTGAAGGATTCTGTTTTTCCATAACCAATTTCCTAAGTTCGGAGGTTCTAATCAAATCTACACCCCACTCTTTTGCAATCTCAATGGCATCTATCCTACCAGAAGTTGAGGTCATATGTCCGAAAACAAAGAAAGTAAAAAACCATTCGTTCAAATACTTACAAAGAAGACTGATAACTGCCGGTAAAGATTCGTCGGAACAGTGTCGGGGAATGAAGAAACTAGAGAAAATGAAAGTAAAAGGGAAGAGGACGCAAGAGAGCTTAAGTGCACTATCACGCGAGAATGAGAAGTAAAAGGTTTCTCTGCCCCCATTCCGCCTTTTATAACAGAGGCAATGGACCTCAGTCGTTGGATGGTAATCCGGATCATCCAACCGTTCAATAATAGATTTAATCCGAACTATCTACCACTTCAAATGCTTGGCCTTCTATGGCCCAGATGACATCGTACCCTCCACGCGCCTTAATGCGCATGTGCAATTACTGACACGCTAGAAAACAACCATCATTGTACATTAATGACAGTGACAATTGCGAGTATTAAGAATTGAATAACCGTGGCATCCCTTTGGATATGTGCACAAAAACAACTAATCATTATGGCATAATTACCAATAGCTCCTCGTATTAGCCATTCAAAATATCAGATCTGTTCGAATTCATTGCCAACAACCTCTTGCATTTAACCGATGTTTGACGCATCTGCCTAAGTACCAACAACTTCAACATAATTCACTTCGGTTCTTGGCACTTTGATCATAATGCTTCCACCTCTCCT
Organism: Osmanthus fragrans; assembly: GCA_019395295.1. NCBI lineage: Eukaryota > Viridiplantae > Streptophyta > Magnoliopsida > Lamiales > Oleaceae > Osmanthus > Osmanthus fragrans. Next base: position 12,261,970 of record CM033362.1, read on the forward strand.
CAGATAGGTAACTTCGGGCATTTAAGCCGGGACTTCATCTATTTCGTTTAAAGCTTGGTCTACGTTTTGGATCACTTCGGAATTGGAAGTCTTGTTAGTCAAAACACCAACATCTTTTGCATTATGTTCCCATGATTAATTAATGTAACTTCCCAACTGCTCACAACATTATTTATGTCAAACCTTATTTCCCATATAAACATCCATAACATGAACTTGGGGGGACTATTGTTAATGATGAAACTTTAAAAAAAAAATTTGCTTCAAAGTCCATGCATTCACATAAATGACAATACATAGACTTGGGACTATTGTTATCTCATTGAAATGAGATCGTCATATGAGGACACGTGGAAGTATCCCACGAAGACACGTGCCCAAAATCTGCTTTGACCGAAGTATCTAATAAGGTCCAAAGTTCTTCCCTTCTTCCTGAGTGCCCAACAAGGTCCGAAGTCCCTCTCTTCACGATGCCTTGGTACAACACTACGAAGTACTATGTCCATGCCAAACCTCTCTACCGAACTGACCCACATCCAAGATCCCACCTCTTACACTAAGGTCCCGAATACAAACAAATCTGGAGAATATCTTTGAGAGTGACTACTGATGAGACATCTATGATTAATTAACTGCAGCCTAGGAATAGGGCTGACCCCTTGTCATTGTAATTAATTTAATGAATGAGTGATGAGAGGTCTAGGTATGTAGGATGTTGCCACATGGACGTAATCCAACGGTGGTTCGCCAATTTTGCTATAAATAGCAAGTCTTGTAACATTGCAAAAGATGCTTAACTTGAGATTGAAGATAACATAATCTTGAACTATTGATAATATATATTGTTATAAGAACATCCATTTTGTTCATATAATTACATTCTTCTTGCATTTACAAAATGGTTAAAGATCAAATCTACATCACTTGTAAGCCACTATTCATTTGACACAATAATCAACTGTTAGTAATTCGACTCGATATTCCTTATTTCGATTCCGATCGCCAACACGTGTCACGAGTTTGATATTGACATTTGTTGACAGCATGTTTTGGGGTCAACAGAGAACACATGAAGAATTCTACGAAAATGGGCATTTCAAAGTTGACATTACCGATTTCACAAATCTCACTCAAAAAATCAAGGTTTTGAGAGAAATGGAAAGGTTGGCTTTTGTTGCTATAGCAGGACATGAAGATCTCTGACATAAACTGATAAGTTATCAGTTCGTTGATTTCTGGTAGGAGGAATCAAGAAAGAAGAAATAGAAATAACATGTGTGATCACAATTCTTCTTGCAGGGAATTCTAGTTATGGAAAAAGTTCTTTTGTCAACTTGATGTACAGTGATTTTGGTTGATCTGCGCTCATCCCTTTTGCTCAAATAAAGGTAAAAAAATTCGATGATAAATGTCGATACGTAAAAATAAGCTCCAAGAGACTAACAATCTTAACTTTTTACAATAGAGAGCGAATTTAACTTTTCAAATTTAAAGAGTTAAACTCACTCTCTATTCTTAATATACGATAATTGCATTTAATAAGTTACATGTTTTAGTACTATACTTCCTAAAATATTCAAATCATATTTAAATTGATTGGTCAATTGACATATAAAAAATTATGTTAAATAAAATATGAAGAGAAATCAAAAAATATTTCTTAAGAAAAGAAAAATGAAGAGCCAAAATAGAGAGCTTGTTGGAGTGCATAAAAATTTTGACTCTATAAATTTAAAGACGTTCTTTATAATACATATGATGTTTTTTTATAAATAAAGAGGGTTTTCGAAATGTTCTTAATGTTATCTCCAGTATTTAAATTGACAAGCGGCTTTTAATTTATGAGCTTATCTAAGCATCCTCTTTCCTAGTTTAGGGGGACCTTTACCCCCATGTAGTTGTAATATTGTGTTGGTGTTCGCGTGTTTTATTATAACTATCTAATTATAAATTTTATATATTGCTTGTAATTAGGTAAATCTTCAAATTATAAAACAATGTTTCTAGAGGAACACAATATTCTGAGATCGTCAAGAAATTGGTTTTGTGTATATGATACGAGGGGTTTAGTTCAACACCAAATGAACAATGGCTTAGAGGAGGTTTCAACATGGATGTCAACCGAAGTTCGCCATAACCAGCCTTGTTATAGACCTCTGGATAAAATTAGTGGTGGATCACTATGGCAGTCTAATTCAAAATATGTCGAGACAAAGGTCAATTGTGTAATGATATCAAAGTATGAAAACTCGTAAGAAACAAATTTAATTTATGAACTATGCAATTTTTAGTGTTTTCATAATATTGTTTTATATTTTTATTATCATTAAATACATGATAAAAAAACTCAAAGTTCAACATAGATTAAATTGTGCCCGCACTAAACGAATTTCCTAACTCTGACCTTGGAAAAATACCTTAGTAACCCTATTTTTCTAACCAATGAGCAAGTGATTTGTATGGATTAGGGCTACAATACCTTGACCTAATTCTATACGAATCCTTCCCCTATAAGTAATCAAACTTGAATAATGGTAAAGGTAATCGTATGAAATTCTTAACACTCTAGCCAAATCTTAGTCTTTCTATCTCTTCTATACCTAATTTCCCCATATTACTATTTTTCAAAAGTTGACTTGACCGTCGAATTAGAAATAGTCGTGACCATTTTTCTTGGAATGTTGACTTTTGGTGCCCAATAGTTTTGAGACCGTCGAACTTAACATCATGCAATGCACTTTATCAAATATGATTCGATTCATCCTTTCTGCTACCCCATTTTATTGGGGAGTTTAAAGAACAGTCTTATGTCTTGTTGTTCCTTTTTTTTTGCACATATTGTCAAATGCAGTGTTACAAAATTCTAGGCCATTATCTATTATCAGGAACTTAATTTTAATACCCCGAAAATTTTATAGAATAAAATTATTTATCCTATCTACTATATTTTAGACTTTGAAAGTGGGTGGACTAAAGTGATATATATATCAATTTCAATTTTATTTGGATCAAATATATAAATATTAATAGAGTAATAATAAATATATAGGTTTTGAGCTCGTTGGATAGCTCGTAATTAATTATATATATTAGGCTCGAAAAAAAGTCGATTCGAATAAATCAGCTCCAAGTTATTTCAGTCTGAAGTAGTTATTTAAAAACCAGTTTTCAATTTTAATTAAAACCTTAAAATGAAAATAGAGATGGTGCCACGTGGATGGAGGTTCTATTTTTACTTTTGTATATATTATTGGCACGTGTAGGCAAGATGATAGATATGATAGGTTTCTTTAATGATTTAATTGCTTTAATCTTGGGAATTTGTACGGATAGACTCGTGTGTTTGTTAGAGAAAATAAGTATTGATTGTATAGAATGACGTGATTTAGACTCTTTAGGGATAAACACAATTTCTACCTCAGTATTACGGATTCTGCCTACTCTACTGTAATAATATCATTGTAAGGCCTAATGATATTTTAGGACTAAATTAAGGATTTAAATGGGATGGTACTATGTGTAAAACGTGTTTATGATTTAATTAGCACAAATTTAAATGCCAATTCATTTTAAGGGCCTTATTACTAGCACCAATTATATCTAATTAGATGCCAACAGATTTGTTTTATTGGCACCAATTATATCCAATTAGATGCCAACAGATTTGAGGACGAGTCTTATCATTTAATTAGCACAAAGTATACCTAATTAGGTGTCATTAGATTTAAGGATTTTGCCTATATATATATATATATATATATATATATATATATATATATATATATATATACACATGTTATGAAATAAATAAAGAGTAGAAGAGAGAATTAAGTCAATAGATTTGTGTGTGTTTTATTAATGACCAAAATCCTATATTTATAGGTAAGAATTAGGGATACAATGGTAATAATTTCTAGGGCTACAAGGGTATAATTGTCATTCACTATAAATCCTAATAAACTTTCCTTTTACAACACTCCCCCTTGAATGACACATTACAAAATATCTGTCTCGTTAAAATCTTGTTTGATAAAAACCTAATAGGACAAAAAAAATCAAACGAAGGAAAAATAGTACAGTTATTTTGGAGTATTAAAAATAAATGCCGCCTCATTAAAATCTTGATAGGAAAACTCAGTGGGATAAAACATATGCGAAGGAAAAAGAGTACAGCTACTCCCCCTGATATTGATCACTAAAAATCTTTGAGTCGACGTATTCCAATCTCATGGATTAACTTCTTGAATGTAGATGTTGGCAGTGCTTTTTGTGAATAAATCGGCCAAATTGTCACTTGAGCGAATTTGTTGAACATCGATGTCGTCATTCTTCTGAAACTCGTGTGTATGAAAGAATTTTGGAGAAATATGCTTCGTCCTGTCGCCTTTGATATAGCCTCCTTTGAGTTGTGTAATACAAACTGCATTGTCTTCATACAAAATTGTTGGACTATCTTTTGTTGAAGTTAACCTGCATGATGCTTGGATATGATGGGTCATGTTCCTCAACCATACACATTCTCGCCCTGCTTCATGGATTGCAATAATTTCAGAATGATTTGAGGATGTTGCTGTCAAAGATTGCTTCACATACCTCCATGATATAGTTGTTCCTCCACGTGTAAACACATATCCTGTTTGTGATTTAGCTTTATGTGGGTCAGATAGATAACCTGCATCTGCATATCCCACTAAAGTAGATCCCGACTTTTGGGATTAAAATAATCCCAAATCAATCGTACCCTTTAGGTAACGAAAAATGTGTTTAACACCATTTCAATGTCTTTGACTTGGTGTAGAGCTATATCTTGCAAGGAGATTTACAGAAAAAGCTATGTCGGGTCGAGTGCAATTTGCAAGATATGTTAATACTCCAATTGCACTAAGATATGGTACTTCAGGATCAAGAACATTTTCTCCATCTTCAAGTGGACGAAATGGGTCCTTTTTCACATCAAGTGATCGAACAATCATGGGTGATGCCAATGGATGTGCATTATTAATATAAAATCGTTTTAAAACTTTTTTCTGTATATGTAGATTGATGAACAAACAATCCTTCTGGGAAGTGTTCAATTTGCAACCCGAGACAAAATTTGATTTTTCCTAAATCCTTCATCTCAAATTCATTTTTCAAATAATTAGCAGTTTTGTTGAGCTCTTCAGGAGTTCCAATTAAGTTTAGATCATCAACATAAACTGCGACAATTGCAAATCCAATATTTGTTTTCTTTATGAAAACACATGTGCAGATATAGTTATTTTTATAACCCTCATTCAACAAATATTCGCTAAGACGATTATACCACAAGCGTCCGGATTGTTTCAATCCATATAATGATCTATGCAATTAATTGAAAATATGGTTCTCGGACATGCATCATTTGAGTTATGCTTCAGGCATATTAATTATTTCAGAGATAACATTAATAGTCATGCCGGATAAGTTGACTATCATATATTTCAAATTTCATGTATTGTCAAGATAATACGATATAAACTCGTGATTTCATCCACGACAATATTTGTAAAATTCACTATATTGAGAGTCGTATATTACACATTATGACTTCATTTTTCTCATTTTCTTTTCGCATAAGTATATATCTTTAGATTATTGGACTACAGGTCCAAAAATATCATGTTTCTCTAATAAAATCAATTTAGGATTGCGTCATTTTATTTGGCCAAACATTACTTCAATCGATATATTTTGACGCATATATTTTGATTCCTCGTGATTCATATATGATACAGCACATCATGTACAAAATTGTTGTCGACAACTTTTCGTTTTTCGATTCTATTTCTTACTCCATAACGACATAACTTATTGAAATATCTCAAATTCAATATATCAGGTACCTGAACCTCTTCAGGGGTTTTATAATTTGTTATGTCTAAATACTCATTAAAAGTGTATGCCTCCTTAATGAGACCATCTTTGTTAATTGCTCCATTTTCGTTTGAATATTTTGTTTGTATTAGAATTGAGCACATCACGCTTCAGGCATGCCATAGATATATCAAATATAATTATATCAAATTGTCCTCTTACGACATCAATTTGTGTTGAAGCACTTTGATCATTTTGATCAGTAAATGTTTCAAACAAATTATCTTTCGAACTTCTGGTTCGAGTGATCTTTTGCGAGAATTTAGATAATGATGCATTTGTAGATTATTTTCAACTTCTTAATTTCTCCCCCTAATGCTGAAAGAATTGTCCAATCAATTTGACAATAATTTTTTCAGCATTATAAAATATCACATATTTGGGATAAGAGTTCAAACTATACATTTATTCACAGCATTCTTTATTTTTCATCTCAGTGCATTGTGGTGGGTTGATTTTGCATATGCTGCACTATCAAAATAATTAGATGAAAAATTAGGCTCTGATCATAAGCCAATTGTAATAGGGAGAACTATGATGTTGGCAATGATGCGTAATAGAATTACCCAAACAAAAAGAAAAAAACACTTTGTTCTCAATTAAATTAATTGGAGGCATTTAACAAACAATAGTGTTAAATCACTTATCGACATCTCAACTAACACTTATTCAAATATTGAGATTTATGCCCACTAGCATTAATAAGACACAGTCTTGATTATATAATTTGAAAATGATGCTCATAACTTGAATAATAATTTCGCAAACTTCAAGTTGCGAACACCATGCAATCATCCAATATTTGTATCAAATCTATTAGATACAAATAATGTTTAGATGGTCAACGTGGTGGGTGACAGGGCCCCATATGTCACCCTAATTAATTTTCAAAAATGTAGTGAATTGAATCCTATTTTAGCTAGTGGCGTTTAATGATCAATTGTCGATAAAGAGAACAAATGATATATATGAATTCATTGGATTGAAGAATCTTCTGGTTCTTCATTGAATATCCATTTGAATTTTAAATTTCGCATCATTATTGATCCAGCGATGGTCCAACTGGTCATGCCAATCAAATTGAACTTCTGGTTCAATATAAGGTATATTTCAATTATTTAATTTCGAAGAATATGAATAAACATTATATAGTCATATATCATTCAAGTAGTCAAACTAATCAATATTCTCATGACATTAGTTATATGCTTTCCTTCAAAGATAAACACAAATTCAAAATGATATATTTTTCGAAAATGTGATACTTCGAGAGCACATTACTTGTAATTATAAATTTTTCAAGAGCAATAGATCAATATTCTTCCGGAATATTAGGATCGCAGTATCATACTCTTCAAGGACAACAACATATTATTATTTGAAATAATAAATTGGATAAAAATTTACTCTTCAAGAGTAAAAATAGAATTTTTTAATTATGCTATTTGAGAGCAAATAAAATATAACTAGAACATCAATATATAAATCCTAATGTAGAAGAATGGATACGTAAAGAAATTGAATAATTTAATTTGTGATTTCACATAGAAATCAATTAATATTATTCTGGAATATTGAAATTGTAATATCATACTCTTCTGGAGCAAATAATATTATTTTAGAATATCAATATAATGTTGTGCTATTTCATAAGCAACAAAATATTTGTAATATATATATCTATAAATAACATTCTTATGGACTATTGAATCGGAGTGTTTTGCTCTTCAGGAGCAATATATCAATATTCTTCTGGAATATTGAAAATTACAATTTATGCTCTTTATAAAGTTGTACTACTTCAGTAGCAACAACACGATAGAATATCAATTTGAGATTTATAATAGAACATCTAAGAACATTTAATCAAGTTAATGATACAATTTATATATAAAAGTTAATTATTAAATATGTATTAGAAAAAAAAATCTACATACACAAAATGAAGGCAGAATTAAGAAAAAAATTACATATATGACACACCATTAAAGACATAGTATAAATGCAGAATTAAGAGAAAATTCTGAATATGCACATGAGTCGAGTACGAATGCATAAGTCATTATTGACATTGAATTACAGAACTACAGAAACCAATACATATATGTGCTCAATTTATAAATAGGTACAATTACCAAGGCGGCTCAAGATATAGATGGAAAAATCATGCTTGCCAATTATTTTCCTACACAAACCCCTAACGTAATTTTAAAGAAGAATACATTAGATGAAAAAAAAACAATCATTATGTAAAAGCAATGATTATGTGTTGTACAGATTCTTGAAAAAAATAGCGAAGGTGACTACAGAAATTGAAAACCAAAGAATTGCAACTAATTGAAAACCGAAGAATGGCTGTGGCAGTTTATGATAATTGGCAGTGAATATTTGACCATAAAAAGACAGTTGTATTGGCAGAAATCAATCGTGGCAGGATTTATCGGTAGAAATAATGTGATATCGATATACGAATATGTAAAATCACGTGTTATCAAATTAATTTTGATACACATGATATATAATTATGCTTAAAAAAATTATTACATTCTCTAAACTTTAAAGAATTTAGCTTTCGTGCTGATAACGTGTTATGAAATAAAGAAAAAGTAGAAGAGAGAATTAAGTCAATAGACTTGTGTGTGTTTTATTAATGACCAAAGCCCTATATTTATAGGTAAGAATCAGAGATACAATGGTAATAATTTCTAGGACTACAAGGGTATAATTGTCATTCACTACAAACCCTAATAAACTTTCCTTTTACAACAATACACAACTATTTACTTTTTGGGTTGGGCACCACGTTGAAGCAACCATTGAATCAACCCTAAATCCATAAGACACCACAACAACGTAACGGTTTTGGGAACGTGAAATTCTTACTTTCTTCCAACAACTCTATTATTAAAAGAGGTAGGATACTAAGTGCAAGTTGGTCATTAGAATATTATAATTTTTTCTACGTAGTTTTTTCATGAAATGCTAATTGACCCGCAGGTCTTAACGAAATAAAATGAAAAGTGAGATTTCCTTCAAGTTTTCTCAAATGTTGCACAGAAATGTGTTTGAGCATTCGATTAATCTCCGATTGCTCTTGATGAAATGATGGTATGAAATGTTATAAATTTATGTTTAAGAAATTATTATATTACTTTTGATGCACGTATCCTACTGTGTTTAGTTACTCACTCCTTTAAAATTTTAATATTTTTAGGATAGATCGGTCATCGTGCATGGTGGCTGAGCGGTGTGCGGGTGGCCAAGTAAAAATTTTCTAGAAAAATACTCAACAATAAATTTGGTTAAGATTCTTTTTTTTTTTTTTCTATTATATGTTTCTTGACATTATGATTATTTATTTCGTAATTTGTTATTTGATTTAATAATTGAATATTCAAATAGATTAAGTGTTTAATTTCTCAATTAAATATTTTCGTTGCAAGTACGATTATGAAATGGTATCGATAACACTCCAAAATTTAAGTCGATAAAATTTGGAATGTTACAGTATGATATTAGAGCAAAAAGTTGTAAAATCGATTCTGTAGACTCTAAAAATATGATTTTACTTAAATATTGTCATAAGGATAACAATTAGACGGACTGGATTTTGGAAGCTTTGAGTTGATATAAGGTATGAGATTTTTAATATTATTTTATTGAATAGTTGAAATTGAATTCAAAGGTAATCATTATGTTTCAATTGATTAACATTAAAATAATGATTTAATGCCAAGGCAAACTTTCATTTCTCTACATGTAAATATATATGAGGTTTGTATGTATAACATGTATGTGTACATAGCATGTGATCTGTAAAAAAAAAACTGTGTATGTTACTGTTCAAGATGAACAGTGATGGTCACCGTTCACGCAAATAGTGAACAATGATGGTCATTGTTCACATGAACAGTAACAGTGAACGTCATTGTTCATTGAACAAAAAAAAAGTCCGTGAGAACAATGTATGAATAGTGATGACGTAAATAATGACGTGATGTCACTGTTCATAAAAAAAATTGTTGATTTTAAATGTGGTGGGACAAATCAAGAATGCTTGACTTTGAAAAATTTTGTGTGTATGTTTGACTTTGAAAATTTTGCAACCTTTTTACTGGTTTTGTCTCATTTTGTAGTATTATAGAATAGATTAATCTATATGTAATAAAGCATGGTATCCTGATCACATTGCTTTAGGAGAATAATGAGGGCATCTTTTGAATTTGTTGTTCCTTTGCGGACTAGTTAAATCAAATTTTACTTGGAGGCTAGATTAATATTTTCCTATTAAGATTCTTAAACTAATCTGAAGTGTCAATGACCTCGAGAAAGGGACAGACCTCCTCTAATTCTTTTCTACTCAAACCTCTGATCTCTTTTTTCTCGAGTTGATTGTTTTGAGTATTTCTTTGGCATAATTTATATTTTGACTTGTGGTTTCTTGATTCTTAAATTATGTTCTCCTGATGTTTGTTCTGTAAGAACTAAGAATGTTATTATGTATATGCAGAATAAAGTTAAACTATGAACAGTGACGTGAAATGTGCAAATATCATGTAGTATGGGTCCATGTGCATAATGTAGTATATTTTGAAAAAAAAAAAAATTAAATGAAAATGACGACGTGGTATTAAATTTTAATTTTTTGTAAATGTTGAACCCTGTTTGAGTATCTTTTCCCTTAAATGTTACATGTAATAAATACTTATCTGCTTAGTTATTTCTTTTCATAGTAGTAGTAGTAGTAATAGTAGTAGTAGTAACAATGATAAATGATAATAACAACGTTTCCATAAAATTGATTTCCAAAAGACAAATTAGTTTTTATTCATTGCTCGAGTTTTCTTGATTTACATATTCGCAAGATTGAAGGGTTTTGTCAAAAAGACTTAAACTGTCTAAAGAAAGCTTGGGATTTAAGCGGTCCAAGTGACCCCTCTCTCTTCCTAGAAGTCTTTTAGTTTCGCGTTATTCAAATCATCAAGACAAAGGCCAAAAAAATAGATTATTAAACTATATGATAAGATACTATTATAAAAATTTTAGATAATAAACATGAATTTGAACAAGATTATTGGCGCCTAGCATTCACCAATCAACTACAATCTGACGGACCGAAGGTACGTAAAATGTTTATTTAAATCTTGAGCATATACATTCTCATATTTAATTCGAGAAATGTTTGAAATGAAATGAAATGAAGTGTTATATTCTAGCACAAATTGTGAGCATGATGTTAAATAATTTTGTTACCGTTCATAAATTGTTCCCTCGTATACTTTTAATCAAATTTCGATAGAAACATAATATTTTATTTTATTTCTAAAATGAAATATGCAAGCATAAAACACAAAGTGTTACCATTAACAAAATGTTAAGCATAATTGGTCTTGGCTTGTATGTGACAGACATGGCTAGAATTAGAGAGACCGCTAAGAAGACAACCGCTAGTAGGGTTGCTCTAAACCATAGGGCAACTGTTATTCAAGCCTACGAAAATTACGAGAGAAACCCGACTCACACACTTGTTGAACATGTAGATGAAGTCTTTGCTAGGTGGGCTGCGGTAAGGGGTGTTGGACATGAGGTTGCACCCCTTCAAGCTGTTAACAATTTTACCCATACACTACCACCTTAGTGGGGAGACATGGGCATTGTGGTTAGAGATGAAATACTAGAAGGTAACCCTCTGGAGCACCCAGAAATGATTGAGTTCGAGCTGTACTATGAAACCTTTCTAGATAGGTAGATTTCTACTCTCGAACCCAAACACAAACCAGAGAAGGACCCGAAGGAAGGCCCTGAGGAAAATCCAGAAGAGGGGCCGTATTATGAATCTGATTTCGAGCCAGAGAATGAGCCGGAGTATGAGCCAGCAACATAGGATTCAAAATGTTTAGACAAGTGAAGATGAAGACTAGCAACCTAGAGATGGTTTCGTATAAATAAATGATTTTGTTACCTATATATATATATATATATATATATATATATATATATATATTTATTTATTTAGTACTTGGAATAATCCGTAGGTTTTCTCCATCGCCTACAATTTAATTCTTTCAATTGTCGCTCATGTATTCTAGAATTTTATGAAAATGAGTTTTTCATTCGAATATATTAAGATGTTGTTGACTATTTCTAAAATGAAATTTATTTGATGAATTTAAAGGAGATGGCACGACAACCAACACAAGTTGCTATGTTTAAGGATTTGTCGACAGCTGTGCAAGATCTTGGTAGGCAGCAAACACAAGCGCCTCCCCAGAATGTACAGACTAACTCCAACACCACTAGCTCAGTCGTGGAACAGTTTCGTCATTACAAGCCCCCTACCTTTAATGGGGATGATTGACCCTTTGGCAGCCGAGGAATGGATAAGGGGTTTGGAACGTATCTTCAAGCACCTCTCCTACATTGATACCCAAAAGGTTTTATGAGCGGAGTTCATGTTAGTTGATGCAGTAGGCCACTGGTGGGAATCCGTTTCACGCACTAGGACTAAGGCACAACAACGCGGCCTCACTTGGGTAGGTTTCAAAGAGGAGGTGATGGGGAAATATTTTCCTCAAGCCTTGAGAGATCAAAAAGAGACACAATTTCTGCAACTTAAGCAAGAAAGGATGACATTGGTCGATTATTAGAGGAAATTCGAACAACTTTCTAGGTATGGACACATCTGATGGATACAGAACAGAAGAAAGCTAGAAGGTTCGAACTCGGACTACGCCCTGAGATTGGGAGAATCATGGCATCGCATGAATTCACTACGTATAGTCAGGTTCTACAACGAGCTCAGACAATTTCAAATCGACTGGGAATCGATCAGACAGTTCAGGAAACTACTGAATTTTCAAGAAAAAAGAAATGGAATTGACTGAACGAAGGTAGGGGAAATGAACAAAACAAGAGGGCTAGCTTTCAAAAGTGGTCAGGGTCAAGCAAGCAGAATAATGTTCTTACTCCATGTCCTAAGTGCAATAAGACCCATAAAGGAAAGTGTTGGTATGGAAAGAATGTATGTTGTTGATGTTGAGAGCATGGTCATATTGCTACTAATTGTTATGAACCCCCACCAAAGTGGGACAACGAACAAAGCAAAAAGGGGACAGCCAGAGTGTTTACCTTAACCCAACAGGAGGCAACATGATGGTAGGTATTCTATCAGTATCTAAACCACTTGCTTATGTTCTTATATACTTCGGAGCTACTCATTCCTTAATATCGTACTGTATGTGAAGAAGTTGTTATTGTTCTAGAAGTTACTACTCCATTAGACATTTACGCGACAATACGATACTTTGAGAAGAAGGAATTTTTTTTTTGAAGTATAGGGAAGCGGAGATCAAGGTCCTAGGACTTTTTCACCTGGATAAGATAATTTCGCGGACGAAATTAATTTAAGGAGGGAGATTGTAACACCCCGAAAATTTTATAGAATAAAATTATTTATCCGATCTACTATATTTTAGACTTTGAAAGTGGGTGGACTAAAGTGATATATATATTAATTTTAATTTTATTTGGATCAAATATTTAAATATTGATAGAGTAGTAATAAATATATGGGTTTTGGGCTCGTTGAATAGCTCGTAATTAATTATTTATATTAGGTTCGAGAAAAAGTCGATTTGAATAAGTCAGCTCCAAGTTATTTCAGTTTGAAGTTGTTATTTAAAAATTAGTTTTCAATTTTAATTAAAAACTTTAAATGAAAATGGAGATGGTGCCACGTGGATGGGGACGGGGGGGGGGTCTATTTTTATTTTGAATTGTATATGTTATTGGCACATGTAGGCTAAGTGATAGATATGATAGGTTTCTTTAATGATTTAATTTCTTTAATCTTGGGAATTTGTAAGGATAGGCTCACGTGTCTGTTAGGGTCTGTTTGATTGCAATGGTGGAAAATGGGTGGAAAGAAAATGAATGGCTGGGAATTGAATTGTTTAGAAAACGTTTTACAGGGAATTGTAATTAATGGTGTTTGATTGGTATAATTTTCCACCTGGCAAATTTTTCTTTTAGTTTTTTTTTTACACATATTGTCAATTAAATGGATAAATATTTTTACCATTGACTTTGAAATGTGTTCCAATTGCTAAAAAAAAATTAAAAAAAAAAAAAATTTGTCAAAAAGTTGGAAAACGTTTTCCCACCACTATGGTGAAAAAACGTTTTCTAGCTTTTGTGCATCAACCGCTTGTACCTTGGAAAACGTTGGAAAACGTTTTTCCTGGAAAATTAGTGCAATCAAACAGGTGAATAGTAAAAAGTAAGAAAACGTTTTCCACCTTCCACGGAAAACTTGGCCAATCAAACAGGGTCCTAGAGTAAAATAACTATTGATTGTATAGAATGACGTGATTGAGACTCTTTAGGGATAAACACAATTTCTGCCTCACTATTAGGGATTCTGCCTACCCTACTGTAACAATATCATTGTAAGGCCTAATGATATTTTAGGACTAAATTAAGGATTTAAATGGGTTAGTACTATGTGTAAAACGTGTTTATTATTTAATTAGCACCATTTAAATGCCAATTCATTTTAAGGGCCTTATTACCGGCACCAATTATATCCAATTAGATGCCAACAGATTTGAGAACGAGTCTTACCATTTAATTAGCACCAATTATACCTAATTAGGTGCCATTAGATTTAAGGATTTTGCCTATATATATATACAACTATTACTTTCTGGGTTGAGCACCACGTTGAAGCAGCCATTGAATCAACCTTAAATCCATAAGACACGACAACAGCAAAAAGGTTTTGAGAACATGAAATTCTTACTTTCTTCCAACAACTCTATTATCAAGCGAGGTAGAATACTATGTGCAAGTTGATCCGTCATTAGAATATTATAATTTTTTCTACGTAGTTTTATTTCATGAAATGCTAATTGACCTACGGGTCTTAACGAAATGAAATAAAATGTGAGATTTTCTTCGGGTTTTCTCAAATGTTGCACTGAAATTTGTGGCTCTTGATAAAATGATGGTATTGAATGTTAAAAATTTATGTTTAAGAAATTATTATATTGCTTTTGACACACGTATTCTACTGAGTTTAAATTACCCACTCCTTCAAAATTTTAATAGTTTCAGGATAGATCGGTCAACGTTAATAGTGGTTGAGCGGTGTATGGCTTGCTAAGTAAAAATTTTCTAGAAAAATTATTTCTATTAGATGTTTCTTGACACTATGATTATTTATTTCGTAATTTGTTATTTAATTTAATAATTGAATATTCAAATAGATTAAGTGTTTAATTTCTCAATTAAATATTTTCGATGCAAGTACGATTATGAAATGGTGTCGATAACACCCCAAAATTTAAGTCGATAAAATTTGGGGCGTTACATTAATTCTTTTTTCCAATTTTATTTGCTACTTGCCTTTTCCAGTTGATAAAATTTAGAATAGTCAGTAATCAACAAGAAATACTTATTCCCACCTGAGGTGGGGTTACTAGCAGGACCCCATAGATCTGAATGCACATATCCAAGCATGCCTTTAAATTTATGAACACTTGTGGAGAATGAAGTTCTATGATGCTTGCCAAGAACACAATATCACAAAATAACAAATCAGACACATAGTCGTTACCAAATGTACATTTTCATAAAGCCCTTGTTTGATATCCATTTTTAACAAAATATACTTTTCTCTCTCTTCTTTTCAACCACCAATTTTTCAATAAAATAATATTACACGCAAATTCAAAAAAAATTCTTAATTTTTAACCACACATTCTCCATCAACTACTATTCAAAAATGCATTCTTCTTATAAAAATGAGAAACAAATAGGACTAAAGAAGCTTGAGTCCTCTAATGCCTACATGTGGAAGCCTATTATGCCATATATGAGTGTGATCAAACTTGGCAGAAGAGATAGAATGTTTTAAACCTCTAATTACTTCTCCAGTAATAGTATAGACGTCATTTTTCTTAGTTCCCTAAATGGAGACTAATGCACCCATAATCATTTTTAATGTTCAATTTCCAATTTTAGCGATGAAGTTATCCTTTTCAAGTCTTCCTATTGAAATTAAATTCCTAGACAATTCAGGAATGTATCTAACATCTTTCAAAGTGTACACAAAACCCGTGTCAAACTTTATATTAATATCTCCAATTTCAGCAATAGTGTAAGCAAAATTGTCACATAGCACAACATGCCCACATTAGATTCATGCAAATTTTCAAACCAATCTTTTTCAGATGTCGCATGAAAAGATGCACAGAATCAAGTATCCACTCATGCATACGAGAATTAGCAGTTAGATTCAATTCAGTTGTATAAGCAACAGAACTAGTAATCATATATATAAACTTCACCCATCTCAGTATCGGAAGCAGAAGACAACACATTTACCTCATTTCTCTTTTTAACTTTTTGCTTACCCTTATCTTTACGACAATCATTAATGAAATGCCCCGTATTCCCTCAACTGTAGCATTTCTTAATCCTAGTCCTAAACTTTGATCTAGATCAACTCTTGTCATTCTTTCTCCCTCGTTACCAGTTGACTCGCCACTACTTTGGCATTCATCACAGCTGTTTTGTCTAAACTGAGTCCTACCTCGCATCATGTGAATGTCACCACTTTTCTTATCATGTTTTTTAGCTCTAATTTCCATCTCCTTACTTTTAAGTGAGTCAATGACAATTTCAAGCGTCAAAATGTCCCTACTATACTTAATAGCATTTTAACTTCCTTATACGTGTCAGACATAGAGTTAAACAAAATTATAGCATTCTAAGTTTTAGACATTGTCTCTTCACAGTCAACATTATCTTGAACAAGTTCGTTAAAAATGTCTAAATTATTGTCAAGATCATTTGAATGATCCATTTTAAAACTGAAGAAATGCTCAAGTAAGTAAAATTGTTCTTGGTGGATTTGAGCAAATACATGTCTTCCAATTTTTTTTCAAAATTCTTTGGTGGTTTTTAGTTTACTCATATTTCTTAAAACGTGAAACAAATGTAAGATTATTAAGGTATAAGCAAGCTCATCGGCTTCTTATTTTTGTTTTTTTGAAAAATCAGCGCCTCAGCCTACTGGTTATGTGTTCGGCCTCCGTTCTTTCACCGGAGGTGTATTTTGGCCGGAATCAAGGATTTTCATATTCAGGTTCATTTAAAAATCGCCTCATTCTTCACGATTTTGGACGAATCTTCCTCCAACTTCTCTGACCAGATGTGAGGAGATAGACCAATGCCAATACAAAGGATATCTGGGCTCAGTTTTTCCTCAATCGACACCAAGAATGTCCCAACCCAAAACTCTAACTTTCGGCCTCCCCAATACGATTGCTTATGTTATTTCCACTAAGAGACCACAAAGGAACCAAATATCACGAAGACAACAACCACACAAGTTGAAGAAGGGAGAAGGTCAATATAAGCAGTTGAATGACGAGTGAAAGCGAGGCAGCAGTGATGAACACTTAAGAGGGCAGAAAACAGAGCCAAGTAATATAGCAAAGAGGGGCAAAAATATAAGGTAAGTTAGCTTAGATATGAATAGTGGCCCAACGGTTAAATAAGGCCCAATCGCTAACACAAATGTGTTGCTCAAGTGGGTAACATAATATAGCCATTCAAGTAAATGGGTCAGGCCATGAGCAACACTAATAAATTAGGCTGCTTCGAGTGGCCTGAGCTAAATTGAAGTTGGATCGTTCCATTAATGATGCTAATATACCATTCAGTCATTTGGTCTAAGCCGACTGAGTTAAAACCGAGTTAACACCATAGCCCGGGGAGGTTGTTTGACAACAAATTGCCTAACAAATTGGAACGATTCCTTCCGGGAGATACACAAATGTAGTTTCTGAGGGAGGAAGCGAAGGTGTGATTACTGTTGGAGACTTATATGTAGATGAAGAGAAAGAATTTCTTGTCAACTTGTCAATTCCAGCATTTGTGGGTGTTAAAGGTGAGGAAGGCGTGGGGCAAACCTCACTTCTGCAAATCAAATGCTCTTACAGTGATGTTGTATCAAGGAGATGGAACACGTGAAGGCGAGAGAGTTGAGATACGCATATCTACGACTTTGTCTCCTACAGATGTGATAGTGAGGGTCGATGTTGATCGACAGAGAAATCACCTGTTGGTGGCAGAGGAAATTGCAGAAGAACTACAGATGGCTGAAAAGGGAAATTTGGAGGAAGCACAGGCAGTATTGATAAACAGGAGACCATTTTATCTTTTTGTTGGAATTTTGGCTCAAAGAGAGTGAAAAATGGCCTTACAGATGTTCAACACATTTACCAGATTTGAAAGAAGCTTACTGGCTGTTGAATGGCTTACCAGATTTTGAGATATGGTAAATACCGTATATGGATTGAACTTACTGGATATTGAATAGCATTGAGAACTTACCGATATTTGAGGCTTTGAACTTACCGGATATCAAAGGTGTTGTGAACTTACCAGATATGAGCTTTGGAACTTACCGAATATTGATTACCAATACCGTATATGGATTGCTCTTACCGGTATTTGCTTGAATCACACAGAAATTCGGTATTTGGCCAGAAAATGAATTTTATGTGAAGAACAGGGCATAAACACGATGAGAAGAGGAAGAACAATTATATTCAACTTCTTAGAAATGAAAAATGCATGGCTAATGTATATATAGCCAAATTACAAAAATAGAAAGTACAAGATAAACTATACTACCTACAACAACTTGATAATGCTTAAAAGACTTAACTTGTAAGAGTGTATAATGCTAGTCTAACATTCATCATTACATAGAGTTAGACTTAAACATAAAACATGTGACAAATGTAACTAGAAAATGATCTACTTAAGTGACAACAAAAGTGTCACAACCTTGTCTAAATTCAACATTCCTCTTTGACACTTTTGTTGGAAACACCAAAACATTTTCTTAGTGATTCAGGCCTTGCTTTGGACGTACCTTTTCCTTCAGCTTGCATTGATCAATCAACATTTACTTTTTGGATTTCACTTCAATGAAGTCATCTTCATCACAGGAAGCTTCTATGCCGATTTGTTTATGAACACGAACTATACCATTTTGATGATGTTCCTCCTGGAAAGATTCAATTTCTGTATCATTTGATTTTATCCTCCACAAGTTTTCAATCAAAGCCTTCAATTGCACATTTTCGTTCATCAATTTGCACGTTTCATCTGCTTGTTTAGCAGTCCCTTGCAATGCAATTTTCATCATTTTCATATCCTTCTTTAACTTCTTCAATTCTGCCTCAAACTCTTCAACATCAGATGAGTTACTTCCAGAACTCAAATGCTGTTTTACCTCAACAGATTTGGTAACAACATCATTTTCACATACTTCTACTGAAAGTTTTACACTTTCCATTGGACATGAAGAGGTTTCTTTTTTCCATTCCAGTGGAAAACTCCTATTCCTCATTTCAACTTTCATCACTACTTGATTTCGAGAATCAAATATAATGCATCTCTTATCTTTGAATACCAAAGTATAATTTTTTTTTTCAATCAATTGACCAACACTTATCTAATTTTGATCAATTTTTGGAACATATAAAATATCAGAAATGAGCTTAATACCTGATGGTGTTTGGACTGAAACTTTGCCAATTCCTTTCACCTCAACATAGTCTCCATTTCCAACTTTCAACTTTAATTTGTAGCCATCATTCATCTCCACAAATATGTCTGAATTTGAAGTCATATGATGAGTGCAACCACTATCCAATAACCATATTTCCTCACTGATGCTGGCTTTTGAATTCATTGTTGTGAACAAGTATTCTTCCTGCTGATCTTGCTGAAATTCTGCAATCTGAGCTTGTTACTGAGTTTGTTTCTCATTCTGATTTTTACAAATTTTTTCAATATGCCCAAATTGTTTACATGCTCTGCATTGCACCCCTGGTCTATACCAACACCATTTCGGGGGATGACTGGTTTTCTTGCAATGAAGACATGGTGGATACTCAATTTCATTCTTCTCATTTTGTAGCTTCTTTCCACCAAAACTTGTTTGAGCTCTCTGCTTTTCTTTAGCAAACAAAGCATCCTCAGTTTGTTCTTCTTCTTGCCTGAACAATCTCCTTTGTTTAGTGGCTTGAAGAGTATTAATCAGCTCAGCTAAGGTGATGCTGGACAAGTCTCTTGAGTCTTCAAGAGAGGAGATTTTGGATTCAAACTTTTCAGGCAAACTTATCAACACTTTTTCAACTATCCTCTTGTCTAATAAGTCATCTCCCAGCAACCTTATCTGGTTTACAACCTTCATCAACTAGTCTACAAAGTCTTTCATTACCTCAGTTTCTTTCATCTTCAAAGTCTCAAACTCTCTTCTCAAGTTGAGTACTTGCATCTACCTTGTTATTTCACTTCCTTGGAATTCCTCCTTGAGTCTATCCCATGCCTTTTTTGCTATCTCACAAGTTATTATTCTTGTGAAGATAGTATCAGACACGGGAGATTGTATGCATGATAGAGTTTCGAATTTTTTAGCAACATCCTTACTGCGTTGTTTGATTTGTGCCACAGTTGGGTTTGCTCTCAATCGTGGAGGTTCAACCCCTGTTTCAGTTGTCTCCCATAAATCATATGCTTTGGGATAGGCTTTCATCTTTGCAGCCCAGAAATTGTAGTTTTCTCTATTGAAGGTTGATGGTAGGGGTGCTGAGAAGCCACTTGAAGCCATCTTCTTCTCTGTCATCTGGATATAGCTTTGCTAATGGTTTTCTTTATCACCTGTTATTCTTCTTCTCCTTTTTTAGGTCCCTTCCAAGATCAATGTCGCTCTGATACCACTATTGGAATTTTGGCTCAAAGAGAGTGAAAAATGGCCTTACAGATGTTCAACGTATTTACCAGATTTGAAAGAAGCTTACTGGCTATTGAATAGCTTACCAGATTTTGAGATATGGTAAATACCGTATATGGATTGAACTTACTGGATATTGAATATCATTGAGAACTTGCCGATATTTGAGGCATTGAACTTACCGGATATCAAAGGTGTTGTGAACTTACCGGATATGAGCTTTGGAACTTACCGGATATTGATTACCAATACCGTATATGGATTGCTCTTACCGGTATTTGCTTGAATCACACAGAAATTCAGTATTTGGCCAGAAAATGAATTTTATGTGAAGAACAGGGTATAAACACGATGAGAAGAGGAAGAACAATTATATTCAACTTCTTAGAAATGAAAAATACATGGCTAATGTATACAAATAGCCAAATTACAAAAGTAGAAAGTACAAGATAAACCATACTACCTACAACAACTCGACAATACTTAAAAGACTTAACTTGTAAGAGTGTATAAAGTTAGTCTAACATTTATCATTACATAGAGTTAGACTTAAACATAAAACATGTGACAAATGTAACTAGAAAATGATCTAGTTAAGTGACAACAAAAGTGTCACAACCTTGTCCAAATTCAACACTTTTGCATCGGCGGAAGCTAGTGATGGCCTTTGTAGTTGGCTTGAATCTGGGCTAACAGAAATTAGAGAGAGGATGGGGAACATAGAAATGTACGAGAACACAGCGTGAGCATATATCTTGTCGGGATTAAGCTCCCATTCTTGGCAGAGAGCCATAACTCGGGGTGACTCAATTGGACATTCAAGAGTGCTAACAGAAGGTGGGAGTTCAAGCTATTCTGGAGTAGTCAACTATAATCTCCGATCAATGGTTAGTATGCTTTCAAAATCGTGGAATCTGACTTCTCTGATTCCACCAGAGCATCTTCTACGACATAATAAGTCAGGAATCTTGACCGGTATATAAATAAAACTTTCAAATTCAAAATTAGTTTTGCACTTAGCAAATAGTTTTGTGTAGAAGTATAGCATTCTTGCCTAAGGTGGGAATTGATCCAATTTTAACGGACTACCTTTTTCTATTGAGTTGGTGATATGGCTTATAATTGATTCTTTTTTGGGAAGTTTTCATTATTGAATTCCTCAAGGTTAATAAAAGACGTTTTAGGAGTTTTTCCATGTGGTTCTATTCATTTTTGTATTAGGGTTGATGTTATGCAATGTTGCTTACCGTGACTATCCTGGTTTTCTTCTTGCATATCCCGTCCCGGTGAAGGTTGGATTATTGTCGATCATCACGGCTTACCTTCCCTCAAGTAAATTTCTATCTATGTGATGTTGTCGACCGGGCTTAATATCGAGTGAAAAAGTTGTTTGTAAGAATAAAATAAATGGGTAAAAAGTTCAACCCGCAGAAGCGTAGTTAAACTTCTAATAATTGGATGAAAACATGAAGTTTAATAACTCCACAAAAACCAGAAAATAAGAAAATGAGAAGAAGACGAAATGGCAATCCGAGGCAAGTGATGTCACTTTCTCCTTAAGACAATATTGCCCCGCTATGGTGCTCACGATTTACTTTACTTGTCTCCCAAGATACAACAGATTCTTCTTGTGGTAGCAGCACTTCAAACCATAAGAAATGATAAACTTTCGACGGATTTTTCCTCTCTACAAGGAAATGATATGAAATGAAGGAGGAAGATGATTTGCAAGAGATAGAATGATTCTCAATACAAAGTATGAGATGGTATGCCCAAATGGTTGTGCATAAGGTCTTTTATCACTACGCCAAAAATGCGCTTTTGCAACACATAAACGGCAACATTCGGTAGTTAAGTGTTGCAAAAGGGGTCTATTGCAACATTTTAATAAGTGAATGTTGCAATTGGTTAAGAAAATTGAGCTTTAGCAATGTTTTGTAAATGAATGTTGCAAAAGACACATTTTGCAACGTTTATCGAACGCTACAAAAAGTGAGACGGTTAGTGGGCTATGATATTGGGCTCATCAACTTAAAAAATAAAAGCCCAAGTGAAGTGCCCAACCGATTTGCAATTGCAAATTGGGCCTTAAGTCTAATTTGCCACAAGTCACAACTCACACAGGCAACAAAACCCTTTGGCAAAGCGAAATTGGGCGATTCGATTTCGGGCAATATTGGGCGACTGGAGCCTGGAGGGTCACGACTTACTGGTGACAGTCACTGAAGTGGAGTGTGGAGACTGGAGAGGAGAACAAGTGAGCAACGCAGCTGGCTGGAACCTAAATTCACATGTGAGCAGCGCCAACGAGTAGGGACTATGGTCTGTCATCTGACTTTGAGGTTTCGAAATCGGTAAGTGTGACTAACTTCAGTAACTTGCTAATTTTCTGTGCGAGAGCATAGTGCGACTGTGCCTGACTTCACGCCTGCTAGTGCTGCCTGTCTGTGTGTGTTGCTAGTTGTTAGTTGATACTTGCTAAATTAGGGATTTATCATTTATGAAAGTGTATGAATTACAATTAGGGCTGTGTGAATTAGGGATTTATGTAAAGGTATGAGTTAGGATGCGTGTTGCTGAATTAGGGATTTATTGTGCCAGGCTGTGGCTGTGTGTGCTGTTGAATTAGGGTTTCTGAATTAGGGATTTATGAAACAATATGAATTATGTTCATGTTTTATAATTCATGATGTTCGATTTGTGATTTGGGAATTGGAAATGTACACTCTTTTTTGTTAATACTAAAAAAATTGTTTCCTTCCCCTAGATTTTTAAACCAGCAGATGTCATTAAAAATGCCCATTGGTTGCATCAAAGAAAAATGTTAAAAAGTCATAATTTTTTTGGTCCCATTTTGCAAGTATTTAGCTTCGTAAT
The DNA here is from genome assembly GCA_019395295.1 of Osmanthus fragrans. Taxonomy (NCBI): domain Eukaryota; kingdom Viridiplantae; phylum Streptophyta; class Magnoliopsida; order Lamiales; family Oleaceae; genus Osmanthus; species Osmanthus fragrans. The sequence goes on from CM033362.1 coordinate 12,285,560, forward strand.
TGATCAACCAAGTTGTTTGAAATTTAAATTGTTATAACTTATGAGAAAATTTTATTAACATAGAACATGTGGGAGGTAGTGGCACACAATTATCAAATTCTGATATATATATATATATAATCTTTCGTTTAAAGATACTAGGTGGCCACAATCATCAACTAATTAAAATATTAATAAATAATCTCATTATTTAGGCGTTGATGGTCAATGATCAACGATTGCCCCTAACTCACTTAAATTCCTGGATCTGCCACTGCCTATAATGGACAAAGAGTGGTTGCACTTATTAAGGTTATCATCTGAAACTAATCTTACAAATCTAGTTATCTCCAATAAAAAAAATTAACATATAATTATCATAAAGTTTAATTTGTAAATTTTCAGAACAATATAGAGATGGAACACAAAATTTTGTTGAACGAACTCATGACATTTGCAATTCAGAAATGATATCATGCCCTTACGTTAATTGTAGGAATCTAATGCATCATCATTATGATACAGTCTATGAACATTTGGTTATTAAAGGTATGGATCCTACATATACTGTTTGAGTATTTCATGGAGAGCAACCAAGTCAATCAAATTTGGTCGACATAGAAATGCCTGAGTCGAGTAGGATGTTTAAGGATTTCTATGCACAACATGATGTAGATCCTGAAAACCATCCCGATGGAAGAGACAAAGAGATTGAAAATTTGGTTAATGATGATGAAACTCCTTTATATCCTGGTTGCAAGGCATTTACAAAGATGTCAGTTTTGGTTGCTATGTTTAAGCATAAAGCTTCGCATGGCTTATCGGACAATGGTTTCTATGAACTTATAAATCTTGTTCGAGACATGCTGTCAGAGAATAATACACTTCCAAAGTTTGGACCTCTCTTTCAACAATTTCTCTGGGAGTATCCCTGAAGCAATAAGCTCTCTAGTTAGCTTGCAAGTTCCTAATCTTAGTCAGAATGGATTTGAGTCCTTCCATGTTTGAATCCTCTACACTTAATAATTGATAAGTAGTGTTCAATTTTGCTGTAATGACCTTTTAATAATGCTTGTCATTCAGAATTGTTGTAATTTTAGTCATTTGATGCAGGTACAACATGTTGATGGCGGGGAGAGACGAGCTTAATTTCATGTCAGTACCAGCGAGCGACTCATTTTTTGATGCTATAGTATGTCAATCGAAACTTGCTGAGCACTAGTAAAAAATTTAGTATGAATTATTGCACCTTTTGTACTCATCAAAATGATGGAAAAGCCTTTTTTGATCGCTGAGTTGATATTTTAAACTTGAAGTATAATGAAATTATTTTGAATATTGCACAATCAACGTTTTTTGGCCACTGCAAAATACCTTTAGCAACGTTCAAAAAATGCTGCAAAAGAACTTTTTTTCGCAACGTTTAAAAAACGCTGCAAAAGGTCTTTTGCAACGTCTTTCGCAACGTTCAAAAAACGCTGCAAAAGATCTTTTGCAACGTTTAAAAAACGCTGCAAAAAGTCTTCCCTCAACGGAAATACCGACCTCCGCAACAACGCTAAAAACCTGTAAAAGACTTTTGCAGCGTTTTTTGGCCGCTGCAAAAAGGCCTTTTTTGGTGTAGTATAGAGGATGAAGTGGTGTGGGTGAAAGATTGCAGGCAAAATCATGCAACTTTACGAAAAGAAGTCTCAGTTCACTTCGCTGGCTTTTCGCTAGATTCTCGCTCGAGCGACACTTTCAGAGAGTTGGTCGCTCGCTCGAGCGACGGTGTTATCTAATTTCTTCCAAATTTCCTCCAACTTTTGGACCGTAATTTCTCATTCATCCGAAATTGATTTCGGCATGTCAAATATATATGGAAATCAAAATTCTTTTGGGGGTGTTGCCCTCGAACCCCCACGAGGGACATTGCCCCCTCGACCTCCCGGAGTCCCGAAATAGCGGAGTAGTAAACTATTTTGTCTAAACATATCGAGTCGAATATTTGAGCGAAGTTGACACGAAATCTAACGTTGATTTTCAACACTTAACCAATTTTCTTGAGTAATTTTATATCTATGTGAACAGCAATATCACTCTTAACACACTCGGACAAGACACAAACCGAGGGATTAGTAAACATTTTGTCCATGAGATGCGAGTCTTTCCAATTTTTCTATCTTCGAAAAAACAAAATTATTGACAAAACTCAACAAAAAATATACATTGTTTCATTTTTGCAATCAAATTAATTCACCAATCTACCTTCATACAGCATTGAAAATACTATTAAAGTCAAGAACCCATCGTTGTCTCCAAAAGCAATACCCAAGATGATACGCAAGCATGAGAAATAAAAGTTATTTATTAATATTTTATTATATTCGGCAACATGTTTTTGTAATTTTCTAGTATTTTCACCAGATAGTACAGAGATCTTCCAATCCAAGGAAATAAATTATATGTAAGAATATCAATGAAATTAATGTGTATTTCTTTTTCAACGTGAGCATGTTTCACTACCTTCAGAAAATTTAAATTTTACCTTCAACTACTTTTAATTTCCACAAATATTTGAACATATTACTTTTTATTTCATTTTTAAGAATCAATTAATTTTTTTTCTAACTTCTATCAAAATAAATAACTATTTTTTTTTCATACTATTATATTGTGCAAGACAAGGCACCAATTGTGCAAGACAAGGCACCAATTGTGCAGCTAATCATATTCAATTTTTATAAATTTTATTTATTTAGTTCTTGTTTGGTAGAGTTTTTTTAAAATTTATTTTCAATCATACATTCATTTAATAAAATAATTTTGCACAATGACCCATAACATTTCATACTTTTTTAACCACATATTCTTTAAAAATCACTTTTCATAAATAATTCCAGCTATTTAAATATGTTTGAAATAAAAGATTAGTATAATATAAGTTATAATCTTTTTTTTTCCTCGTTCAAGAATTGTATATTTTAAGATTGAACCAATTTAATTACCAAGTAGTGTAAGGTAGGTATCACAATTTGATTTTGTTGGAATTTGTTAAAATTATTTTAAATATTGATTGAAGCTAATGAAAATAAAAATATTATTTAAATGGAAAGCTAACTCAAACTTTCGGAACTTAAACGTTGCTCTTGTAATTATAGTAATTAATGTTATATTATACATAGGAAGTTACAATAATAAATTCCCACCTTTTTGCATAATAAATTAACGATAATTTAGCATATAAGACCGTGTTTGTTTGCATTAACTTAAACTAAGAGTTGAACATATTTTTCTTTTATTAAAAAGTATATTATTTTATTTGAATTACACTATCGAAAGGAAAATTTAAATAATCAAACTAGACATTAATAATAATATAAAAGTATAAAATTCAAGTTCAATCTGTCTTTTGATTATGATAATTTCCTAGTATAAAGCTCTTTGGTGTATAGACGTTGAGTTTTTTTCTTTGAATATTTGTTTTTTTTTTTTTTCAAAAATTTAGTACAAGAACGAAGTATATAAATATTTTAATTGTTAATTGAGCAAACAATTTTTGTATCCCATCCCACAATTTTTTCACCTAATAATTTAAAATATTGCAGGGAAAAGTTGAGAAAATTGATTGACATTATGCTCATTATGGTATAGTTTTAGCGTGTGTTTGGCCCCATTCTTGGCTATTTTTTCAAAATTTCCAACCATTTTCCAACAATTATGAGCCCCGATTTTAAGGAAAGGACATTTTCTCTGACAAAAACTGAACTTGTGTGCTTTACATGAATTTTTGGAATTTTTAACTTTTTGAATCTGTCCTTCAATTGATAGTAGACGTTTTTCAAAAGGTGGAGGGCAAGGATAAAATTTACAATTGTTTTTGGGGGGCGAAATAGTTCATCACAACTGAACGGTGTTAAATTCTTGACTAAATTTTGAAATTGCTGTAGAGTTTTGTCAGCCCACAACTATTTTTGGTATAACTTTTGCATTGTTTATTATTTTTTACTGTAGTAGAATGAGAATTGAAAAAAAAAAATGAGGGTCAAACACACGCTTAAATTATAGATTTCAAATATTAATGTCGTCGAGTTAGAATTCTTTTGCGTCTTGAGAAATATATAACACATTAAAAATTGTAGGTGGTATGGATGTCGCAAGTAAAATTATATTTTAAAAAATATTACTAAAAATTAAAATTAGTAGATAATATCTAAAAATTTGTTGTAAAATTTTTACCTAAAACGCACTGTTGCCTTTCGTCAAGCTCATTAAGGATCTGCTTGATTTATGAGGCGTTCTCTTCGTATTTTAATTTTGTGTTTTGAGTTTTGAGTTCGTTTTGTGTTTTGTGTTTTGGATGTTCATTTTGAGATTGTTGAAAACTCGTTCTTTTTGTCGTTTTGAAAGAATATTTCTCAATTCGTATTTTTTGAGTTTTGGCAGATTTGTGAAGAAAACAGCCAAAACGTAAAAAAGTTATTTTCTATTTTTTTCACAAAATTTTCAGACGTTTTCAAAAACTCGTTTTCGAAAATGGGAAATAAAATGCATTTTCAATGTTTTGGAAAATCGAAAACAGAAAACGGGAAGAAAATAGCAAAGAGAACGTCTCCTTAGATTTTGTAATAATAGATTTTGTGAATGTGATTTTTTGGCAGTGTAAGGTTGAAAAATAGAGAAAATTTATGAATTCATGTGTAAAATTAGTTTATTGAGAGAATAGGTGGTTGTGATTGAATTTTAAAGAAATTAGGAAGAAGTCATATGTACCGAAGAGGGAGTATCGAACTGTGTACTCCCTCTCACATAAACACGTGGGCTCCGCGTGTATTAATTTATTTCGAGCCGTGGCATCACCTCCGATGTGAGTAGTAAGTAAGAAATTTTGTAAAAAATTCGGTACGTGTATCACGGTCCAAGAAATTATATCAAGCATGTAATATAACTTTTTCGGTTAGAAGATCGGTACTAAAAAGTTGAAACATTAGTTGAGTTCATGTGGCTTAATTGAATTTTCATATCGGTAATAATAATAAACTGTAATTTACAATGTAAAGCATTACAATTTAAAAATGTATTATAATTATAATTTTAATAAGGGGTTCTTTTAAGTTTGGCCTGGTCAAAGGCCCATATTTTCAAGTTGACTTTTTATTCTACCATATTTACACATTGGCCTAAAAAATATCAAAAGACAAAAATACCCTTAAGTATATAAAACAATTACAAATATGATTTTTTGTAAAATACAATACTACCCTTTTACTTAACAAATAAAAACCAAACAATCGTTGCTGAAAATTTTAGAATTAGATCCTATACAGATAAAAACTCTCTCATCTTCTTCAATCTGAAAATCTCAAAAATATCGATAGCTGAAGAAAAAAATTATTTTCTGCCAATAACTTCGAACCGATAAGTATATTTACGTATGTTTAATTTTGTTTTCGTTAAATGTATATTAAAAATCAAAACATTAAGATTTATGGATTGTAGCAGATAATTTTTTTAGCATCTGTATATAATTTTTTTTAGCACGAATAGGAGAAACAAATTTATCTTCAGTTAAATTTTTCGATTGTCAAACCACACGACCAAAACAGCCGAACGTCGTTTACAGCCGAATATTCGGCTATTTTGACTGTAAACAGCCGGCTGTTAAATTTATTTCTTGTTTTAATTGATGCTGTGAGCTCAATTTTTGAATGAATAAATTTTGCCATGCATATGAGGATTGTCTCCCAATTTGTTACTTTGGTGATTTCGAATTGGATGAAAGTAATCGATGAGTATGGAAATGGTCGAATGATATACAAGATAGTGTTCCAACACATAACACAGAGTACATCGTACGAGGAATTGTTTAATGATATACAGAAAAGTCTAAACGTCGATTCATCTCGATACGATATGGTATTAAGATTTCAATTCAGAGAGAATTTGCCTTTTTCTATTCCACGTACGAAGATTACATCTGATGTTCATGTGAATTATCTGTTTGAGTTGAACAAAACGCAAATGACCCCTATTTGCGTGACATTAGTGAGGAAGGATGACACGGAAGGTATAAATACCGGCTCAGATGAAGCAACAGGTTTTTGGGATACAGTGCAGATAGCTTGCGAGGATGATGCTAATATTCCCGAGACAGTTTTTCCTGATCGTGATATCGTTGTGCCACACAGAGTTCAGTAGGTAGTTCAAGACAGCGAGAACATGAATGCAAATGAATTTACGAATGAGGATTTGGCTGCTTTATCCCGGCGTAGATGTGAGTGGAGTGGGAACACAGAGGCTGGAACAAGTGGACCGTCATCTAATTATTCACGTGTGGCTCCCGATGATGATTATCTGCATGTCGAGCAGCTGTTTGTCATGAAGACAGATCTACAGGTAGCTGTGCACGAGCTGACATTGAAATTCAACTTTGAGTTCAAGGTAAAGAAATCAAACAAGTCTTTGTTGACACTTGTTTGCGTCAACGATAATTGCCATTGGCGGTTGCGAGCGACTAAGATGGAAACGAATGAGTCATTTGTAGTTCGCAAGTATACCCGAGAACATACTTGCGGATTGGGGACTCGTGTAAACGATCACAGACAAGCTCGGTTATGGTTTATTGGTCGACAAATAATGAACAAGTATCAGGACCCACGGACGATCTATAGACCTTCAGACATCGTCAACGACGTCCGACGAAACTACGAAGTGAAACTAAGTTACCAGAAGGCCTGGAAGGCCAAAGAATGCGCGTTGGAGCAATTAATGGGCTCGGCCGAGGAAAGTTATACGAAATTGGCTAGGTACTGCCATAATTTGGGGACAACTAATCATGGTTCCCCTTATTTCATTGCGACGGAGGGTGAGAATTGTTTTAAGTATTTATTCATAACTCTTGGTCAATGCATAAGAGGATTTAAAAATGCGATGCGACCCGTAATTTTAGTCATCGGCGACGGTGATGCCCTCCCCGGAGACAATCGTCGATCAACCAAATCGCGGTCCTACACGAGTGATAACATTAACAATTAATTTTTATTTAACGAAAGTCAGATAATACATAGCGATGAACATTATATATTCCATTCACGTACCTCCTCGGGGTCTGGGATGGAATCGGCAGTCGGCTCTTCTTCATTGTGCGGATCGGTCAATTCACGCCCATATCCGTGAGCCTCCTCCTCCATCGATGGCATCAACTCGGTTATGACTTCAACCTGACATAACCATATTTCGACTAGTTAATAATCATGTGATAAGATATCTGAGCTACAAACAACATAAATCGAAAAACGTATTATCTCACCTGAGCGTCGTCGATGATGGCTGATAATTGTTTGCTAGTTGGATATCCGACTGCTCGAGATGCTTGCCAATGATGCATCCGAGGGACGCGTGTTTCCAGTCGAGTCGCATACCGGTCACCGATGACTGGGACAATCTCGTACGCCCAAATCTGCAACAAATACAATTATTACATTCATATCTATTATAAACATTATTTTAAGACTAAATTATGTGAAACATATAACTGCACAGCCAGGGGCAATCCATATGTATCATACTTCCGCATGGTCCCCCTCGGCCTCGAATGCAATCTTGTAAAAACGTGCACAGTGTCCTTAAAACATCTCTGCCCCCACGGATATGTGTTAAAAGCATCAAGATCATCGACCATCTCTAGATGGAAGGGGTCAATCACAGTCCTCCTGTGGTGACATCGTAATGTGCTCTCCAGGATATAGACCAGACCGAGCTTCAGTCTATCTAACATGTCGTCACACCTGGTAATCGCGTCAGCCAACTGCGTCAAATAAACTGACCCCCGCCCTTGAAAGTATGTGTCGTGCAGCCTACTGGCCCTCTGCGTACTGGCATGACCCGCATCAACGCCCGTAATCTTCAATCCAGTAATCATCGCAAAGTCGAACACAGAAAAATTGGCGACTTTGCCCCCGAGATCGAAATGGAGGGCATTGCCGTCCACTAGACTCAGCAATCGATATAGTAGGGTATCGATGATCTCCCCCGAAAACTGCAAGTGTCTCAACTGGTACAGGGGCCACAAAAAGGACTGATGAAGCATATCTTGATGCTCTGCATCCAACTGATTCAGGACTACTCTGTAACTGTTCAGGCTACCGTTCTAGGTAGCCTTACCTGACATCTGTCTTAATGTCGTATCTAAATGATACTCCATGCTGCAAAAATTTAAATTATTAGCACATGAAACAATAGATACTGGAATACAACATATTCTCTAAAAATTAAGTGAACCGAATTCTAACAATTATACCCAAAACAGATTTACATAAAAGATTACAAGTAAAAAAACGAACAAAATAATTATCAATTTAAATTTTCCATTTGAATTTCGTTTTTGGTAATTATCAATTTCATTTTTTTCATTTAATTAAAACAAAATAAATTTATGAAAGTAAAAAGAATTCAAATATTATTTAATTACGTTTGATTTTTGGTAATTATCAATATATATATATATATAATTAAATGAAAAAATTTATTATTATTTAATTAATTTTGAATAACATAAATATTTATTAACAAATAATATTAAATTCAAGATTTTATATTAATTAAAATATTCAAATGAAAATAAAATAAGAATGTGCTAATTTTTTTACAAAATAATATTTAAAATCAATTACTTAATTATTTATTTAATTTTATATATACAAATAAAACAAAATAAATTTATTAAAGTAACAAAAGAATACAAATATTATTTAATTACGTTACGTTTGATTTTTGTTAGTAAATTATTAAATTAAAAAAATTATTTATTTTATTTTATATATGCAATTTAAAATAAAAGAAAAATATTGAAGAAAAAATACAAGTATTATTTAAGAATTATGCTATGTGTACATAATTCTTTACACAATACATTACACTCCCCTCACATGGAGGGGGGCCCACACACAATAAAATATTCGTGGGCCCCACTCCATGTAAGGGGGTGTAATGCATTGTGTACACCTCATAGCATAATCCATTATTTAATTATATTTGGAATATACTATATTAAAAAAATAATATTATTTCATTTTCGTAATTATCAATTTAAAGTTATTTCTTTTATTATATCAAAAAATTAAATTTTATTAAATTTCTTTTATGTATAATATACAGAATAACAATTAAATTCGAAAAATAAAATTGTTTAGTGTTATTTTAAATAAAAAAAATAGTAATTATAAGTCAAACAGCCGGTTAGACCGACCGTTTAGACAGGCTGCAATCAGCCGGTCCAACCGACTGCAAACTGTCGGTCAAACCGGCTGTTTGCAGCCGGTCAAACCGACTTTAAACAGTCGATTTGAGTCCTCTTCTTCCTCTAGTCGTCAAAAATCGCCATTTTCGGCGACTGAGGTCCTTAAACATGCCAAAATTCCATTTTTTCATCCTAAAAATGGTCCACAATCTATTTACTCCATCTTTCTAACCTAACAAATGAACTATTAATCCTAGTAAATGTACACAAATTCAACTTACTACCAATTAAAAAAATCCATTTTCCTTGATTTTTTAAAACTAACCTCCACGCGTTCAGTCCACTGGTCGATCTTGGTCCCTGGCATCGTCGGCGAGTACGTTTAGTCTGCTCGTCGCTGATTTCGATCAGGGTCTGTTAGAGAGAGATAGAAAGGGTCGATTTAGAGAGAGAAATGGTCGATTTAGAGAGAGAAGTCGGTTTGTGTGAATTGTGAGGGTATTTTTGGCTTTTTGATGATTTTTTTAAGTTTTAGCATTTTTTATTTTTATTTTTATTCATCTATTATTTGGTTAATGGTTATTGTGAAAATAGTACCATTTCAAAAGGCCATTCTCGTGTATTTCCTCTTTTAATAATTAGATCCACATATTGTATTTTTACATACATATGACATCTCTATTATATTTTGTATTCAGAGAAAAATTCAAGTGGTCGATACTTTCTTATCTTAATATTTATAATCATACGAATATAATGGACACTATTGTACACGATTTTAGTTGAATTCAATAAAACTAGGAGTTCAAGAAAAACGATAAATTTAGAGCAGAAGCTTGGGAATCGGAATTCGAAAATCCAGTCCGCAGAATTTCGGTATCACGATGAGAGTGGAGAAAGAGAAGGTGGTCTGGTTAGCGGCCGGTGTTTGATAATTTTTCCGGCGGCGGATAGTTTGGGGCTTTTTCCAACTTTCCCTAAACCCTAAAAATCCCAATGGCTGCAAAACCCAAGTCCCGCACAGTTCTTGAACCTCTCGCAGATTCCGCCATAGATGCCAACAACTGTCCGATCAAATCTGTGTCACTCTCAAAACTCTCCGACACCGAAACACTAATTTATCTCGGTACCATCTCCGGAACTCTGTTGTTATATTCTCTCAAGTATTCGCAGGATTCTCCTCCCGGAATTTCTTTTCTCAGACGCGTTTCCATATCCGGCACTGGTAGCCCTGTAAATTCGATCCACCCACTTGCCCACATCGGTAAAGTTGTATTACACTGCGATGGCTTTCTCTATTTGCTCGATGATAAATTACTTCAGCCTGCTAAAAGAATTAGTCTTATCAAAGGCGTTACTGCATTTTGTCGTAAATTCCGAAGCCAAAAGTTCGGTTATAACCCTTTTCCCCAAAGATCTAACGGTGGCAGTTATACTAATCATAACTATGATAATGCTAATAATAGCAATGGCAATAGTTTATTTGCGATTGGGATGGGAAAAAAGTTGGTATTGGCTGAGTTGATTTTAAGTGGGTCTTTGGTGATTTTGAAGGAGATTCAGGGCATTTTCGACGGGATTATAATGAATCTGGCGTGGGTAGATGATTCTTTAGTTGTTGGTTCTAAGACTGGGTATTATTTGTATAATTGTGTAAATGGACAATGTGGATTGATTTTTTCGTTACCGGATTCTTCTAGTTCTCCACAGCTGAAGTTGTTGGCTAGGGAGTGTAGGGTGTTATTGATGGTCGACAATGTGGGTATTATTGTGGATACTGAGGGGCAACCAGTGAGTGGCAGCTTGGTGTTTAAGGAGGTTCCTGATTCCATTGGGGAAATTGGGTCTTATGTGGTTGGTGTGAGAAATGCTGAGGTGGAATTGCATCATAAGAAGACAGGAGATTGTGTTCAGAGGTTTATGGTTGTTGGGGATGGAGGTGGAGGTGGAGGGCTATGCATTGTGAAGGATGAGGAGAATGAGAGTGGCAAGCTGCTTGTCATAACAACATGTTCAAAGGTATGGGATTCTTTAGTTTGAAATCTTTTTCCAAAGTTTGTTAATAGTATATTACCAAAGTGTTGCATCCATTTTTAATTTGACATATTTCACACATTAGGAAAGATGTGTTTCAAAATGTCCACAGCTTCTGATGGATTTGCTGATAAAAGATTGAGGAGTCAAGGAAAACAATGTGTTTTAGTTTAGTAATTAATTATACTATATGCTGAAAGTTGAAGGCTTGCTGTAAGACGAACTACTACTACAATTTAGAGTAAAAGTAATTGTGCGAATCAAAACCATTGACTAAACATACGGGTGTGACTTACACATCTGGACATGATTCTGGTAACTATTTTCGTGGTACTTGTTATTGTATGATTTGAGCTAGGAAAGATTTTGTAATTCTGGGGTCACCTTTGGGCTCTGCACTGGGAATTGAATTGAATATATATGAGCTTAAACTTATTACTTTTGAAATGAGACGTCATTGATGTGTTATATATTGGTTATTGAGACGTCCTGGCGTAATATGTAATCCGTTTCAATGCAAGGTTCTGTGCTACAGAAAAGTTTCTGGAGAAGAACAAATCAAGGATCTCCTGCGAAAGAAGAACTTCAAAGAAACCATTTCCTTGGTTGAAGAGCTACAGAGTGAAGGTGAACTGACAAAAGAAATGCTTTCTTTTGTCCATGCACAGGTCGGCTTCCTTTTGTTGTTTGACTTGCACTTTGAGGAAGCAGTAGATCACTTTTTGCTTTCAGAAACAATGCAGCCTTCTGAGCTTTTCCCATTCATCTTGCGGGACCCAAATCGCTGGACCCTGCTGGTATATCTAAATGCTAGTGATTTAACATTCACACGTCGTTTCCTATTCTTATAATTTATAGTCAAACCATGAATGTTACTCCTGCAGTGATTTAGCAGTTGGTAGGCTTACGTGTTTTTGTTTCAATCAAGCTTTTTAGATAGGGTGTGTTAAACTGGGTATGTGTTTGATCTTTCTACTGTTGTGTTCGATTGAATAAGAATTGACATTGCATCAAAACATATGAATTTATGATATAAGGGGTAAGGGAAGGGTTCCTTTATCAAGAATTCTAGTGCTGGACAGGATAAGATGTCGCATGTATTTTGTAGTCAATTATCTATTGATTACTTACACTCCCTTTCTTGTCAATGGAACTTCCTATGCATGTCATGTAAAACATGCTATCCTCAATAAACGCTTACTCGTGGATGTGGTGGTTGTATACATGACCAAAAAATTAAGCCCCATTATGTTTGGGGTTGGTTGGTTACATGAATAATTTTCCAACGGATTCATGTGACAAGATTTGTCGAAGTTTTATGTTAGTTGCATGGTTTAAAAATGCAGTAGCGAGGCGCGTCTTGAGGCCCGCTTCACCGTAAGGCGCATGTAGTATGCCTCGAGACGGTATTTTTTAGGCTAAAAATATGAGGCTCACACCTCTAAATCTGATCCATGAGGCGTGCGTCTCATTTAGAATTTGAAAGGGCCCTTCTTAAAAAAGAAAAGGGCCCATTTAGAAAGACATTTTGAGCCCAAACAAAACAATAAAATATCTAGAAAACTAAACAGTGGCCAGAAATTAGAGGACTAAAAACGAAAATTCAAAAGTCAGCCTTAAAAAAACTAATGGCTGTATATCATATTTATTATATGTTCCAACTTTTGTTTTTTTTTGTATTTTTGTAGTATTTTATAATTCTTTTACTTAAATTTTTTATTTTTTGTGAGACTTACGCCTCAATCCGTCTCGAGACTTACCCCTCGCCTCATAAAGAAAAACCGTCTCAATACTTAGTTTCGTCTTTTTAAACCTTGGTTAGCTGTCAAAATAGCATTGTGGTTGTATAATTGATAAAATTAATATTACTGACCATATAGCTATCTTTTTCTATAGGATCTTGCTTTCAGAACAGAGATGCTATCTCACTAGAATTGGGGAGAGAGACCAAATTTGACATGTCCTTGATGTGGTTGAAAATTATTCGATTTGACTGTGCCATTCATAGGAGGTATCCGGCACCAAGTTTATCATTACAAAGCTTAGCCTCTGGTTCTTTGGTTTTTAGTTGTCTATTGAGTTATATTATCTGGCGACTTAGTTAGGAGAAATAAAGTAAAACATAAAACGAAGATGCTGTAGCTTCTGTATTTATTGTTGATACTACAAGCAGATTGAAGGATTGTGGATTTGATAAATTAAAAAAATAGAACACTTCTCTCTGCCAATCTCCGTCTTTCTGCACATGCAGACTTACACGTCGTTTCATTGTGTGTATTGCGTGTAGTACCTTCCCTGTTTTTCAATGGATTTTTCTTGTTTTTGAATGGTCTGAGAACAACTCAATGAATTGTGTATTTTCAGGTTCCAAGGAACCGGTATTGGGGATTGCATCCTCCTCCAGCACCTCTTGAGAATGTTATAGATGATGGGTTGACAGCTATTCAAAGAGCTGTTTTTCTTAAGAAGGCAGGTGTGGAGACTGCTGTAATTGATGAGTTTCATCTAAATCCACCTAGTAGAGCTGATTTGTTAGAGTCCGCAATCCAAAACATGATAAGGTGATTTTGATTTTTAGTTGGTAAATAATTGACTTCCGGCAGATAAAGAAGGGATGTGTCTTATGTGTGGATAAATCATTCTGTATTTTCATAATCTCAATTTATATCTTATCTTCTTACTCAAATTATGCTCATTTGTTGTAGATATTTACAAGCTTGTCGTGATAGAGATTTGACCCATTCAGTTAGGGAGGGAGTTGACACGCTTCTAATGTATCTATATAGAGCCCTCAATCGTGTAGATGATATGGAAAGACTTGCATCTAGCGAGAACAGCTGTGTAGTGGTATGCATTATCGTACCTTTTTCCTTAACTGAAATTTTCATTTATGGACTGGCTTTAACTTGTTTGTACACTTTGTTTATCTGAAAAATTCTTTTGTTTGCACACTGGTGTCAAGTTTCAAGCAGAGTGATGAATCTTAATTTCATTTGATATCAATGCTGTTCTTTAGCTGGCTGAAAAAATTCAGTTAGAGGTTCCACTCTTAGAAGTTGTGAGCCCCTTCGAACTCCCCCACCCCCTTCTCTCAACTGGAATTGCTAATTGTACGGTTCTTCCTGTTCTTCTCCTTAAGTTTTGACTTTTGTTGAATGAATTGCCATTTGGACGTTGAGGTCTCAAAGTTGATTTTTGAGGATGTTGATTATATGATTTCCTACGCTGAAGCTTACAATCTTTTGTAGGGTTTTAGGTTTCATACTATTGTCTTAGGGTTCATTATAGAGTTGGCATACACCTCTGTGAATTGCAGTTTGTTGTTTGTCGATTAATAATTGTAATTGGGATTGTTGAGCAACTTAAATGTTAACTATGAAAATCAATGGGCAGTGCAGGAGGAGTTAGAAGCTTTATTGAATGACTCTGGTCACCTAAGGTCACTTGCTTTTTTGTATGCTCGTAAGGGGATGAGTGCTAAAGCTCTGGGTATTTGGCGCATACTTGCAAGAAATTATTCACAGGGCAGCTATTATAGAGGACAATCTGAGGAAACTGGATCAACAACAGAGAATGAAGATTCGACTACTGATTTAAAAGTTTCTTCTAGAAATGTTATATTTGGCCGAGAAACAGCTGCATTAGAGGCATCAAGGATTCTTGAAGAGTCTTCTGACCAAGAACTTGTACTTCAGCATCTTGGATGGGTAAGTAACAGTAGTTTCGAAATTATAAGCTAATTGTGCTTGACGTATGACGTATCTGATTGCTGACGGGTTATTGATTTTTCGCCTTAGATTGCAGATATCAACCAGATGCTTGCTGTTCAAGTACTGATATCAGAAAAAAGAACTAATCAGCTATCACTAGGTAAGGCATATAATGAGCACATGTTCAGGAATATTGGCTTCAAAGGCTGTATAAGAATCAAGCTTGCAATTATAATATCTTTTTTGCTCTTACATCCTTCATTGATTAATTTTGTTTTTGTGGTTGATTTCTAACATAAGCCCCAAATTTCAGATGAAGTTATTGCTGCAATTGATCTCAAAAAAGTGGAAATTCTTCAAAGGTATAGCCTGGTAATTTTTGCAGTATAGTATGTGCTCAATAAATTTTTTTGAATTTTGCTATTGGATATTACTTACTGAGAGGGGATGGGTGCTAAAATAGAAGGAAAGAAAAAGTTTATGATGTGCCGAGGGCATAGTGCTTCAACTTTGTTCTTTCTTACAGTAGGCTTGTGCCTCTCTATCTGTCTCTTTGGATTTTGAATTCATACCATAATTTTCCCTTAAGATTTGTCTCTCGGCATGTTTTTGATAATGCTGTTTTGTTCAAAATGTTCATGTAATATTGCAATTTATGTGCTCTAGTGATCTCATTTGATTTGGAAACTCCTCGCCTATTTAATAAGCTTTTCTGTAAACTGAAATGTTCTTCTTTTTCATTTTATCTGCAAAAACTCCTTAAATTCGAGAGTAAACTTAATAATTCTTGACTAAGTATTATGAAATTGGTTAAGATTCGTCAAATTGGCCTATATGTATAAAAATGTGGATTAATTAACCCAGGATCAGCTATAAATAAGATACTTACATATGAACTTAGAAGTGCACATCTTTCATTCTCTTCTTTGTCACAGACATCCATGTCAGGTATCATATTAGTTACTGCAAATTAAACTCTAATGCATATCACCTTACTAGTGCAGATATCTCCAGTGGTTGATTGAAGAACAATACGCTGATGACACTCGATTTCATACTACGTATGCACTTTTACTTGCCAAGTCAGCACTTGAGTCTTATGAGATGGAACTTTCAACTCAAAATTCTGTTGCCGGCATGCTGAAAAATGAGATTTATGTTTCTGAATTCGGAGAAGACTCAATCTTTGAAACTCCTGTTAGGGAGAGATTGCAGATCTTTTTAGAGTCATCAGACTTGTATGATGCGGAAGACGTCCTTGATTTGATTGAAGAATCTGAATTATGGCTCGAAAAGGTTTTCTATGATTCTTTAAGTCATCTTAGGTTTTACTTGTTGCTGTGCGTTCAGTTCCCTTGAGGCACTTGAGCAGCTGAAAATGATTTCTTTTTGAATATTTTACTGTCAAGCAACTGAAGATGATTTCAATTCTCGTATTTTTATGACTGATGTAGCATCATGATTTTTGACAGGCTATTCTTTACCGGAAGCTTGGTCATGAAACATTAGTGCTTCAGATTTTGGCCTTGTAAGTTTACAGTTTGTTGTCAAAGTGATTGTATACGCTCCCTCTCCATTCTCAGTCCCTGAAATTGCAAACAGATGATTCCAATCTTGTTCATTCTATCAAGTTCTCATGGTTCGATTTTGGTACATATGATTTCTAAATAGCTAAATAGCAACATGCTGTCATTTTTCATTAGAATGCACTCTTTACATGTTGATAGAGTACAGCCTGTGAAATAAATTATTATTTTATCACCGATCAAGATAAATGATGAAGGTGACAAGTTGATAGTTTGAACTATAATGAAGTCTTTAATTATAGAAGAATTGAGGGTTATAATTGCTCAGCTAGCATGTATAATAAATGACTATTTATCAGGACGTAAATCGATATTGGACATTAACATTAATGTATAATAAATGACTATTTATAAGGACATAAAATGATATTGGTCATTTACTTTTATCTCAGGAAACTGGAGGACTGTGAAGCTGCTGAACGATATTGTGTGGAAATTGGTAGACCAGATGCTTATATGCAGTTAGTTCATCTGTCTCACTCTCCAGTTCACTGAATGACATGAAAAGAATTTTCCTCATTACTTTCATGTGTATGTTATGTCATCAGGTTACTTGAGATGTATTTGAATCCAAAGGATGGTAGAGAGCCCATGTTTAAAGCTGCAGTTCGCCTTCTCCACAACCATGGAGAAATGCTGGATCCCTTGCAAGTCCTGGAGGTGCCAGCTCTATTTCTCCCGCTCCCACTTTATGCTTTATAGAGGAATGCTTGGAATGAAATCGTTTCTGTTACATATAGTGGAAACAATTAAGCCCTTGTTTGAGCCCCATTCTTTGGAAAAAAATACATTCTTAAACGGTGATTTGACATCATTTCAACCACACATTATTAAATAAAATAATATTACACGCAAATCCAAAACCTTTTCTTATCTTTTAACCACACATTTACCATCAATACACTATTCAAAAATGCATTCTCGTGGAAATAATGGGGCTCAAACAGGGGCTCAGTACCACAGCTATTTCCTTTGTACTTTAATGTAATGCATTTAGTTTTGGGTCAAGGAGTCCACCCCCTTTCATATTGGCAGAAACCCTGCTTTCAATTGCATGCTGAGAATATTCCCTTTATTATTTTATGAATTGTTGTGCAGAAAAAAACTGAAAAACTTCATTTTCTAAATGTAATAATTACAAAATTCCACTGAAACTAATAATTCTTCTTCTTCTCTGCCTAACTGACAATGATAGGTTGCACAAAGCCTGCTTCAAATATGCTGAGCATATTTCCCTTATACAAAATTCCGCTGAAACTAATAATTATTAATCTTTTATGCCTAACCAACAATGAATGGTTACACAAAGCCGAACACAAGAAAATTTATTCTTATCTTAAGGAGTCATCTTTTCAAAAGTGGCAATTTTCAGCAGAATAAAGAAGTGACCCAAATTTAAGAAAGGTTGCTTGCATGAACAATGTTTTTATCACTATTATCTTTAAATTGTTTTTTTTGTCAACTCTTCATTTCTTGCTGTATTGAACTTTTCTTTTGCAGAGATTGTCTCCTAACATGCCACTCCAGCTTGCCTCTGATACAATATTAAGAATGCTGAGAGCTCGACTTCATCATCATCGTCAAGGACAGGTATGGTTGGGATGTGTTGCTGCTAATAGTTTAATTAATGTCACCATAAGCTTCACATCTCTTCTATTATGATATAGAAACATACATTCTTTGTAGAAAGTTGGTTTTTGGCCATTTCAATTCCTCATATAAAATTTATCATTATTGCTTTTGGGTTACTTATTTCTTTTGATTCATATTGTTGGATATTAAGTGGGTTGGTTGGTCCTGGGAATATCTAATCTAGGATATTTTGCCTTCGAATTTTTGTGGTTAAAATGAGTCTCTTAGCTTCTCTACTCATGGAGATATCTATGGTGAATTTCCAGCCTTAAATTTTGTTCAATGTACACTGTGTGCTATGTCCAGCGTTGACCATCTGTAAGTTTTTACGTTGTCAGATTGTGCACAGTTTGTCCAGTGCTTTGGATGTTGATGCAAGCTTGGCAAGATTCGAAGAAAGGTCGCGTCATGTTCTGATTAATGACGAGAGTGTCTGCAATTCTTGTCATGCTCGTCTTGGAACTAAACTATTTGCAATGTACCCTGATGATACCATTGTTTGTTACAAGGTTTGTGATGTTGGTGTCCATTTGTCTTTTTGGTATTGCGTAATAGTTTGTGCGCCAATTTAGCTATATACATATGACCTTAGTTACTTCATCTCAAATAAAAAATGCCTTTGTGTATTTTATTATAATTGATAATGAATAACATAAATATTGAAGGTTAACCATTTTTTGTTTGGATAAACATTTATTTCTATGGAGCCTACTCTTATTGTTACATCTATTTTAATTTGTTCAAGAAGGGTGGTGCAAAAACACCTGTTTATAATCTTTTTATATTTTAAGAAGCTTGCTCATTATTTTGCTAGTAGAGAAACCGGGGGTCGGGGGTGGGGTTGAGGTTGGCCTTATTGGAACTTTAGGGAGTATTTTTATTTTCCACCCTTAAAGAAATGATATACTATTTTATGAAAAATTTGTTCATATTGGAAAATACTCACATGCTTACATTTGATCGAGTGTGGAAGCAGTTTTTCACAATATAAACTTCTTGGTCTTCTTGTAATCTAAACCATGTTATTCTCCATTGAAATGCATTAAAATGTTGCAGTTATTTTCATAGCATAAGTAAGAATCATTATTTTTTTGTATTAGTGAATCTATGAATTATTTTAATTAATAATTGAATGCCTGTCTTAATATCAGCTGATTGAGAAAGTT
The DNA here is from genome assembly GCA_019395295.1 of Osmanthus fragrans. Classification (NCBI taxonomy): domain Eukaryota; kingdom Viridiplantae; phylum Streptophyta; class Magnoliopsida; order Lamiales; family Oleaceae; genus Osmanthus; species Osmanthus fragrans. Next base: position 12,304,884 of record CM033362.1, read on the forward strand.
TTCTTGCAGTGTTTTCGTCGCCAAGGCGAGTCTACATCTGTCACAGGTCGCAATTTTGAGAAAGATCCTCTGGCGAAGCCCGGTTGGTTGGTGACTCGGTGATCATGCGAAAGACGTACTTTGAATTGAAATTTACACTCAGTGGTTAATGTCAAGGTACGAGATGATTTTAGACCCCAAACAGAGCGGAGTTGGTGAAAGAGATGAGTTTGATGAGTTTTTATTTTTGAGCAAGTTACCCATGTCCAATTTTTCTTAATCAGCAGTTGGCTCCGTTACAATTCCCTTCTCCTGATTTGATGGAGTCCATTTGATTAGCTCTCTCGATGTTATGGAACAGTTATGTAAATTAGTTGGTAGTTTTTCGAAGAGGAGGAATCAATTTAGGGTCTTTACACTATGATGTATAAATGTTGTAACATATTGAATTGGCTGGCTGATTTGTGTTTAAATGATGGTCCTGTATAATCCCCTTCAATATTTGAAAATGTTAAAGGAAACGGGATCTCTTAACATGGTCCCCGTTTTCTCTTTCAACAAGTGCCCAGTTGCTATTCATCTTCTGTGAAGAAATATTGTTCTTATATCTATTGTTCACAATATGCATTTCCATTCAGTTATTGTTATTGTTCTTTTGTTGGTTTGTAGAAATTAATGTAACTAGTTTTAACAATCTTATATCTGCCATCCTCTCTTTTATGTTCCTTGTTGACAGATTGAAGAGAGTTAATTCAAGAAAAAAAGGCCAAATCCAAGAGCTAACATACAATCACAGCCATCCAACTCAGCTTTTTTGCTAAATCTATCTTATACTCTCTCACTACGACTATTACTTCCTGCCCCAGATCTAAAACTCATCTCTCCACATTTGGCATTTCCATAAAATCCCCTTTCCCCTTCGCTTTACCTATTCTTCCATTCTACGCCTGACTGTATAAATTCAACACAAAAAATGTCGGTCACAATTTGTACAATCCTCTCCAAGCCCATTTTAACAACAGAATCAGGAAATCAATATGCCACAAAACCAAGGGTTGCCACCATTGTATGCCAATCAAATTCTCCTTCAGAGCAGTCATCATCTTCACTAACGGCCTTTTCTGCTGCACTTGTACTCTCATCCATCCTTTCATCTTTTCTAGTACTACAGGCATCGGCTGACATCTTGCGTCTCTCCCCATGCAAGGAGTTGAAGCAGTTTGCCAAGCGTGAGAAACAGGAACTCAAGAAGCTTGAGTCTTCTTGAAACTCTATGCTCCTGACAGTTCTCCTGCTCTTGCCATCAAGGCCACCATGGAGAAGACCAAGTGCAGGTAATTCTCATTCTTCTTCCACTCCTTTAAATCTTTATAAATAGAATTGAATTACATATAAAAGTTGATGATTTTAGAAATAAGTATTTGAGCACCACTGGCAGACTGACTTCTGATCTGAGTCGACTTACTTGGTTGTGGACCAGTGTTTGTCTCCTCTTATAGTCCTTGGACTTAACTATACTGACTCTTTTTAACTTGGGTAGTTTACTGACTGACGAGTTCTCAAACAAGATCAAATTCCTAGTTAACTAATGGAATGACTACATGATTGAATCATAAATTTGTGATCATAATGCACAGGTTTGAGAATTATGGTAAACAAGGACTGTTGTGTGGATCAGATGGCTTGCCTCACTTGATCGTGAGTGGGGATCAGAGACACGGGGGTGAGTTCATCACCCCTGGAATTCTTTTCCTATACATTACTGGATGGATTGGTTGTGTCGGGAGGAGTTAATTGATTGCCATCAGGGATGACAAGAAACTGACTCAGAGGGAGATTATCATTGATGTTCCATTGGCCAAAAAGCTTATCTGGAGCGGCTTCAGCTGGCCTGTGGCTGCCTACATAGTGTACTTGAATGGGGAACTCATTGATCCCAATGTCTACTTTATTTCCAGGTAACAATCTCTTGTTCCATTTACATTGTGTTATTGAAGATTGTTTACATGCAAAACCTTTGAACACTTGTTTCTGGTACTTGATCTTCATTACACTCATATAATTTGTTTGGTACGTAGTATTAGATCGGACTTACCATCAGAATGGATAATATTTTAACTTGTTTTTCTTCTCCACTCATGTCGAGCCTATCTTTCTAATCAAGTTAAAAACGTTATTCCATTGTAGGGGTGGGTTGGGGGAAGGTTTTACAACCAGATATTGTATATAATGGCTAAGGTATCCTATTCCACTACCATATCCAAGTCAAAAAATGGCTTTGTCAGTGGCATGGTGTTTGATAAAGGAGAGCCACTGTTAGAAATTTTCAGAGGTGCACCACCTCGGCTTGGGCTGCTGCCACCTTGGTTTGAAACACGTTAATCTGTTGTTGCTGAAAGGAAATCGTCCCAAAGCAACCGTACATGGGGTTGCGCATTTGCTTCATAAACTATGCTACTTACTGCATCTCCTCGCTGGTGCTCTGCTAACTCCTGCAATTAATTCCCTCACAATTTGGAAATTACATCATGGTATAAGTAAGAACTAAAAAGACTCTTTCTAGAGATAAAATGTAGATTACAATGATTTCTTACAACCTACAATGTGGAATATATCTCTTAAAGTGATAAATCAATTCAAAGCTTCTTCAACACACTAACAAATTAAGTCTTTGATGTTGAGCTTAGATTTGTCACACCTGAACAAAGCACAGTCATCCAAAGGGAATGACTATGGATTTATTGAGAAAAATCCATAGGAGATAACCAACAGTAAGTATTTTAGTTCAACATCAGTAGGATTATTATCAATTGCAATTTTAAGCAGTATAAATTCATTAGAAGCCAACTTTTCTCCGATGAAGTGGTACTTCATCTCAATATGCTTATATTTTTCAGGATACACAGGATTTTTAAACATCAATGCACTTTGATTATTTGTAAATATCATAGCATTTTCATTCAAAAAAATTCAATTCACATAGTAGGCCTTTCAACCATATACATTCTTTTACAGCTTCAGTTAATGCAACATATTTTACTTCAGTGCGAGAGAGTGACTATAGATGACAACTGTGATTTATAAGTGATACAATTATCACCTAAAGTAAAGAAGTATGAAGTGGTGGATTTTCTATGATCCTTATCCCTTGCAAAGTCAGAATCTACATTAGCCTTTTAACTCTTACTTATCACTTCCATTTTTAAACACTAATCCCTTTTTAACAGTTCCAGGTAGGTATCTCAATAACCATTTAAATGCAATCCAATGAGGTTTACCTGGTTTCAACATAAACATACTCAAAAAATTAACTACATATGCAAGGTCTAGTATCGTGGTAATCATGGGATACATCACAGAACCAATGTCATCAGCATAAGAAACATTACTCATTTCATGTTTTTCTTCTTCATTTTAGATAATTGTGTAGAAGACAAATTTATGTGTGTATCTATTGGCACATTGATTGACTTAGCAGTTGTTGCCAGTGGACAACTGACTGCGCCATCTCCGATAGTGATGTAATCGTAGTAATCTTCGGTAGGAAAATCAGTGCATTTAATACAAACCCAACATAAATTGGACCTGAAAAGCACAAAACAAAAGAAAAAGATTTGCATCAATTGGGGTAGAGAAATGAGAAAGGTAATGAACAAGAAAGCTGAAATGAGCATGCAAAATAGGGGGTTTCTGCCATTATTGGGTTCAAAAGAGAAATGTCATGAAAATGGGTTGAGTTGTCCAGATTTAACAAAATATACTTACCACGTATGCATTTTTGTTTTCCACGTCAATTTTCGGTCCATTTACAGATGAAAGTTATATGAGTGATGGATGAGTAATTATATGAAAAGATGAGTGAGTATTGAGTGAGTATTGAGTAACTCATTAAAGACGAGTGAGTAAGTGATAACAATACTAAAGTTCAATGAGTGTTGATTAAATTTACTCTCTCCAACAATGTTAAAATTCATTAGACTACTAAGAGAGCAACCCTACAGAAAAAAGTAGATCTGGACTCTTCTGAGTGTACATTTGGAGGCTGGCACTCAGCCAGTGGGATAAGCTTCTATATGGAAGGAATTGATAGACGTACAATGAATTGTATAATGTAATAAGAGAACAAAAGGAGCAAGTTGTCTGCCTTTAAAACCTTATTAAGTATTAATGTGGACTTGTTTCCCTAAGCATCATAGATTTATATATAGGGCTATTTGTCAAAGACGAATACACTGATTTCCTCTTCTGATGCAGTTGCTCCTTCAAATCGACAATCTTTGCATCCACTCTTGCAGAAAATCCGATTTGTGTCGTCTTTTTCGATTTCTCCTGCTCCTTCAGCCATGATGGACTGTCCGTTATATCCCTCCTGTACTGCTTGATTTCTTGGATCACGTGATCATCCATCGGATAGAATGACCGTTGGATGGTGATGTGGATGAAGTACGGAAGAAGAGCAACGACTACCACAAGCAATGTAACAATCCAATATATAGATGCAGGCCCAATCGCTTCAGTGAAGATGCCGTATACATTTCTTGAGTATACTGGGGGGAGTAATCCGTACAAATAGAGAAAGATGTACCAGCACAAAATGCTCCCCCAGATGAGGAAATGGCTAATCCAAGTAAAGTGTGAAATCATGAGAACAATTTGACAGTTTACTGTCCAGATTATGCTCGTATAGGTAATCGTACCAATATGTTCGATGTCTGCCACATTCCCGTCTTGATCAAAAGCAGCTGGGGACAATATATAGATGTTCAGTGTGAAGATAGCCAGAGAAGCCAAAATGCCGTTTAATATCCAACCAACGATGCGCTTCCAACTGAAACAGATATTCTTTTGTCCCTGCTGATAGAGGGCTGGAAACTTTACGAGTCACAAGGAAAGTGAGAATGGAGTCAGAATATTGTCAGAACATATTATTGTGTTTTGAGGAAATCTGTGTTGTATTGTGTTTTACCTGCAAACAGACGTCGGATGAAACATCCTGCTCAAGGACACCTAGAGATATAACTGGCAAAGATGTCAATAATACATTGAACATGACCATATACCAATCATCGTATAAATCCTGCCCCGAGAAACCAGCGTAAATGTCGTAATAGAACAGCGTAAGCCCAAATGCGATGTTTTTATACACGAAGTAGAGGATCTGCGCAGAGAACAAAAAATTCTTACATAAATTTTCAGGTAATGGTGAACTAAAATTTGTAGTTTAGATTTAGAAGAATAAAATTCTCACCATCTTGGAGATCCTCCTATAACACCAATGCCCATGAACTATTAGTAAGCGCTCCAAAAACTGAAATTGAGGTAATGAAAAGTCGCTTGCCATGACAGCCTGAAATTAAGTTCAAAGCTACTTCTGTAAGACATTCTTTTCACATTGAACTTCGGAGAAAAAATGACACAGAAAATTCCATCAGCAGTTTACAACAGAAAAAGCTATTACCTGCATTCCTTCCATGCCGCTGATTCCAACTCCAATATCAGCTTCCTGGATCATGCCAACATCATTAGCTCCATCACCTATTGCCAAGATGGTCTTTCCAGAATGCTGTTTTGCCAATCGAGTAATCTAAACATTTCTCAATGAACAAAACAGATTAACAAGTGGTTTTCTGTAAGAAAAATAAAAAAAACTCCAAATGAAACCAGAAGACTCAATCCTACCAAGGCTTTCTGTTTGGGAGAAACACGGCAGCATATGACCACATCGCAGTTCATAGCCAAGGAGAAGAACTGGTGTTTCAGATTGCTACTCAAACTTATCTCAAGAGCTTGACCATCAACAACTAAAGCAAAAGGGGTGTCTTTTCTGTCTTCTCGAATAATCATTTGGTTATAACTTTCGACTTGCAGTAAAATTTCTTCTTTGACATCCTGAAAAACTAAAAATGAAGAAAACTTGATCCCGATTCAGCAGTTTGTTCGTAGTATTTCAGTTTTTTTTTTTTTTTTTTTTTTTTTTTTGTGTAAAGAAATTTTTCTAAACCGTGCTGAGTTCATTAATAGAACGGGTGTTCACCTTCACTTGATGATTAGATTCCGCCTTTGTGCTCAACTTCAAATGAAGCTGTTTCATATCCTGCCGAAGTAAACTGCAAGCATATCTGCCACAAAATATAGGAACTGTCCAGATTAAGAGACACAGATATCCTGTACTCCACAAAAATTTTCATAATGCTTCAAGTAATAATAAAATTAAGATGGATGAAAATCTCACCCAATGTTTATTGCTGTTTCTTTTTTATCACCAGTTAGTAGCCAGATCTTTAGGCCTGCTTGTGCAAGTTTATCAATGCATTCAGGAACCTGGTATCAGTGTTAAAACAAAAAATGTTATTATACTTGCAAATCCTGTTGCAAAGTATTTAGTGAAACAGAAATTCTCTGATTAGTGAACATGTGGAAGAAAGAAAGAACACCAACCCCCTTCTGCAACTTATCTTCCACTGCTACAGCACCTAGTAAAAGAAAATCTTTCTCGATCATTTCAGAGGCATTCTCGAGTAGTTCTTCTCTTTCTGAACTTATCGTAGCCTTAGCCTTAGTAAATATTGAGTTCCAAACTTCATATTCAGACAACCCAATTCTTTTATATGCAAACACCATAGTGCGCAAGCCATCTTCTGCATAGTAGTTCGAAAGGTGCATAGTTGTTGCCTGCTGATATGTTTTACCATTGTCTGCAAGCCTCTCAAAGATGACACTTAGAGCCAAAAGAAATGGAATCATTAAACAACAGGAACCTTTACGGATAATAGATTCTTAAAATCTGTATGCAGAGAAATTTCGCAACAAAAATCTGTATGCAGAAAAATTTCTCAACACTTGAGATGCTGAAGTCCATGCTAAAGTTTAGTGAAAAATGATGGGAAAGATGCCATGCAACTGGAAACACACACAATCAGCCATACACAAATTTTTCAAGTGGGGACCTGAACTAAAGTACTCGGAGTAACTTACTCGTCAGCTCCTTTGCAGAACAGAAAGATCTCCCCATCTTCATTGCGTACTATCACAGACATCCTCTTTCTGGAGCTATTGAACTCCAATAGATTCAAAAGCTTGTATTCTCTGAATATGATCTTGATGTGTTGGTAAGAAAAATCTAGAAGCTGTAAGAAAACAACTAAAAGAGAAAAAAGAAGAAGAAAAGATAACTCACACAGAGGTCTCACCTCTTCACCACCAATCCTGATGAAGGATCGAGCTCTTGAATAATCATAGTAGACTGAGTTCTTTCGCAAAATTTGAATCCAAACTCTTGTGCTGCAATCAGGAAGGTAACTTCCTCAGGAGACTCTGCCTCATACATCATTCTATCGCTTTGGTCGTTTTCAACAGGAATGCCCGTGTGGCACAAAGCCATGACTCTGAAGAACGTGACCATGTCAGTTATATTAGACCTATAGATCCACATTTTGTCCATGAGACGATCATCTCTGAAATTGAAACCCTTGGTAATGGATTCGGATTCTTTCCCTGTAACTGAAATTCTTGAATTTGCAGCCTTTGGATCCTCCGAGCCATGATTACAATGTAAAATCTCCTTCATGCTAGCATCAGCTGTAGAAAGGTCAAACATCTCAATACTTCGACCAGAAGAATCAGATCCATCCAAGCTGAACCTATATCTCTCCACATCAATGTTCATTCTTTGAGAAGCTGCAAGATCCACTTCATTCACTTCACCCCCATATGAAATACCTTCAATTGAACACTTCCTAAATTCCATTTGATTACAAGTTAAGGTCCCAGTTTTATCTGATAGAATCATTTCTACTTGTCCAAGCTCCTCATTTAAGTTAGACGTTCGGGCTTCAGCTGTCTTGCCTGTTATCTCATCATACATACCTAGATCTTTGTTGATAAGCATAGCTTGTAGAACTTTGACGATTTCAATGGAGACATAGAGAGAGATGGGAATCAAGTAGCCATACAAAATAAGGGACCTTATAAATTGCAAAAAACCAGAGAGAACTGGTTCTGATGGATCAAACAAATCATCAACATTTTCATGCAAACGAAGATACCACCTTTTTTCCTTTTCAGATTCTGTATATAGTGCAGAGCCAGTGGCGGAGATTGATGAAATTAACACCATCATAGCAAAAAGCACGTAAATCACGTGGTCCATCTTTCTTTCAACCTTGCTACGTTTAGATGGAGCTCTCGTGGAATTTCGCACGGCTTTGGCATCTGGCCCACTGAAGATGACAACTCCATAAATATATTCTGTATTTCGAAGTTTGGAGTCTCTTAGAAGAATTTGGGTTGGCGACAAGGGATGGGATTCATTTATGAACTCCAAATTTCCCACAAAAGTGTAAAGGCTAGGATTTGGATCCTCACAACGTATTGTGGCTTTGAATTTGCTAAATTCTTCATCATCATCAAGACAAAGTGTTGCTTCTGAGCTTCTTTTGGCCTTCAGATTTGTCTCCCCATCAAGATTCATGGTCTCAACATAACAAACACCGTCCTCATAGCTAGAAGACAGCAAAAGAAGATCACTTGGAAAATATTTATTCTTGCTAACTTTGACAACATCTCCTACACGCAGTGATTTCCAGGATTTCTGCACAAATAAACCATTGCCTACATGAACCTTCACTTTCCGGGAGTTTACATTCCTGTCCTGCAACAAAGTGGTTATTCAGATATGAAATGTAAATCATAACCAATCTCGAAAAGAAAAATATCTATATAGTTTTCTTATTCTACCTGTAAAAACCTATGCCAATCTTCAACTGCCTCTTTGAGCATGCTAATTCCCACAACAAACACGAGGGGTGCAATTAAACTTATGGGAGTAAAGGGAGTCAATGGAGTAATAGACAGCACTGCTGCTAAGAGAAAGTATAAATTGGCAACCCTGCAAAATTGCTCTAAGAGTGCTCTTGGCAGAAAGGTCAGAATATTGTACTTGGTTGTGGATACATAATTGTTTGGATACCTATGTGGTTTGATCGTGTGAAGCTCAGGTTCATTGCAGAAAACCACCCGAGAAAATCCCAGCTGTCCAAGAAGACTTTGAGTAGGTGAAGCATCAGTAGTGTTAGGCCGCAAGCATGCAAAAGTATACAGTTTGCTCCATTTCACTTTCTGCTTCCTTCTCCCTGATGGTCCGGACATTTTTGTTAGTACTGATATTCTTGGAGCTCCACAAAATTCATTAACATAACAAAATAGGACGATCTATATTCTTAAAAATAGACTTTAGTGAATCTTTCTATTATGAGCTGTCTCTTGAGGCAAAATGAGGACGATTTCTAAGATATACGAGAACAGAAAAAGGAATAAAATATTTTGTCTCGTGTTCTAGAAAGTCATTCTTGGTTTATTCACAATCTGTTTTTGAAATGAAAGAGAAACTACCAAAATCAGAATCCAAGCTTTCTTGGATCAAGCAGGCAGGCCTTTCATAAACAACACAATGCATTGAAAACCAAGTCTCTTTGCCCTATGCATTTCCATTGATGCATCCAAAGTCTACCACTTTTTATTGAAATTAACATTAAAATACTCAAACCTACATGTGATAACCCTCCACTAATTAATACTCAAATTGACCATTTCATAGGGAAGTCCAAATTCATTTCACCACAATGATAAACTATGCAGAAAATGGCCACAATTTATGGTGACTCCGTAGTTAAACAAAACATTACTATTCCTTTAAGTATAGTTTCTTATACCTCTAGATTTGTGAACCGAATCATTCCTTTGATTCGAAATGCAGTATTTAAATCCGTACTAATTAATTGAAGGCAAATGGCACATCTCTGTCGACATTGAATATCCAAAATATTGGTAGTTCCAATAGTTGAGTCAAATATTTTTGAATGCCGGCCAGTGCCGAATATTAATTATAGAAACAAAGCTTAAAGCTAATTTCATACCAATTAACTAATTGAAATGGCAATGACAACAAGCAGGCCAGGATGACGATGCCCTAGTTGTGAATTCAGTGCTCTAAGGAAATTTAAAGAATAAAGGTTCACACAATTTTATATGAAAAATGCTACTTAACCCGCATGGATAACCACATGGGTGATTGCAGGAGTGATCGCATGTGAGTGGTCACTCATGATATTCCTGTAGCATGACTGATTTTATATAGGGTCATGCTATGAGTACATAATTAAGTGTCCGTAAGGGTGTTCACACCCTCACATGGGAATGGACACTCCTATGGACACTTAATTATGTACAACAAGTATTATCCTTTTATATATAGGTTTAAGTACACAATGGTTTACACCATGATTTACTTGAGGTTTGAATATCTTCAATAAAAGTAAAAATAATAATAATAAATAATTCTACACTTTTTTTTTGACGTCTCATCCGTGCATAAATCATTATATAAGTAGCACTATTTATTTTATATATAGTCAACTCCAAGCCATTTCATTATTCACTTTATTTATTTATTCATTCATTCTCAATAATTATTTATTTATATATTTTATGACTATAGAAATTATTATATCAAAAATTACATTTGATTAAATAAATATTCCACTTATTAATAAATTAAAAATATTACATTTAATATTGCAGTAAAAAAAATATTATATTTAAATTAAAAACTTTCACAAAATAAACATAAAGTCCCACTAGTTTAGTCATTTAATTCTTAAAATTAATATAGTTATCCCACCAATGATCATTCAATGCATTTCGAATTTTTTCTTGGTTTGTCTTCAACTAAGATTTTGATGAATTTTAAAAGATTATAAATCCTAATGAATTTTTTGAATTTGAATGAATTATTACAAATTTCATAAGAATCTCATTAAATATAATGACATTTCAAAAGATTTGATTGTATGTATTTTTTTTAAGATTAAAGTCCATCCAAATCTTTTAAAATCCTTTAATTAATGAAATTTTTATGAATTCACTAGTTATTGAAAATACCTAAATTTATAAGGATTTCATTGAATTTCATTAAAATCTCAATTGATGACACCTAAATTTTAATGAATTTCATTAAAATCTCAATTGAGGCCACCCCCAACTTTTAAATTTTAATGTATTTAATTTATAACTTTTGAATTTTGATGTATTTAATATATAATATTTGTTACTTGATTACGATTTATCATCAAGTTTAATTAAATAATAATAATCAACAGTGCTATACCAATTTTGTGTCAAGATTTGAAGTTGAGTAACTTGAGATGGAGGTTAATTTTCACCCCAAAATGGCATTTACATCAAATTGGTGTTGGGTTGAAGATGTCCTAACTTGTATTTGTTTATGGGTTTATAACTTATTGGGCACACTTGAATTTAAAGTGCGTTTTACTCAACGTAGTTGTTACAATTGATACAAACTAGGCATTCAACCTGACAAAAATATCATATTTTTAACTAGGCGACTCCACTAAATTACTACTAATAGTACTCTTCAAGTCTCCTAGTCACTATTAGTGTCATATCATGTATATTAACCACCGAAATCATTTATCATTTCAATAAAACTGTCTGCGAGAAGTGAAAAAATAATTTAAGTCCAGAAGAGTTCAATGAAGAAAAGGCAACAAGTATTGCTCTCAATATCTAGTAACTGAAATGGGGCATACTTATCATCTATAGTTGGAAAATGCATCGGCAGTTTTACCAAAAATGCCGGATCAGCATTTTAATAGTATCTTAAGTAGATATCAGAAATTTGTGAAAGTATACAAAATTGGAAATTAAAAAAAAAAAAAAAAACTGGAAATGCTCAGAAAATAGAACCATACTTGGGAGCAGATAATATACAAAAATGGGAATGTGCAACCTAATATCATAATGAACAGAAAATGGAGATTACTTGTACATACTGGATCGATATCCAAAGGCCAAACTGCAACATTTTTTATACGACGGTCTATACACTCTGTAAAGGCACAACAAAACTTCTACATAGTTGAAGGAAATATTGAGAATCTAGAATTCCTAAGAATTAGAGAATTATAAGAGATTCCTGAAAAACCAGCTTCTGAACACAACAAAACTTTGGCCATGTTGCAATAAAACACTGCAAATGCACGATACCATGGACAAATAATAAGTGATGAATAGAGTATCGTTCCCAGTTCCCACTTGGATTGCATATTTAGATTCAACTTAATTAACACTAACTTTAACTGTAATAAACATAAATTCAATATTTTGGTTGTTCTTAACTAATGTTCCTTAATTATCTAAATAAACAAATAAAAGTGATTTGATAAGACTTGGAAAAAACCTAAATTGGTAACAACATTAGGATTCAAAATCCACCTTTTTCTTCAACTTTAACTCCAATTCTTATAGTCAATAATATTTGAATGAATTTTATTAAATGCTAAGGTTGAAGTCGAAACCTACCTATGTCGAAGTTCAGGGTAAAGCAGGTGTTGATGTCTTAGAATAGGGGACACCAAGTGAGAGAGCTCACATCTGGAACTTGAGAAGGGAGATTAACTACTTTAATTAAGTCTTGTAGACAAACTGGACTCACGAAGATTGAAATGAGAGAAAATGGAAAGACATTTTTCCAGGCTTTTGAGAGTGGAATTACTCTTAAGGTCCGTTTGATTGCAAGGGTGGAAAATGGGTGAAAAAAAATAAATGACAGGAAATTGAATTGCTTAGAATTTGTTTTACAGAGAATTTTAATTAATGGTGTTTGATTGGTATAATTTTCCACCTGACAAATTTTTCGTTTGGCTTTGTTTTTCTACGCAAATTGTCAATTAAATGGATAATTTTTTTGACTTTGGAATGTGTTCCAATTGCTATATAAAAAATAAAAAAAATATTTGTCAAAAAGCTGGAAAACGTTTTCCACCAATATGGTGAAAAAACGTTTTCTAACTTTTGTGCATCAACCGCTTATACCTTGAAAAACGTTGGAAAACGTTTTCCTTAGAAAATTAGTGCAATCAAACATGTGAATAGTAAAAAGTAGGAAAACATTTTCCACCTTCCACGAAAAACTTAGGCTATCAAACGGACCCTTAGTCAAAATCGCTCGAACCTTTCTCGTATCTTTGTGATTCATGTGTTCCAATATTTTTAATTTGTTCAATAATATCTCGTAAGTAGAATTAAACCAATTTTTACATTTGACCCTGAAAGTTATTAGTTCGACCCTAAAATCACCTAGAGAGGGGTGAATAGGTGAATCAAGCAGAATTAGAATTACTAATTAAAAGTAACAAGTCTTTTTTAATTGTTCTAAATGTTTAATCAATCAAATCAGATTATCTTATGGTTTGAATGTCACAATCAATAATATGAAAGCAATAAAACAAGACAAAATATGTTGACGGATAAAACTCAATTGGATAAAAACTATAAGACCAAAAGTCAGTGACCTCCATTATGGACAATATGAACTTACAGTATGATCTAGCATAGAAAAACCACTATACCTGCTAATCTAATTCCTGCAATTTCCAAGATTCACTAGAACGTGCTTTACTCACATTTGCTCCTGATCTTCTGAATTTATCTATATCTTGTGGATCACCAATAACACATTGTGCTTATACTCTTCCTGTGTTTTTTTTCTAACCTCTTTCAATCTTCAGCAACATCTAAAAGTTATTGAGAAAGTACATTTCTGTATGTGTATAAGAAGTAGGTGTTTTGGATTACGTGAATTTGATGTTTTTACAAAGTTGTGGTTGAATGATCTCAAGAATCAAATGATCAATATCTAGTTTTGAATGTGTTCTTGGTTTTCAGAAGTATGATATGACAAAGTAATATCATCCATCCCACAAAACGTGTTAAGGTTTGAGTATATATAGTAGAAGGCATTTAAGTAGCATGGGCCGGATAAAACTCTTGAAAAACGCAAACTATGGTTTTACACGTAACACCATCGCTCGAGCGTCAGGTTAGCGACAAACGAGCGATTGGTGTGTCGCTCGAGCGAGAGCTGAGGGACAAGCGGGCAAGAGTGTTTCCGTTTTTCCGCTCGAGCATCAAATGGGTGATAGGCTAAACTAAATTCGGCGAATCTTTCCTTCTTGTTCCAAACTCGAACACTAAGATACATAATTCATCTATACAATATTCCAATTGATTTCGTGACTTTTACAACTTTTTATATTAGTCATTTTGTCTAAAGAACCAATACAATAAAAACCTAACAAACTCTCGCTTTAACATTTTGTGACAAAATTATACAATACAAGTAAAGGAAGTAAAAACAAAAACTATTCTACTTAAGCTCAATCTGAATGTCTATCTCTTGCATTCCTTGTTAACCTGTTTCCTGAAATAATGATTCAATATCAAGTGTAAAAGTACGTGATACATGAAATATAACAATTGAAACCTACAGTCATAAATATGCTATCTAGATTGAGAAGTAATATTAATATTAATCAAAACATCAACTGAAACATTAATATGAACAAAAATCAAAACTCAAAGAAGTTATGTATTATGATATGGAATGCTTTATCTTCCCCTTACTGCAAACTCTCCCTCAAATACAGAAATACAATCTTTCTATAATCTCTCTCTCCCTTTTTTTTTTTTTTTTTTGTCACAAATGACAAAGGGACCTCTATCAAATACAATTAAACACTAATATATAGTAACTCAAATATATAGTTGATAGTATGCACAAGCATAATCAATAATCAGTCAACTTTGCCACACACTCAGTTCAAGATAAAATGAAGTAAATTATATAAGTGACTCATATTTGTAAAGTGTTACTAATCCTTTGTAAGCATAACTCTAAACCTTAATTTTGTGATAAATGACATGCTAAACATCACTATCAATAAGTTTATCACTCTACTTATGAAAGTCAAATCAATAAGAGCAATTATGACCTATACAAGAAGCTCACTTTGCATGTATATTATTCTTTTCTCCCCCTAACTTTAAGCATATATATTTTTACACAATATCTAAATTTTTAAGCTCATCATTTTTCTCATCAATTTTTCCTATTTTATATTCAAACTCTTCTCTATTAAGTGACTAAGATGACCCTTGTAACGATCTTTAGACCAGTTAACTCAAATCAGTTGACCATAGGCACTAGGTTATGAGAAACTCCTCAGGCTTAATTGCTCGAGTCAAATAAGTTTCGAAGAAAAGCATAAGATATTGAGCTTTTGCTTTCAAGGGAACATACTTTAGCCTAGGTTAACTAAAATGAGGTCAATTCATGTTCAAGGTCACCTTACCAACATGAGACTGTCATCCAAAATCTCACACACACAATTAAGTTTCACTCACAATATCATAGTATGTACAGTGCAGATGGTACATGAATAAATATACTAAGTATTCTACAAAAATCTAAACAAAGTAATGGAAAATGTGCTACAACACATCAATTAAACTCACACTTGGTTACAACACGCACTTTCAAGTTCATCATATAAGTACAGTAGTTAACAATTTTTCCCCTTCTTCCTTTTTTGTTTTCAAAACATAAATGCACCAAGGACATAAAATAAAAAATTCAACACAAAAAAATATGCATGTACCAATGCAAACATGATGAAAATGCACATACATAAATCTACTACCAATAAAGAAAATACAAAAATGAAATGCATGTAATAATGAATGAATCATAATGAGTAAGCACAAACATATACCAAAAATACCTAATCAGTTAGGTATACAAACGCTCTTATCTTTAAGAGCACCGTGATCTATTTCAAAAAAAATTCAAATCACTCTTCTTCACTCAAACTTGCTTAGTGGATGAATTAATCCTAGTCAACTGTGTTATTAACTCAGTTAATTAACTCACTTGATTAGTGACGAAGTCAATCCGGCTATCAAAATCCTGATTTTTATTTCCATTGAAGTTCATATCTATTTTTGTTAAGAAATTTATGACACCTAGGGCTTATATGTCCTAACTTACTACAATTGAAACAAGCAGGGATAAACCTAGGACCAATGTTATGTGGTCGCTAATTTCTATTCCTAGGTTGGTAGGTCATACACTATCTAGTAGGCCTTTGTCCTAAGATTCTCTTATTCTTTAGTTCAGGGTTAGGAGCATGCATAGGCTGGCCAGTGGTAGGGACATAAATGGTCTTGGAAGTACTAGCAGCATTGTGATTATTCTCCTTATATCCTAGACTTTCTTTATTACTAGCAGACTTGCTCATTCCTAAGATACTATCAAACTTCAGTGAACTACAGAGAATGTAAGGAGTTGGGTGTTGGAATCCTCAAAATCGCTCATAAGGGTCTTATCTTTATTTTCTAAAGACTCATTCACAATGCTTAACTCACTAAGACTCCTAAAGGACTCTTTAAGATCACTCATAAGATTCTTAACTTGAGTATCAGATTCATAAAGGTCTTCTATTAGTTTTTCTTTTTCTAGCTTAGGGTCTTTGACCTTCGTATATAAGGCTTTATTTGTAGTCAATATCCTATGACGCTCCTTATACAATTTATCATAAGCCTCATGTGGGTCTTTCTCCTGACCAGAATCATTCTCAGATTTTTCATCACTCTCATTATCAAATTCACTTCTAATCCTAGTAGTGAATGCCATATATTTCCCGTTCTCATTATGAGTTGACCTCTCACTTTGATTATCCGAGTTAGACTCATCATCAATGAGAGTAACATTCATGGCTTTATCCTTATTTTTCTTACTGTTAGGGCACTCACTCCTATAATGGCCAAAACATTGACACTTATTATATCTCACAGATTGAGATATCTTTGTAGACTCACTGTAAACATATCTATGTCTCTCTTGAGGTTCTTCTTGTTTCTAAACATTTTCCAAAATTTCTTAACAAAATAAACTATTTCATCATCATTAGGTGACTCTGAATAAGAAGAATCATTACAGTTATCCCTAATAGTTTTCAAGGCCAATGATTATCTTTTGTAGGTTTAGCTAATGTTTATTCATAAGTCTGGAGAGATCCAACAAACTCTTCAACCTTAATAGCGTCTATGTCCTTATTCTCCTCTATAGCTGTGACTTTAGCAGTAAATCTCTCAGGTAAGGATCTTTTTGACAGTCTTAGGCTCATGAATTCTCTTACCTAACATAAAGCTAGAGTTAACTATGTCATTTGAGCTTGCATAAAAGTCATCGAATGTCTCATCCTCTTTCATCCTAATCTCTTTAAATCTAGTGGTCAACATCTGTAGATTGGAATTCTTAACTGCCTGAATTCTCTCATGTATTGTTTGTAAAATATCTCAAACCTTTTTAGCAATTTCACAAATAGATACTTGTCTAAATTCTTCAAGGGACATTGTGACGCGAACCCGGTTAGCACGAACGCTATCGAACCCATAGGAGAATGAACCGGATCCCAAGAACGCCCAAATATGACCAAGGTTTAGGATTTAACCTCTAAACGTTGAACCAAACAGCCGAAGGTATATTAAACCAGCGACCTCTTGATCACAAAGTCTCGAAATCTCACCCGGATAGTTTTGAATTTTGAACCCAACAAGATGAAACAAGTAACCCAAAGATAACGATGATGCAATGAACCCCTTGCTCACAAATTGAAGAACCCACGACCCGATGTTTTGAATGCCACAAAGATTACTCATCTTTGATAAGTTCGATAAGGATTGTCCATGGAAGAACAAAAGAGAAAAGCAAAAGCTTTATTTTAATTCATATCAAAAGGTTCTTAAAAAGGTTTTCTAAAATAATAAAGTGTTCAAGTATTTATACTAGAGGCCTAAATCTAGTAAAAACGTGCATAAGGCAACAAATAATGACAAAATATGGAAAAGAAATAGAATTCTAATGAAACGTGATCTCTTGCCAAATTTAGAAAACTCGCTGAAAATTATTGTCAAGCGGTCGCTTGAAAGGCCACTTTGACGCCCTGTGAGTTTCGGAGCTGGCTTGAGCGGTCGCTTAGGTGACCCGGTTATTTCCTTCTTCGACCCTCCATTTTGTGTTGATCCAATTGGTTTCCGACCTCGACCCCAACATAAAACTTGTTCCTTGCCATGTCAACTTCAACCTTGCGCGCTTCATGGCTCGACCAAGTGATTGCCTACCCCGGATCACATCATTCCCTCTCCCTTCGAAAGGATTCGACCTCGAATCCATAACTTGAATGCTCAAATTGTAGCCCTAGCCTTCAATCAACTCAAGCACATGGAATGGTCCATCTCCCCTTGGATGCAATTTGGACTTCCTTTGACTTCAAACTCGCCTCTTTTGAATGTAGACCCAATCACCTTCACATAAATCAAAATGTGCTCGCCTCGACTGCTTGATCTTGCAAGTGTGGAGTGCTCCAATAGCAACTTCATTTGATGAATAACCGTGTCTTCTCCTTGCTTTACTTGGCCCTAGCACTTGTGATAATGGCATTTCCAATGTGTCAACGTTGTCCCTCAATTCATGTTTTTCAGTCAACCCTCTGCAAATGTAGTTCCTCCAGTGCATTTGAAACTCCTTTGTCTCCTTGGTAATCACAAAGTCAATTTTCTCCAAATAAAAAAAATCTAACTGAAGCTTAATTCCTGGATCGGGTGGTATTTTCGTAGGAGTGTGTTCTGGAATCAAATCTTCAGTAACCTACAAAACAGAAATATTCAAAATAAGGAGGGAATTGTTAGTTTTCACCACAGCCTCCTCAACTTCAGGCTCTTTTTCATTTAAGCTCACTTCCAACTCCTTCTTCCCATCCGAAGATTCTTCTTCAATTTCTTTTTGCAACTCCATCTTCCCTTTTATTCTTTTGTAGTTCTCTTCCTTTTTCTTCACAACTAACTACCTCACAATTTTCTCGCTTACTAATTTGCTCCTTCTTATGATTATTCTGTGAGTTGATCAAGTCACAAATTTTTGCGAACTCAAGCTTATAATCCAACCTAGTCTTTCTGCTTGATGTATTGTCAACATGTTCCACACTTAGTGTTTTCTCCTCTCTTGAATATCCAACTCCACTATATCTTCTAGACTCCTCCAGACATTCCCGATCACGTCGATCCCTCCTACAAAAATGATTAGGCGCATAACGCTTCCTCATAATACTCCTCAACTCATCCTAAGTTTCAATACTCCTCCCACCACACCTTCGCATAGATGTTGTTAATTGATCCCACCAAATCACAGCATAGTCTACGAATGAGCTCACAACCAACTCAACTTTTTTTTCTCGGAGTTATTATAGCGCTCAAACATTACTTTAATCTTTTCTTCCCATGCCACGTACGCCTTGAGATCATTCCTACGCTTAAATTGTGGAATTGTTATTTTTGCACCTCCCATCCTCCGATTAACACCATCTCCACCAAAATTCCTATGTTCCCGTCTCTCCCAACTACTCGCATTAAACACATCATCACATTGATCCCTATAAATTCTATTCGATTTCTCTTCCAACCTATCCAACATACTCCCCATATCCACCAACATCCTGTCCCATCGATCCATCCTGTCTCTCATTTTGACTCTAGAACTCAAAAGGATTTGAACTAGACAACTGTGGATTATAATTTTTTTTTTTTTAATTCAAGAATGTGGTTCTTGAATTGGAGTTTGAATTGGATTGAACACAATGAATTTTGGAATATAAGATAGATGATAGGATATTGATCAATTTCCAAGAAATCAAAAAAATAAAAAATAATTTTTTTAAAAATTCGGACGTGAACAGTACCCCCCGTGAACAGTTTTTTTTTTTTTTAAATTTTAAAACTCGAAAATTTTACTACGAGAAAGACAAAGAAAACGGAAGTTGATTTGGACTCAAATTGTGTACAAAAACAACTTTTGGAATTTTCTTGAGATTTTTTTGGATAAAAAACTCAAAATAGAATACTGGATACAAGAACACGAAGAACACAAAAGAAAGGAAAATAAAGACTCAACAAGAAATAAAAGATATAACCTTGATCTTGGGGCCTAAGATCTGATACCACCTGACGCGAACCCGATTAGCATGAACGCTATCGAACCCACAGGAGAATGAACTGGATTCCAAGAACGTCCAAATATGATCAAAGTTTAGGATTTAACCTCTAAACGTTGAACCAAGCAGCCGAAGGTATATTAAACCAGCGACCTTTTGATCAAAAAGTCTCGAAATCTCACCCGGATAGTTTTGAATTTTGAACCCTACAAGATGAAACAAGTAACCCAAAGATAACGATGATGCAATGAACCCCTTACTCACAAATTGAAGAACCCACGACCCGATATTTTGAACGCTACAAAGATTACTCATCTTTGATAAGTTCGATAAGGATTATCCATGGAAGAACAAAAGAGAAAAGCAAAAGTTTTATTTTAATTCATATCAAAAGGTTCTTAAAAAGGTTTTCTAAAATCATAAAGTGTTCAAGTATTTATACTAGAGGCCTAAATCTAGTAAAAATGTGCATAAGGCAACAATAATGACAAAATATGGAAAAGAAATAGAATTATAATGAAACGTGATCTCTTGCCAAATTTAGAAAACTCGCTAAAAATTATTGCCAAGCGGTCGGTCGGTTATATTCCAAGCGGTCGCTTGGAAGGCCACTTTGATGCCTTGTGAGCTTCGATGCTGACTTGAGCGGTCGCTTGCCTTTTACTCTAAGCGGTCACTTAGGTGACCCGGTTACTTCCTTCTTTTACCCTCCATTTTGTGTTGATCCAATTGGTTTCCAACCTCGACCCCGATATGAAACTTGTTCCTTGGCATGTCAACTTCAACCTTGCGCGCTCCATGACTCGACCAAGTGATTGCCTACCCCGGATCACATCACATTGTCATAAATAAAGCATGTAGGCCCTTACTATTCCAATTGCACTAATCTAAATTGGATTCCGACCAATTAGCAATAGGAGTGGGGGTGAAAACACCATCAACGGTGCTAGAAGGGGCAGTCCAACAATTCACTATGCTTAACCAAATATGCTCATCCATTGATTTTAGGAAGACTTTCATTCTAAATTTCCAATACGCGTAGTTACTGCCATCAAAATATGGTGAGACAAATAATGAACTACTCATCTAGAAAACTAGGGTCAGGAATCGAATTTAAGCTCTGATACCATTTGAAAGTTACTAATTCCACCCTAAAATCACCTAAAGATGGTGAATAGGTACATCGCGCGAAATTAAAATTATCAGTTAAAAGAAACAAGTTACTTTTTAATTTTTCTAGATGTTTAATCAATCAAGTCAGATTATCATATGATTTGAATGGCACAATCAATAATATGAAAACAATAAAAAAAACACAAAATATGTTGACAGAGAAAATCCAACTAGGTAAAAACTACGAGGCCAAGCCAATGACCTCTACTATAGATAATATGAACATACAGTTAGGGTTGTAAATGGAATGGATCTGCCCAGACCTGATCCGATGTGTTAAGAATAATTATTCGATCCAATCTGATAATCCAATAGATATTTGATTGTTAAATTCATATCTGATTTGCTATGTTATCCGATCCGATAACCCGATCCGAAATTGAAAAAATTGAAAAAATAATTTTTTATATTAGTTAATTTCTGAGCCTTAAAATTAAAAAAGGCCCATATAACTTTTTACTAGGTCCACCAATTTATAGATTGTAAATTTTATGATATTCTAGTGAATATCCAATGTGAAAAGTAAGAAGTTTGGAATAATGAAAGCAACTTTGGGAAATGAGAAGATTGAAATAATGAAAGCAACTCCAACCATTGGCTCCTTTGGTTTTTAAATTTATTAATTAAATTAATTACTATTTTTATCTTATTTTTATTAATAAAAAAAGTAAACCTCTTCAAATATTTCAATTAACAATATTATACTATTATCAATTATTATTTATTATGTGTAAATTATAATACAATTTTCAAAATGGAAAAAAATGTGTAATAAATTTTGCGATAATATATAAAATATATTATATTATTATAATAAATCAAATCGAGTTGTTATAGGATTGGATTGACCTATATCCATAATCCATCTCCCATTAATTTCATCAGATTCAGATCGAATTTTGAATCAAAATCCAATTCATTGATAGCCCTACTTACAATGTGATCCAGCCTAGAAAAGCAACTAGATACGTTGATCTAATTCCTGCAATTTTCAAGATCTCCTAGAATGTGCTTCACTCACACCTGATCCCGATCTTCTGGAATTGTTTATCTCCTATGAGTCAACAAGATTACCTTGTTCTTGTACTCTTTCTGTGCTTTTGGGCCAATTTTCCTCAATCTTCAGCAATATCTAAAAGCTATTGAGAAAGTACATTCCTATATGTATATAGGAAGTAGGTGTTTTGTGTTACGTAAATTTGATGTTTTTCCAAAGTTGTGGTTGAATAATCTCAAAAATCAAATGATCAATCTCTAGTTTTGAATGCGCTCTTGGATCTCAGAAGTATGATATAACAAAGTAATATAATGAACAACCACCCCACTAAACATGTTAAGGTTTGGGTGTATATAGTAGAAGACATTTATGTAGCATGGGCCGGATAAACTCTTGAAAAATGCGAGATGGGGTTTACTCGTAATACCATTGCTCAAGCGTCAAGCTAGCGACTGGTATGTCGCTCGAGCAAGAGCTTAACGACAGGCGGACGAGAGTGTTTCTATTTTTTTTTTCCGCTCGAGCATTAGATAGGCGATAGGCTAACGTAAATCTGACGACTCTTTCCTTCTTGTTCCAAACTTGAACCCTAAGATACCTATTTCATCTATACAACATTCCAATTGACTCCTTAACTTTTACGACTTTTTATATTAGTTCTTTTGTCTAAAGAGTTTTTGCTTTTCTTGTTTGTTGAGTGATTAAGAAGTGTATTACCCTCTTTATATAGTAATTAGCTCATAATAAACAATAAAAGTTAAGTGCCATCAATAAACGACTACTCAAAGTATTGGAGTATATTTCCATCTCCTATCACACATTATGATAATTAATACAATGTGCTAAATTTATTCCAGACCTCTCAAAAACAAAATAAACCACAAAGTTCAATCCAATTGGTAATCAAGAAACTTAAGACAATAAAACAATAATAATTATTCAAATCAAACAAATACTTAGAATAAAAATAAGAATGTATGATCAAAGCATTATAATAAGTTTTCTTCTTTATCTCAGTGTTAAGAAATCTAACCTAGCATAATTGAGTCAAGAAACCAAGTGTACAGGGTAGGAGTTAGTACTCGACGAGCCAGGGCAATCGCTCGTGCTAGCTCCATTGAAAAAATGAGTATATATATTGGACGGTCATCGAGCGGTCACGCGAGCATGTGCTCGCCTGTGTTCACCTGCACCAGGCGAGCTGTTTGAACTTGTGGCCTCATTTGCTGCTTACGATAGGGCTAAATTGCTACTTGTTTTCGATCCTTTAGAATCAACAGTGAAGAGCTCATATTACTCAAACCTCAAATTGACAACTTTCTTATGCTTGTGAGAAGGGACAAAGCTTTTTTTAAACCTCAATAGCATATCTTGCGTAACTCAGAAGTAGCCTGAAATAAGAAATTCTTGTTATTTCCCATTGGTTTATATAAGCTCATTACATTGAATTTGATATTATCAGTGGCAACTACAAGTGTTTTAAGGGCCTTTTTTGCTATAAATCTAATCAAGAGTGACTTGCGCAACAAAACGAGAGATGACTAGTTGAACGACAAACTGGTCTAGAAATTTTTTTTAAAAAAAAAAAAAATGAGAATGAGGCAATCTTGCTGCGCTTTCAAAAGATGAGACCTTGAAAAATGCAGTTGTCTGAGTTTACAGTTATGGAGTGAGGTTATATTATGTATTTATTGTTGTATTTTTATTATTATTTTGGGTTGTATATATTTTTGTATGTATGTGATTTTTACGTTTTAGTGCATTTATATATTGATCGAAGGATTTTTAAAGTATTTAATTAAATATTGATAAATAATCTCATTATTGTGGTCATTGATGGTCAAAAATCAACGGGCATCCCTAACTCACTTGAATTCCTAAATCTGCCCCTACCGCTGTGTGTCTTCTTTCTTGAGAGAGTTTGTGGTGTTTTTATCTCCAAAATTCTCCCTCTTTCTTCCTAGACTTGTGATATATATAGGTTTTCACAAAACCTAAAACTTAACCCTCCAAATATTATAAAAACACTTAAATTGCGTTTATAATATTTTTGGCCATCCCCACTTTAGGTGCATGCGGGCACCACTTCTAGCGCTAGCAAGCCCTGTTATGTGCTTGCACATTCGTCATTCCATAAAAATGTGTTGGAGACGTAATTCAAATATTTTTCCAGTAGTATGTCATTTGTCTTGTGAAGATCATTGTACCAAACATTGTTCTCTTCCATGCCAATCCTTCTTTTCACTTCAACTTTAGCTTTCCTTCTCTAATCTTCAATGCCACTCTAATACACTTTCGATCTTCTCCATTCTCTCCTCTTTCTCATCGTCCATATTTATTCTCATCTTTGAGGTTCGATTTTTGCTCCTAAATCATTATTTTGTTACCTGTTTCACTCTTATTATCACAATGCAATGTAAAATCAGGATTGACTTTGTCTGATAGATAAGAGACACTGAATTCACATCTCAATATGCCTCGTTGAATAATAAGAGATTGAAGCTTGAACCCAACAATTCTAGAAGCTCTCGCCTGCATTCAAGTTTTAACCCATAACAAGGCACCGCACTGACACGCATGCTGCAAGGAATAACCAAGATTCCGTGGTTTGCATTGAACTATTTCAGGTGAGTTTGCATTTGGAGTCTCAACACATAAAATTTGAACTTCGAGTTGGAGTTGGACCCATTGATAGTCCTGCTGAATGACTAATTTGATTTTGTCCATGAGATCTATAATTGATTATGAGTGTATCATGCAATTTTAGATACTAACTGTAAGATTATGCATTCATATTCAATTTACCTTCCAATTGATTGCAAGCTTGATTATTCAGT
Organism: Osmanthus fragrans; assembly: GCA_019395295.1. Lineage (NCBI taxonomy): Eukaryota > Viridiplantae > Streptophyta > Magnoliopsida > Lamiales > Oleaceae > Osmanthus > Osmanthus fragrans. Next base: position 12,329,774 of record CM033362.1, read on the forward strand.
TTTGCATCTAAATATGTGAGATCCATGTTCTTTTCCCACCAAAATCACAAAATATTGAAAGAAAAGAAGAAGAAGAAATTAGGCCCCCTGGGAGCCAATTTCAGCAAAATCTTAGCCAATGTTTTACCATTATATAGTAAAAAGCAGCACACATATTGACCAAACAAAGCATTATGTACCCTTTTGACATTTAATTCATTCTATTTGAAAGAAAAGCTTTATGGTAATTTGCTTGATATTGGGTCAAAAATTATGTCGGTAAAGGGACCCACCTACCCTTCCAACGGTCCAAATTTTGCTTTAAATCTTGCTAGAATCATGCCAAGACACGTGCTAGTTGCTGCTGAACTAGCCAAAACATTAACTTCGTGTATCATATATCCTTGGAGACAAACACAGCTACAATCGATTTCAAGTACTAACACACACTGTTATGTATACTGTATTCAAACCACCCTACTGAAATCACAAGAGATGTGTAGACAACTTATGCCATTTATGGCTAGTAAGAGCATTGGCCGAGCGACTATTATAAACAATAACAACATAACTTAATTCAAGAAATGAGAAGTCTATAAAAGACTAAAGTTTATTCATAGGTGGGTATTTCCCAAAAAACCATGAACCTATAAAAAAACAAACAGCAATAACTCTATTTAAAAGGGAAAAAATGTTATTGGAAATTTGCCATTCAAATATGGCTTAGAACCACCACAGGTTCGAACTAAAATGACTAGAAATTTTCCCTCGAGCATCCAGTGGGGCTTGTTGTTACCATTGGAACCATAATGGCTCTGCCACTGCTTGAGACAATTTCATCTGTCTCAACCTTAAAATCTGAAAAATCGATCGAACGCAGAAAGTCGAATTTTTTTTATATCAATCACTTCGAATCAATAAGTATATTTTATGCATATTTCATTTTGTTTTTGTCAAATTAGTACACGTTTTTATCAATAAAATTTATTTCGACGTATAATGTTAACATAGATGAAATTGTTAATAGATCTGTAATTGTTTCAAGTATGAAGAAGAAAAAATTCATCTGTATCTTTCAGACGAAATGGATCTAACGAAAATGCAGTTTTCAGATGAAACAGACGAAAAAAATAGCCAGCCAGCTGTTTAAGAAAGATTTTTTTTGCCACTGCTTTTTCTAGAAATTATATTTCGTCATGCAGATATGAATGTAGTCCCGATTTGTTACTTTGGTGATTTCGAACTAGATGAAAGAGATCGATGGGTATGAAAATATACAGACGAAAGACCCACTATTATCACGGTTGCCCTAACATTAAGTACCTCATATGCAGAATTGTACAGTGATTTACAGAACAAGTTAAATGTTGATCCCTCTCAGTACGATACGGAATTGAAATTTATATTTAAGGAGCACCAATCAATTTCCATGTCACCTATAAGGATTTATTCTGAATTTGAAGTGAATTATCAATTCCTTATGAACCAAAATCACACGACTCCTCTTTGTGTGACTTTAGTGAGGAAGGATGTCGTCGAAGGTAATTCAGATGGAGGTGATCAGGGTAATGATTTTTGGGATACTGTGGAGATAGCTCGTGAGGATGATGTGGTCATTCCAGAGACAGATGTTCCTCATCTTGATTACGTTGTTACGCACAGAATTCCATTCGTAGTTCACGACAACGAGAATCAGAATGAATTTACAAATGAGGATTTGTTTGCTTACCGTCAGAGAAATGAGCAGTGTGGAACCTCAGGGGTTGGAATGAATGGATCGTCCTCTAACTCTTCGCGTGTGGTTCTCGATGATGATGATTTGTATGTCAAGTAACTGTTTGAAACAAAGAAAGATTTGTAGGAATCTCTACACCAACTTGCAATGAAATACAACTTTGAGTTCAAAGTGAAAAAGTCAACCAAGCTGTTGTTGATGATCGCCTACGTCGACGACAATTGCAGTTGGCATTTGCGAGCAGCAAAGATGGAGACGACTGAGTGCTTTGTAGTTCGTAAGTATACACGGGAACATACTTGTGAAGTGGGAATTGGTCGAAGTGATCATAGACAAGCTCATGCTTGGTTTATTGGTCGACATATAATGCATAAGTATCAGGACCTACGGACGATCTACAGATATTCATACATCATTAACGACGTCCGTCGAGATTACGGAGTGGTCTTAGCTACCAAAAGGCCTGGAAGGCTAAAGAATGCACATTTCAGGATTTAATGGGATCGGCAGAGGAGAGCTATGTTAACTTGGCCACGTATTGCCACAACATGGAGAGAACTAATCCTGGATCGACATATTTTATTGAGACAGAGGGCAATAATTGCTTCAAAATTTTCTTCATGGCTCTTGGACAATGCATTCGGAGATTTCGAAATGTCATGTAACCCACAATTCTAGTCGATGGTCCAACTCTGAAATCCAAATACGAAGGCAGGCTGATTATTGCTACATATTAAGATGCCAATATCCAAATTTACCCTCTTGCATTCGCCATAGTCGATAGTGAGAATGATCTGTCGATACATTGGTTCTTTACAAAGCTGAGGGAAGTAATCGGGAAAGTCGAGGACCTTGCATTGGTAACTGATCGGGGACAGTCTTTGATAAATGGTATCGCTGAAGTTTTTTCCGAGGCACATCATGGTTATTGCATGTACCATATACAAGGCAACCTGAAAACCAGGTATCGGGAAAAAGTCATCGTTTCATTGTTTAGAAGAGCGGCCGAAGCATACAGTGTTGAAGAGTGTAACAAGTACATGGAAGAAATATGAACTAAATCATTCCAAGTTTGGGAGTATCTAACCAAAATGGGGATTGAACATTGGGCTCGCTCACACTTTTTAGGCCGTCGCTACAACATGATGACGTCGAACAATGCAGAGTCTCAATGCATTATTCAAGAAGGATCGAAAGTTACCCATCCTTGCAATGATTAAGAACGTTCGTAACAAGCTGCAGCAGTGGTTTCACGATCGACGTTCGGAATCACGTAATTGTTTGAGCGTGCTAGCGCCGGCTCAAGAGGAGAAACTTTGTAAAGCTGCAGATATTGCGAGAAAGTTGAATACGGAACCATTGGATGAGTCGCGCTTCTTTGTGAAATGTGCACGTAATACGACATATATGGTTGACTTGACTGATAACACATGCACTTGTAGTCGATTTCAGTTGGAGAGTTTTTCGTGTGAGCATGCAGTCGCGGTGGCTATGTATCGAGGCTTTGCAGCAAGAACATTATGCTCTCCTTATTACATAGCTGATTCTTGGAGAGCAGCGTACGCAGAGACTATATTTCCTCTACCGAATGAAGTTGAGTGGAAGTTCCCGACAACATTATCCACCTGAATAATTTGTTACCACCAGAAGTTCAACCGCGTGGTCCTGGACGTCCACGTGCATCTGGAATACCATCTATCGGAGAGTTTCATCAACCGCGTAGATGCAACATGTGCAGAACCATTGAGCATACTCGTCAAAATTGTACCAGTAATATTCCCCTAAGTGACAATTAAGTCGATGTATTAAATGAATAATATTTTTTTAAGAATGTATTAAAAATAATATTTATTTAAATTTAGTCATTATCAAATTTTAAATTCTTTATTTATTTAAATTTTAAATATTTTCGATGTTAATTAAATAATATTTATATTCTTTAATTTATTTTTTATAAATAAATAATTTAAAATTAAATAATTAACATAAAAATTTAAAATTACAAATGATGACAATTGATTACAATGTACATAAATAAAAAATACATTTTTACAATAGTAACAAAATTACAAAGAATAAATAAATAAAAAAATTTATGGATCGCAATTAAATTCCCATAAATCAGTTGCTAACTTATTCCTTTAGTTTTGAATCCATGATTGGTTGATAGAATCAACCTTATGAGCTATACTCAAAAACTCGATGTACTTTATCATGTATAGCCACAATCACCACTGCAATTGAACAATAATGTGTTAGTTCGGTACTATGTATTAAAAACTAAGTTTTAAAGTTTAAAAAAATAACAAACACTTACAATATGGTCTGTCTCGCAGTTGTTGTGTCCCGCACGATGGCTAGTCTGTCCTGCACGAAAATGATCTGCTCGAGCTGACTCTGTGTAATCGGGGTCATACACATACACTGTCGACTCAGCGAAGACGACCTCCAGTGTAATGTAGTGATGGTTCGCACAAATTGGAATGTACATATGTGTACAACCAGCTCATGACCTTCCTCCGACCTTCGGCGACATCCCGAAAATCCAATCAGCCAAATAATTCGGCACTACGTAGCCGCTACCCATTTGTCGGAACAACTCCTACTCAATGCCAATGGCCTGAATGAACTCCATATTCAAGATGAGTCGGCCTAAGATGCAACGCAATAGATCCATGGCAATGTCGATATGCTGCATCTAGAAAAACTGACAGTTACTTCATCTAATAATTGTAAAATTGTATACATTTAATAAATAACAATATTACTAGTTCACTTACATCGTCGGCGAGCCAAGAACCAGAAGTGGTGATGTCATGGAACCAACTGCGCCTTCTGGATTGTCTTCCCAGCGATCGTGCGGGTATCCCTGAACATAAAAATAGATAAAATGTTAAACAAATAAATAATGAGTAGCGTATCGTACTTCACTAAAATCAGACAATACTTACCCAGGCAACCATTTTCTCCACTCCGTCTCGAACGCCTTCCATTTGACTTGATCAACCTCCCTGACATATTTGGGACTGCTCCATCAATAAATCTCCTCCTCTTGGCCTCGGTCATGTAGGGAGAAACAATATACGGTGACGGCATCCTCGGCTTTTTGCCAACCACCTGCTCCGGCAGGTCAACAACACGCTTTTTACCATCAGTCACGACTGGCGTCCTCTCCCCCTTCTCACCACCACTTCCTCATCAATCACCACCACCTCCTCCGTCCTCCCTTCCTCCACCATCGGGGCTGCCTCCTCTGCTACCTCTCCAATCCCCATCTAAGGAAATAACTACCTCGCAAGGTCCTCATCTCCCCAGAACTGTGGGTGACCCCCCCTCTCCGTTTCTCCATCCGTCATCCTCTCCGCCATGCTCTCTCTCTCTACCAGACATATAACGTCAAAGAGATGTGACTTCCTCCTGAAGATCTGCGACATGGCCACGCAGCACATAGACATCGTGTGATAGATCCTCGACTTTTCTGGTAAACTCTCGTCTCATATCATCACTCTGTCTCGTCAAGTCTCGTCGCAGATCAGCAATCTGTCCCATCAAGTCTCGTCGCAGATCAGCAATCTGTCCCGTCCAGACTCTTCTCAGCGTGCCGACCTCCCCTACAATAAATCTAGTCAACCGAGTATATATATCATTAGGAGTAGGCAAAAAATCGAGCGGACCCGACAAACCACCCAAACCGACCCGAACAGATCGGTTTAGTTCGTTTTTTGTTTGTTTTTTAGTGGGTTTGGGTCTGTGGGCTTCCTGGAGGGTTGGGTCGGGTCGGTTTGGTTCACGGGTTAATTAGTAAAACCCGAATAAAACCGCCCGAACCGACCCGCAAAAAAAATGAAGAAAAGAAAAAAAAATAGAAAATAGAAGCCTAGAAGGTATCTCTTCATTCTTCATTTATAAACACTAAATAGACCAAACGAAGCCCTAAAATATCTCACTACCTCATTCTCATTTCTCTTGAATCTCTCCTTCTCATCTCAGTTACTCCAGCTCAAATCGTCGACGTGCGGGCAGCTATCTTCGGTGACCCATTCTTTGCCCAAGTAATGACCAATGAAATCGGGAACCCAACCATTGATTTCTCCTCGATTAGCTCATGAAAGTCTCGATTTTCCCTTGTAAGAAAGATAATATTTCTTATGTATTTTTTCTTACACTATAAAACAGAAAAATTCAATTTCTATTATTTTTGTTTCTTTGTTATGTTAAGTGTTAACTGTTACCTGTGTAGTGTAAAATTTGAGAAAAAATTTGGATTAAATTTTAAAGAGGTGGATGATTGCGAATGCAGGATTGATAAATAAGATGAAAGAGGGATGTATTCTTTTTGTAGTGTAGCATGTCTTCAATTTCATCCTCAATTGAAATCTGTTTTAAGGTATTGACTCCTGCTTCCACTAAGTTCTCTTTATATTCAATTTGTATATTTCCCTATTATTTTTGTCATGATAATTGATACATCACCGCTACCCTTTTACGAAAATATTGCACATGCGTGTTGAAAATAAATCCAAATTTAAGCAATGTATCTGTTCCTAACCATTTAAGCTTGTAGATGACGTCTAAAATTGTCTGCACATAACTGGATTTGTAAAAAATCTGATGTTTGATTTAAGTATTTACCTATGCAGCAGTAAAAACAATCTCAGCCCTCCTATTCTTACTTCAGGAATGAGTTCATGGGCAATGATATGGAATTACAAAGTGTTTCCAATTGATTTGGGATGCTTGGTTTATTAAAAATCATAAAAAGAAAATATGTTTCATAATCATAATATATTTGTTGTTATTTCTTTGTGATTTAGTTCTAGCCTTCTTTATGATTTAGTTTTTGTATGGGTTCCTACTCCTGTAGACTGATGTTTTTGTGTGGGTTCTTACTCCTTGAAGCTGGTGTTTTTGTGTGGGTTCTTACTCATTGAAGCTCATGTATCTCCTCTAATACTACTCGATATGGGAAGACTATTAATGTTGCTTTAAATTCGTTATTTTGGTGACTTTAATATTTGTTGACAAGTTGTCCCGAACCGACCAACCCATCCCAACCCGACCGATGTTTGGTTGGGTTGGGTTTAAATCTTTACATGGGTTGGATTGGGTTGAATTTTAATCAAACCGACCATGTTGGGTTGGGGCAAAAACTGACCTAACCCAACCCACGCCTATGCCTATAGATCATTGCCCTGACTGTGACCGTGTGTAGGAGATCCACGGGGAAGCTGTCTGGATGGGGGTGACGAAAATTCCACGGGCGGAGGGGACGGCCATGCCATGGGCGGAGGTAACGCCCTCCGCGTAGGTGAAACCCTCAGCGATGGTGATGCCCTTGACGGAGGTGATGCCATACGTGAAGATGATCCTCGATCAACTGGATCGCGCTCCTACATAAATTTCAACATAAAAAATTAATAATTCTTAACTCATAGAAAATGCCGATCAATAAATTATCGTCAATTCACATACCCTATATCGGTCCAAGATCGAATCGGTCACCTGGTCGTTCTGGGTGTGTGAAACGACTATTTTACGCACAAAACCTTGACCTTCCTCCTCCATCGATGGCGTCAACTCAATTATTACTTCAAGTTGACATATTGACGTTTGAATTATTTTATCAAAATGTAGCGAGAGTTTAATTTACATAAAATATAAATTACAAATTTATAATACTTACATTGGGGTCGTCGAAGAGAGCCGATAACTGTTTTCCAGATGGACAACCATCCACTCGGGATGATCACCAGTGATACATCCTAGGAAAACGTGTCTCCAATCGCTTTACATAGCGGGCACCCAGTAGGGGGACGGTCTCATACGCCCAGATCTGCAACATATACAATTATTAGAAATTGATTAAGTATAATTTGTTTTTCTTTACATTGATTATGTTAAATATTTACCTGCACCGCCAGGGGCAATCCATAGACATCGTACTTATGCACTGACTCCTTGGCTTCGAGTGCGACCTGGTGAAGACGTGGATGGTGTCATTGAAACACCTCTGGCACCACGGATAGTTGTTGAAGCCATCGATGTCGTCGAAGATCTCTAAGTGGACGAGATCGATCGCATGTAAACCAATCCTAGCTTCAGTTTGTCAAACATGTGGTCACATCTCCTAACTGCGTCGATCAATTGCGACAGAAGCACTGTCCCCTGTTCCTCGAAGTATGTGTTGAGCAACTTGTTGCTTCTTCAAGGACTGTCATCTTTAGTCCAATGATCATGGCAAACTCGACAGGAGAGAAACTGACGACCTTGCCCCCGAGGTCAAAGTAGAGGGCATCGCCGTCGACTGGACTCAACAACCGACATAATAGGACATCGATGATCTGCCTCAAGAACTGTACCTCCCTCAAGTCACGTAGGGGTCAGATGAATGACTGTCGTAGTATATCTTTGTGCTGATCATCCAGTAGTTCTTCTACGGCACTAAAAGTATCGACGCTACTGTTCCAAGTATCTTTCCCCGCCATCCGTCTCAAATATTAGTCTAAATGATATTTCATCCTACAAAAATTCGAATGTTAGAACATTGTACAAGATATAATGGAATAAAGCATGATAACATAACATTAAGCAAATCGAATGACAACTACTACCAACAAAGAAGAAAGACGTAGAATAAAAAAAGAATTTGTAAATTTCATTAAAAAGAATATTTAATTTTTATAATTAAACAAAAGGAAATTATAAAAATTAATTAAAAAAATATAAATATTATTCAATTAAAATCGAAAATATTAAAGATTACGTTACAAATAATATATAATTACAGATTTTTAATTTAAAAAATAAAAGAAAAAAAGAATTTAAAATTAAATTATAAATAATATGTAATTTTTGGTGATTATCAATTTAAAATTATTTACTTAATTACATATATACAACATTTAAACAATAAGAAAATAGTATAATTATATAAAGAATATATTTTTATTTAATTTAAATTAATAAAATAAATTTTTTTGCTAATTTGTTTTTTAAAAAAATTTAATTTTGGTAATTATCAATTTTACTTTCTTTCTTTAATTATATGCATATATATTTAATTTATACAATAGGAAATTATTTAAATTAATTAAATTAAAGAATATAAATATTATTGAATAAATATTTAATTACAAATATTATTTAATTACTGATTTTTTATTTTAAAAATAAAAGAAAAAGAAATTACAATTAAATTGTAAATAATATATAATGTTTTGGCAATTATCAATTTAAGATTATTTATTTAATTACATATATAAAAATTTTAAACAATAAGAAAATATTATAATTAAATAAAGAATATATTTATTATTTAATTTGAATTAATAAAATAAAAAAAATTTACTAATTTGTTTAAAAAGAATATTTATTTTTGGTAATTATCAATTTTAATTTTTTATTTATTTTTTATATATATATATATATATATATATATATATATATATATATATATATATATATATACAGACACACACACACACACACACATTAGGAAATTATTAAAATTAATTAAATTAAAGAATATGAATATTATTGAATAAATATTTAATTACATATATTTAATTTTAAAAATAATACTTTAATATTTAATTACAACTATTATTTAATTACAGATTTTTAATTTTAAAATAAAAGGAAAAAGAAATTACAATTAAATTATAAATAATATTTAATTTTTCGTAATTATCAATTTAAAAATTCTTTATTTAATTGCATATATAAAAAATTTAAAAAAATAAGAAACTATCAAAATTAAATAATAAAGAATATAAATAATTTTAAATTAATTTCGAAAATATTAAAGATTTCTTTAATTTTCTTAATTATCAATATTACAAATTTTTATTTATATATATAAAGAATTTTAAAAAAGAAATTATTAAAATTAAAGTAATATAATTAAATTAAAATTAAACTTTTTACAGTGGGCCGACTGTTTCTGTCGGGTCCACCGACTTTCCCCCCAAATCCGACGTCCTCTTCACTGAGTCGTCGGAAAATTGGCCATTTCCGGCGACTCCAAGTTCAAAAAATCACAAATTCACCTAATATAAGTCTATATACTCAATCAACTACACAAATAATTAATCATAAGCTAAAAAAAAACTTAAAAACTAATACGGACAACATATATTCAAAATCAAACCGTAATCAATAAAAAAAACTATCCTTGTGATTAAAGATCGAACACTCTCTCTACGGTGGCTTTATGATGATCGACATGCTTCCCATCCTCTGACCGACAACTGGCAAAATCGTGGACCCAATTTCTTTTTCCCCCCATTTTTTTTCTCACTGTTAATTCGAGAGTGAAAATGACTTGGGAGGGGTATTTTTGGCTTTTTGTCTTCACATTCAATTTTTTTTTTTAATAAATCAGGTCAAAGATCATTGTGGAAATACATGGTTTTCAACGGGTCATTTACTAAAATTATTCCTTCTTTTAAGATAAATCATATTGTAGAAACGGGGAAATAAATAAAGGACAAGATTCAATCCAGTAGGTATCATCAGGTAAAGAAAGAACCATAAACGCTAACTTGTGGGCCACTTCACTACCAGCTCACAGTGTAAAGAGACATGTACAACACTTAATACATTAAAAAGAGCTACATCATCATCCTAAAGAAGAAAATTAGACAGAAACGACGGCTTATTCCATACCCCATTTACAATTCTCAGAATTTCACATTAGACATTACGAATATTCCAAGAAAATCACGTTCCATCAAAATACTTCCTTGAAAGCAATCAAGTCAACAGTATCAAATGGCAACAGAATTAACCATTTACGATGAAGAAGAAAGAATGACTAACTTGCATATGAAGAGGGTGTTAAATTTAATTATAAAGCCTCCATGTTGAAATCAATGAGAATAATAGATGCGGAAGCGTACCTTGATCCATAGATGTTTGATTTCTTTAATGGGTTATGATCTTCCAATTCATATGTGGTCTTCTCTTGAATTTTTCTCTCTGTTGATGGGGATGCAGAGATATGAAAAATCGCATTCAATCAGGGATCAAGACCCCTTAATATATAATAACTAAATGTGCAGTTATTATCTTTCGATTTTTATAAATTGGTCCCTAATCAATTTAAATAATCGTTCTGGTATCTACACTTTAATTTCATAGCACTTAATACCCATTATTCCAAAATCAACTTTAGTAGATCACTTTATTGACTAAATTTTAAAGATAGCATCACACATTTGAATATATATACGTGTGGCCCCATACGTTGGAAGTTTTCCAACAATCTCCCACTGGACCATACATGTAATATTACAAATATACACAACCTTATGAGCTCAAAATTTTGATATCGTTATTAAGGATATTTCCAAACAATCTCGTCCATCAGTTATATTGATATAGGATGAAAGCGATTTTCGTCACATTAAGTATAACTAAATCTATCAATGGTCACGTATACCCATACAACCAAATGACATAGATAAAGTGCAGCATGGAAATTACATGTTATGTGATCCAAACATGTCTATTTCCAACTGGTACAACCTTATTTCTTAAGTGAGATCAATACTGAACTTAACAATAGAGTGAAATGAACTGAATACTTTATTTCTGTATAGAAAAATATCCATATACACAAATGTATCATATACATAAAGCAATGAAAATACAAACTACCACTAAAATATGATATCCTCATAATATACAACACCCATACAAGCAGTGTGCTCATGAAAGACATTGGGTGTCAATCCCTTAGTAAGCGGGTCCGCAATCATGGAGTTTATCCCAATGTGCTCTATGAAAATCTGTCCACTCTGTACTCTTTCCTTCACAATCAGGAACTTAGTGTCAATGTGTTTTGACTTCGATGAGCTCCTGTTGTTATTGGAATATAAAACTGCTGAGTTATTGTCACAATATAACTTTAGCGATCTTTCTACACCATTCAGAATGCACAGCCCGATGACAAAATTTTGTAGTCATAGTTCATGGTTAGATGTTTCATAGCATGCTACAAACTCTACTACCATGGTAGAAAGATCTACTGCCGTATTGGCATCCAACAAAATCATAATCAGAGTACTTTATGATCTCTAATTGATCCGATTTGATGTATGTGAGCATGTAATCCTTTGTTCTCTTTAAATACCTCATAACCCTTTTGGCTACTTTCCAATAATTCAACCCACGGTTGCTCAAATATCTGTCCAGCATTCCAACAATGAATGATATGTTTGGACGTGTACAAACTTGAGCATACATAAGACTCCTAACAGCTGATGCATAGGGAATCTTTTGCATTTCCTTAACTTCAATGTCATTTTGCGAGCATTGTGTGAGACTAAATTTGTCTCCCTTAGCAACAGGGGTGTCACCTGATTTACAGTCTTGCATGCCAAACATTTTAAGTACTTTATCGATATAGCTCTTTTATGACAATCCAAGAATACCTCGAGAGCGATCCCAGTGTATTTGGATTCCTAATACAAAAGAGGCGTTACCAAGATCTTTCATCTCAAAATTCTTAGATAAAATTCTCTTGGTTTCATGCAACATGCCTATATCATTAGTGGCAAGCAGTATGTCATCAACATACAAAATCTGGAAAATATGCTTACTCCCACTGAACTTGTGATACACATAATCATCAACAGCATTTTTCTCAAAACCAAATGAGATAATTACTCGATGAAACTTATAGTACCATTGACGGGAAGTTTGCTTAAGCTCATAGATGGATTTCTTTAATTTGCAAACCATATTCTTCGAGTCTTTTGACACAAAGTTTTCTAGTTACACCATAGAGATCGTCTCATCAATGTCACCATTGAAAAAAGCCGTCTCAACATTCATCTGATGTAGCTCAAGGTAAAAGTGCGCAACAAGTGCCATCATTGTCCTGAAATAGTCTTTCGTTGAAACTGAAGAGAAAGTCTCTTTGAAGTCAATATTTTCCTTTTGGGTAAAGTCTTTAGCTACAAAACGAGTCTTATATCTTTTCACATTACATTTCCTCTTGGTTTTAAAAATCTATTTGCAACCAATGGGCTTCGTACTTTCTAGTAATGGGACAATATCCCAAAATTTATTGTCTTGCTTAGACTTATACTCCTCATTCATGGCATCAATCCACTTTTGAGAATTAGAACCCTGCATGGCCTGATGGAAGTTGATTGGATCATCTTCCATCACTCCATTATTGTCCTCATGTTCTTAGAGAAATACTATGAAATCATCTGAAATATCATTTTTCTTTTCTCTCGTGGATCTCATTAAATGTATTGGTTCTTGAGGCTGTTGAGTTTGTATATCTGGAATAATTACTTCATTTTGGATTGGAGGTTCTTCAACATTATCTTGTTGAGGTTCTGAAATTGCTTCTTGATCAATGACAAATAAAGGAACCTGTACATTGTCAAAAACAATAGTAGGAATCGAAATCGATCCTTCCTCAACTTCTTCCTCAAAGACAATGTCTCTAATCTTATTTCTCCCCCCTCCCACCAACTCAACATCCTCAAAAAAAATGTTGCAGTTCCCGTTTCAAAATTTGACTTAAGTGTGGGATTATAAAATTTATAGCCCCTTGGTCGCTCAAAGTAACCAATAAAGTAGCTGTTCACTATTTTTGGAGTCCAATTTCTTTTCATGTGGCCTATAAGGCCTAGCCTCAGCTGGACATCCCCAAATGTGAAAATACTTTAGACTAGGATTTCTGCCTGTCCAAAGCTCATAAGGAGTTTTGGCAGCAACCTTAGTTGGTACTTTGTTCAGAATATAAGTGCTTATGCCATAATTTTGTTGAATTTTCTTTATTCAATTTACATTTAGTACCACGTAATTCCACATGCAGAGTTTCATTATATGATGCAACAATATAGATAATAAACCAATACTAATAACATTTGAATTTAATGAAAAACTAAACTGATTGTTTTCAAATGAACAATAATATCCATATTTGTCCAATAAAGAAACAGAAACCAAATTTCGTCTAAAAGACGGTACAACGAATGTATATTTCAAATCCAAATAATAAACAGTTTCTAATAATAACCTAAAATGCCTATTACATCAACTTTCACCAATTTGCCATCACCCACATAGATGTATCTCTCACCATCATTTGGCTTTCGATGGCTCAGATATCTCTGCATAGAAACACTTATGTGAGTAGTAGCACTAGAATGTAACCACCAAGTGTTTCTAGGTACTGATGCTAAATTAACCTCAAGCTAAATTAACCTCATAACAGACCAAAGTAAGATTTATACCTTTCTTTGCACGCCAGACCTAATATTTGGTACAGTCCTTCTTCACATGTCCAGTCTTGTTGCAAAAGAAACATGCTCATTTGTCCTCCTGTTGTTTCTGTTGTGCTAGACCATTAGGAGTAGCTTCATATTCTTTCTTTCTTTTCTTGCCCTTTTCCTTAGAAGTGCTAGCTAAGTGAGCGCTTTCAGTTCTTTCTTGCTTCAACCTTTCTTCCTATTGCAAAAAATATGAAATGAGCTCATTTAGAGACATTTCTCCTTCTGGAAGTTATAACTGGCCTTAAATTAACTGAATTGTGCAGAAAGCGAGATCAATACCAAATGCACGAGTAAGTCATCGGACAGTTCGAGCTTTAGTCCCTTAAGTTTAGAAGCAATGTGAGACATCTCCATGATGTACTCCCTAATGTTTCCCTTGCCTTTATACCTCATTGAAATCAAGCTTTGCAAAAGCGTGCTTGTTTCAGCCTTATCGTTTTTCGCAAAACATTTCTCAATTTTGGCAAGGAAATCCTTAGCATTAGTTGCTTCTTCAGACACTGCGCCTCTAAAGGCTTCCGAAATGCCGCGCTTAATGATCATTAGACTCATGTGATTTGAGCGATTCCACTTCTCAAAGTTCCTCTTTTCATCAGATGAACTTGCTTCCGTAAGAAGAGTGAGTTGTTCAATCCGGAGCGCAAGATCTAGATCTATGCAGCCAAGAACAATTAATACATTCTATTTCCAATCCTTGAAGTTTGTCCTATTGAGCATGGGAATAGAATTGATATTTGCAGATATTGTAGTAGCAGATGAACTAGCTGTATAGAGGAAAGGAAAAAATTATGCTTATGTTAATATTAATTTCAATAATCAATATATTCAAATAATGGTATGCCCCATCTTAAAATACCTAGCACATCATTAATATCAAGTTTTTGGACAGTAATATTAATTGTAAGTGGTACTCTTGGTGTAATGATCAAATATTGACAATAACTCCTGTCAAATAATAAACTCATCTTTGCATTGATTTATTATTCACATGAAAACCTTATAATCGTCACACGTTTACCATCACAAGTGTGCAAGCAATTCGGCCAAATATTAACTTTCCTTTAGGCCGGCTAATATCTGCATGAACAAGCACACACACAAATTCCTTCTAATATTCTAAGTAAATTAATTTCCACAAGAGAGATTGCTTTGGCACATATTGCTTCAATCAATTGACTTTGGAATATTATTTATCCAAATGAGTCCTTTATACCAAAATTTGAAAAGCAGAATACTTAATTTTATTTATCTTGAAACTTTAGAGACCTTAGGGTTAATAATTCAGAAATTTTAGAGATCAAAAATTAATTATCCAAAACTTTAGGGGTTAATAATTAATTATTGGGAACTTTAGGAGTCAAAAATTGATTATCAGAAACTTTAGGGATCCAAAAATTAATTATTAGAAACTTTATGGGCCAATTTAAACCAATTATTAACTTTCAGGGGCTTAATTACTAAATTCAGAATTTTAATGTCCCAAATTAATTAATTTTTAAACTTTAGGGACTGAATTATTAAAACCTTTAAAAGGCCCAATTAGATTAATTTTAACCTTAGGGGATTGAATAACCAAAATTTAAAACTTAAGGGACTGAATCTATAAAATTAGAAAACCTAACCCTAATTTTAAATTGTATGTAAGTCCTTGGAATAACCTAATTTACACCTCAAGCCCCCGCCCCCAAAAAATTCACCCAAGATACTGAAAAACTGGGAAAGCACCCAAAACTAAATTGGGCGGCGCTCGCCGGCGCCGCCCTGAAGCCGTCGATTTTCTGAGCCGCTGCAAGCAGCCAGCAACAGCGTGGTGCTACTACGTTGTAGCAGCAGTGCCTCGCGCCGCGACGTTGCTGAGGTGCTGGTTGTTGCACCCTGCAGCGAGCACGCTGCTGAGTTTGCAGCAGCGCTGCCGCCGGGACAGCCTTTTTTTAAAATTTTTTATATAAATTGAAATCTTATATCCACATATCCGAAAATACCTTAATTTTAAACCCGAATATGGAAGAAAAAAGATGAATATACACCAAAATTTATATAATAAACATGCCAAAATCCATATAATAACATGCTAGATGATTAAAATCCCAAAACTCAGAATTTTAAAAACTCAATATCTCAAAGATTTCAACAATGAAGTGGCTCTAATACCACTTGTTAAATTTAATTATAAAGCCTCCATGTTGAAATCAATGAGAATAATCGATGCGGAAGCGTACCTTAATCCATAGATGTTTGATTTCTTTAATGGGTTACGATCTTCCAATTGATATGTGATCTTCTCTTGAATTTTTCTCTCTGTTGATAGGGATACAGAGATACGAAAAATCGCATTCAATCAGGGACCATGACCCCTTATTATATAATAACTAAATGTGCAGTTATTATCTTTCGATTTTTATAAATTGGCCCCTCATCAATTTAAATAATCGTTCTGGTCTCTACACTTTAATGCCATAACACTTAATACTCATTAGTCCAAAATCAACTTTAGTAGATCACTTTATTGACTAAACTTTAAACATAGCATCACACATTTGAATATATACACATGTGACCCCATACGTTGGAATTTTCCAACACAGGACCGACCGTGAGAAATATTAGGCCCTAGGCCCATTGTTATAAAAATCTTAAATATAAATGGAATGAACACTTTTAAAATAAATAACTTATTTCTAACTTTCATAAAAATTATTTTATAAATTTTAAAGAAACTTTATATGCTTAGCAAAAAATTATATGGAAGATCTCCTTAATTTTTATTAATATTTTTTTAGGTATGGGGGAAAAAAGAAAAGAAAAGAAAAAGATAGAGAACTAGGTAATAGTTTAATTGTAGGTCCATTTTATTCGTTAAACCAAGAATATAAGTTAAGCACCCAAGTATTTTGGGCCTCTTATTTAGTCTCATTTTGTTGTTTTATTGTTACTATTTAAAAGATAATAAGGCCCAATGCAAAAAAAATAAAGGGAAACTTTTGTTAGACTTTTGATATTTAAATTTTTTTGAGGTCCTTCATATCTTGAGGCCCAAGGCAATGGCCTAGTTTGCCTTGGCGAGGGTCGGGCCTGCATACGAAGAAGCATTACAATGCGCATTGAAAACTCAGTTAGTTGCTCTAGACTTTGATTTCATAACTGCCGACCAGTAATTGAGGTAAAACAACACAATGTAGCTATCAAAAGCATTCAAAGGCATCAATAGTTTCGCGTCCCACACAGGATTACAACATTTTAAATGTAGCAAATATTATAATTTCCATGAAAATATGTACCAAGAAAAGAAAATGTTTTGGAAATAGAAACATATTTAAGAGAATTTAATAAATAGCACTGTGCAAAAGTAATATTGTTGGTTCCAAATTTACTCAAACTTTGTGACTCAACGTTTAAAGGTAAATCACAAACGAAAATAACAAGAAATAAAAGAGAACATAACAAATTTTTTGGCCTAAGGCTCCGAAGGTTTGGTGGCCACTTTCTAACGCTTAGTCCCCCATTGAGCATCTGTTTGGATTAAGCTCGAATCCACAAGCACCGCCTCAAAAATAGGCAAAGTTTCAATTACAAGAACACCAAGTTCTCAGATCTTCGCTCTTACAGAAACTCTCAAAACATCAATAACCAACTCACACGAGAAATATTGATGTTTTATCCCTCTCAAAAGCTATTGTCAAAATTTACTGAGAATCTTGATTCTACCTGAAGGACAAAATTTCTATTAATCAATGACATTATGATTGTAATGGCTTGTGAAATGACCAAATTTTCATACTGTAACTTTAAAAAAAAATGAGATCATCAAATGAAAGTACATAAAAATCAAGAATTGATACACCAATTAGAAGAAAAACCCCTCTTAAACAAAATGTCCTAACTTGTCGGTTGCTGGGTTGGAGTCTTGGAGACGATTGAATGCAACCCGCTACTAACTTGCTATGGATTCATGGAGGAGACTAGAGATAAAGTAATAATGGATTAGAATTGAATTAGTTTTAGGTTTGGATTTGGGTTTGCATTATAAATGGGTAATCAAATTTAAATTTTGTTTGGGCCAAAAAAATGGAGTTGGTCAATTGCTCATTTTGTTGGATTGGACTCATTTGTTTGTTGGAATGAAGCATTTTTTTATTGGACACGGGTTGCTCAATCAATTTTAATGGGCTCAAAATAAAATGCTGGACTAACTAGATCTGAGTTTGGGAGAGCACGGGCTGTAGTATGGGCCAGCCCGTGCCTGGATCCGCCCCTGAAGGCAAACTAATAGGCTTAGCATCATGAAGGAAAAATCTTTTAACCGCTTTTTCAGTATAAGACTTTTGAGTTAAAAACAATTTCCCGTTAATTTTATCCCTTTTTATTTCCATGCTTAGATTTTTTCAAGTATGTCCTAAATCTTTCATTTCAAACCCTTATTTCAACTTTTTCTTTTGTAGAGTAAAGAGTAACGGAATTATGACCAGCTAGTAACGTGTCTTCAAAATATAAAAGAAAGTAAAAGAATTCATATTCTCCATCCTTAAAAAAAACAATGATCATATTCAGATTTCTTGAACTTCATCCCCTGTATAAGACAATCCAATCTCTTATACCATTGCCTTGGGGCCTATTTCAGACTGTACAAGGATTTATTCAAGAGACACATTAAGTTTTCTTTCTTTTTCATTTTAGATCCTTTTGGTTAAGTCATATATATGGTTTCATCTAAAGAACCATACAAAAAAGTAATATTCACGTCAAGTTGTTCTAGCTCTAAATCAAATTAAGCTATAATAGCAAACAATATTATAATAGAGGTATATATTACAATAGGTGAAAAAATTTCAGTGTAGTCTATTCATTCTCTTTGTGTAAAACCTTTCGCTACGAGTCTTGCCTTATATCTCTTGTTATTTGATTTCAGCTCACCCTCCTTAATTTTGTAAACTCGTTTACAATCAACAAGTTTGTGATTTTTAGGTTCTTCTACTAAATTCCAGGTATTATTCTTATGTAGAGAATCCATTTCATCTTTCATTGCTTCAATCCACTTAGTAGATTCCTTACATGATATTGCTTCTTCATAAGAGGTTGGTTTTGTCTCACAAGGGTTGGTTTCTAACTATGTAGCTACATAATCTGCATACTGAAATCTAGAAGGATGTCTTATTTGCCTTCTTTCTCTATCCCTAACTAGTTGATATTCCTACAAGTCATATGCAGGGTTGAGATCTTGATTTTCATCCAGAATTCCATCATCTGGAATGATCTGTGGTTCTATTTCAAGTGTCTCATCTCAAACTGAGTCTGCTCAACTATATCTTGCCCATCGAGATTAATCTCTATGATAGTGAAATCATCATCTGCTATCTTTTCTCCAGTTTTGTCACTAAGTCATGGGAAATCATTTTCATTAAAAAATACTGATCTACTTATTATCACTTTATAACCTCTAAAATCCCTTAACCGCAGTCTATAGCTTTTAACGCATTGTCCATATCCTAAGAAAACACATTTCAATGATCTAAGATCCATTTTAGAGTCACTATGATGTGCATAAACTTCACATCCAGAAGTTCTGAAAAAATGATTAATCAGGCATTGATCCTAGCCAAATCTGCTCAGGAACTTTATTATTTAAAGAACTAGAAGACATCTATATATGAAATAGCAAGCAGTTTTTACTGCTTCTCCCTAGATTATTTTGGGTAAGCCTGAACTAATCAGCATGCATCTTGTCATTTCAAGGACTGTTTTGTCCAATGTCTCATCAATTCCATTTTGCTGAGAAGTATAGATTAGAATTTTGTACCTCATAATTCATTGTTTACTGCAATATTAGTTAAATTCGGTATTGCAGAATTCAATCCCAGTGTCAGTTCTTAAAATTTTAATCTTCTTACCGGTTTGATTTTCAATTAATGAATTCCACCCTTTAAAGATTGTAAAAAGTGCCAAATTTAGATTTTAACACGAAAATCCAGGCCTTTCTTGAGTAAACATCTATGGTAAGAAGGTAATATCTGTAACCAGATACTGTAGGTACATGGGCAGGCCCCCATAAATTACTATGCATATATTCTAGCACATTTTAAGATGTATGTGTGCCTACCTTAAAAGAAAATTTAACTTGTTTCCCAATTATACGATGTTCACAAAAGGTTAATTTTTTAACATTGTCCTTTCCAAAAATCCCTTGATGTGAAAGGGATTTTAAACATTTTTCACTAAAGTGGTCTAGTCTCTTATGCCATAACTCTGATTTATCAAAATGTGCAACTAAGTTTACAACACTGCTGGGTAAAACATGTTCAGTAACTATAACATAGATTCCATTAATTTTGGGTAAACTGACAATAAGTTTCTGGTCTCTAATTATGTTTGTGAAGTCATTCTTAATCTCAGTATGATATTTTTCATCATCTAGAACCCCTAAAGAAATTAGATTTCTTCTTAGTGTTGCCACATATCTAGCATGCTTTAAGATTATGTAATGACCATTTTTCAATTTTAGAAGAATATTGCCAATGCCCTAAATTTGACATGACTCATTATTTCCAAGTTTCACAAAATCTTCATCAAAATTGGAAAAACCAAAGAATCAGCTAATATCCTCATGTGAAAGGAACAACTTAAGTCCAGAACCCAGTTCTAATAAAACCTTTCAGTTGAGGATACATAGGCCACTCTAATATTAGTTCTTGGTTCTCTGTAAGAGGCAACAATGGCTAAAGAACCATTATAAGGATTAGACCCATTCTTTTGATAATTAGCCTTCTTAAAACAGTCTTTAATAAAATGCATGTTTTTCCACAGTAATAGCACCTTTTGTTCTTTGCCTTTCCTTTATTAAATGTCTTATTTTTCCCTTTGTCATTACTCCATTTCTTCTTGATAAAGTTTATATCCTTATTGTAATTGGATTGAATAAAATTACTCACACCCTTGACTAGAGGTTTTTGATTGGATGAGACATTCTCAACATGAAAACCCTCCTTATGTTCAGATTTCAATTCCAACTCTCAATTCAGAAGAGAGCTGTGAATTATATCAATTGTCAAGTTACTTCTACCATATTCTAAGGCATTTCTTATGTCTTTATATTTCTCCCCTAATGCATTAAGTAGATCAACTAATTTCTGTTCATCAGAGATCTTTCACCACAGTTTGTAAGATCCTGAGTGATCCTATTAAATTTGTCTATGTTTTTTTGTGAGTCAATACCAAGGTCAAATTTAAAACTAAAAAATTGTCTCCAAACAAAACACTTATTTAGCAGAGACTTAGTGAGATACTGTTTCTCTAAAGTAGTCCACAATTCTATATCAGCTTTTGTTTTCCCTACTTTTTTAATTACAAAATCAGATAGGTAGAGGTACACCGGGCTAATTCATCTTGTTCAGTTTTTCTATCAGCATCTAGGTTTTTTTTCGCCAAGATTCATCATTGGCCTTAGCACATTTCAACTGCAGCATAAGAGCTTTAATTATCTGGTGCCAGAGACTAAAGTCTCTTTTGCCATTCCAAATCTGAACATCTACTTTAGAAGTCATGCTGTGCAATAGTGAATTGATTGTGTTCACGTAAGATATAAACGAGAATATACCAAATAGAACAATTTCAAAAACAAATTACATGATGAAGTGTTAATAGATGGGTATACTCACACTTAAATAAGCTATAAAGGCGAAGATTCAGCACATGTAACTTTAGAATTATTCACAAGCAAAAGAGCATATCCCAAAGGTAAATCACAATTTAAAGTATCAACACAAAGTTAACAATATATAGCAGTTTAAAACATGAATTTTAAGAAAAATAAATTAAGATATTATAGCACATACAAAGTAGAAGAATATAAAATTTCCAAGAACAAAAAAAAAAGGCTTTTGGATTCCTTTAAGCCGAAACCCAAATTTCTTCAGATTCTAGAGTTCTCTCAAGGACCCCTAGACAAAGGTAAATTCAGGGAGGTTTTCCAAAAAATCTTTATTTTCAAATAATGTTTAACAAATCCTTTAAAAAAAAAAATTCGTCACCAAAACTATAAATATGAAGGAGATACTCAAAAGCACCAAGAATTGACTCTATGTTCAGATCGAAGAAGTATCTTGACTAAACATTAGCAGATCGTCTCAGATCTGTCGTTTTCTTTAAACGGATGAGTCAACTCAAAGCAAATAGGGTTTTTCTTAAAATAGTTTTGAGAAATCAAGATTAAAAAAGATCTCAAGCTCTGATACCACTGTTGGTCCCAAATTTACTCAATTTTTTTGAGCCAAAGCCTCAAAGGTTCAACGACAACTTTCAACGCTTAGTCCTTCATTGCGCATCTGTTAGGATTAAACTCAAATCCATTAGTACCGCCTCAAAAATTGGCAAAGTTTCAATTAGAAGAACACCAAATTCTCATATCTCTAGCTCTTACGGAAACTCTCAAAACATCAATAACTCATACAAGAGAAAAATTAATGTTTTATCCCTCTCAAAAACTCAAAACACTAAGTATTTTTGGAGAGAAACACCAACAAAAAATATTCAGAGAAGACGAAACGAGAGAGAAGCTGCTAGAGTATCTACCAAATGAAACCCTAAAGTCACCGCCTAGACTTTATATGAGATAGAACCAATTATATCATCCAACGGTGCAGGATCAACCACATGTCAACAATCCGTCAAAGATGCATTTTCAATTTAAAAGCGTGTTTAACAAAAAACCCTTTTTGCCATAATCTGGATTCTTTAGCTTATTGGATCATTAGTTAGGCCATAGATTTTAGGCCTCACAAAATTCAGCAACCCAAATTTCTACAAATATCATAACGAACAGAAATTGGAGATTCGTACACTCTTACTACAAAAGAAATATTTTCAGGAGCATCTATTTCTAGTGCTTATTGAGAAATTTAAGACATATTCAATTGCTCGGGATGCAGGGCACAATTACGTACATTACCAAGCTCTATCCTCTTGAATCAATAACTAGAACTGAAACATAAGGGATGCTAAATTCACATCTCAATACCGTGGTTTGCATTTTCCTTGTTGAATAATGTAAGATAGAAGTTTGAACCCTTCAATTCTAGAAGCCCTCGCATCCTTACTCCCATATAAAAAGGCGACAACATTCAAATAAGGGATAAACAAGATTCTATTTTCACTAGATTGTTCTAGTGAGAGTTTGCATTTGGAGACCCATCATATACGCTTTTGGAATTTAGTTCCGCTGAATGACAAGTTTGATTTTCTCCATAACGTATCCTGCAATCTTGGATACTAGTTCATTGGATAATTTTCAAATTACATGCAAATATTTTGCAAGCTTTGATGGTTCTTTTTGCATCCAAATTTGTGAAATCCTTTAATTTGTTCTTTTCAATTCCATCAAATTCACAAACAAAAAAATAAAAATAAAAATCGTTTGCTACTGAACTGGATAACATAATGTTAGTATTATTAGGTTGCTTCACTATTCTATTATTGGGTTGTCTCATTATTCTGATATTAGACTTGATGTTTTGGTCCATTACTGTGCTTACGAGTACTGGTCTATTAACTTGTAACAATGCATTTGTGGAATGTGACTTTGCCTCTTAAGTTTCAGTTGATCAAGACCTTACATGTGGCCATGTTGTGACCATTGGCTCTAACATTTTTATGGAATCGTCTCTTTGCAAGACTTGGTGTGTGATTCTAGTGTTTTTTGGTTCTCTCTCTCTCTCTCTCTCTCTCTCTCTGTGCTATGTCTTCTTTTTTGTGAGATAATCTTTGTGACATCTTTTAGTGAGATGTCTGTTGTTGTTAGGGGTGGGCATGGGTTGGGTTGGGTCGATTTTTGCCCCAACCCAAACCCAACCCAACATAGTCGGTTTGATTTAAAATCAAACCAACCCAACCCTGGTAAATGTTGAAACCCAACCCAATCAAGTTTCGGTCGGGTTGGGTTGGGTTGGTCGGTTTGGGAAAAACTTGATTCACTTAAATTAAAGAGCTGCCATACATTGTAAATTATGCGGGCATCGCCATCTATTGAATTAGAAGAGCTGTCAAAAGTGGTTTTGATCGCTAGTTTCAAAATCAACTTAACACATGATCAAGTTCAATCATAAAGAATACTTCATCCTGGCTGACAGATTAACTAAACACATTTTTATCTCACAGCAAGTAGAACATTTCATCAGATATACAATAATCTACAGATAAGAATGGGGATTACTCACATTTTTGGTCCTGCAAAAGATTGATTCTCTCTAGACAATCAGATTCAACACGACATCCATCTCACGAAGTCAACCTTTGACCGAAACAAAACAAAGAATAATGAATACTTAAAAAAAATTAGGTAGAAGACAGAGAATTTAAATTTAAAATTGCAGGCACCAACCATTTGGGCATTTGCCAAGTCAATAATTGCATCACATAATGGCTGGTCTCCACCTACTGTCTTCATTGAGAATTGAAAGGCAAACAGTTCCAGATGGATAGACATTAGGATGGAATAAATTTGTAGGAAATTTACCCTTTGGTGGCTTGCACGGATAGTCTTCACTGAAGTGCAAAATGAGCGGGTAATAACCACCCTCCCAATCAGTCCCAGGTTTACCAGGGATTGTACAGTGCCACACCATCAAATTCACAGTCCCATCAACCAGTGTCTCCGGCTTTGCCACAAAACACGTATGAATTTGAATTCCAGTTGCTTTTATTGACTTCCTCTTTCCATCTTCTGGTTCTAATTCTTTTCCCTCCCCAATTACTCTTCAACGTGACACCAACTTCTAATACAAAATGAAGAATAGTTCCAGCTTTATTGTTCATTTTAAGACACAAAAACCAAACAAAGAACAGCTCCAACTTACCAGCGACCCTTGACTGTGAACAATCGTCGACCGGCGTCGACCGATGTAGGCAATTGGTGATACAATAAGAGAGGCGGCGCCGTGAAGAGTAGAGTGGGAGTGGGACTGTGGGGTGTTTAGGGTTGTGCTTTGTTCATTGACGTTTGTTTTGCCCTTTTGAAAGATTTTTTTTTTTCCTTTAAACTAAGCGGGTTGGGTCGGGTCGGGTTTGGACGATTTTTTTGGATCAACCCGCGACCCGACCCACTCACTTCACCCACAACCCGAACCCAGCTATAAATTTTAAAAAAACCTACCCAAACCGGTCGATTCGGGTCGGTTCAGGCGGGTTGATCGGGTTGGTTTGGGTTTTGCCCACGCCTAGTTGTTGTATTTAGTGTACAAAATAAAAAAATTTGAGGATATTATTGTGATTTAATATTTAGATAGGGTAGAGAGAAATCTTAGTAAAGAATTTGATTATTTCTTTATACATTCGATCTGTACTATTATTGATGATTTTAGTGGATTCAAGAAAAATCTACTTGGTAGATGCTTAATGTGGTGAACATGCCTCTGGTTGAACATCCGGGCCCTACGGGATGAAAAATCTTTGTGTTCTTCCATTTTTCTACGATTTTACTTTACTGCAAACGTTTTTGGTTTACAAACTTTGATTCTGAGACCAACAAGCGATATCAAAGCTTTCTTTCTAAAATACTTGAGTTAGGGTTTATTTTCTGTTGAAACCCTAGTTTTTAGATCTAAAATTTCTTGAATACTTTTTTTGGAAGTTTTTGGAAAGAAATTGTGTTTTCTAAAGAATTTTGTTATGATATACCTTCAATCCTATTTTTTATTAGATATCTTTAAGATTTGTGTCTTTTGCTGTTAGATCTTTTTTTCTATCTTGTTTGATCTTTAAATTGTTCTTGAAGTTTTTTTTTTTTTTTTTACTTTTTGGTGAAAAAACTCTTTGACTTGCCTTTGATCTAAATTTTTTTGTGTTTTTGCTGAGTTATAGCGATTTGACTCTTAACTCACTAATGAGTTGAGGTGGTATTTTGAAACTCGTTCAGAGTAATAGTGAGTGAAGTTGACTCACTTCGATTATTGCTGGTTTTCTTGACTTACTGTTGAGTTATACTGAGTTACTGTGGCTCGTTGGATTCTTGTGCACAATTTTGGATTTTTGAACGGGTTTGGTTATTATTGTTGATGTTTCAGCTCCGATATAATCTTTCATACTCTTTAATTTTTCAGTCAATTATTAAAATGCTTCTTGTTTAATTTGATTGGGTTATTAAGGTAAGGGTCTCTACCTCTGCTTTCCTTTTTCCAAGATCTATTGCAAGGATCTAAGAGTGTGAGAGCGTAGTAGATCAAAGGATACACCACACCTTAAACATATCAAATTGACAATTCAATTCGATAATTTAACTGATTTTTGTTTATCATACTTGATGTTTGTATAATTATATATACCTGAATTGTATAAGTTTGTATAGTGTCTACAGATTGCATGTTAAGAAGGTATTTCTATACTCCGTCTTATACATAGAAATTTGCATATTCTATAACTTTCTCACACTGCTTGAATTTGAAATACTCTGTGTACTATATAAGTTTGATATTGTGATCTTATTTATAAATATGACAACTGCATATAAATTTGAAGTTGAGATTTTGGAAAAGTACTGGAGACTTAATCTCTAGAGCCAAAAGATGAGGGCTCTATTTTTACACCAGATGTGTGTTGCTGTTCTTGATGGGACATGGGATACTGAAATCAGTGCCTATAGGAGACAAGAACTAGATGAGTTTGCCTTGAGTTCTATCTTTCTTCACTTGTCTGATAGTGTGATAAGAAAGGTTGGGAAAACTACTACTACTGAAACCTTTTGGGCTAAGTTAGAATCACTTTAACAAATGTTATCTCCTAAGACAATTCTACAACTTCGGATTTGATACATCTTCTGCCTTGGAAGAAAATATTGATAAGTTCACAAAACTAATTCAAGATTTGGAAAATTGTGATAAGAAAATATCTGATGATCAACAAGTTGTGGCTTTGTTGAATTCCTTAACTGCTAAATATAAGGATCTCAAAAATGCTCTGGAATATGGGAAAGATGAACTTACCATATATATATATATTTACTTCAGCATTAAGAAATAGAGAACTTGAACTGAAAACTGAACTTAAGGACTTTAAATTTGGTAAAGGGTTAAATCAGAAAGAGAAGTTAAATCAAAACAAAAGAAAGAATCACTACAACATTAATTCTCAAAAGAACCATAGATCCCAAAATTTTAGATTTAGAGATAAGATCATAGAATCAACTAAAATCTTAGAATCAAGTCAAGAAATGTTACTATTGTTGGAAGACTGAACATTTCATAAAAGATTTCTTTAAGAAGATATATGATATGAAAGATAAGTCCAATTTTGATGGATTTGCAGCTATTGACTACAACAATGAATCGGATATACAAGGTGTTGTCCTTGTAACTACAACTAAAAGAAACCCAAAGGAGTAGGTTCTTAACTCTAGTTGTTCTTTCCTCACATGTCCCATTGGAGAATGGTTCAATAGATTTACTAACCTGAATGGTGGTCAAGTTCAGATGGGTAATGATATGACTTGTCAAATAAAAGGTATTGGAAATCTTAATCTTTTATCAGAAAGTAGTCATACTCTTGAATTATTTTGTGGATGGCTGTTTGTGGATAGAATAATTCTTAGCTTCTTTATCATTTTTTGTTGAGCTATTAAATTGTATTCAGTTTCTATTGGAGAAAACAGAGACAAGTGCTTTGCATTCAACAATTTAAGGTCTGAGATCGTATTAGTTGTATAAAACTGCAACTTCTCCAAGCACTATCGTAATTGTGAACCCGTTAACTTGTTCATTACAAGACATATATTTTAGTCATAAACAAGATCAACTGATAACGACTTCACTTGACCACCAACAATCACGAAAAATTGGAATTCGTTGAAAAGTTCAAAAGTGATGAAGTACATAAAGAAATTGAGTTTATGGTAAAGTGAGATCGGCACAAGCAAAACAAATACTTTTCAATTTTTTGAGGAATTTCGGGATTGTCCATTTTTCGCGAATTTTTAGTCAAATTCAATTAGAAATGTTTATTTTGAACTATTTATAGTAAATTTTATTTTTGCAATATCTCATTCCATAAAATTCGGATTCGTATTCCATTTGTTGGAGGACAATCCTGAATATTAGGAGAATCAAATCTCAAAATTTTCCATTTATGGAAAAATATCATTGTAATCCCTTTGAGGCCGTAGTTTATTGAATTAAATAAAATGTTCGTGAGTTTTTCTCATATTTGTGTCGTTGTTCATCTTTCCTATAATCTTTCGCTACGTCAAAAAGCCTGTAGATTGTTGATCATTTTCTATATTTATTGATTGCTTTCTGCATTCACAGAAGGAGTTTGCTGGACAAGAAATGCTGAGAGGCAAACTTCCCGTATACGGACAAAATACTTAAAATCGGTCCTTAGACAAGAAGTTAGTTTCTTTGACAACCAAGATTCTTCATCGACCACCTTTCAAATTGTCTCAAACATTTCTACTGATGCCGACTCGATTCAAGATGCTATAGCTGAAAGGTTCTTTAATATTTTTTGATTATCATTTTGTCGATAAACCGGTTTTCTTCCTCTTGTAGTTATAGCAAAAGGCCGTTTCCTACCTCTTTTGAGTTATTTTCTATTACCTGATGTAGATACCTACCTGTCTGGCTCAGCTCTGTTCATTCATGTTTAACCTAATAGTTGCCATCCTACTTGCATGGCGATTAGCATTGACGTCTCTTCCATTTGCAATAGGGTTTATAGTCCCCGGGGTGGGGTTCGGAAAATATATGATGGACCTAGGAATCAAGAGTAATGATGCTTATGTGGTTGCAGGTGGTATTGCAGAACAGGTAATATCATCTATCCGAACTAACTGTCTATTCGTATGTTGGCGAGCATCAAACACTTGATAGATTTAGCCGTTCTCTTCACGAAAGTATGAACCTTGGGATAAAGCAAGGATTAGTGAAGGGGTTGATGATAGGAAGCATGGCAACAATTTTTGCAACTTGGGCATTTCAATCTTGGTATGGGAGCAGTCTTGTCATTCAAAGAGGAGAAAGCGGTGGCCACATTTCTGTATCAGCAATCTGTATCATCCTTGGAGGAATGTGAGTTCCTTTCCTTTTATTATGTTAGTGGTGTAGATGTTTAAACTAGAAACAACACTCAAAGATGAGTAAAAGTACATTGCTAAACCTGAGCATGAAAACACACAAAACTAAGGATGTTTGTACACATTTCACCTTTCTTTTAAATTGTAGGTCCTGCAGGGGCGGATCTAGCTAGAGGTGAGCTAGAGCGGCCACTCTAGCTGGATTCCCTGGAATTTTAGGCTTCTGTGGAGATCAGCCGGAGCTGGAGCTGCCTGGAGATGTAAGACAAGCTCTGGTTTCTGGCGTTTTGGTGAAGAAGAAGTCATGGTTGGACTTGGGCGGGCTGGGATTTTTAAAAAAACAATTGGGCCTCTAACTTGAGTCCACCCGTCTACCAACACCAGTCTCAGCTCCAGGCCCAATTTCATATCCAAATGGTGGCCAAACCCCAACCCAAACGCCAAACCATTTTCATTTCTCCCCCCCCCCAAATCCCAATTGCAAACCTAAGCTAGAGGAGAAGAGGAGTGCGACAGTGCGAGTACGAATCACCAAACCCTCTTCCAAATTTTCTGAAATCCCACTTTGGTTAATTGGTTGGAGATTTGGAGTTGGAGAGTGGACTGTGGAGACTGGAATTGGAGTTCACCGGCGTCGAATTCGGGCTTCGCGACTCTTCGCCGATCGCCAGTCGCCACACTTCGCCAGAATCACTACAACTTCGGCTTAGGAGGTAAGTTCGATTTCTTTCTGTGATTTGTTCGCCGCTGGTTGTGTGTTGGAGTTGTGTGACTGGCTGACTGCGTGTGTGATTGTGTGACTGTGACTGTGTGAGTCTATGATCTTGAGAAGGAGACTGTGAGTCTGTGACTGTGTTTGTGCTTATTTCGGTGTTTGTGAGTCTGTCTATGTGACTCGTAGACTGAGTTCTGATTTCTGAATGTGTGAGTGTTGTGTGACTGTGTGAGAGACAGTTGTTCTCTTCTTGTTATTTTTGTGATATTGGATATTGGAATTGATAAATTGTATATTGTAATTGTGAAATTGTGAAATTGGGTATTGTAATTGTGAAATTGTTTATCAATTATAATTGAAAATTAAATTGTGCATTTTGTATATTGGATATTAGAATTGATAAATTAGATGTTGTAATTGTGAAATTGGATTTTAATCAGATTGATGCTTGGTTCTGGAAAATTGATTTACAAGTTCTGATATGTATATTTACTTTTGTGATATCGGGATTTTTTACCCCCCAGTATAAAGTATGATTGATGCCTAAAATTTAGTACAATTTTGTAGTGGTGTTAATTACATCTCTGCTTTTTTTTTATCAGGTAAATAAATATATTGATCAAAATTTTAAATACAATTGCTCCGAGCATCCCCGGGCATATAAATCAAACATTACAAAAGATCTAAAGATTCAAAGCAAAAGAATCAAAATGAATCCAAACATGAAGTTTCAAAAATTGTTGCAACTTCATCTAATCAATACTAGAACATGAAGTGGCGAACCTCAATGCTAGTGTAGGGAGTTTCCCTTCTTCCTGAATCATTTCGATATCAAGAAGGGGTTATCCTCTTCTTATCTTTCTTGATTGCTACAGGATGTACATCATTCATCTTCCCTTTTAGTTTGTCATTGCCGTTCCACCTGATCATGGCCATTGGACTTGTTCATTTCCTTCTTTTTGCTAGCCACCTCAACAAAGGAATTATCCAGCTCGTCCCTAATTTCTTATAATAAGATTCCACCAGCATTCTGACCATTTTGTCCAGTAGCATTCTGGTCATTTCGCCCAGTAAATTGAATTTTATATTATTTAATCGAATTTTCATAAACGACCGGCCGAATCAGGTGATTGTCGACGGTCAACGGTCAAAGTCAACTTCCGCTCTAACTGAACTTTTATGCTGGATTCGCCGCTGAGGTCCTGTATTAGTGCACTCCAAATATGTGTCTGATCGTACAGAAACTTGATCTCTCTGAGACAATTGGATGATAAATATAAAATTAAAATTCATAAGGGATTTACCAAAATAAGTCTTAACTCTAAGGAAATAATTTCTTCTCCTAAATGTAATTTACAAACTACAGGTTGAACCACGAGTTGAAAATAGCTCTACAGATGTGAAATCCTGTGGTGATAAATCATTAACTTGGCATAAGAGACATGGCCATATTAGTGAAAAGGGATTGTTGATTCTAAATAAACTTGGAATGTTTGGAAAAGATAACATTGAAAAATTAGAGCTTTGTGCAGATTGTATCATTGGAAAGCAAAATAAGTTGCCTTTTAAAATTGGGATTCATAAATCCACTTCAACACTTAAGTATGTATATGCTGACTTGTAGGGTCCAGCATCGGTAAATACATTAAGTGAGTTTGGATTCTATCTACTTATAGTAAATGATTTTTTAAGAAAAAATTGGACTTGTCTTTTAAAATCTAAGTCTAACACTTTCCAAAATTTTAAACAATGAAAATTGATGATTGAAAATCAAACTAATAAGAAAGTTAAAGCACTTAGAACAGATAATGGTTGGAAATTTTGTAATTTTGAATTTGACTCTTTCTGTAAAGAATGTGAAATTTTGAGTCATAGAAAAGTAACATACACTCCTCAACAAAATAGTATTGCTGAGATAATTAATATAACCTTATTGAAAAAGGTGAGATATATGTTGCTGAGTTCTGGTCTCCCAAAACTTTTTTAGGAAGAAGCCTTGAAAACTGCCACTTATCTGATTAATATAATTCATTCAATTGCTATTGATTTTCAAATCCTTGAAACATTATGGGCTAGAAAGTCTCCAAATTATTCGAAATTTAAGTCTTTTGGCTATGTTGCCTCCTCTCATCAAAATGAGGGCAAACTTGAACATAGGTCTTTAAAATGTGTTTTTTCTAGATTATGGAGAAGAAACTAAGGGTTATAGATTTTGGATAAAAGGTAAGAATGTGTTCAAAGTCATCATCAGTAGAAACGTCATTTTTAATGAAAGTCGATTTCCTTGCAATAGTTATAATTAGAAATCAGATGAATCAAGTCCTGTTAAAGAAACTGTCTTGGAAAATCAAGAAAATGACTTCATTGAACATAATTATTTGACTGAAGTGGAGACCACTCAATCTGAGATAGATCTGTCTCGAGATGAATCTGAAAATGAAATGAATCTCAGATTTCTACTCTTGATGATTATCAGTTAACTAGGGATACATGTAGAAGATATAGGTTTCCTTTTACCAGAATCAACACTGATGAATTTGTGACCCCCTACTCTGAATTGGAATTTGTTAACTCTGAACCTACAACGTTTGAAGAAGCTAATAACTACAAAGAATCTAAACTATGCATGGAAATCATGAAGAAAGAAATGAATTCCTTAATTAGAAATAAGACATGGATTATGGTTAATAAGCCTAAAAATCAAAAGATTGTTGACTGGCATTTCTACAAAGTTAAAGATGTTGAAACTAATGTTGGGTGTAAAGACTATAAAGCCAAAGTTGTGACTAAAGGATTTACACAAAGAGAGGGTATTGATTATAATGAAATATTCTACTTGCTCTCACTACACACTTCAACCAGGAATTAAACCAGATTGATGTAAAGACTGTCTTTCTAAATAGGAACCAATGCAATGGTATAAAAAAAAATTTATTCATATGTTCAGAATCTGTGATTTTTTAAGAGTAATTTTGATTTCTACTTTTTTTTCAAAAGGTCAGGTTAACCTGATTCTATCTACTTATTATTATATGTTAATGATATATTTCTTTCTTGCCATAATAGATCTGAAATTGATTCTATTAAATCAAAACTTAAAACTAAATTTGAAATTAAAGATCTATGACAAGCTAAAAGAATTTTAAGCATGAAAATCAAAAGAGACAGAAATAATTGTGTTTTGTATGTGAATCACAGCTCTTATGTGAATAAAGTAGTTGGAAAATTTGATATGACTGAATGCAAATATGTTAGCCAATCATTTTAAACTTTCAAGTGTGCAATCTCCTAAAATTGATGAAGAGTTTGATAGGATGAGTAAAATACCTTATGCAAATAGCCAAATACTGTTGACTCTACATATGTACCAGGGTTGATTTAGCTCATGGTATAAGTATCTTAAGTAGATTTATAGTCAATCCAGATGAAATACGTTGGTTAGCTATAAAATGGATGTTAAGAATTTTAAAAGGCTCACTTACTTGGACTTATAATTTCAAAGGTATAATGAAGATGTTATCTTGAAAGGGTACGCTGACTCCGATTTTGCAAGTAATCTAGATAAGAGAAATTCAACATCTTATATTTTTACTCTTTGTGATGGTTGTATTAGTTGGAAGTCCCAACTGCAAAAGCTTGTGACTTTATCTTCCACTAAAGCTGAATACATTGCAGCATCTATTGCTATTATAGATGGACTTTGGTTAAGAGGTTTAGTAGATGAAATTGGTTTTGTAAATAAAGTAGTTAGAATTTATACAGATAATCAAAGTGTTGTCCATTGAAGTAGGAACCATGTTTATCATGATAGGACTAAACAATGTTCATATTAAGTTCCATTTTGTTTGAAACATGGTTGAAAAGGGCTTGATTTGGTGAAAATTGCAACTAAATTTAACCCCTCTTAGAACATCTCCAAGAGACTCTTTAAAAGTGGAATGCTCTCTATTTGAAAGAGTCAATCTTTAAAATTTCACTTCAAGAGATTCTTTAATTTAACATTTTAAAATAGAGAGTTGGTTTAACTCTCCAAATTTGTAGAGCCAAACCCACCTCTCTATAATTTAATACTTCAAAATTTCCAACTTTCAATGCACAATTTATAGACTTAATTAAATAAAGTGATATAATTATTGGAGGGAAGATGGTAAAAATAAAAAAATGAAAAAAAAAAATACATATTGGAAATGATAAAATTAAATGTTAAAAATAAATAGGCTATTGGAGCATTTTAAAATTTTTGCTCTTTAAATTTATAGATACTCTTTAAATTGTAGAATATGCTCTTTAAAAATAGGGAGTCTCTTCGAGATGTTCTAATATTGGTATCAATGTTTTACCTTTGAATAAATTCAGATGTTGTTTAAAAATTCGAAATATCACTTGAAGGTAATGAATTTAGTAAGTTTAGTTTATTTTGTTTATTTTTGGAATTTACACTAACTTTAATTATTATTATTTTACAGGTTTTAGAGCAAATGAAACAAGTCAATATTGTTTGAACCACTAAATGAGTCTAGAATAGTTCAGCAATGTGGAGATTGCTAGTATTATTGGGCTGCTTCACTATTCTGTTATTGGGTTGTCTCCTTATTCTAATATTGGGCTTGATGTTTTGGTCCATTACTATGCTTACAGGTTCTAGTCCATTAACTTGTAAAAACGCATTTGTGGAATGCGACCTTGCATCTTAAGTTTCAGATGATTTTGGCCCTTACATGTGGCCATGTTGTGACCGTTGGATCTGACTTTTTGATGGACTATAAAAGGCTCCCAATCTTCTCTTTGCAAGACTAGGTGTGTGATTTTTAGGGTTATTTGGTTCTCTCTCTGTGCTGCGTCTTCTTCTTCTTCGTGATATAATCTCTGTGAGATCTTTTGGTGAGATGTATATTGTTGTATATAAAAGAGAGATTTATGAGGAGATTGTTAGGATGTAATCTTTAGAGAAGCAGATAAAATCTTAGTGAAGAAATCAGATACATTTGATCTGTACTATTCTTGAGGATTTTAGTGGATTCAAGCAAAATCTACTTGTTAGTTGCTCAACGTGGTGAGTTGGTCTTTGGCTAAACATCAGGGCCCTAAGGGGTGAAATTTTACTGCAAACGTTTTTGGTTTACGAACTTTTATTCTGAGACCAACAATTAAAACTTTAGTTTATCATATTCCCTTGAAGACAAACAAGCTACAATCGACTTCAACAAGTACTCAAACATAGTGTCATTCCAACCACCCTATTGAAATCACAAGAGACTAACTTAGAGTGAGCATTTTCAATTTGCCTAAAGCAATAAGAAGGTGTTAGTCAGCTGTTTTCAGTCGTCGTATCCTGGGAAATAATTGTCAATCCTCTTGAACCACAATGGGGGCATATACAACTCCAATTGCGAAACAATGAACTCCAGGTATAAAGACAAGACACTTGTCAGCTATAACATTTATGAGTTGTAAGAGCATTGGCCGAGCAACTATTGCAAACAATAACAACATGAAATAATTCAAGAAATGAGAAGTGTATAAAAAAACTAAATTTAATTCATTGGTGGGGATTTCGTAAGAACCTTGATCCTATAAAAACAAACAGCAGCAACACTATTAAAGAAATAAAACTGTTATTGGAAATATGCCATTCTAAAATGGCTTTAAAACAACGACAAGTTCAGACTACAGTGACCAAATAAATTCCCTCCAGCATCCAATGTGAGCAACTGCCCCTACTGGACTCATACTGGCTACTGCACTGCTTGAGACAATGAGCAAATATGGTTACTAGTTCTAGATCAAACTGCTAGAAGTAACCATGACCATGTAGCAAAGAAGCTTGAATTCGTTGTTGAGGTCATCCATATGGGCCGGGTCAACTGGATCCCTCTTGAAAGCATTTCTGCACCTCATCACTTCTTGTAGAGCATCATTTATTTCGACAGAAATGAGCCTATAACGATTATCATCCAAATACTTCTTCACTGTTTGAAGATCACGAATAGCATCATTGTAATTCTTGGAGCAAGTAATATATTTTTCCTGCAAATTAGAATCCTTGGTGTCACTGTAAAGTTGATTGTACTGGGCGTGGACTGTATTGGCTTTGTTCAAGGCCAGGTCGACTGAAACTCCTGCTAGGCCCTTCATATCTGTGTTCAAGCTTCTGGGATCTGATTTAAACTGATTCATACACTCAAAAGAGTTATAGGTTTTGTAGCAAATCTGCTGAAGATCCCTTTCCCCCGGTGAGTAGCACATTGAAGATGGAATCACATTTACAGGCAAGAAAAAGTGGACCATGGAAATCATCGTACACGTGATGTTGTGCAAGAAAAAAGCCATTTTTCTCTTTGTTTTTTCCTGAGCTTTCTGGTTTTATTGTTTGTTGAGCGCCTCTTTATATAATAATTCTCAAGATTAATTCGGTCATGTTTCAGTTATGAAAATTAAAGCAAGAGACTAATTAATTTTATCTTCATTGCACAACATTAATTATTTTCTGTTACATAACATTAAACCTCAAAAAGATTGCAGTTTGATTCACAAAAAATGAAAATGCATATATTATTTCACAAGAGAAAAAGCATCAACAAGTGGATGGAATTTCATACGTGCATGTGCAGAAGAATTACTATAATACTCAAAACTCAGGTAGAAAACTGGTATCAAATCAGCACTCGGAATTTTAATTGTAGCATCTGATTGAGGTAAATATTAGAAATTCTCAGAAAATAGAACCATTTTGGGGGGCAGATAACACAAAAAATTGGAACTGTGCAAATAATATCATAATGAACAGAAATTGGAAATTAATTGTGCATATTGAATGGATGTTAAACGGCCAAATAGCAACCTTTTTCTAAACTCTACAAGGCCAAAACAAAACTTTTACATTGTCGAAACGAAATATCAAGGACCTCGAATCCATAGGACTAGAGATTCACAAGAGATTCCTGAAAATGGCTGCTGAACGATTACAATTGAAATTGCAAGCTCGATTCAATGTCATGTTTTACATAAGTATAGCCTGGCTACAAGTAACTTGCACCTTTCCAGGCTTTTCTTTATCTCTTTACAAATGAAACCTTTTTTAGAGCTCGGTTTCACAACCATTCTCGCTTTCCAGTGCTTATTAAGAAACTTATGCCAGAGCCAACCGTTCGACCAAGCAGGGTGTGCCCTTACATTTACATAAATTATGTCTCTCCATGTATCTCGATTTACAAACAGAAAGCAATACATATGGGAAACTGAATCCGAATCTCGACACCACATTTTGCATATTCCTTGTCGAATAACCTGAGACTGTAGCTTGAACCCTTCAACTTTGGCAGCCCTTCGCCTCCCTTTGACCCATTAACAAAGGAGCTGATGTGGGTACAGTAACAACCAAGGTTCTGTCTTCACTGGATTGTTCGGGTCAGTTTACACTTAGAAATGAAGATAGTGTCTGAATAATTCAGACTGCAGAGCTTCAAAAGCTCAGCAGCACGTTGCTTCAGTATCGGACTGCAACCACTCTGGATGACAAGAAGAAGCTTTGCTGCAAGACCAGCATCCACAGCTATTAATGAGCATTCATCGGGGGAGAGTTTGCATACAGACCACAAGATCGAAAGTGCATATTCTGTACAGCTTTCCGAAACTCTCATAAGTAGTTTGACCATAATCGGTACAGTGTAAGAACAATCCTTCAAAGCTTGTCTGCCTTCAGGTACAGAGGACAGGACATCCAAAATGAAAAGAGCTAATTCCAAGCTATCTGGACTCAAGCCAGATAACAGTTCCATCAATTGAGGAATAGCACCAATGCTCACAATCAAACTCCTAACTTTATGGTGTAAGCAAATTGATTTGAGAAGGCCAAGCCCCGATAAATGTCCGTTAGGATGTCTCTTATCTCGCACCAGTCTTATCAAAGCAACCAACAAACTATGGCTAGAGAAAATTTCCACTTCAAAATCCTTCTCTTCCATCAGTTTTTCAATTAACCTAACACAATAGACCTTAATTTCAATAGATCCTTCGTTCAAAATATCGACAATTGATGATACCTTTGCAGGCTGCATCAAATTCGTTTTCGACTCAGAATCTAGAGTCAAGTTCACAAGAATTGCTACAACTTCAGAGCCTACAGCATACGAAGTAAATGGACCAAGTAAAGATGAAAGAAAAACAACTCCACCTTCGTCAACCAAAGACTTCCTAGCAGTGGCATGATCCTTCACAACTTGATGAAGTTCCTTAAGGGCTTGTATTCTAGCCTGACCTTTGGCCTTCTTCAGGGTATTGAGAAGCTCTGTTGCTCTTCCCTCTGCATCCTCAGATCTTTTCTTCATTTGCAAATACTTCTGAGAAAACCACGTGTAGATTAAATGATTAAGGGTCCTGTTTGGAGTTACTGTATCATCCCAAAGTTCTTGCATTGTAGTGGGACAAGTGTAATGCCCCAAACTGAACCATTTGAGTATATTGGATTTCTCATAGGTTTGCCCAGTGCAAAGAGTCACAGGGTCTTGCATTGGTTCAAGAGAAATGGGACAAATAAACACTGGTGGAACTTCAGGTAAATTTAGTTCTTCTATCATTTTCTTCAGATCCAATTTTTCTGCTACCCCTCCACCAAAACCCCCAACTGCAACTTCACCCAAGACTCCATTTTTCACTGCAGTGTCTAGATCTAAGATATGCCCACCCTCAAACCCAACCAGCCCATCTCTCTTTGAAGGCTGATACATAGGCATTTTGTTGAACACCTCCTCTCAAATGACCCAATTATTGATTAAAAAGACTCTCCAAAATCTCCACATCAACAGCCTTTCAAGAAAGCACATTACATCTAACAACTACACACGAGAGATGTGAAAAAGAAAAAAATTTGAAAATTCCGGAAAGGGCTACAATGCTCGCTTTCAAAGGGCAAACCTTCTCTCTCTAATTTCACTTTATCTAGTTTTCTCTTTTCGTGGTCAAAAGACTCATCACCATCATCATATAACAAATCATGGAGTATTCACAATCAACACTCTTTCCAAAAAAAAAAAATCTTTCTTCCCATTCAAGCCTCAAAAAAGAGTCGAATCATGGGAGGAAAAAAAAAGGATGGGACTCAATGTAAATCTAGACACAAAAATATCAAATATTCAACGAAAATAAAACAAAAGTGAAAAGAAAAAAAAAGAGTTGATATCCAGACCAAATATAACTGAAGATGAGGATTCAAAGGGCAGAAAAGAGAGAAATAGAGAAGATGACTGAAGTCTCCAGCAAAGGGCTCCTCTCTCTGCTGAGGGGTCTACTTTTTTCTTTGGTTTTGGGGCCAGAAAAAATGCTGCTTAGAGTCTTGAAAAATAAAGTAATGATTTGTGGAAAAAAAATATCTTCTTGGAATAGCCAAATATCCGAAAGAGAAATAATTTCTTGTCAATGTTAGATAATTAAATCAAAAAGATGCATCTAAACACTTGGCCACAGTGACAGTTTTGCTTTGACCGTACTCCTCGGCCTTTTCCCGTGTGGCTTTGACTGGGCAGCTTTTGCCCGGTGATGCGCTCATCGGATTTTGAATTCATTCTGTATTATTTAATTTCAAAAAAATACATTTTACTCGGAGCTACAACAAAACATCGTCAAATCCAAAATTGAAAGCTGTCCGCTGGTCCTCATTTTCAATTAAATATTTTATGAGTTCACAAATTTTATTAATTTTTCAATCATATATTTTATTTTATTTTTTTTATCAAAATTTAATAAAAAATAATTTTTATCTAAATCAAATATGGGTGATCTAATGTAAAGTGGGCCCTATCAATGTAATGGTTTTAATTAAGCCCCCGTTTGAGCCCTCTTTTTTCAAAAAAGAGCTTTTGAAATAGTATTTTTTGGAGAATATATGATTGAAAAAGAAGATAAAATTTTCGATATATGTGTAGTATTATTTTATAGAATATTGTGCGGTTGAAAGTAGAAGAGAGAGAAAAAAAAAAAAAAAGATATGATAGAGACTCAAACGGGGGCTAAGAATTTTGCTACAGTGTCATCCTGATTGACATCCCACACGCATATGGAAAAATATTATTTTATTCGTGCGGGATCCACACATTCACATGCGATCACCCAGGATGTCAACCAGAGTGTTCGTTTAGCATTTTTTCTTTAATTTAAGAGCATGTAAATGTAGATTTTTCAGAATAGATTTTTTGAAATATTAATTTTTTTTTTTTTTTTTTTTTTTAGAAAATGCGTGATTAAAAGTTTTAAAAAAATTATGAATTCATGTGCAAAATTATTTTTTACTTGCAGAATGTAAGGTTGAAAGTGAGTTTTAAAAAATTTCTACCAAACAAGCATTAGTCTATGTTTGACTTATAAACATAAATTGTTTATGAACATTGAAGGCACTTTTATCTACATATTTCGACAGATTCATAGGTACTATACACTTATCTATTCTTAATTATATGTATTTATAATTTTTGTAAATACTTCCCAAATATGCTCAAAATGGTAAGTTTCAATATTCTAAATGCTATTTAAAATCAAATCAAAGCATTTAAAATTTAAAAATATGTTTTATTTTATTTTAGTTTTTGCTGAAAATTGGTCGAAATTAACATATGTTAGATAAATTACAATTTAAATCTCCAAATTAATATATAAATATCATAATTCTAATAATCTGGCTGTCAGTTAACAATAATTACCCTAAATAATCAACTCAATCCATCAGTCAAAATTGCTCGCTCTTAGTTCACATATCATACATCAAACCTCTTCATGCCCAAAAAGCATTGCAACTTGAAGATATTGTATTCTTTTCGGGAGTATTAAATTATATTTTGACTTTATATTTTATCTAATAAAATTTTATTGTGAGATGATTGATTCTAGTCAAGAGTGATTATTAATATAATAAGTACATTGATCGTCAAATTTGAATGTGTTGTCAAATTCTTGGGTTGATATTAAAAAGAAAAATATAGAGGGATTCGAAATCCTAATACTTTCCTTGTTTGTGAATAATATATTTAAGATGTAGGGTTTTGGGTAATTTGATTAGCTATGTGATTTCTATTTCATTCGAGAGAAGTAATAAGAACTATAGCATGTTGTAACAATCATTATAAAGTTCGATATGGGAAATAAATATATCACTAGACTTTGCAGGATTTTATTAAATGTTATTGGGATTAATGTATCTTAATATATTCGCATCATTCATACAGATATAGTAGGGTCATTTATGAGGATATGCTAAATTTTACTCGAGAGAGACCATTATATAAAGTATGAACATTGATTTTCAAATTCTAATTAGTGTTGTTAAATTCTTGGATTTAGTTAGTTTACAAGCTTATTATTTAGATTAGCTATATGTTTAATTGGTCATCGTAGAAATCAATCAATTTTGCTATTATGTTAAAGTTAGTATTAATAGGAACTAAATTAAGTACTCATGTGAACGATATCTTACTTAATTTTTATTATTTTGACTATAATAATATACATTATCGGTATTTGACGAAACAGTCACCTAGATTACAATTCATAAATTGCATTGAAATTGCTCTTAAGACTATGGATTGCATTTAAAAGCGTGTTTTACCATCCCAAAATCCTTGCATAGTAAAGAAAAAGTGAAGGAACACCATCTATTTAATTCATTATAATTTATTTTCACTCTCTCTGCATCCTCTCTTGTACACTGTGGCTCACAATTTTTTCAATGCATATTCGCATTGGAGATGCTCTTTTCTCCATCAACATTTTACTTTTCACGTGTAAAATAATTTACATTGTGATGCTACCAAAAATCGTACCTGGACAATTCCGAGCTTGACGACTAAAGACGAGCACGAACGTGATCTTCCAGCACTTGAAACAAAGGCGTCGAGGTGTGCCCTCGTTGCCCCTCCGATACTTAAGTTAGTAAGAGAATATATGCGTAAGGCTATAAACTGAAAAAATGTATATTAGGTACCTGAATAATGAATTGGGATGCTGTATTTATAGGGGGAGGGGTAATACACTTGCAGTAGGACTCAAACACTTGGATCCATGGGGAACTTACCATGTTTAAGAGTTGTGATTCGTAGTGGGATATTGAAGTGTTTAGCATCAATTAGAACTCTAGTAGTTTAAAGAGTCCTAAGTACCCGCTAAGTCCTAATGGATGTTAAGTCTTAATAATCGAAGGGGCTCTAACACACTTTCCCGAGGAACACATCCCGAGGACATGGTACCCAAAAGTAACAGGTCGAACAGGAATGGTCTTCGGTCAAAGGGATTCCGAGGAAGCAGTAACCCGAGGAGTTACTAGTGCCCAAAAAGGGAATCCTCGGCATGTATAATCCTCGGGATACAATAACGACCACATCAGAGGCCCCCGTGCATTCAGTCCTCAACCTAATAAATCGCTCAGGTTCGGGGGTGAATGCAGACTCGCGGTGAGGCAAAGGTGTCAAGCAAAGTCGAGGGGCTGGACAGTCTTGAAAACGGGTTGATCAGGCTTTGGAAATGGGTTGATCAGCCTTGAGCATAGGTTTATCAGCATTAAAAATAGGTTGATCAGCCTTTGAAGATGGGTTGGTCAGGCTTTGAACGTAGGTTGATCAGCCTAAAAAATAGGTTGATCAGCCTTTGAAGATAGGTTGATCAGCCTTACAAATGGGTTGATCAGCCTTTGAAGATGGGTTGATCAGCCTTTGAACGTGGGTTGATCAGCCTTTGAACATGGATTGATCAGCCTTGGAAATGGGT
Source organism: Osmanthus fragrans (assembly GCA_019395295.1). Lineage (NCBI taxonomy): Eukaryota > Viridiplantae > Streptophyta > Magnoliopsida > Lamiales > Oleaceae > Osmanthus > Osmanthus fragrans. Next base: position 12,372,295 of record CM033362.1, read on the forward strand.
TGATCAGCCTTTGGAAATGGGTTGATCAGCCTTAGAACGTGGGTTGATCAGCCCTGAGCATCGGTTGATCAGCCTTAAAAATGGGTTGATCAGCCTTTGAAGATGGGTTGATCAGCCTTCCAGGAATGGGCTGATCAGGCTTTGACCGTGGGATGATCAGCCTAAAAAATAGGTTGATCAACCTTTGAAGATGGGTTGATCAGCCTTACAAATGGGTTGATCAGCCTTTGAACGTAGATTGATCAGCCTTGGAAATGGGTTGATCAGCCTTTGAAATGGGATGACACGTGGCCTCGATGTTCGTGCTCATCGTGGATGGTTGCCACGTGGATTGATCAAGGGTCAGGATTGGGGACCCTTTACCTTCCCCAAACTACTATAAATACCCCACATACCCCACTTCATTTGTCTCATTCAAATCTTCAAACACTCCTCGGACCACCTCGGGTTAGGAAAAAGGTAAGAGTTCGCGCCCCTTAGATAATTTTAAGTTTTTGCTTTTCTAAAATGTCTAGCACCAGTAGTTCGTCGGGGTCGGGTTCAACACCCGACGATATAGGTCATTCAGTGATACCCTACGCCGTGCCTCTAGGACCTAAACACGTTCTATCTATGCCCGAGCTTGCTTGTAGATATAAGGAGCATGAGATCATTGGGATAGCTCGGGAGTTTGGGATAATGCCGGCCTGTGATGTTCGTCTTCCTAGACCCAAGGAAAGAGCATGTAGTGCTCGAGAGGGAGAGATAGCTATATATAGAGATGCTCTGAAAGGAGGGCTGAGGTGGCCTTTACATCCTTTCTTCATAGAATTTTTGGTCGAGCAACAAATGTGTCCTGGACAGCTAGTACCAAATGGTTGGAGAATGCTCGTTTATTTTTTTATAGCATGTAGGTACCTGTCTATAGTGCCGAGGTTAGATCTGCTCAGGATGGTCTTTGAACTGAAGACACTCCCGAGCTTTAACGGTTTTGTGTACTTTTCTTCCCGGGGAGATTTTAAAGTACCTAAGATGTCGAGCTCCCTCAAAGGGTGGAAATCCAAGTTCTTTTTTATTCATCCTCAAGGAGCCGGGCATCCCTTTAGTCCGAGGTGGTGTATCCCGAGCTCTGAGCGTTTCAACGAGGGCCAGGCATATTTTGAAGTCTTAGAGAGAGATAGGCAGAGTCTAGCCGAGCTCGAGCCTTTAGCCCATAACATGGACGATCTCCTCAGTGACGATATCCTGGACCTCGCCGACGTAAAGGGCCTCGGGGGTAGGAACGAACACCTTTTCATTTAATATTATTATCTTTTTAGTCCTCGTGCTAATGACTTGGCTTATTTTCGCAGGGATTGAAATGGCATTTGACCCTTCTGATCTACGCCGGGCAACTCAGCAGAAACCGAAGAGCGCCCCAGCCAAAGGGGCAAAGAAGAAAGGGAAGAAGAGAGCCCGGGAGAGCAGTCCCGATCACAACAGAAGAGCCCTGGGCGAGACTTCCGGTGCTGGGGAACAGACCCCCATTGCGCGTGCCCCCACACCTCCTCGAGAGAACACTCCTTGTGGTTCTCCATTGATCATCGATCTGGATGATGAAGTGTCTCTTCCACCACAGTCGGCGACTGTCGAGGTTGAGAAATGCAACCTTGTGCCTAAGCTCTTTTGGAGGTACCGAGGAGAAGGCCTGATCGAGGGGGCGAGGGCTGTGGAGACTTTCACGTTGAAGGTATCGTCGGGTTTGTGACTTGTAAAAATATCTTTTATTTTCTTCTCAATGCTAAATGTTGTATTTTGCTTATAGGCCCTCAGCGTTGCTCGAAGGATGACCTTGAAGGGCGAGGATGATGGTCGACGCCTTGCTGAGCTTGATCACGAGGTCGAGCAAAGGGGGAAGAGGATCGAGGAGTTAGAAGCTGATCGTTCCTTGTTAGAGAGGAAGAACAACGAGCTGCAAGAAGCTTTGAGGAAAGCTCGGGAGGAGTTGGGCCTGGCGAAGGACGAGACAGAAGATGCCAAACTTGAGCTCGAGAATAAAACCAAGGAGTTCGAGGCCATGATCGAGGAAGCCCGATCTAAATCTGTCGAGGACTTCAAGAAGCAAGGAGCAAGGCTTCGAGTGCTTGCTGGAGGAGCAAGGCTTTACGTGCTTGCCGGAGGAGCAAGGCTTCGAGTGCTTGCTGGAGGAGCAAGATTTGAGTGCTTGCTGGAGGAGTAAGGCTTTGGGGCATGCTCGAGGAGCAAGGCTTTGGGTGCTTTCCATCATTGTAACCGAACTTGAATTTATTAATTTTTCGAACTGGACTTGGATTTATATTTTTCATCCAAACTGCCTATGTACCCAAACGGAATCAAGCCGAATGTAGTTCATTAATAAAGAAAGCATAAATGGGCTCGCAGGCCCGACGATGAAACAAAAAGGAGTATGGACGCGCAGGTCCAACACTAAGAAATAACGAATGGACGCGCAGGCCCGACTATAAACTAAAGACAAAACAAAAAGTAAGATAGGGCCTGCGAGTCTTATTATGTAAAGAAGAGAGAAAACAAGTTACTGAGTAGAGGTAGGGCGATTTACTTGTAATAGATTTTCAGGTTATCCGCGTTCAGGGTCTTGGAAGAGGTTTTCCCGAGGTGTCTCTTAAGCTATATGCCCCTCCTCGAATTTGTCGTATCACTTCAAATGGCCCTTCCCAAACAGGGCCGAGCTTCCCAGGGTGATGGCCAGCAGCTTCAGCCTTTCTTAGAACGAGGTCTCCTACCCTGAATTTTCGGGATTTGACCTTGTTATTGAAATTCCTTGCCACTCTGTTTTGGTAGGAGCTGACTTTTAAAGAGGCCTGTTCTCGAACCTCTTCGAGGAGGTTGAGATGTTCCGTTGTGCTTTCTGAGAAATTGGTCTCAAGTCTCCTTAGGTTGTGCAGACTGATTTCCACAGGGATGGTTGCCTCGATGCCAAATGCAAGCATGAAGGGGGTTTCGCCCGTCGTGGTTTTATGAGAAGTTCTATATGTCCAAAGTATTGAAGGCAGCTCTTCAGACCAAGAACCTTTGGCATTCTCGAGCCTTGTTCGAAGGTCTTGCAATATAATTCGATTTGTGACCTCAGCTAAACCATTGCTCTGTGGGTGCGAAACTGAGGTTAGTCTGTGATTTATTCCAAGGTTGGTGCAGAAATCTCTAAATTGAGCTTTATCAAATTGCCTTCCATTGTCGGTTATGAGGACTCTGGGTATCCCGAACCTACAAATAATTGATTTCCATATAAACGCCCGTAGCTTGGGTTCTGAAATTGTTGCTAGGGGTTCGGCCTCCGCCCACTTGGTAAAATATTATACTGCTACAACAACAAATTTTAGTTGTCCCCTTGAAACCGGGAATGGCCCGAGGATGTCGACCCCCCATTGCTCAAATGGGGCCGAACACGTAATAGTAGTAAGGTCTTCGGCTGGGGAGTGGATGATGTTGCCGAATCTCTGGCACTTTTCGCATTTCCTTACGTATTCGGAGGCATCTTTCTTCATTGTAGGCCAATAGTATCCATACCTTATCAACTTGAAGGCAAGAACTCGAGCTCCTTGATGGTTTCCACAAACACCTTTATGAACTTCTGCCAGAGCTTGGGACGACTCTGATGGCCTAAGGCATTTGAGATATGGAAGAGTGAGGCTTCTTCGAAATAGGACTCCTCTGATCATGCAGTACCTAGGTGCTCGAGATCGGATACTCCTCGCTGTTCGAGGATCATTCAGAAGACTTCCACTAGTTAAGAACTCTGTAATTGGGTCCATCCACGACGGCTCGTTGTCAATGTCCATGACTCCAATAGAATGTGCGATGCTAGGTTCTGTCACCAGTTTGATATGGATTGTTCTGTCGAGACCGTCGGTCCCCATAAAAACCAATCTAGACAATACATCGGCCATACTGTTGTCTGCACGAGGAATCTTCGTAATTTCACAACTCTTAAAACGCCTCTGGAGATCATGAACTTTCAGGCAGTATAGGCTCATTTTTTCTTCTTTCCTCTCGAATGTGCCGTCTATCTGTCCGACCACAAGTTGAGAGTCGCTAAAAATTTTGACATGTTCAATTTCAAGGTTGATGGCGAGTTCAAGAGCAATAATAACAGTCTCATACTCGGCCTCGTTGTTGGTCGCATCAAATTCGAATCTGAGTGCGCATTGAATATCCACGAGTTTGTCGGGGCTTGTGATAATGACTCCAGTGCCTGAGCCCGAGGAGTTTGATGCTCCGTCGACAAAAACTTCCCATGTAATACTGCTGTTCGGGTTATCCTTATCCCCGGGCCCCCGAGGCCTTGGGGTGAGTTTTGCGATGAAGTCCGCTAAGGCCTGAGCTTTGATGGCTGGTCGGGATTTGTACTCGATGTCAAATTCTCCTAGCTCAATGGACCATTTTAATAACCTTCCGGAGACGTCGGGTTTTTACAGTATGTGATTCAGTGGTTGATTAGTGAGCACTACAATAGGGTGAGACTGGAAATATTGTCGGAGTTTACGTGCCATCGTTACCAAAGCAAGAGCGAGCTGCTCGGCTAAACTGTACCTTATCTTGGCGTCAAGCAAGACTTTGCTCACATAATATATAGGCTGCTGGGCCTTGTTAACTTCTTTTACCAGTACACCACTTACCGCGTTCTGGGATACAGCCAAGTATAAATACAAAGTGTTACCGGGCTCGGGTTTAGTGAGTATGTGAGGAGTTGCCAAAGTTTCCTTAAGTTCTTAGAGAGCAATTTCACACTCTTCATTCCATTCAAAATTTTAAATTACCCCTTAGGACTTTGAAGAACGAAAAGCACTTATCGGCTGCTCTGGACATGAACCTGTTTAGGGCGGCGACGTGGCCCGTTAACTTCTGAACATCCTTTTTATTTCTAGGTGATTCCATTGATGCCAAAGCTTGTATTTTGTCTGGATTTGCCTCAATTCCTCTGTGTGTGATCATGAAACCCAAGATTTTCCCGAGGCTACTCCGAATGCACATTTTTCCGGGTTGAGCTTCATCTTATACTTGCGTAAAGTGCCAAATACTTCTTCGAAGTCTAACACATGTTTGTCCAACTGTTTGCTCTTGACTACCATAGCATCGACGTAGGCTTCGACATTTTTTCTGATTATATTGGCGAAGACTTTGCTGATGAGTCTTTGGTACGTCGCTCCTGCATTCTTCAACCCGAAGGGCATGACCCTGTAACAATATATGGCAGAATCCGCCATGAACGACGTCTTTTCCTGGTCTTCCTCGGCCATAAGGATCTGATGGTACCCTGAAAATGCATCCAGAAAGCTGTACAACTTGTGTCCTGATGTGCTATCGACCAGGTCGTCTATTCGAGGTAAGGGGTAACTGTCCTTCGGTCATCTTTTATTGAGGTCTGTGAAATCAATGCAAACTCTCTACTTTCCATTAGCCTTTTTTACAAGAACGACGTTCATGAGCCAATCAGGGTATTGGACTTCCCTGATGAACCGAGCTCTGACTAGTTTTTCAATTTCTTCCCGGATGACCTGTCAACGTTCTGGAGAAAACTGTCTTTTTCTTTGCTTGACTGGGTTGGCTACTGGGCTAATGTTAAGCCTGTGTACTGCAACCTCGGGGTCTATCCCTGGCATGTCTTCGACCTTCCACGCAAACACATCAATGTTTCGAGATAAGCAGCTGATAAGTTCGGTCATGAGCACGGGTTGTAGATCCCGACCAACCATGACCTTTTTCCCATGCTCGAGCTCTACCGTCATTAATTCTTCCACTGGGACCAATCTGCCCCGCTGTTCGTGGTTGAGCTCGTTCCCTATAATTTGCATGACGTCGGATTTTATTTCCCGAACGCTAGAAACATAGCACTGCCTGGCAGCGGTTTGATCTCCACGAGCCATCCCGACGCCATGACCGGTGGGAAATTTCATGGCGAGGTGGAAAGTGGACACTATGGCCTTTACCTTATTAAGCAACGGTCTTCCCAGGATGGCGTTGTATGCCATCGACGTTCGAACTACTTGAAAGGGTGTGGTCTCTGTTACCTGTTCGTTACCTGAGCCTAAGGTAAAAGGTAGTTCGACTATTCCTTCTGGGATGATAATACCTCCCCAAAATCCTTGAAGGGGGGTTTTCACTGTCTTCAGCTGCTCGGGAGAAATTCTCATCTTGGTGAAGGCTTCGTGAGAGAGTATGTTAGCGGCACTTCCATTGTCAACCAAGATCCTATTTACCTCAAAGTTCGCCACTATTGCCGAAATGACCAAGGCATCATCGTGAGGAAAGATATGCCCTCTAAATCCTTTATTCCAAAAGTGATATCCTCGAGGTTATTATGAGCTGCTCTAGTGGATGATGTATACTGTCGGGCGTACTGCTTTCGTCCACTGTTCGAATCTCCTCCTGACGCTATACCCCCGATGATGATATTTATCGTTCCAGCTATTGTTTGACCACCGCTTCGTTCCACAGGGCCTTTCGTACTGTCACGATCGTTCCTAGGACGCTTATCATGACCAACATAGGAACCCAAGAATCCCCTTTTGATGAAGACTTCAATTTCCTGCTGTAAGGTCTTGCAATATTCTGTGGTATGTCCGTGATCGCGATGAAAGTCACAGTATTTACTTTTATCTCGAGAGTTAGGAGGGGACTTCAACCTTGTCGGCCATTTGAGTTCCTTCATGTCCTTAATCTCCATCAAAATATTGGTTTTTGGGGTGTTTAGCCCGGTGAATGAGGTCGGGGGTACCTCGGTTCTCTGTTTATTTCGAGGTATCTCCTGCCTGGGACCCTGGTCATGCTGCCTCTTATGCTCGACCTTCTCGGTGGTCGGGCCTCCCCTTTTCGGATTCAAAGTTTCCTCCATGTTGATGTACTTCTCACCTCGGGTTAAGAGCTCGGTCACTGATTTTGGTGGGGTTTTTGACAATAACATTTTGAAAGCCTCACACCTTATGGCATATGTGAGCGCAGAGATCGCGGCCGTAATGTGTAGGTCGGGGATTTGAAGTCTCTCCTTATTGAACATTGTCATGAAAACACGCAGAGTTTCGTTCTGCCCCTGTCGAAGTTGCATGAGGGACGCTGCAGTCTTCCTGATACGCTTACTACTTGCGAAGAAGGCAGAGAACTTATCGGCTAAATCTGAGAATGAGGAGATGGAATTGGGCTCCAAGGAACACATCCCGAGGACATGGTACCCAAAAGTAACAGGTCGAATAGAAATGGTCCTCAGTCAAAGGGATTCCGAGGAAACAGTAACCCGAGAACTTACTAGTGCCCAAAAAGGGAATCCTCGGCATTTATAATCCTCGGGATACAATAACGACCACATCACATTATTACATTGAAGATGCTGTTAAAAGCTCATAGTTGAGGTAATAAGAAAAAATGTGGTATTCTAAAAGAAAAAAGAAAAAAAAGGTCTAAACGTAGAGACTCTTCTAACAAGGTGAATTACTATAATTTATTATTTTTCTCATTCTTTCTCTTATTTATTTTAATATCGTATAATTTGAAAGCATTTCTATTTAAAATATTATCTAGCCATATTTGGTGGAAATTAAAATAAAAAATTTAGTAGATTCTGATAAAAGTTGATAAAATATGTGGTTGAAAATTTGTGAATCTCATAAAATATGTAATAAAATTAATTATTGACTTTAAATTATGTTAAAATCAAAATTTTAATTCATACCAAAACACTAGGAGCCTGTTTGGTTCTGATTATAATCTAATTTTAATTTAAGTCAAAGTCAAACAATTATTTTTAACCACATCTTTTATGGATCCCACAACTTTTCAACCACACATTTAAAAAATTTCTATCACAATCTACTAAAAAATTTAATTTTAATCCTCACTAAACACCCTCTAAATTGCAAGCCGTGAAAAGCATTGAAAATATTCAGTTTTCTTTGATGGGCCACTTTGGAAGATTAAAAATTAAAGACATTTTTTTAAAGAATAATGTTATTTATAATCAATGATTTCAGTAAATATTTTATGAGACAACTTGTTATTTAAGGCAACAAAATTTTAGAAAATTAATGTTTCGAATAATAAGATGTCAAGTATGAATGACTATTACAGTTGCTGACTATAAATAATATTAACCTTTTTTTACGTCAGAAGGAATAAAATTATGGCAGACAAGGGGTAAATACCGATAATATAGTGTAGCGGTTGTCCCCAAGGCACATCTTCAAGGGGTAAAAGGGGAAGGTGGAGAAATCCAGATTTATTTGAGGCTGTTGCGTCAAGAGTTTGAATCCTGAAATATGAATTTGGCTCTTGGGTAAGTGTAAGTGTACAAACAATCTTCCATCCTGTACCCTTTGAGACATAATCTGCGATTTACCTCATTCGTCAAAACTCAGGACATAATAGGTGGGAATGTCAGTAATGGGACGTAATCCAAAAAAAAAAAAAAATATATATATATATATATATATATATATATATATAGTGTAGCGGTTCACGTGTCACACGTGCAATGCCATGTAATTTCTCGCCTTGATTTTCAATTCATTTTGTGGACTCTAGTAAGGTGTACCTCTGAAATGACAATTTTGTCCCTATTCACTGGCTATAGTACTAGGAGAATATATTCCACCGCATGCCCTAGAATAGTGTTTAAAACTATTGTGGATTTGCATTATTTTAGAAATTTTGATTTAATAAATCTTTTAGCCACCGTAATAAATTTATTTTCTTGAACACTTTTGCTTCCCATTAATCATTCATAAAAATGAAAAATATGATCGTTGTCAATTACATCCAATTATCATTTTTTACTTTTCATCTTTTGTGTAGAGTCCATAACAATTATATTTTTCAATTTCATTCTACAAATAATGAGAATCAAACGGACCTTTAATAAACTTGATGTTACTAAAAATCCCACATGCTATTGCACAAGCTAGTTTGAGATCGACTATATCATGAACAAGACTTTCTTGTGTCTAAAATAAATCTTTTTAATGTTTAAGTTAGTAATCTTGGAGAAGATAAGCGTCGAGCTATAAAATAAATAAATGTAATCATGCTTGAATACTGATACGAATATTTTATAATGCCTTGTAGTGTAGTTCTAGGAGAATGGGACACATGTGATGCTATGTATGATTTTATAGGACTTCTAGTAAACTTAAGACTCTTGATGCCGTTACGTGAGAGTCCTAACAAGAATGTGACTCCTTGATAGATTCGTAACTAGATCGAGATAATAAAATCCTAACAAAAATGTGCAATGCTGAAAGTTGGGTTCGAGGCCAACTTCGGAGATCATTGGAGACATCAAGTTCAAAGACCTCACAGTCATGTTCACGAAATAAAATCGTTCTTTCTTCAAATTCATTTCAAATTACACATTCTCCTTGTAACATAATTTTACAAGTAATTTTTTTTTTTTTTAAGAAATAGAATTACATTTTGACCACAGATTTTTCAAAACATCATTTTCACAAAATATATTCTGAAAAATAGACTCAATTATATCCTTGTTGCAAGGAACCTCAAGTCTCTTGAGCCGCCTCTATCATCATCCTCCTACGAATCATCCCTTTTTGCAGAATCAGTGTGCGGCAGTCGGCAATCTATAAAAAACTTGTCCTTATCGAAATATTTTTCTCAAGCGGCTTTTATGTGAATCAGAAAGTAAAAAAATCGAATTTAACAATTTTTTTGATATTGAATTTTGCGATTTAAAAATTTTAAATTTGTAAATATTTCTTCATAACTCAAGATTAACAAATGGGTTGAATGGTCCTTTTCCACGCGGAATTCTATGCAGTCCCGCACGAGGACGAGGAATTCGAGTCCGACTCCCTCGAACTTCTCAAGTTATCGAATTTCATAAAATATTATTTTTTTAAATGAAAAAAAGTTGGAATTTCCAAGCGGTGGGTCCCCATGATTAGTTGACCGTGACAGTTTTTCTTTGACTGTACGTTCGGCTTTATCGGGTCCTCTTCCTTTGACTCACCGTTATGCTTTCATTTGGATCCATTGAAATACTGCTAACTTTTTAATAATCGCTAAACAATAATTTAAATTATTTAATGCAAACCTGTTATTGCCTGGCTCGAGAGGCGTGCATGCACGTGCTCATCGACGTACGTGTAAAGAATAATTCTTAAAGTTTGAACCCCAACCAGGAGGATTCTCACCATCTCGTTCTTAGAGTATTGAGAATGAGGTAGATCGCGGGGATGTGTCTCAACAGATTAGGGTGCAAGAGCTGCTATACTGGTGCCCACAAAAAATTCAATTTCATATCTTATAAGAGGCAGAAATCGAACACTCACACTGCGACTGCCAACTCAGATAAAACTACTTCATTCCAGCCCTTTGCACTATTGAACTATGTTTCGGGAGCATGTAAAGAATAATTCTTGTAGTAATATTAGAACACCAATTTAAGTGATCACACTTGATTAATTCAATTAAATGAATCATGAGACATTACATTTAAGTGAATTTATCATTTAATATTATATAATTATTACTTAAATTGGTGTTTAACACTAGCCATGTTAAACGCCATTACTCATTTGTAAAATATTGACAACTTAACTTTAAGTGTTAAGTATATTTTTTTTTCTTTCAACTAAAATTGTAATTTCATTTCGAATGATACTATCTAGTACTAATGATATTAGAGTACTAGTGTGACGTTATGCTATAACTTCAATTAACGGTAAAATTATATGATTAATTTAATTGTACATATCATTTAATATCACTTATTGCCACCTAAACTTGGTGGTTAAAGTATTGCCACCACAAGTTTCTTTTGTTTCGTTACTTTTTAATTGTATTAAATATCTTGGTTTTTCTTATTTTACACTTATGCTTGTACTTTTTTTTTTATCATATTATTATTATTATTATCAAATTTTTATTAATTATGTTATTTAGTTTTTTATGATAGTTTTAGCCCGTACTCCATAAAATGTGAGTGCGATTGAAAATGATGAGAAATATTCCGCTGTATTTTTGAATTTAATATTTTTTACTTATTTGAAAATATAAGGTACAAATAAATCTTTTTGCGCCATCTTAATAGACTTTTTGAGCAGTAACAATAATTAAGGACAATATGTATTAATTAATGTTGATAATAAAAATGCAATAAAAAAATTAAAGACACAAGTGTGATATAAGAAAATTGTAATGATAATATAACCACTCTAAAAATTAATCTAATTATGTATTTAAAAAAAAAAAAAAAACCACACTATACTTGGCTGATATAGAAGAAAATCCCATTAGGGAAAAAAAAATCATTAAATCTTTTTTTTTTAACCCCCCTTACAAAAGTAATTAGGCCGGGGGCCTATCTGGGCTCCCTCACCCCACCTTGGTTAAATACGAATTTGTTAGTCCCATCTCGTCTAGTCCCATCCCGCATTAAATACAAATTTGTTAATTGAGTTATAGACTATATAATTTTTTTGCTAATATGACTTTATAAGAGATTTGTACCATCACATACTAGTATCAATTATGTCACCATGTTTATCTCGTCTAGATTTATATACCAACATCTTGACGGGTTCGATACCAAGTCGTGAACCTAAACCATGTAATTAGATTTGTGTAAGTTAAATGTTTTTCAAATCCTATGGCCCACGTATATACCAACGTCTTGACGGGTTCGATACCAAGTCGTGAACCTAAACCATATAATTAGATTTGTGTAACTTAAAGGTTTTTCAAATCCTATGGCCCACGTACATGGAGACAACAATAATTAATTGAACTAATAATGTCTTTTGAGAGAAAAAATTTCATGTCTAAAGTGCGTGAAATCAAAGATTTGAATCTTTATTGGATCTTGCGCCTTTGATTAATGACCTTAAAAAGGGCTAAAATTGCTGTTGTGGAGCCTTGCATTATTCTAAGTAGTTGTGTTTCTCTCCCGCGGTACACTAAGGGTCCGTTTGATAAAAAAACATGAAATTTAATTGGAAAGAAAACGAATTGCAGAGAATTGAATTGTCTAGAATTTGTTGGTCCGACGAGTAAATCCCTCTACAAAATAGAGTTGGAAATTATTTTGTCAAATCGAGTGCTCATCGAAATCTAATTAAGAATGTATTTCAAATCATTCAACTTTCTTTCTCGACTTTTTCGAAATGTAAAGGAGTGATGGACATGGTCCAATTCCGAAGAATTGAACATAATCAAGAATCGATGGTAATTTTATAAATATAACCTTTGGTTCTAAACATAATTATAAAATTGAACCCAATTAAAAAAAAAAAAATCTTTTTTTAATTTTTGAATAAATCATAAATTTTTTTGAAAATATGTTGTGAGAATTTCGGCAAGATTATTTAATTTTTGTCCCCATATAGAAAGGGGGAGTCGATCTTATTTAAAACGTATAATTCTTCCATGAGGTTGTTCAAGCTAGCCTCAATATTTGGAAAAATAGAAAATAAAAATTCAATTCATTTTCAGGTTTTCGATTCAAATGTTTGAATAAAATCGGACAGAAGTATTTGATTCATAAGTAACTATCGAAATGGGTGATTCGATCCTATTTCGATCTAGCTCAATACTTTTATCCACTCCTAATGTAAGAATATTAAAAAAAAAAAAAAATTATATAAGATAGAAATAAGTAACATCCCTATCGCAAGCGAAAGAATTTGAACAACTTTAACATATTTTGTTCTTGGGTTTTATTAAATTAATAGAAAATTAAGGTCCTGTTTAGTTTGAAAATTAGATCTGAGTCAAAGTTTAAAGATCCTAAATTGCTAATTCCAACGACTAACTACTTGTTATCTTTAAAGTTAGAACATGATGTGTCTGCTATCTTTGCAACTTTCTTCTGTATATGTCTCCTTTATTTGTACTAATGACAAGAAAGCTGAAATCAGTAACAGAAGAAGAATTCAAGAAAAAAAAGGTGTTATCAAATCAATTATGAGCCATAAACCTAATCCATAAATCATAAGTCATTAATTAATAATAATACAAGGTATTAGGTAATGCCACCTATTAGTAATTTGTTGTTTATACTGACCATTATTCCATTAAACTAACAACTACATTTGAATTATTAAAGTAGCTTTGGGGATTTGACAATGGACTGAGCTGCCTACAGGGCCATTTTGTCAGGTCCTGTACAGACCTCTCACAACACAGGAGGGTGGGTTGGTGTTTTGGGACTTTATAGAACTCACATCATGTGAGAGGATCGGCTCTGCCAAGCCTTTTACAGGTCTAGCAGAGCAGGTTAATCCTTTGAAAATACCGAAATATGAAATGTACATTTTTTATTTTTTATTTTTAGGTTTTTCCGTATAGTACACAACCCCCTCATAATAGGGGGTGGGGCCAAGATTAAAATTGCGGGTTCCACCCCCTATTGTCCTTTATTTTTTTTTGCCATGCAGTGCAAGTGGACCATGTCACTACTCACCAGAATGAAAGTCTTAAAATTTTCCAAATCAAACGCACAAAATGGGCTGAATCACATAGCATAATGTAGTTAGTGGAAGGAGGAATCATGTCCAATATTCACAACTTATGAAATCGTTTTAAGTGAGCCCAGGTAAAATCATAATTAGATATCTCTCCAATTTTTTTTAAGGATACTAGCTGCTAACAATTAATTCTATTCATGCGTTTTTCTAGTTTTTAATATTTTAAACTAATAAATAAATAAAATAATATATTCTTTGAACTTTATATATATTCTTCAATAATAATTAGGTGAGCAATACAGAAATGAAAAAATGCACCTTCAAGTTTTTGTTAGTCGATGAAAATCTCAATAACGGATAGTTTACAATTCTACAAAAAAATTATTTTGTTTTTTTATTTTTCTAAATGTCAAAACTCTAAAGATTGATGTATATAATTCATGGGTTTGGGTGATTTTGGGCTATTTTGATGTTTATTGGGTTTAATTTGCATTTTTTTTTTTTATGTTATAAAAATGGGACGAATTTCGCTGGGCTAATCTGGACACAATTTTTAACAAAAATGTGTGCTCATTTTGATGTTTAAGCGCACATATGTTGTCAATGAAAAGAGTATACCTCATCATCACGTGTATATTTCATATGCGGAGTGTTTCGAAAATGTCTTGAACATGTATATAAGTCAAACAAAGACCAAAAGGGCCCGAACTTTATGCTTGAAAAAATGCCTATTACTGTAACTGATGAGGTAAAATATTTCTATACCCGATCTCGACCTTGTGCCCGCACGTCCCTATCTCTCCAAGTCTTTACCCACAAGCTTAATGCCCAGAAAATTCATGTTACTTTTTATAGTATTTCGAATAAAATTTACGTGACTCTAGTAATCAGATGAGGGAGTAATTAAACTGATGTCAAAGGTAACAATATAGAAATGGCCTTAGTAATCCCATTTTAAATAGTCATTTTATCTCTTCTTCTTCGCCGTTGTCTAATCGTTTTCCAATTCGAAAAGACATCATAAAGTAGGTCATGAACTCTTAGAAGCGATGTCTTGAAACAATATCTACGAACTCAGAACACATGCCGAGTCTGGGCTGCAAAAGGTGACGTTAAGTCGGAAAATACGTAATGGCAGTTTTGAGTAGCCTTTGTTATCGACTCTATCTTATATATCTGTTAATGGTTTGTCATTCCTACTAAAGCGATACGAGTAAGTCGTGAGTACGTCGAGAGAGACTAAGTTCCCATGCTTCCTATCATAGTAGCCCACTCGGAATCAGCGTGAAAAATAACTTGACAAAAGGCAAAATTTGGAATTTAAAATTCAAGACCCATTCATTATTTGAAAATTCTTTTTTTTAATATACTTGTTGACCTCAAAAAATATACCTCTGACGTGTCAACAGATCTCATGGCATCTCACATCCAGCTAAACCTTTGCTCCTGCACACTTGGACAAAACGTTAGCCACGCGTGACCTTCTCCGGAGGGGGTGGAGCTGACAGGGCTCACTCTGACGATCAAGTCAGTTAGAGTAAAAAAATATATGAATGTGGGAAGACTGAAACGTGAGCTCCAAAGTGTAAGTAATGGGGTCGGCCTTGGGGAGATAAATAGAACAGTATAATATCTAGAGAATAACAAAGTTGTGTTGAGAGTTCAAATTTGCATTATCCTTAAATGACATCAAGTGTGAGCTTTTATAGTAAAAGAGTCACTGTAAGAACCTTCAGTTGAAGAGACACGTGACCTCATCCTAGCGGCTGAGCCTCTTGTCATATGCATCAATCCGTTTAATGTTATGACCATTTGCAGCCCTATGTCTGACATGTAAGTTTATGACTGACTTGTATGATTGATTGAAGCCGTCATTGCAGTGTATTGTCACATCACCCACTTGCCACGAGATCTTGTATGAAGATCTTCCCTAAGATGTCTCTACCAACTTCGCCTCATCCATGAGGGCTCGGCTCTCCATAGGGGTTCGTCCAATTGGGGCTTGGCCCATGAAGGGTCGGCCATGAGGGGTCGGCCAAAACTCAATTATCATGGGTTCGGAATGATATGAGTTCGACAATTGGTGCAGGCTTCTGCCATGTGTGCACGGTCAGAGCTCCCATTTATGGGAGGCATAACAATAGTCCCCAAAATCCATGTATGATTATTTATATAGTTTGTGGACTTGAAGTAGAGAAAAAAAATGAGGTCATAACAATAATAATCTCCAAAGTCCATGTATGATTATTTATATAGTGCGTGGACTTTGAAGGTTAGACAAGAAAAGAAATGTGGTAGATGAAGCTACAAAGATGAGACGATCATAGGTGAAGACATGGACGAGACTTCGTGAGAGAAAAGACGATGTCTTTTGGTGGGCAAGGCTTCGTGAGAAAAGAGGCGATGCCTTTGGAGGGCTCGCCATAGATAATTTACCTTATGAGCTTGTCATAATAAACTGAAGAGAATATATGGGCTTGCCACATATCATTTACTGTATGAGCTTGGCCGAGGCCTCTTGCAAGGGAAGAGCCCATTCGGAAAAGAGGCTGTCGTTTATAAGGCTGAGATGACCTTGGCCATGGCCCTTGTAAAAAGAAGAGCCTATTCAGAGAAGAGGCGATCGTTTATAAGGCTAAAATGACCTTTGCCGAGGACCTTGTATAAGGAAGAGCCTAATCGGAGAAGAGGTGGTCGTTTATAAAGCTGAAATAACCTTGGCCGAGGCCCTTGTAAAAGGAAGAGCTTATTCGGAGAAGAAGTGGTCATTTATAATGCTTAAAAGACCTTGGGCAAGGCCCTTGTATAAGGAAGAGCCTATTTGAAAAAGAGTCTGCCGTTTATAAGGCTGAAATGATCTTGGCCGAGGCCCTTGTATAAGGAATAGCCTATTCGGAGAAGAGCCTGTCGTTTATAAAACTGAAATTATCTTGGCCGAGTCCCTTGTTAAAAAAAAAGCCTATTCGGAGAAGAGGCGACCGTTTATAAGGCTGAAATTATCTTAACCGAGTCCCTTGTATAAGGAAGAGCCTATTCGGAGAAGAGGCAGCCATTTATAAGGCTGGAATTATCTTGGCCAAGGCCCTTGTATAAGGAAGAGCATATTTGGAGAAGAGGCGGCAGTTATCAGGTTGAAATTATCTTGGTCGAGACCCTTGTAAAACGAAGAACCTATTCAGAGAAGAGGCGATTGTTTATAAGGCTGAAATTATCTTGGTCGAGGCCCTTGCAAAAAGAAGAGCCTATTAGGAGAAGAGACGATCGTTTATAAGGCTAAAATTATCTAGGTCGAGACCCTTGTATGAGGAAGAGCCTATTCGGAGAAGAGGCAGCCATTTCTAAGGCTGAAATGACCTTGGCCGAGGCCCTTGTAAAAAGAAGAGTCTATTCGGAGAAGAGGTAATAGTTTATAAGGCTGAAATTACCTTGGTCGATGCCTTGTATAAGGAAGAGCCTATTCCGAGAAGAGGCAGCCATTTATAAAGCTGAAATTATCGTGGTCGAAGCCCTTGTATAAGGAAAAACCTATTCAGAGAAGAGACAGCCGTTTATAAGGCTGAAATTATCTTGGCAAAGGCCCTTTTAAAACGAAGAGCCTATTCGAAGAAGATGCGGCCGTTTATAAGGCTGAAATTATCTTGGCCGAGACCCTTGTATAAGGAAGAGACTATTTGGAGAAGAGAAAGTCGTTTATAAGGCAAAAATTATCTTGGCTGAGGCCCTTGTATAAGGAAGAGCCTATTCGGAGAAGTGACAGCTGTTTATAAGGCTGAAATTATCTTGGTCGAGACCCTTGTATAAGTAAGAGCCTATTCGGAGAAGAGGCAGCCGTTTCTAAAGCTGAAATTACATTGGCCGAGGCTCTTGTATAAGGAAGAACCTATTCGGAGAAAAGGCAGCCGTTTATAAGGCTGGAATTATCTTGGCAAAGGCCCTTGTAAAACGAAGAGCCTATTCGGAGAAGAGGCGGCCGTTTATAAGGCTAAAATTATCTTGGCCGAGACCCTTGTATAAGGAAGAGCCTATTGGGAGAAGAGAAAGCCGTTTATAAGGCTAAAATTATCTTGGTTGAGGCCCTTGTATAAGGAAGAGTCTATTCGGAGAAGAGAGCTGTTTATAAGTGATCGCCACCAAATGGGCGTCAAAAATAAATTCCTTACTTCGCTAAAACAAATGTCGTTCGATAGTACAATAGCAAGCAAGGGTCATTACCCGTAGAGAATTGGTTCAATTACGTTAATTGCACAAAATAAAATAAACGGCAAAAGCATATAAATGGGGGGGGGGTGTTTTGATTTGTAAAGCAAAGAGACAATAAAATGGAAACGGCGAAAGACTTGAAATGCAATAAAAATTAAATAACAAAGGCGATTAATCAACAAAAGAGAGAGTGTGATCGGGGGTTATTTCTTCACCGCAAGAATGACTTTCCAATACATTTTCACAAAAGATTTTCGTTCAAATGGTTAACAACAATTCGAGAATAATCAAAGGTTCGACTACCTCAAACTCCCCTTAATCTTGGTTGAATAAGAAAAGTTTCGTTACCCAACCCTATTTATCAAACAACCTACGAAAAGCTCGCAAGATTTAATTTAATAAACGCATTAACACGAGAGAGTCCAATTGAATTAAGCGCAAACTCGAAAACTCGATTTACTCACTTAAGCGATAATCCATACATATATTTAATTGAATAGCGATTACGTACTACCGTCAATCAAAATATGCTTGCCACTAAGTTATGAAATAAAAGGCAATTACGGACTTTAAATCCCACAATGGCGAATATTGAAATAACCCAATCACTTAGTTGCGCCGCTAAATAATCGAGAAGAACAATATGAACAATAAGCACAATGGATAAATCACATTAACCACAAGAACTTTCAATCACAAAATTATTGGAACTTCATTCAAGGGTTAGAAAATCACCCCCAATCACATATAGGTTTAGCCACTCATAATGTTATTACAAATAGCTAACAAAATCATGAAATACATTAAGGAAAATGAAGTTAAAGGAAAGAAAAGGCTTATTGATAAAGAGATTTATGGTGGAAATCTTCAATGCCAAAAGTCTCCTTCTTCTTCTTCAAGCTCCTTCAATGGCCAGATTTTCGCACCAGAAAATGCACCCAGATTCTGCCTCCTTGTGGTCGACTTCCAACCTCTAAAAACGTGCCCTAGAAGTAGTCTTAATGTTCTATTTATATTGCAAGGAAGATTGGAGAAGAGGTGGGAAGAAAATGGGCCGCAATCGGGTCATAAAAACTCAGATTTCTCGCACTCGAATTTGGGCGCCGTGGCGTGAGACAGCCACGCCATGGCGTGGCTTCGCCTGCTAGTTTTGGACCTTCAGTTGGGCGCCATGGCGTGTAAGAGTCATGCCATGGCGTGGGTTGTTCTGTCCACCTTCCTGGTTCTTCCGGTGGCGCCATGGCGTGTAACTTTCATGCCATGGCGTTAAAGTTGCTGCCCATATTTGCTGGTTATCTGCCTCCTCCTTGCTGCAGCCAGAATTCTATCCTTCTCATGGCCTTGCCTTCCTCTTCAACCCCTCTAGCTACAATTCCTTAAACAACAGGTGAAGATCTTGCTTTCCAAGCCAAGGAATTCTCGCACTTAATTTCTTTTGCCACTTATTTTCAGTTTCAATGACGCCAACTTCATTTTCTGATTCATATTCAGATTTTTGGTGTCCAGCTTCAGCAATTCTGGTTTTTTAACCCATTTCACCACCTTAAGCCATAATTCTTTATACAATAAGTGAAGGTCTAGCTCGCCGAACTTGGGAATTCTCACGCTTCCATTCTTTTAGCTCGTTTCTCGCATAAATTCCTTCCAACACATCAATTAACTCGGGTTTCGCCTACAAAATAAAAATTGAACAAATTAAGCGCTAAATCACAAGTGAAAACCAATAAACATCCAAATTTAAAGGTTCATTTAAGTGCGAATCCTGCATTTATCAATAAGGCTGAAATTATCTTGGTCGAGGCCCTTGTATAAGGAAAAGCCTATTTGGAGAAGAGGCAGCCAAGGCTGAAATTATCTTGGCAGAGGCCCTTGTATAAGGAAGAGCCTATTCGGAGAAGAGGCAGCCATTTATAAGGCTGAAATTATCTTTGTCGAAGCCCTAATATAAGGAAGAGCCTATTCGGAGAAGAGGCAGCCGTTTATAAGGCTGAAATTATCTTGGCTGAGGCCCTTGTATAAAGAAGAGTCTATTCGGAGAAGAGGCAGTCGTTTAGAAGGCTAAAATGACCTTAAGCAAGGTCCTTGTAAAAAGAAGAGGCTATTCGGAGAAGAGGCGGCCATTTATAAGGCTGAAATTATCTTGGTCGAGGCCCTTGTATAAATGAAGAGCCTATTTGGAGAAGAGGCGACCGTTTATAATGCTGAAATTATCTTGGTCGATGCCTTTGTATAAGGAAGAGCCTATTCTGAGAAGAGGCGACCGTTTATAATGCTGAAATTATCTTGGTCGATGCCTTTGTATAAGGAAGAGCCTATTCTAAGAAGAGACAACCGTTTATAAAGCTGAAATTATCGTGGCTGAGGCCCTTGTATACAGAAGAACCTATTCAGAGAAGAGGCAGCCGTTTATAAGGCTGAAATTATCTTGGCAAAGGCCCTTTTAAAATGAAGAGCCTATTCGTAGAAGATGCGGCCATTTATAAGGCTGAAATTATTTTGGCCGAGACCCTTGTATAAGGAAGAGCCTATTCGGAGAAGAGGCAGCCGTTTATAAGGCTGAAATTATCTTGGCAAAGGCCCTTGTAAAATGAAGAGCCTATTCGGAGAAGAGGCGGCCGTTTATAAGGCTGAAATTATCTTGGCCGAGACCCTTGTATAAGGAAGAGCCTATTTGGAGAAGAGAAAGCCGTTTATAAGGCTAAAATTATCTTGGCTGAGGCCCTTGTATAAGGAAGAGTCTATTCGGAGAAGAGACAGCTGTTTATAAGGCTGAAATTATCTTGGTCGAGGCCCTTGTATAAGGAAGAGCCTATTTGGAGAAGAGGTAGCCGTTTATAAGGTTGAAATTATCTTGGCCGAGGCCCTTGTATAAGGAAGAGCCTATTCAGAGAAGAGGCAGCCGTTTATAAGGCTGAAATTATGTTGGTCGAGGCCCTTGTATAAGGAAGAGCCTATTCGAACAAGTGACAACCGTTTATAAGGCTGAAATTATCTTCGCCGAAGCCCTTGTATAAGGAAGAGCCTTACAAGGGCTTCTTCCATTCTTTAGGGATCTTCCTTCCTTAAGTGTTATTATTCATAACCTCTTCTCCAAAGGCCTCCATTTTTCAAGGATAGTAGATGGGATCATGCATCGACAAGACGAGGTCTTCACACGAAGGAAAAATTATAGCTTTAAAGATGTTCTTATGCTTCATGGATGAAGCCTCGTAATTCTTCAAATATGACCCATTTTTTGGAATTATTTCCCTTTTAATTCTTCAAAGTTGTTATCTTCTTCAGGGGTTCTTCCTCATAGCCTCCTCTTCAGAGGCCTCCCATTTTCAGGAGTTCTTTTGCTTATAGCCTTCCTTTTTGTAGGCCTTCCCCTTTGTAGGGGTCATGCGTATTCCATTACATTTGGAAGAGGAATTGTTGTATAAGAGTGACTTTTGTCCAGATGACCTGTTATTTAGGGACCTCTCTTGATCTCCTTGTGTGTTTTCACTAGCACTTATTGTGGATAGATGTCTCTTTTATTCAAAGAAAGGGTCTTTTGAGTAGATTTTGACCTCAAAATACTAATTTTTCAAGGAGTGTGAACACCCAAGATGCTGAGTTGAACTTCAAATCTTTTATCTTTGGGGCTTCCATCTATTCTTTATTCAAGAACAAAGTCTTTTTCAAGGGGAAGCTTTGCTGTCTTCATAGCATGGGCCTCATTAAAGACACTTTTTCATATTAATGGGGGCCTCAGTGATTCGGCCAAAAGTATAATTGGGCCAAACAAATTCTCTTGGGGCTTCCTTTTGTTCTTTTTCAAGAACATATCTTTTTTCAAGGGGGATGCCCTGCTGTCTTTATAGCATGGGGCTTCATTAAAGGCCACTTCTTCATATTAATGGGGGCCTTGGTGGGTCGGCTAGAATCACAATTAAATCCTCTTGAGGCTTCATCTTCTTCTTTTTCAAAAACATATCATTTTTCAAGAAGGATGCCCTACTGTCTTAATAGCATGAGGCCTCATTAAAGACCACTTCTTCATATTAATGGGGGCCTTGGTGGGTTGACCAGAAGCATAATAAAATCTTCTTGGGGCTTTCTCTTGTTTTTTTTTCAAGAACAAGTCCTTTTTCAAGGCTTCCACTACTAGGATGTTCGTGGTTGTGAAGTGCGGTTTCCCACAGATGGTGTCAATCTGTTGACCTCAAAAAATGTGCCTCTGATGTGTCAATAGATCACAGAGCCTCTTATGTCCAGCTAAGCCTTTGTTCCTGCACACTTGGACAAACTGTTAGCCTTTCTCCGAAGGGGGTGGAGCCGGCCGTGCGCACTCCGACGATCAAGTCAGTTGGAGTGAAAAAATATATGAGTGTGAGAAGGCTAAAACGTGAGCCTCCAAAGTGTAAGTAAGAGGGTCAGCCTTGGAGAGATAAATAGAACAGTATAATATCTAGAGAATAGCAAAGTTGTGTTGAGAGTTCAAATTTACATTACCCTTTAATGACACCAAGTGTGAGCTTTTATAGTAAAAGATGGTGAGTAAGAACTCTTGGATGAAGAGATACGTGGCCTCATCCGCTCTTGTCATAGGCATCAATCCATTTAATGTTATGACCGTTTGCAGCCCTAGGTCTGACATGTATGTCTAGGATTGACTTGTATGATTGATTGAAACCGTTATTGCTGTGTGTTGTCACATCACCCACTTGCCATGAGATTTTGTATGAAGATCTTCCATGAGATGCCTCTACCAACCTCGCTTCATCCATGAGGGCTCGGCTCTCCTTGGGAGTTCGGTTAATAGGGGTTCATCCAATTGGGGTTCAACCATGAGGGGTCAGCCAAAACTCAACTATCATGAGTTTGGAATGATATGGATTCGACAATTGGTGCAGACTTCTGCCACGTGCCGCACGGTCAGAGCTCCCATTTATGGGGGGGGCATAACAATACTTATTCAACTACACATTCACACACACGTTTATTTAAAACATTATTTTTCGAAAGCAATGATTGTCAAACAGTGATTTAATCTCATACCTTACTCATTAAGGTTACAGAAAAAGCCTTGTTGAGTTAATAATTGGGTCAGCTTGGAACCCAAGCCGAATTGAAATTCTCGAAGCAGGAATTTGAGGGCTCTATTTATCCTTTTTTTTCCATATAAATATAGCTCTATCTTGTTAGAATCTAAATGTGACCTGAATTCTTTGATGAAAATAATTGAAAGTTCTAATTAAAATATACATTAAGAAAAATTTTATTCGGAATGCTTTTGAAATCTTATTTGAAATATATTGGCAAATTCTATTTAGAAACTCTATTAGGAGTTGAAATTTGTATTGGACTTAAAGAGATCAAGACATGAAAATTTTTGGGCATTCTATTTCATCCATAACTCTGCTTCTAGGGCTTGGACTGTCACTATATATATTTGACTTTTCTTCTAGTTTATGTATTGTTGAAATTATATTTTTCTCTCAATTGGTTATCAATTAATAAAATTACTCAGTTCCTCTGTCAGTCTCTCTTCTTGCTTTAAACTTGTTCTTGTTTGTACGATCAATACTTCATATCATATCATACTTGCCTCTTTGTTCCCAACAAGTGATATCGGAGCTATTAATTGTGATTTTGTTTGAGGTTATCGATGACAACCATAAAGTATGAAATTTCACTTTTGGATCGCAATACAAGGTGAAGATGCGAGCTATATTTGTGCAAATGGATTTGGATAATGCGTTGTTGGGATTTGACAAAATGCCCACAACTTGGACAACAGAGAAGAAACAATGGAAGGATCGTAAGGCACTTTTATATATTCATCTTCATCTCTCTAACGATATTTTTAAGAACGTTTTGAAAAAGAAGACAACAGTTGCATTGTGGTTGAAGTTGGAACAATTATGGCTGACCAAAAGTCCAAGGAGTAAATTGCATCTGAAACAAATATTGTATTGTCATTGTATGGTAGAAGGCGGATCTTTGGAAGCTCATCTGGCTGTGTTCGAAGAGATCGTCGCTGATTTGGAGACATTAGAAGTAAAGTATGATGAAAAAAATTTGATCTTAATCATATCATGTTTGCTGCCAGCTTCGTTTAGGATAGTAACCTCACTCTTTAAATCAAACCCGATTCTTGTATTTCTTCTTTTTTTTTTTCATGTTTCCCTTACACTAAATTATATTCCGTTTATTAACTTGAGCATCATAGCTCAAATAATCAATGTCTCCCCACTTTACTTAGACAAGCCTCGATTTATGCCTCTAACGCACGTGTCCAATTGTGCAGATAATATTAGAGGTGTTAAATGGAGCAAGTTAAACCAACTTGCACTTCTAGAAATTATTATTTACACGATGAAAATATTTTGTCCACTGATGGAATAATTATACTATCCAAATCTTTTGAGTTGTCAAAGATAATTTATTTTGCTAATCAATTTTTTGAATTGTACAAAGTATTCATTTAAAATATAAATATGTTATTTTTCTACACTTACGAAAAAGTTACCTTTAAGGACCTCATAAAAATTTATTGCCTAATACTTCAAAATTCTCAAGCCTGCCTGCACACATTTTTAGTAACATCACATATTCCCAAAATACATCCTAAAATATTAAACTAAAAATAAAGAAGGTACTGATATGTAAAGCAAGTCAATTAAATATTTTGAACTTCAGCACATTGCAAATCATCATGAAAGATAATAATTATGATCTAACTGTGGTTGCTCTAACATCATATGTACAAATATGTAACATCGGTATTTTTTATTATTTATTTTTTACACACAAGAAATGAGCATTATGGGTGTCACTCTATATACAGCAAACTCCTTTCCCTGTTTCTCTGTTCAAAGGTGCAGACATGACATTCTTTTGAAAAGGTAAGATATTGGAATGTTTGCAAAAGCTTCTTCAATTTCTTCAGTTCCAATCCTAGTGCGGGGAAGGACCTGCACCCAATTCACAAATATCTCTGGCTTAAAACATAGTTTTGGTTATTAACTTAGACAACTAAAAAAACTTGAGGACATTTTACAACAGAACAGCAATTAAAGTTAGCAAAATTACACTTGTCAGATGCTACAAAACAGGATGTTTCCTCTTCTTCAGGATTTGTTATTATCCTATGCTTAAGTTGAGGACTTATGTATTCAACACCAGTTTCAGTTGAGGCGGAGGAATCTGGAATTGAACTTGCTACTGAGTCAGATTTTTGCATTTGATTTCTGAAACTCTGGGAAGCAGGCCGTGGAGGAGGTCCAGGCTCCAAACTCTCTTCACTTTCAGCAGCAAGTCGTCTAACAAGATTCATGACTGTGGGAAGGAATTTTGTTGAGAGAGAAATAAGAGCAGAAAGCTGTAAAAGGAGTCAAAATTAGCCTTGGCAATGATTGGAATGACCCTTAAGAGCTTCTACAAGGAAGTGACTATTTAGAGTTTATTGAATCCTCATTGAAAACGAAAAAGAAAAAAGAGCATGTAATGACATTCCCATACTGGTAAAATAACCAAAAAACATGCTTGCTTCGATGGGCATAGATTATAGATATAGTCACTGCAAATGACGAATGAATTTTTACTCACAGTGCCAATATGAAATTCTGCTGGAATGTCCATCTGTACCCATATGGCTTTCCCAAGCAAATATGTTACAAATATCACCAAAAGGTAAAGAGGATTCCTGTTTTAGCATCAAAATTGTGGAAAGAAAACCTGGGTTATTTTAAGGTCAAGAAAGTAGGTGTTAAAATATCCAGCTGAATTACAGAAAAGCATCAATAAAAATTGGGGAGAATGCCCTACCTTAAAAGGAACATTATTTCATTTAGACCAAGTATAAGCATTGCCATGATTGCCCAAGGAGGAGGTAACCAACTGTTGCGCTGTCCGTATGCCTTCTGTAGAAAATAGATTTTCAAGGTTGAAGATACATAAAACCAACCACAGGAGTACACAGGAGTAGAATACTTGAGCATTATGCTCATTAGATTAGATGGACGTCAACCAAAGAAAGTTGGAAAGTACAACAAAATCACAATTTTGTGCCAAAATCGGATTGATGAATCATCAACTTCCAACACAAGGAAACCCCAAGAGGGATTTTACAAGATGATATCATGGTACAAAGTGAATAATCAAAAGAGATTGGGCATGTGCGAACGTTGTAGAGGAGAGATTTCAAGCGTCAGCATCCTATACTCCACAGTGAAGAAAGATATGCAGTAAAATTTATCATTCCAGGGACCAAAAAGCATATAGCTTCTTTATGAGACTTCACTTGTACACACACGCGCAAGTATTAAAATAACTTAACATACCAAAATCCAGAATCACAGGCATGGATATATAAAGTTGCACTACTAGCTGAGATCTTGTTCACATACACAATTTTTATCTAGCTAATAGCTCTTATTTTCATATGTATTTCAGGTAGTAATGAAACGAATCATCTTCATCCAATTATTTCAATGGTTTGATCAAAGCAAGACTGAAATATGAAAGGATCACAAGATTACAATCCAAATACTGCAACTAAGTACATCAAAATCCAGAAAACAAGAAGGCTTATGCTAACCTAAAAGCTGCCAAAGATTGTTCCTTTTGTCTACCTTAATAGGTTAGAATCGTTAGATACATTGCAGGGGGGAAAAGGCGCATATTCTAAATTTTAACCTGTGAAGCGATAGCTTGAGTGACTGTATACTCAGTTTCCGCAATAAACTGTCTCCAAATGGACTTGCACTGCACTGGTGAAATCAACGTGTTCTCTGGAGGGACCTAAAACGTATTCAAAGCTAGTGAAAAACCAATTCATGTACTTCAAGTAAAAAAAAAAATAGCACGCATGCTTATCGTGACCTCTTCCCATGTGCTTGAAGCAAGAGTATCTCCAGAAACTCCATTTCCCCTATTCTGAGAAGGAGAGCCAACTGTCCTGTCCATGAGGGTGGAGAATAGTACATTCTCTATCTCGTATGCTTTCTGATCCAATTGTATGGCAGCCATTGTGGACAAAAGCTTCAAAGACTACAAAAGAATGATAGCTCATTTCAGAAAATATAACTTGAATAGGTCAGTAGAGTTAACTCAGGTGCATGTCCTAATAAATTACCTCAGAGCGGGCCTCCTTTGTGATTTCTCTAATATCTTCTTTCCCCGTCCAAACCCTTGGCAGCTTATTCTTGTCATGGTTGAAGACAGTAACAAACCTAGAAGTCCCCGAATTATAAGCAGTTAGAAGGGCCATTGCTGAGAAAAGGTGTCCTGCAAAACGAGATTTTTTACCAACCTATCCTTCATGCGCACCAGGACTTTACCAGCTTCCTCTCTTGCTTTTCTCTCCACTAAACTTCTACAATATTCCTGCAAACTCTGTACCATTTCCTCAAATATTTCCCGATCCAATTCAAAACCAGCAACAGCAGAAGAGAAGGTGGATACAACTACATTAGTCGTACGTTTCAGAAGCCTTCTTATTGAAGCCCATGTGTCTTTCCCACCAGATTCAAAAAGGGATTCCACGGGTTCAGTGAGTGCTGCAGAAATTTGTTTCTGTAAATGAAGTTAGTTTCTGCAAATTTTATATGATTTACCACTACTTTTATATTTGGAAAGAAAAATAGAAACAATAAACTAGAAAAGAATACTAGTTCAAATAAAGAGAATCAAAATTTCCTGTCATCCAAGAATGCATACCTTATAATTGGCTATCAGTTCTGACAACTTCTCACTTCGAACAACGGAAGCATGAGCTTCAATATCACGGCGAAGTTTTTCACGTACTTTAGAAGCATCCCAACTAGCCTGCTGTATAGCAGCATCTGAAATTGGAGAGTAAAAGCACTCTGTGATGGAACAATTAAACAAACACTAATTGATATATTCACTAGCACTCAGTAAATCAATCGTTGAGACTACCGCAGCTAACGATAGGGTTCGAGCAGGAAGAGCTCAAATAAGTATTCCTCAAGAAAGAAATAAGAGTTAAAAATCCCACCTCCTGAATGAAGGGGTAGGGGAAAGGATTTCTAATAGATATGAGGAAGTGTTTATATAAAAAGCTATAATAAACAACAGAATTTTTTGTCTGAGCTGCAGGAAAATGTATATATATTTGATAGAAGGAGAAGAGGGGGGGGGGGGGGGGGGGGGGGGGGGGGGGGGGGGGGGGGGAAGCTACAGATGAACATGGTAAATACAGTACCTAAACATCCCTGATCAAACTCGAGCATGGAAGACCGACTGGAGCTACGAACAGATGCAGCAAATCCTTCTCCTAGTGCCAAAGATTGTTCCAGTCGAGTCTTAAAACTTTCAAGTGCTCTAGAACGTAGATGCCCCAACATGGAAATATATACAGGATGAACCAACTGCATTATGCATACTTTATCATTTAAAGATAATTCTTTGATTTCAAAAGAAACGCGTTGGCATTAATTCAAGAAGACATTCAAATAGGAAATGCATGGCACATATCCCACTTGTTCATGGAAGATGCACAAAAGCCTCAACCAACACCCCAACCCCTAAAAAACTGGAAGAGAAAATGAGGGGCAAAAAATAAAATAAAAAAGGAGAGGAAAATGTAATCTCTGCTCTATCCCAAAAGGAGGGGTAACAAAAAGAAATAAGTATATCCATAGTTGTCTCTGGAAATCCCTTTCATGGACGCTGAACAAAAGAGAAGTCTAGAAGCCAATAAGAAATACAGGTTATTCGAGAGTTTTGTATCAGTCCATACTACCAGAATTTCAGGAAGCATCTGTTTCTTTTTAAACACAAACAAATAAAAGTAGTAGTTACATAATCAAAAGTGCTGGAGCCAGAAATCAACATATTGTGACACTCTTAATTTACCTAAATGTTTGAACATTATTTATTAACTCTTACTCTTTTCTTGAAAATTCAATATATATCACTCACTTCTGTACAGAAGCTAACATATTTAAACCAGTTGATTTCAATAATATTAGTGCGAGGCTCAAGGTCACAGTTGCCAGACCAGAAATGCTTTTGATTCCAAATGCTCGCGCTTTGCATTTCTCACACCTTCTTCAAAGTATACAGACTCCATGTCATATCTGTGAAAGAATAAAATTATTTTTAATGGACATCATCTCTAATTTAAACAGAAAGAGGAGAACTTTCTCCACTATTGTCCAAAAAGGGAGAAGGGGGGGGGGGGGGGGGGGGGGGTAGTAGTTTTTATACGAATAAGTGTGAATTGGCAAATTGGGGATGCAGATGCTAAGGTTGAAGCATTTCTCTTTTGGTAGCTTAGGTGTGGTCTCTTAGCAAGGGCTGGAGTATGGTGCTTCTCATTTGTATGCAAGAAAGAGGGACAATTATCTGAGAGGCGACGACGTTGGGCCCTTGGGTGGGAACCCTGTGTTGTCTAGAATGATTTTGGCTCAATAAGAACTTTGAAACATGAAGGAAAACAATGTTTTGAAGCCAAGGAATAATCCAATTCCAATGGAACAGGTGACCCTTGCCAGGGAAAGACACGAAAATCATGAAGTGCAGGTTTGAATGTTCCAAAATTAATATGAATCACATGAATGCCCAGAAAAGGTCAACCGAAAATGTCTACTTTATTATGGTAGTCCATACTGGAGTAAGATTACAAGCACAACACACACAGATCGCTACGCACACATGCATATTTCTGTACTGCTTACAGAAAACGATATGTTCATCTTTGTGGAAACATTTTTACTAGTTTCAAAAGATAAATCAAACAAGTATCTTGCCAAAAATCAGTTGCCAAGTTGCTTGAAGCAGCTATGTAAACACTAAACAGTTACATTCCTAAACATGTCAAACTTACTCTGACAGATATTTTTCCAAAATTGAGCTTATCCTTTTTCCAAAGCCAGGGACAGCACTGCTTTGTACGGCTCGCTCCAGAGCCATCCATTCCTATACCAAATCAAGAGCTAAGTACTGGACAACAGAAGACTTATACTTTCATTACATAAAGAAATAGTACTTCATCAGATGCCAAGCGACTGAACTTCTCGTTGGCAATCTCTTCACACCGTACAGTGGCAACCATGACCTGATGAAAACAGGAGTTACACGAGTTATAGCATGCAGAAGTAATCCATTCCTCCTTCAAAATGAAGAGAAATAGAGGACCTTGTGAGCTGGAAGGTCAAGGTCCTTATTTTCTTTGATAATTTTCCATATCTGCTGTGCACTGAAAG
This sequence comes from Osmanthus fragrans, assembly GCA_019395295.1. Lineage (NCBI taxonomy): Eukaryota > Viridiplantae > Streptophyta > Magnoliopsida > Lamiales > Oleaceae > Osmanthus > Osmanthus fragrans. The sequence goes on from CM033362.1 coordinate 12,402,122, forward strand.
AAAATCCTGAAGCAGGGACCACACTCCTTCTATCGCCAGCAAGTCCTCCAGGAGATATAGAATGGAAAAACTTCTGCCTAAGTTGGGAAACCTGTATCGAGCCACACATAAGACCGTAATTTTATGCAATGATAGGAAATACAGATTATACAGCTTAATAAGCGTTACCTCTTCTTTGAATTGTTTTTCCTTCTCCTCATAACTGGACAAGGCAACAACCTCCACCTTCAGGTCCAAATAAGAAAAATAGATAACATAGAACCGAGACCAGTATAATTAATGATAAAATGATGGAGATCTTTTTCTTACACGGAAAAATACACTGAGAGGAGTGTTCTTGTATGCCTGGGGCTTGTGAACCGTTTCCCATATCTGTAATAGTTGCCTCCAATTAAAGCCTTAGAGGATAATAATTTCCAAAACAATTATGGCAGCACAAGTTACCTTCTGAATATCATCTCTAAGAATAGGCTCCAATACTTTAAATGGGGTCTACAGGAACATATAAATAATGATTAGGTAAACTACAAAAAGATTTGCTAATAGAAAATAAAAACACTACACGTGTAATGACAGCTTCAAGAGTTTGTAAAGCAACCATACCTTCGTTTTGTCACGTAAGACGAAGAGAAGTGTTGTTTTGCGAGGACTAAATAAACGCATCATAACCTAAGAAAGCATGAAACACGTTACCATGCCAACAGAACCAATTTTATTACCGGTAATATTAAATATGATAAGCACCTGAAATACAGTTTTCAGAAGAGGCCTATTGGCAGCCTGCTCCCTACCAATATCATGGCACCAACTGTAACCAGTTACAGGCATTTTAATACTCGAAGTTGAACAAATAACAAATTGAAAGCTAACAAATTATAGAAGTCAGCAGAAGCCATATATGATTTTTAGGAAAGACGAAGCTAATGAAGGGGTTCTCCCCAGAAATTGGAATGGACTAAAACACTCCAAAATCGTTTAGAAATGCAAGCAATCAGCTCAACCTGGCCATGTTTGACACTGATCTTCATACACCGCAGCAGCAAGATAAAGCAAAAAATACAACTTGTAAACCAATATTCTAGCAAATGAACAGATTTTTGTCAATAAATAATAGGATAGCTTATTGTGGTTGTGAATAACTGATAAAAAAGCTAGAAACTCACAGAATGAAAAGATATGCAAGAGGTTGAGGGACAAAGAGACTGACTATTTAAATTGGGATATGACAAATGAATGAAGTAAATCTATTCCATAGTTCAATACAAAATATTTCAGGTTGCATCTGGGCTCAATAATAGAAGCATTAGACTAAACTTTTAAAACTTACATGTTAATGAGGACAATGTCTGCAACTGCCAGAGCAAATAATGCACTTTGTTTCTCAAATGGTTCATCATCCTGAAATCAAATTTCCAAACAAAAACACAAGATAAATTGCAATTATCTAGCACTTAAACTTAATTTACGCCAACAAAATTTAATTAACAACATGATTAATATAATTAAACAAAGAATCAAATACAATAAATTAGAGTTAAGCAAGCTGGCCAGTGGCTGTGGCAATTATCAGAGCTCTCCCTCGACCAGCTCTCTTAAATATATTTCTTAAGATTTTTATATTCTAAATTATATATTATTTTAAGTGAGTGAGTCACTGAGAAGCTCTCCCGATGGAGTCCCCTCCCCTAAAATCCAAATACACCCAACCACCACCAACTGACCCACTCTTCACCGGCGACGGCATAACACCGGCCGGACACCCCCAACGAATCGGCCTCACGCCACAAAAACATGGCCAATCCGGCCATATAAGCCACGCGCAGGCGGCAGCCCTAGGTGGAAACCCTAGCGCCGCAGCTTGAAAGTGTCCATCGCTGGGTGACAACGAGCCTGGGCCGGACGTGGAGGGTTCAGGCGCAGCTAACCGGAATGGAGGGCAGGCCAATCGACAGAGTGACCATGAGAGAAGTGGGCTGAGTTCTCCGATCCACCACGTTCCGATCGGAGATGGGCTAGACGTGCCGGACCGACGGCCTATGCAGGCCATTCCGACGGCGGCGACGGTGAGACTGAAGCCACGCGCCGCGCCGGCGGACCGCTTCCCGACGCGTGACACCCACGCACCGGCGAGGGAGAAGCAGCAGCTTCCTGACGAGTCCAAGCCATTTCTTGCACAGTTTCCCCGATCAAATGCCCCATCGATGCAATTTCAGGGGCCTGGACATGCTTCCGGTAAGAGAATTTTCAATTCTCGTTTTAGAGTGGAGTCGAAAGAATTCGTAGTGTCTGTCAACGAATTCGGTATTGTGAAGATGACAGAATGGGGTCACAAGATATCGAACACAATTAACATGGGAAAGTTTGGTGCTCTATGGATGGTTAACATGGTAGGGAAGTTGAGAGCAGCCGACAAACTTGGGGACTTTGTTGCTAAGTACAATGAGTCTTCCAGAGATTTTTTGGCGCAACGATGTAAGAACAGTTGCGGTCGATATCTGACAGTAGCACAGTATGGGGAGAGGCGTCGGAAAGGAGTTGTGATGGTGCCAGAAGGTTTGAATGGAGAGGGATGGGCGTCAATCTTAAGAGTGTTTCAGACTGTTGTCGACTTCTTGGCCGCCGGAGAAAAGGTGAAGCGTCTAGCAATCGAAGTGAGACCTCAGCAAGGGAGGACCTATGCTGAAGTTACGGCAAACTTATTAGCCACTCAGAATGCGAATCAACGAGCAAATTTGCAAGGTGAAAGAAAGAATTGTGGGAGCGAGATTCAAGCACGACCCAATGCTCCTACAAATGAGGGCCAACCATTGTTTCCTAAGCTTAGGGAAACACTATCAAGTGAGATACAGGGCAGCTATCCGAACAATACTGAAATAATAGCTCGTATCCAGGCTGTGAAAGGGGAATTAGATGAATTACTTAGGTTGGTGGGTAACGGGCCTCTTGTGGGCACTAGGATGATCTGCTGTCATCAGTGTGGGGAGCGTGTAGATGAGAATCTAGATAAGGAGCGACCATCGAACTTGGTCCAATCTAAAGCCAAGCAAGCAATGACGGAGCCCAGTTGCGAGCTTCAGGTGCGGACTGAAATGGTGATTACAGGGAAAGAAGATGGGAAAGCTTTAGGGGGATTGGATACAGATGGAAAAGAAGCGGAGACTAAGCATACCAAGAGGAGGTACATTGGTCAGAGGATGGGAAATTGAGAACGTTGACTTCGGAGTCGACTGGGAAAGAGATAGAACTCGTATTGGCACAGGGAACAGATCTGGCAGTCGAGGAAGAGCAAGAGACGCCAGTGTCGTCAACCACGATTGTGAACACCTACAATAGGAGGTGTTATAAATCTATACCAGAAAGGGATCCAGGAACTGAAAAAGTACTCGTGGTGTGGATTGATAGCGCCAATAAAAGGGACATAAACAAGGATGCAGTACAGATGGAGGAGGTAGAGGGACATATTGTTGATTCTCTTAGGGGTAGGTATGCAAATGAGATAATGAAAGTGAATGTGCTAGACAGCAGACCTCCAACTTCGAATTGGGTTTTGCAAAAAATTGTGGATTTCAGTAAGATGGTGGGTGTGTCGTGCGATGGGTACGAATGTAGACTCATGCAATTATTTGAGGAGATGGAGGCTAGTAGGGGACAGGGGATGTGCACACCACGAGTTAAAACAAGAAGAAAGGATGACCGTGAGCTTAAGCTGCTCGAATGTTCGATAAATTATGATATCAAGGGAGGCGAGTTAAAGAGAGGAATGCAGGGGAGGGATGAAGGAGAGTTAAAATGATCCCAAAAATCATTAGCTGGAATGTTAGGGGACTTAACGATGTTGGGAAAAGGTTAGGTATTCGAAATATGTTAAGGGGATGGAGGGCTGATCTCGTCTGCTTACAAGAAATAAAGTTGGAGGTCATCTCGAGGGCTATTGTTAGTAGTTTATGGGGGGACAGCATGTCGGTTATCAGTTTTTGGGTTCATTAGGGGCTTCAGGAGGGGTGCTGGTAATGTGGGATATGAGAGTCCTTGAAATGGAAGAGGTTAGTGTAGGGATATTCACTTTGTCGCTATCGTTTAGAAATATTGGGGATAGATTCCAGTGGATGTTTAGTGGAGTTTATGGGCCTAACGCTGACGACAATAGAGCGGTTATGTGGGATGAGTTGGCTGGTATGATGGCTTGGTGGAACCTCCCAGTATGCATTGACGGTGACTTCAATGTGGTTCGCTTTCCTACTGAGAGGTCGAGTGGTGGGAGACTGACAGGGGCAATGGAGGACTTTTCAAATTTCATAAGGGACAATATGCTGGTGGATCTGTCTTTGATTGGGGGAGACTTCACTTGGTCATCTAATCGGGATCAGCCTGTTCAATCCCAAATTGATCGGTTCTTGGTTAGTGGCGAATGAGAGGCTAAGTATTCGGATGTTATTCAGAGGAGATTGAGGAGGGTGTACTCAGATCACTTTCCTATTGCACTATCTGGGAACACAAGAGGTGGCGAAAGAAGACCGTTTAGGTTTGAGAAGATGTGGTTGAAAGTAGAAGGTTTTGGGGAGTGTGTACGGAATTGGTGGGCGTCTTATAACTTCAGGGGATCCCCAAGTTTTGTGTTTGATCAGAAACTGAAGGCTTTGAAAGGTGATTTAAAGAGGTGGAATGAAGAAGTGGTGGGAGATGTAAATTGTCGTAAAAATCAATGTCTCTCAGAAATTGAAGAGTTGGATAGACAGGAAGAGAGCCGAGGGTTGGAGCAGGAGGAGAGGGAAAGACGAGAAGTGGTAAGGGGAGAGGCGGAGAAATTGTTAGAAATGGAGGAGATTGCTTGGCGCCAGAAATCTAGGGTCACATGGTTGAAAGAGGGGGATAAATGCACAAAGTTCTTTCACAGGGTCGCCAACTCCAATCGGCGCAACAATTCGACTACATTGCTGGATGTAGATGAGGTTACTTATGAGGACCCACAGGATATTAGGACTCAACTAGTGGGTTTCTATTAGAATCTCTACCGGGAGCAATTTGAGTGGAGACCACAGCTGGAGGGATTAGATTTTTGCACTATTACCGAGGAGGAGGCCAGTTGGATGGAGAGACTATTTAAGGAGGATGAAATCAAGGGGGGTGGTGTTTAGTATGAATGATGACAAGGCTCCTGGTCCGGATGGGTTCTCGTTCTCATTCTACAAAGCTTGTTCGGAAGTGGTGCGATCGGATATCATGGATGTGTTCACTTATTTCTTCGAGTGTGGCAGGTTCTTGAGAAGTGCTAATGCCACATTTATTGTGCTTGTTCCCAAGAAATCGGGAGTGTCTGATATCAAGGAGTTTCGTCTTATAAGCTTAGTCAGCGGGATATACAAGATCCTTGCTAAAGTTCTGGCAAATAGGTTAAAGGAGGTATTGGGAAAAGTGGTGTCTAAATATCAAAATGCCTTTGTAAAAGGGCGTCAGATTATGAATTCTGTTCTTATAGCGAACGAATGTATTGACTCTAGAATCCGTTTGGGGGTTCTAGAAATGTTATGTAAACTGGATATTCAGAAGGCGTGCGATCATGTGAACTGGGGGTTTCTTATGTATATGCTCAGGCGTTGCGGCTTTGGAGAGAAGTGGTGTAAGTGGATTCAGTTTTGTATTTCGACGGTGTCGTTCTCAGTGTTGGTTAACGGCACCCCCGAGGGTTATTTCCGAAGTTGCAGAGGTTTGAGACAAGGGGACCCGTTGTCCCCACTGCTGTTTGTTATTGTAATGGAGGCGTTCCGTAGGATGATTGAGAAAGCATTGAAGGAGGGTCTGCTCAGAGGTTTTACAATTGGTCATCTACAGGTCTCCCATTTGCTATTTGCAGATGATACGCTATTTTTCTGTGATGCAGATGAGGAGCAATTTAGAAACCTACGTCGATTACTCCTGTGCTTTGAAGCAGTATCTGGATTGAAGATAAATTTGAGAAAATCTGAGGCTATTCCAGTGGGAGAGGTCACTAACGTGGAGGAGCTGGCTGCTATATTGGACTGCAGGGTCGCACAGTTGCCTATATCATATCTTGGCCTTCCTTTAGGAGCACGATTTAAAAGTATACATATCTGGAATGGTATTATAGAAAGGGTGGAGAAGAGGTTAACGGGGTGGAAGCGTATGTACCTTTCTAAAGGAGGTCGTCTTACTCTCATTAAGTCCACTCTCTCGAATCTTCCCACTTATTTTTTGTCACTGTTTCCCATTCCTGTTGCAGTGGCAAATAGATTAGAGAGAATCCAACGGGAGTTTCTTTGGGCAAGGTTGGGGGAGGAGAGGAAATTTCATCTAGTTAATTGGGGCGATGTTTGCTCCCCTATTACGGTGGGGGGTCTTGGATTTAGGAGTCTTGTACTGTTCAATAAGGCCCTGTTGGGAAAGTGGTTGTGAAGATTTGGAGTGGAGAGGGAAAGTTTTTGGAGAGAAATTATAGGGGAGAAGTATGGTATTATGGAGGGGGGTTGGTGTTCAGTTGAGGGTCGAGGTTCGTATGGGGTAAGTTTGTGGAGATATATCAGAAAATGATGGAGCGATTTCCAGAATAGATTGACTTTTGTGGTTGGGAATGGTGAGAATGTCAGATTATGGGATGATTGTTGGTATGGAGATCAACCTCTAAAGTTGAGGTTTCCTTCTCTGCATCGTATTGCGTTGGAATCTTCTGCTATGGTGAATGATGTATTATCTATACATGATGGGAGTCCAAACTGGATTATCATCTTCGGGAGGGGCTTACATGATTGGGAATTGGATGATTATGCGCTCTTCCTGAACTCCCTACATGAGGTGCACATTCGGGCAGTTGAGGACGACTGTAGCAAGTGGAGGGTGGCAGCAAATGATATCTTCTCTGTTTGCACCTATTTTAGATCTTTATTGGAGTCCATGGAGAATTCGTTCCCTTGGAAGAGGGTTTGGTAATGTAAATTGCCTCCACGGGTGGCATTTCTATTGTGGACAGTTGTGAGGGAACGGGCGTTAACAGTGGATAATCTTCGAAGAAAAGGTTGTTACATTACAGAGTGGTGTTATATGTGTAAGAGGGATGGGGAGACGATTGACCACTTATTTCTTCACTGTGATGGAGTGCGTTGGCTGTGGAACAATATTCTGGCTACTCAACAAATGAACTGGGTGTTGCCAAGGCGTATAGAGGACGCGGTACAAGCATGGAGGGGAGAAAACTTCGAGATAAAAATAGTAAACTTGTTTGGGACCTCATTCCAGGCTGCCTTGTATGGTGTGTGTGGAGAGAAAGGAACCGCTGTTTTGAAGATCAAACACGGCCGACAGAACAGATTAGAGAATTGTTTTATGTTACATTGTTTAATTGGTTTAATGTGGCGGCAAATAACCCGATAGATGGGTTGCCCGATTTTATGTTTTTTTTGTCATGTTTACATTGATAATGCACACCTTGTGTACTATCATTTGATTAATAAAATGCGATGATTATCTATCAAAAAAAAAATATTCTAAATTATATCAATCAATTTACAACTAAATTTCATTGTATAAATTATATATTTCTATAAACACCATTTTCTCCAACAATAATACATCTCCAAGATAAAATCGCTTAACTCTTAACATATTCTCCTGTTATGTGCAAGACCACATGCAAATAATAGAATAATCCTTTTGAAGTTGCCAAAATACAAGAATAATAATATATAAAAGTATGATGAAACTAGAAGCTCAATGTATCACTTAATTGACTCGTGTAAATGTGTCTAGAAAGTTACCCCTTTTATTTAGAGAGAATTTTATAAATTGTAACATCCACATGTATTCATAACAACAATAATAATAATGCATTGGTTTCTATTTGTTTAGTAAAACAAGAGAACAGAATTCTCACTCAGGACACACCCCTCATTCTAGCCTCGTAGATCTTAGTTGTATCAAATCAAAATGTTCTCTTAATTCCACGAAGAAAACTGACCTCACCCCTTTCGCGGCTATCGGTACCCTCCAAGTCGATGACGATTGTAAATGGCTCGATGCCCACAGCTTTGGCTATCCATAAGCCCTTGGTCGTCTGACTCCTAATCAAATACAACAACCAACAAAAATTTAACAAAAACACTGCTAATTAGGTAGTTATCATAACATGTTAAACTCAATAGAATCCATTAATTATATAAATTGCGCGCAAACACATATACACAAAGAGATAGAGACATTGAAACAGATAAGACTGACCTTCCCTTCAAAGCATTCATCTCCCTGAAGTTTGTACGGAACAGATGATTCAGCAAAGTGCTTTTCCCTAAAAAATTAAGGAAAATTTAATAATATATACAGCATGACAACCAATAACAAGTAAATAGCAGTCAATATATCAAAAGTTCCCTGCATAATGATAGGGTACCACTTAAGCAGCAACAGATACAACAGTGGATAGTAAATTAAAATAAATATTAACGAACCACTGCTCTGTGGACCCATAATAGCTACGACGGCGTAAGAGAGGCCGTACTGGTGGAGATTGACGGTGTTGACAAAGTTCTGAAGTTCCGCTTCATTGAATTCCCCGTTAGCGTCAATCAGTTGCGTCGCGCAACAATCCTCCGCCATTTCCTTGGGTCCTCGATACAGAATTGTAATATAATTTTTTAACTTCTAATCTAACTTTAGATCAGTATATAGAAATACTAACGGATAGAGATGGAGAGGAATTTGTGATTGGTCGAATAAGGTGCTTGCTTCTTGAGAGGGAGAAGGTGGCAGAACACACTGGTCAAGGAAAGAATGTTATGAGTTGCACCTGAAGTTTGAGAAATATTTCAAAGTAGTCCTTGTATTATTTAACTAACCCCTCAAGTTATTATCCATGTCATCCATTAAGTGCTAATGTGGACTAAAGATAGTGTTCTCAACTCGGTCCATAGCACGCATTGGCTCGTGCTTGTCTAAGAGCCAGTCGAGTCGAGTCATCTTGTTTCATAAAAAAGTTAGCTCGGTGAGTTCATGGGTTCGGCAAGCCGCTCACCCAAATTTTCCTTTTTAAAAAGAAAAAAAATTCAAATATTTTTTTCTTGTTTTTATGGTTCGCAATGAAGTTGAAAATCTATAAACCGTAACTTGAAAAAAAAAAAAAAAAATTTAATGAGTATAGTAAAAGAAGTAAAAGAAATTTAAAGTTGCCCTCCTCATTTATCTAAGTTTGGGACTAAAAAAATTGATTTAGAGAACCTCCCTATTAATAGGCTACTCGAACTCGACATGATACCATGCAGCCTATGGCTGCAAAAGGCAGTCATAGATGAGCTAGAGGAGCCAAATAGCTTATCTGGCTCCACAAGCCATTCCAAGCAACTCAAATATGAAAATTCAGACTCGACTCGCCTCATTTCCCACATCTAATGAAAGGGTTGGACTACATATGTACAAGATTCCCTTTCAAGAATCTAAGCCCTTGTTTGAAACTCATTTGGGGGAAAAGAATAAATTTTTGAATAATATATATATTGATGAGAAATGTGTGGTTAAAAAATAAAAAAAAAAATAGATTTTCGTGTAATATTACTTTATTGAAAAATGTGTTGAAATTGTGACATTTTTGTTGTCACAAAATTATTGTAATTTTCGATTTTAATTTAATTACATATTTGGTTGAAAGCTAACTATGAAATGATGAAAAGTTAGACATATTTTGTATGCTAATATGGTAGAGTTTGCTGTCATATGGCAGTAAGTAATGTATTGTCAAGGTATGATAGTGAAAAAACAGATAGTGTAGTTGATAGAAAGTCTTGTAAAAGACTCTATATATGCAGCTCTTTGTAATACTCGAAATTCAGAAGTTAAGATATCAAAATGTAGTCTTAAAATCTCTTCTTCTCCTTTGGTTTTCTTACCAGAAAAATCAGAATTTATATCTCTGTTTTTGCCTAAATTCGATCACTTCCATAACCGGTTACTTTAACATTTTTTGTTCCTCCTCGACCATGAATATCAACAATATTTTAGAGCTTTATTTGTAAAGCTTTTGACCTAAAAACCCAACAAAATGATGTCAAAATATTGTTGAAAAATGCATTTTCCCCAAAGAATGGAGCTCAAACAAGGCTAAATATTCACATTTCTCGCTAAATCAACCATAGGTTAAGGTTATGCTAAATGATTAATTACATCAATTTGAGAATTTTACCCAATAACTAGGGTAGTCCATGAAACTGTAGTTGAAGAAGGAATTGAAATTTAATGTAGGAAAATTTACAAAATACCATATTTTGTAATTTACATTTTATATATTGTATTTCAGTTATTGGTAATATAAATAATATTTTTTTCAAGAAAATTATAAATGTTTACGTATTTTCTATTATAAATAGCTAAACAAGCCAAAATACCCTTAGTTAAAAATAACAAACTACACCATATATGTTAATTTATGTAACACTTTACATGATGTTTGTTTTATTATTTTATTATTTTTAAAATTTTAAATATTACAAGCTTATGATATTTTATTAATATTTTTTTTTATTTAAGAGATTTTTTTTTATAGTGAAGTTCACAAAATTTATGGTCTTCGTTTACTTTAAACTACAACTTGAAAAAATAGTAAAAAAAATCATTAAATTTTTTTCGAACATTATTGATTGGACAAAATGACTTTGTACACATTAGTTTTAATAACGGATTGTGAAATTGTTAACAATTTTAATGACTAATAATAGATAGCGACGGAGCCAGCACCCGACGAAGAGGTATGGTCGTGCGTGCTAGGCTCCGTCGGAACTTTCAGTGGCCGTCGGGCACCAATTGCAGAGGCAGAGCGGAGGTGGAAGAAAGGAGTGGAAGAAGATGACAGCTGCAATAATTATTTTATTTTATTTTATTGCCATTTTTGGGCTGATGCCTGATGGACCTTTTAAAAAAAAAAAAAAAAATTGGCCCAATCCATGGACCGTGGATTTATCATATATGCAAGTTTGTCCACTAAAATCCAAACGGAAGTGAAGCAGACAAGCAGAAGCAGTACGCGGTCATTCTCTGTTTCTCCACCTTCTGGCTCGATTTGCAAAGCTACTGTGAGTTTGTGGCTGTGACGACGAGCGACGCGACAACGAGGAGTCGTCGCTGACAAACTTGGATGGTCGGACCTCCTAGCTTGTGGTCTATGTAAGTCTGTGACTTTGTAAATTGTGGTGAACACCTTCTCTGTTGTTTTTTTTTTTTTTTTTTTTTTTGACTTCTGTCATTTGTATTCCCACAATCACACTTCACATAATCACATAATTCGATTTTTTATTTTTCATTTATTAGTTATGAATCTTATGATTTATATTATATCATTTATGAGTTAATTGACAAAGAAATGAGTGAGATTTATGATTATGATAAATAATTTACGTTTTATGAGTTATGAGTTATAATTTATAATTTATGAGTTTTGATTTGTGATTTGAGAATTAAGGTTAGGAAATTAATGATAAGTGAAAAAAATTAATGGAGAAGATGTTTGGCTCAATTCAACCATGTGTATTTTGATTTTTAATCAATTTTAATTGAAAAATAAATTGAGGCATTTTACAGATAATGGAACGATTTTTCAACCGAAACAAAAGTTCATACCTAGTAGTTTCACCAAAAGTCCATGTTAAAATTGCATTGTAAATCTGTACTTTTTATGTGCACCGTGTTCCTAATATGTGTATATTGGTTGGAATGGAATCAAGATTTTAAGTTGATAATTCCGAAACATGGCTTGCGATTTATGATGTTTTTGCATGTTTTACTTGAAGTGCTTGTCTCCGTTGTTATTGCTTTATCAATACTTCAGTACAAGTCAATGGGCCTTGCCTCCAGAATTCCAACCTATTTTATATGCTTGTTATAAGAATTGTTTCTCAATATCAATTCATTTGTGACAGAAAGTGCACTCCATTTTTGAGGCACCTTGTCCTTTTTTATTGTTAATGACACGCCCATAAGGGGATCAAAATAATATTCCTTACTTTTTTAAAATTATCGTTCAAATATTAATTGGTAAGTAAGGTCATTCCCGCAGAAGATTGTTTTCAATTACGTCAATTGCAACATAGAAAATAAAATGCTAAAAGCAATTAAATGGGGGGGGGGGTTTGGTTGGATTAAACTAAAGAAAGTGATAAAATAAAAATATAAAAGATGAAAATGACAAAGAACACAAGGAAATGAAAATGTGATCGAGGGATATTTCTTCACCGCTAGAATGATTTTCCTTTCAATGTTCGCAAAAGATTTTCGTCTCAAGATCAACAACAATTCGAGAATAATCACAAGCTCGATTACCTCAAACTCTCCTTACATTTTAGTTGAATAAAACAAACTCTTTACCCAACCCTATTCATTAAACAACTTAGGATAAGCTCCCTAAATTTAATTTAACAAAAGCATTCACACGAGAGAGTCGAATTGAATTAAGCACAAACACACAAACTCGGTTTGTTAGCTTAAGTGATAATCCACCTACATTTAATAGAAAATTCCTCATAATCCATCAAAGTGTAGTTGCTACTAGGTTTTGGTTAAATTAGCGATTACGTACTAAAATTTTCAAAATAGCATATATTGAAAACAACTCAATCATCTAGTTAACCTGCTAAATAATCGAGAAGAATAATAAACACATTAAACACAATGAATTAACCACATCAATCTCAAGAACTTTGAATCACAAATTGATTAAATTATCATTCTAGGGTTCCAAAATAACCCCAATCACAATAGGTTTTAGCTATGCATAAGATATTCAATAATAGCTAACAAAATAATACAACCCATTGATAGAAAATGTGATTAAAGAGAAGAGAAAAGTTTATGGATGAAGATATGGAAGGTTGAGATCAATGGCATTGGAGCTTCTTCTTCATCTTCCCCATTTTCTTCAAGGTTTGGCAATGGAGTTCTCCATATTTTTGCTCTTGTTTTGGGGCAGCTCCTCCCTTGATTTCTTGCCCTAAAAGTGGTTTTCAAGTAGTATTTATATTGTAGGAAGGAAAGGAGATAAGTTGGGTCGAAAATAAGCCAAAAACAGGTCAAAAATCGGGTTTTCTCGCTACCCGGAAGGTCGGGCGCCGCGGCGCCACAATCAGAAGGACGGGCGCTGCAGCGCTGATACAGTGGCGCTGCAGCGCCATCCCAAAATTTTTCATTTTTGCAGCTTAGGTCCTCCAACTTTCGATTCTTGTGCATTTTGGTCCCGAAATTTATTTTTTTGTGCACTTTTGGTCCTTTTTCTTTCTTTCTTCCGTTTTCATCTCCAATTTGGAATTTTGGCAATGGAACACCTACAAAATAGAATATAACTATATTAAGTAGCAAAATATTAATGAAAACTCACAAATATCTAAATTTAATGGTATAAATAAGTGCAAAATCCACACTTATCACACCCCAAACTTAAATCTTTGTTAGTCCTCGAACAAAGCTATAAAAAAAAAACATGCAAACACACAAATAAAAATCAAACAATAATACTATATAATAACAAAAACTTCAATGTTTGATAGTTTGCCGTTTTGCCTCAATTTTCACATATGCTAATAACTCATGAAATGCACACAAAAATGCTACAACAAATATTTTTAAACTTATACCATGTTTGACTCGTGTGTGTGTAGTCATTCCAATTCATCGCATTACACAAGTTGGTGGTGTTTCCGACTCTCAAAATGGTCAAATTTTTCTATCTCGCTCGTGGGATTGTGCACTCCCCCAAACTTGATATTCTCACTAAATCATTAAATTTTTTTCGAACATTATTTATTGGACAAAATGACTTTGTACACATTAGTTTTAATAACGGATTGTGAAATTGTTAACAATTTTAATGACTAATAATAGATAGCGACGGAGTCACCACCCGACGAAGAGGCATGGTCGTGCGTGCTAGGCTCCGTCGGAACTTTCAGTGGCCGTCGGGCGCCAATTGCAGAGGCAGAGCGGAGGTGGAAGAAAGGAGTGGAAGAAGATGACAGCTGAAATAATTATTTTATTTTATTTTATTGCCATTTTTGGGCTGATGCCTGATGGACCTTTTAAAAAAAAAAAAAATTGCCCCAATCCATGGACCATGGATTTATCATATATGCAAGTTTGTCCACTAAAATCCAAACGGAAGTGAAGCAGACAAGCAGAAGCAGTACGCGGTCATTTTCTGTTTCTCCACCTTCTGGCTCGATTTGCAAAGCTACTGTGAGTTTGTGGCTGTGACGATGAGCGACGCGACAACGAGGAGTCGTCGCTGACAAACTTGGATGGTCGGACCTCCTAGCCTGTGGGCTATGTAAGTCTGTGACTTTGTAAATTGTGGTGAACACCTTCTCTGTTGGGTTTTTTTTTTTTTTTTTTTTTTTTGACTTCTGTCATTTGTATTCCCACAATCACACTTCACATAATCACATAATTCGATTTTTTATTTTTTATTTATTAGTTATGAATCTTATGATTTATATTTTATCATTTATGAGTTAATTGACAAAGAAATGAGTGAGATTTATGATTATGATAAATAATTTACGTTGTATGAGTTATGAGTTATAATTTATGATTTATGAGTTTTGATTTGTGATTTGAGAATTAAGGTTAGGAAATTAATGATAAGTGAAAAAAATTAATGGAGAAGATGTTTGGCTCAATTCAACCATGTGTATTTTGATTTTTAATCAATTTTAATTGAAAAATAAATTGAGGCATTTTGCAGATAATGGAACGATTTTTCAACCGAAACAAAAGTTCATACCTAGTAGTTTCACCAAAAGTCCATGTTAAAATTGCATTGTAAATCTGTACTTTTTATGTGCACTGTGTTCCTAATATGTGTATATTGGTTGGAATGGAATCAAGATTTTAAGTTGATAATTCCGAAACATGTCTTGCGATTTATGATGTTTTTGCATGTTTTACTTGAAGTGCTTGTTTCCGTTGTTATTGCTTTATCAATACTTCAGTACAAGTCAATAGGCCTTGCCTCCAGAATTCCAACCTATTTTATATGCTTGTTATAAGAATTGTTTCTCAATATCAATTCATTTGTGACAAAAAGTGCACTCCATTTTTGAGGTACCTTGTCCTTTTTTATTGTTAACAGTCAACGGTCAATGTCCATTCTAACTGATCTCCAATCCTAAATTAGCCACTGCTAATAGGAGTTGTAAAAGTATATTTAGGGCCAATTAAGATTTCTCACAAGCTTCAGCGATGATTAGTAAAATCTACTCATTATAAATTATATTAAATATAAATCATTTTATTTTATAAGTCACAACAAGTAAATCTTAATTCATTTACAACTGTTGAAACGCCATGCAAAAGTAACAACTAAAAATTTGTTTGTGGGTTAAACCACCTCGAACATCTAGCTCAATCAATCAATTCAATAATCCAACTTGAATACAATTTAAGAGATAATTTTAGAGACACCCCTATCATTTAAAAAAATTGCACTAATCTCTCATTTTTAATTTTGAGTATAACATTTTTCCCTTGTCACTTTTTTAAGTTAGGGCTCTCCTAAAATAATATTGATATAATTAAAATGCCATTGTGAAGAAAAGATAAATTTTCCATAATTAGACGCAACTTCGTTAGAAACTATCAAAATAACAAAAGTATCATAAATATTAAAGAATTCACGTGTTAGTAACACAAGCCACAAAGAAATAAAATATATATTTTTTACTTGGTGATGTGATCGATATATATTACGAAATAATATTAACCACGTTAGGTTCATAGGCTATAAGTTATGTAAAAGAAGAAAGTTTAAAGTGTAATTCTTTAGGGAACCAAACAAATAAAACTAAGAAGTTTAACGTGTATTTTGTTTCTTTTTACATATTACATTAACGTATTACTGAAGTAGCCATCTCATGCAGAAAAATATTGAAATGAGAATAAATTTCGATTGCCATAAAAACTTTGTGACAAAGTACGTTAACATATTACTGAAGTAGCCATCTCATGCAGAAAAAATTGAAACGAGAATAGATTTCGATTGCCATAAAAACATTGTGACAAAGCTGTTTCAAATTGTAGAAAGTGACCAAAAGGGATACTGACATTTAAAATTCTATAAGATGACATGATCATCATATAATAACAAATTTGTAGGGTTTATAATGTTTAATATACTAGCATATGCTATTCTTTTTTTTTTACTGAACTTTACTTGAATCGTAAAAAGTAAATATTAGTATCTAACATCTTGTTGTACTATAAGATTTATAAATTTTATAGAAATTTTTGCTATTGAATTATCCCTATTACAATTTTGAAAATTCTAAAAAATATTATATTCATCTCCATTACATTTCAACTCTACTCTTATTAAATTATTTCATTTAAATACTATATATCCACAAAGTTTAACCGAAAAATTATTTATAAGAAACCAAAAAAACATGTATTACATTTAATGTATAATAAATTGATGAGAATTAATAATGACATCTTATGATTTTTTTTTTTTAATTTTTTTTTGCCTCTCAATCATCTAATGATTTTCTTATTAATTAAAATTGAAATTATTCTCTTTCTTATCTTTATGAAAAATTAGATTGTGATAGTTGCAATTTTTTTGTACAACTTTCTTTCTGATGCATTGTTCAATTGCATTCGTTTTGAATATAATTGTTTAGACCACTCTATGGTTACGTAGTAGCTACTTATACTCTGAACATACAGTTTACAATCTATTTTGAGATTTTTCATGATATTGTATTTCTGACCATCTGTTTGACTTGATAAGAGTTGTAGCTGTGCTTCTTGTACAATATATAATTAAAACTTGCTTAAGTTTGCCAGCAAACTTTAGCAAAATATTATAATTTACTATGTCTTCTTCATATATTATTATATACGTATTATTGTAAATATAATAATATTTATAAATGACTTTTATACCTCTGCATCCTTAATCATTGTGATTGTTGTATCTCTTGTAGCCATAACTCTTCTCTATAAATATGGGGTTTTGGTTCTTAATAAAAAACACAAGTTTATTGACTTCTCTCTAGTTTAAAACACATTACAACACGAGTCTCCAAAAATCAAAGTGAATTACTTAAAAGGTAATAATTTTTATAAGTATAATAATTTGTCATATGTACTAAAATTAATTTGGTGACATGTGATTTCTTTCATCAATTCACTCATCCAATTGATGTTTCTGTATTAGTTTATGGAATTAAGCAAGCACGTAGATAGATGATTTATGCATAGCCATTCTACTAGTGTCTATTTTATTGTATTTATAATGATTATTTTACAAATGCATGTACTAATCAATTATGATTATTTTATTGCTCTATAAATCATGATAATTTTGTATGTATATCAATATCCTCCTTGTATATCATGTTTGTGTGAATTTTATGTAAACTCAATTATGACACTGTTTATGCATCTATTTGGTTAATCAATGATGAAACCAAACTATCTACAAATATATTCCAAAAGAATATTATATATTATTCTTGAAAGAAAATAATTTTCATCAATATTCTAGAAGAATATTTTATATTATTCTTGAAAGGGAATAATCTTAATCAATATTTTAGAAAATTATTGTATAATATTTTGGAAGGAAATAATCTTAATCAATATTTCAGAAGAATATTAATTGCTACTGAAAATCATGGATTATAATTTTTAATTAAAATGTTGTTCCTGAAAAAGCACAATTCACCTTATATAAATATTCCAAAAAATTATCTGCTCTTGAAGAGCATGTCGGGTTAATACTCAAAATAGTCACCGAACTTTGTCAAAAGTACCCAGAAATGTCATTGAACTTCAAAACGTCCCTAAATGGTCACCGAACTTTGCCAAAAGTTTCTAGGAGGTCACTGAATTTCAAAACTTTCCTAAATAGTCATTGAACTATGCAACAAATTCCTAAAAGGTCACTGGTATTGGTAAAGTTCGGTGATGTATAAGATCAAAATTTGCAAAGTTCAGTGACTATTTAAGGAAGTTTTTGCAAAGTTGAGTAACTATCTAGAGAAGTTTTAAAGTTCAGTGACCTCTTGGGAACTTTTGGCAAAGTTCAGTGACTATTTAGGAACATTTTGAAGTTAGTGACCTTCATGGGTACTTTTGACAAAGTTCAGTGACTATTTGAGGTATTAACCCAGTGCATGTCATTAGCTAGTATATAGCAATATTTCATAAAAAGTATTGATTGATTTCTAGGTAAAAATACAAATTAAATTACTCTATTTTTTTTTACGTGTCCATTCTTCTGTATACATATTTATATATTAATATTCTAGTTATATTTACTTGCTCCCAAAGAGCATAATTAAAAATTATATTTTTACTCTTGAAAAGTAAATTCTTATACAAGTTATATTTCAAATAATAATATTGCATTTCTTGTGAAGAGCATGATACTACGATTCCAATATTTCAGAAGAATATTGATATTACTCTTGAAGAAACAATAATAAAATACATCGTACTCTCGAAGTAACACATACTTCGAAAAATGCATCATTTTGAATTCATATTTATCCCTGAAAAAAATTATAAGTAATTGATACATATACTAGATGATTATATGGTATTCGCACCCTGGAGTTAGCAAAATTGTTGCTCAAATTTTAAATTATGAGCATAATTTTCAAATTATACAATCAAGACGGTGTGTCTTGTTAATACTGGTTATCCTGAATCTCGATTGTTTGATAAGTATTAGTTGAAATGTCAATAAATTATTTAACATTATTGCTTATTAAATCCTCCAATTAATTTAATTGAAAACAAAGTACTTCTCATTTCTGTTTAGGGAAAGTTATTATGCATTATGTCAATATCATAGTTCCCCCTGTTATAATTGACATTGGTCAAAACCTAATTTTTTTTATCTAATTATTTTGATAGTGTAATATATGTAAAATTGATCCAGCACAATGCACTGAGATGGAAAGTCAAGAATGTTGAGAATAAATGCGTAGTTTGAATCAAATGAGTGATATTTTATAACACTGAAAAAATGATTGTCGATTTGATTGGACAATTCTCTCAGTATTAGAAGGCAAATAAAGAAGTTGAAAATAATGTACAAATGTGTCATTATATAAATTCTTACAAAAGATAATTATAACCAGAAGTTCGAAAGATAACTTAGATGCACTTACTGACCAAAAAGATCAACAATATCACACACACCATTTTTATATGCTCCAACATGAATTGATGTCCTAGGAGGACAATTTCTTAGCATTATATTCAATAAATCTATGACAATCCTAAAGCGTGAATAAATTCGATTCTAATATAAAAATCTCCAAAGCGAAAATGAAGAAATTCGCAAAGATTTTCTCATTAAGGAGGCGTATACACTTGATGAGTATTTAGATATAACAAGTTTAAAAACCCCAGAAGATGTTCGGGTACTGAAATAATGAAATTTGAGATATCTCAATAAATTATATCGTTATAAGGAAAGAAATAGAATAGAAAAGAAAAAATTGTCGACAACACTTTTACACATGATACATTACATCAAATTATGAATAACGAGGAATCGAAATAAATGCGTTGAAATATATCGATCGAAGTAATGATTGGCTAAATAAGAGGGATGCAACCTTAAATTGAATTTTTATGAGAAATATGAAGTTTCTAAACTTGCAGTTCTAAAATCTAAAGATATATACTTATATGAAAAGGAAATGAGAAAAATGAAGTCGTAAGATGTAATGCACGACTCTCAACATAGTGAATTTCAGAAAGATTGTGGTGGATGTAATAACAAGTTTCAATTTTATTAGTCTGACAATTCATGAAATTTGATATGCATATTATAAATTTGATTATAATCAACCCATCTGGCATGACTATTAATGTTACCTTGAAAGATTTTATATGCATGAAGCATAAAATTTAAGTAATATTATCGCGGATGGAATAAAAACGCATGATACTCTTTTTTCCTTGACTAAGATTTTATCCTGTTGGGTTTCCTGACAAGGTTTTTAACGAGACAATTTTTGTAGCGTACTCCAAAGAATATTGTACCCTTTTTCCTTCAATAGAATTTTTCCCATGGTTTTTCCTAATAAGGTTATAACGAGACATATTCTTTATGGAATAAGTGTCCATAACATACAAGACATTTTACCCTCAAAATTATATTCTCAAATATATGAGACTCCTAAGAAATCGACAAGAGCTATTTTTCGAATCATCATGTTAGTAGTCACCAAATTTTGTTCCTCTAGATTTTCTTGAAGACATTGACGTACAAGATATCCATATTAAAAACATTGACATACAAAATATGGATCACTTGATACAAGAATTGAAACAAGGGGAGTAATAGTACTATTTTTCCTTCGATCAAGTTTTGTCCCACTAAATTTTCTTGACAAGATTTTAAAGAAGAAGCATTTGTTGACATTTTTGTTCCATCGAATTTTTTGCTAAACAAGGTTCTCTTTTACTCTTTCTAGATTCAAATTGAAAATTTTAGTGATTTGGAAAATGAGTAGAAGAAATTAGTTCTGATAAAATATTTTGTCTTAATTCTTCATCCTCATTATTTTTGGTTTTGAAAGAAAATTTATCTTCTTAAAAACTAGCATGATCAGAAGCCTCTTACCGAACGTCTGGATGAAGCCGAAGATAGGAGCAAAAAACTCTGCCAAATCGGACGTCCGGACGTAACATAGCAGACTTCCGAACGCACCATACCGGACGTCCGGTAGAAACGTAATTTCCGCGTTTTATTCATATTTGACTAGGATTCAGTATCTTTGGCAAGTTTTCTTAAATTTGGATTCTAAAATTCGGTGTTTTCCATGTTTCCTTAGTTTAGTATAAATATGATTTTATTCTTCATTGTAAAACACCTTTGATATTATTTTGAGAGATTTGTATACAATTGAGAGTTTATTCCTCCGTATTCTTAGTGGCTTAAAGTTCTAAACTTTAAACTTATCAAAAAGTTTCGCAATCCTTTTGTGGCGTTCCCAATTCACGATTATTGTTCCGGGTAATCATCGGATCAGATTTCTTGCATGGAATCTTGGTTCTTGGTACGGGTCAAACAACGGGTCGGGTTACTCTTTGCGCGGCGTGATTCTAGCTTTCTTGGTTTTGTTTCATCTTGTTTGTGGGTTCGCAAGCTTGTTCTTGGTCGGGTTCACATCAGGTGGTATCAGAGCACAGTTCTAGAATTCAGATCATCTATTTTTTTTAATTTTTGTTTATTAATTTTTGTTTTTTGCCAAAAAAAAAAAGTTACTGTTCACATCACCGTTCATCCAATTTTATTTATTTTTATTGTTCTTGTTTAGCGTCACTAATTCCTAATTGTGATTGTTTAATTGTCTCTAGATTCTTTGTTTAGTTGGTTTATTGAATTCAATAAAAAAAAGAGTCTCTATATTTCTTGAACGTTTAGAGGCAACAAAACAAAAAGATAGGAATTCAAGTAATTTTTTTTGCTTTTCTTCTTTTAAATTGAGTCAATTACCTCGATCCATGCAATTGTGTTGATTATCCGAGACTTGTGCTTGTGGTGGTGTTCGCTGCGAGTGTTATTTGATCGAGATCGGTTATTTCTCGAGCCATTGAGAAATGAAGATGAACGGTAAAAGGCAAGAGCGGTGAACTTATTATCGGGTAAAAGCTAACTTCAAGTGATATACGAGTGAAAACACGTGAGGTAAATTATCTTGCTTTCTTGTTCTTCATTTTTTTATTAATTTCTAGATTTTCTTTAAGTAGTTGCAGCATATATATATACATACATGGATGAAAATATGAATAGAGGTGAGAAAGAAGCTGTGCCTAAGGGATTTTATGTAGAACTGATGGATAGTATGCGAGCTATAAATCTTAGGTTTGATCAATTGGACGTGGTAGTTGAACATATTAGTGGTGATGTAACTAGACATGAAACTTTGATTGATAGTCAGCAGTGAGGGACGCCCCAAAGGGTTCCTCGTGGGGGTAGAGGAGATAGGAGAGGACGGAATCTTGTGGCTGAACTTGATAAAGAATACGAGGCGATGAGTGTAAGAAGTGATGATTATTGTTTGGAAGGTGATATGGGGCGAATGAGGAATAGAGGAGATATGTTTGATCGAGGGGTTGATAGAAATTTAGGAAGTATCAAACTGAATATCACAGCATTCCAAGGTAGGTCCTTAGGTTTATTTAGATTGGGAAAAGAAGGTGGAATTGGTGTTTGATTGTCATAATTATTCGGAGGAGAAGAAGTTGAAGTTAGCTGTAGTAGAGTTCACTGATTACGTCATTATCTGGTGGGATCGGTTGATGACTAGTCGTAGGAGGAACTTAGATAGGCTGATTGAGACGATGGAGAGTTGAAGGCTTGTATGAGAAAGCGATTTGTACCGGGACATTATTTCCAGGACCTTCATAAAAAATTACAAACTCTCTCTTAGGGGTCTAGGAGTGTGGAGGATTACTATAAGGAAATGGAGGTGACAATGATTAGAGCAAACATAGAGAACGATTGGGAGGCTACCATAACTAGGTTTCTAAGTGGATTGAATAGGGACATCGCCAACGTAGTGGAGTTGCAATACTATGTTGAATTGGATGACTTAGTGCATATAGCTATAAATGTGGAGAGGTAACTTAGGAGAAAATAGGTAGCTAGGTTTACTGTAGAACCCAAATGGAGTGGTGGTGATGGAATGATCGGGTGATGATAAGGGAAAATGTTGAAGTGCCTAAGTTTAAGGAGGAGGTGAATAAAAATAAACTAAACATCGAGTCTCAAACTGGTAGGTCCAGAGATATTAGATGTTTTAAGTGTTTGGGTGTAGGGCTAAGGCTGTCAATGGATCAGATATGGACCGGATCTACTCATATCCGATCCGATCCGACAAGAATGATTCACGAATCCGATCCGATCCGATCCGATAATCCGACGGATATTTGATTGTTAAATCCATATCCGATTTGTTATATTATTGGATATCCGATCTGAAAATTCGATTTGAGCCAAAATCCAGTTTGATTAATACTAAAAACCACTTAATAAAAAAATCGATAAAAAATCGGCCAAATGACTGGTTTGTCCAAAAATCGGATGACCCGAAACCAAATTTTTCGATTAAATTTTAAAATTTTAATATTAAAAACTAATAAACCTCTTAAACCTTTTTGACTTGTTTATAAATTAAAAGGCTCAAAAGGTTGAACTACCTAATAACTAATGACCTACTTATTTAAACACTACAATTCTCATGTGTTTGTAGTAAATATCCGATGTGGGACAAAATAAAACTAAAAAAAGTTTCTTTGGTTTAGTCAAATTATAATTCCCTTATTCCTTGATTTTTTATTTACTTTATTAATTAGAATAATTATTTTTTAACTTATTTTAATTAATAAAAAATCAAAAACTCTATAAATATCCCAATCAATAATATTATACTATTTTCAAAGCGTCTCTTTGTATTTTTATTTTTTTTAAAAAAATCATTTAGCAGTTAAAAAAGTAAAAAAATAAAAAAGCATGCTTTTATAAAATATATTATATTATTATAAAAAATTGGATCAAATTATTATCGGATTGGATTGACCTATATCCATATTTGATCCATTTAGTTAACGGATTATCGGATTCGGATTTTGATCGGGTTATCGGATTGAGACTCTAAATCTATCTCCCATTAATTTCATCGGATTCGGATCAAAATTCAATCCATTGACAACCCTATGTGGGGGCATATTGCTTCACAATATCTAAATCGATGGGTGATGATCCTTAGGGGAGGATGGAGAGATTGAGTCGAATAATAGAAGTGAGAGTGACAGTATGTCTGGGTTGGAGGATGCTAAGGGTAAAACTTGTGTGGAGTACCCAGTTGGGGAATCATTGGTAGTGACGCGTGCTTTTACTACACAAATGAAGGTAGATGGTGAGGGGCAGCAACAAGAGAATTTATTTCACACTAGGTGACATATTAAGGATAAGGTGTGCTGTTTGATTATAGGTGGAGGGAGTTGTACAAATGCGGTTAGCACGACCCTCGTAGGAGAGTTTGGTTTACCTCTCATGAGGCATCCCCAACCCTATAAATTGGAATGGATAAATAGTTGTGGAGATGTTCGGGTTACCAGGAGAGTATTGGAGAATTTTAGCATTGGGCGGTATAGTGATGAAGTGTTATGTGATGTGGTTTCAATGCACTAGGCATCTCTTGTTGGGTAGGTCATGACAATACGATAGGAGGGTGGAACATGATGGATTTTCAAATAGGTACAACTTTGTGAAGGGTGAAAAAATTATTATACTTGTTCCTTTGACGTGGCAGGTCCATGAGGACCAATTAAAACTGAAAAGTGAGCGAGAGAACAAAAATAAAGAGCGAAAAAAGGAGTGCATGAGAGAAGAAAGTAAGGTAGCTAAGAGTGAGAAAAAAAGAGTAGAGCCACAAAAGAGAGAAGCGAGAGAAAATTCAGAAATGAGAGAAAATTCCAAGGTGAGCTTGTATGCAAGAAAAATCGAGTGTGAGAAGAGAGGGTTTCAGTGAAAGCTAATAATCACTTCCCCAATTTGGATATTTCTCCTTTGCAAGAATTCAAGAACGTAATACATGGCGGGACAATTCGCAGGGCGCCATATGTTGACTATCCATTCGAAGCGAGACACATGGAGAAATTGGTGAGTAACAGTGAATATGGATGTGATCACACCAAGGTAACCTATCAAAATCTTGCACCTAGGCTAGAATTTGAAACAACTCATGGGATTGGCCTTGTCCATCGGTTATGCACTCTTAAAAGTGATAAAACATTTGACAATTCTATGAGTCGAGTTAGTCCGGAGTAACATGCATCTATGGAAAATTTATTGCTTGTCTATGATATGCACTTGTTATATTACAAAGTTCTAGCGTGCTATACCGAGTTTATCACTTGTGCTAGACAATTTGGTTGCATTATTGGGAGTTGTATACAAGTATGCTTGAATTCCTATCTTAATGTCATTACTTGTTCTATGATGGATTTATTTTAATGTGTTAAGAATAAGTTTAATGTCTATTATTTCCATTCCACGTGTCCAATTAACGAGTGGTTTTAATCTACTAACCTTGTTCAATGCCATGATTTTATGTATTGGTATTAGTAGTAGTTTTGGTGTAAAGCAGGTGATCATTTTTCCATCGAGTAAAGTCTTATTTGATCCAGGTGATGATAGTTGGATGAACATACCTACTATGTGGATGCGAATTCAAAGGAGGTCCAGACTATATCCTAGAGGAGGAGGACCTTTCCGTTTCCTTGCTATGCGCGAAATCGATGGATACAACTTAACTCTTTAGGGTAAGTTGGTGTTCGTTGATATTTTTGAAGTTTCTAATGTTGCTTCGTTTGATGTAGATTCGGATTCGAGTTCGAATCCTTTCGAAGAGGGAGGGGATGATGTGATCCGGGTTGCGTCACAAACTCAAGAAGGTTTGACGAATGAGCGGAAGAGATCTAAGCCGGGTTCGGGTCTTCAAAGAATCAACAAAAGCCGTACAATTACTTGTTCAACTTACGGGGTACGACATGTTGGAGGCGACGCGCAAAAGACCAAGTTTCATTTTCGGGGTCGAAGGCCAAAAAGACTTGGAGTAACGTGATAAAGCTGGCCGAAGACAGGAGCAAGGTTCTGCCAAACCGGACGTCCGGACGAAGCCAAAGACAGGAGCAAAAAGCTCTACCAAACCGGATGTCCTGACACATCCTAGAGGACGTCCGGACGTGCCATACAGGACATCCGGTAGGGTCGTTCGGTAGAAACGTAATTTCGCGTTTTATTCATATTTGACTAGGATTCATTATTTTTGGCAAGTTTTTTTGATTTTGGACTCTAAAATTCGATATTTTCCATATTTCCTTAGTTTAGTATAAATAAGATTTTATTCTTCATTGTAAAACACCTTTGATATTATTTTGAGAGATTTCTATACAATTGAGAATTTATTCCTCCATTTTCTTGGTGGCTTAAAGTTCTAAACTTTAAACTTATCAAAATGTTTCGCAATTCTTTTGTGGCGTTCCCACTTCACGGTTCTTGTTCCGAGTAATCAATGGGTCAGATTTCTCGCGTGAAATCTTGGTTCTTGGTACGGGTCAAACAACGGGTCGGGTTGCTCTTTGCGTTGCGTAATTTCTAGCTTTCTTGGGTTTGTTTCATCTTGTTCGTGAGTTCCCAAACTTGTTCTTGGTCAGGTTCACATCAGACCCACTTTTACTAGAGATAAAATATGCATTATAAATTTGATTTTGAGAAGGATGGCCTTGGCTCTTATTTGTTTGGTTCGGGATTCCCCAATTGTGAGGTTTATAATAAATTTTTCATGTTTTTCTTTCTTAGCTTCAACTGACTATTTCTAGAAAATTGATTATTGGGCAAGTGATTATTTACGGCAATTAAATTTACTTTCGTGCCAGAATGTCCATTGCTTCTTGTGTTATTAGTGCATCTTGGCCTCTAGCTACGCGAATGCGAGTGATCAAGGTCTCCAGGGACATCTCTTCCTGCTTATGGCGCATTGACTTTTGGAACTTTCTCCATGATGGCAGTAGTTTGTATATAATTGCAGCCACAACAAGGTTGTCCCTATTTTTTATGCCTTCAGATCTAACATCCGCAACAATCATTTATAAATCTTCTGCCACAGATTTTCTATCCACCATTTGATAGCGAAAGAATAAACTAGCAGCATATTTCTTTGCGCCAGCTTCCACTGTATCATTATCATTTTGTAAACCTTGCCACATTTTATTTGCAAATGAGTAAGTAGTATTATGGTAATCATAAAAATTATCCAATAAGTAATTCAAGATATAACATCGACCCATCTCTATTATATTTTTTACCTTCCCTTGATAAGCTTGAAGTTCATTTTCATTCATATTGTCTGTAGAGACATTGTTTGGATTCTTCTCGGTGGGGATGTAAGAGACTTTGAGAAGATTGAGATAAAATAGGACTTTCCTCTTCCACCGCTTGAAATGGGCTCCTTTAAAATGACATTGCTTGTTGATATCTCTGACGTTGTCAACGGTCTTTTCAGGTGCTAACTCCATTTGTTTGATTCTCCTTAAAATTGTTGGTAAAATTTTAACAATCTTGCTACTAGTACATTAAGGTATATCTAAGGGCGTCACCCCTCCTCACATGGAAGGGGGGCCCACCGGAATAAAATAATCGAGTGGGTCCCCCCATGTGAGAGTGGAGACACTATTATGTACAAAACTTGATGTACAACTAGCATTTTTGAAATTTTAATAATAGAAAATGGAGTCATAAAAGAACTATGAAAATAACAAAATCTGAATTATTAAGGCACGGATATCTAGTTATCTTTAAGGAGATTCGAGCCATCTACGATTGGCAAAGTTTGGAACACATGTAGCAGAACTTCTGTATGACTTGTCTCCTCAAAGATACAACAGCCCGACTGTTCATCGTATAGCTCAAACAAACTCTGCAAAAATAATTGAGCACAAAGCTTTATTAAAGAACACCCTTCTTTGCTCAATAATCCCTCAAAGACAATGAGTGAGGATGTAAGAAGGAAAGATGAGAGAATTGTGATTCTTGTGTTGTAGATGAATGACCAAGGAACCTATTTATAGATAAAAACAGGCCATCCAAAATAAAGAGGTGTCATAAACAAATGAACATTTTCACATTTCATTTCTCAAACCTTCGACCTCTTCTCTTTCTTAATTTCCAAAACCTACAAACATATTAAAGAATATGCAATGAATGAATATAATAAAATGCACCAACACTATTGCATGTAATTTGTTGAAAATCAAATCTTCATATTTATAGGTTGCAATTTGGATTGTAGGGGTACAATGATCCTTCACAAATAGTAATGTAATTATAACACTCCCTCGTGAATGTCTATTTACACAATAATTGTCTCCTATAAAAAAAAATTTATCAAAAATTCGATAAGACAAAAATAACAAACAAAGAAAAACGTAAAAAAAAAAAAAAATAGAGTAGTAAAATACTGCCTCGTTGAAATATTGTTAAGAAAATTCAACGAGACAAAACTTGAACGAAAAAAGAATACAGCTATTCCTCCTAATCTCAATTAATAAAAATTCATGTATCGAGTCATCCATATCTTATACGTCAATTTCACAATTCTAATTAAGTATGTTCCATATTGTTTTGTTACAACCTCAAACAATATTGGTCCGTACAAGATTTTATCCATCTTTGTTTGACTTTAGTCAGCATGATGATTCTTTGGAAAATGGATTTTATTGCTCTCTTTGAAAGTCTGGTATATAATTTATAACATATGAGAGTAAAATCATAAAGTTATATTGAGTGTAAATATCCTTTAAGTTAAGGTCATTCATTACACAAAGAAAACTCGTCAAATTATTACTAGGAAAAATTTCGTGAAAAAAAAATCCTAATGAAAGAAAATAGTATATTATTCTTTTGTGTACATTGCAAAAGTTATCTTACTAAAAACCTTGTCAAGAAAATCTTATGGGACAAAATTTTGATCAAGAAAAAAATAGTACAACACGTATTTATTCTCCTCACAATAATATCATTTAAATTATATGTTTCAGGCATATTGAATTCTTTATGAATAATATTAATTGTCATGCCAAGTGGGTATGCTATAATCACATTTATTATATACATATCAAATTTCATGTATTGATATGATAACAAGATATAAATTTGTAATTATACCCATCACATGGTAATTTATCTATATATATATGAATCTAAGTGAAATTCATTATGTTAGGAGTCATGCATTACATGTTACGATTTATTATTCTCATTTGTTTTTGGCCATATTTACACATTTAGATACTTAGACTACAAGTTTAGAAACTTCAGGTTTCTTAAATAAATTTAATTTTGAGTGGTTCAACGTACTTTTATTTAGCCAATCATTTCTATGCGACACAATGCTTCGATGAATTGAAATAACCTCTCTATTCATAATATGAAATGATGCATCGTGTACAAAATTGTTGTGGATAACTTTTTCTTTTCAATTTTATTTCTTTTCCACGATGAAATAATTTATTGAGATATCTCAATTTTTATTTTTCAGGTACCTGAAACTCTTTTGGGGATTTTACAATTTGTTATATCTATTTAATCACCATGATTATATGCCTTCTCAGTAGGACCATCTTTACTATTTTCCCCATTTTCTTTTGAATTTTTTTGTGTTAGAATTGAATGTCATCGCACTTCGTGCGTGTTATAGATTTATCCAAATGAATTGTTCTCATAGGACGTCAGTTCGAGTTTTAGCATTTTAAACTAGTATGTGAGGTTGTTAATCTTTTTTATTAGTAAATACATATAAATAAATTGTGTAAGAATTTAGATAATACAATAGTGCATTACATTTATTCTTTTCAGTTTCTTAATTCCATCGCTTAATGTTGAGAAAATTATCTAATCAAATTAAAAATCAGCAAATCGCACTATAAAATATCATCATTTAGTGCTTAAGATCTTTTATAAGGGTTCAAAACTTCAAATCACATGTATTTTGGACAATTTTTAATGTTCATCTCAATTACTGTGGTGAAACGATCTTACATATTGCACTATCATAATCATTAGATGGGATATATTTGGCTCTGACCATGAGTCAAGTATAATGGGGACAACTTTGATGTTGACATTATGTTAAAAGTTTTGCTACATTGAAAATAGCATTCCTTATGCAAAAATAGGACGAAATTTGTTTTCAATAGTAATTGTTTAGAAATTAATTGGAAGCACTTAACAATCAATTATATTAAACTATTTATCGTTTTCTCAACTAACATTTATCCCAAAAAAAAAATTTGAAATCTAGATTCACTAGCATTGAAAAGACTCTGACTTGATGGTATAGTCTAAAAATTATTCTCATAATTTAAAATTCGAACAAGTAATCTCTTAAACTTCGAGTTATGATAAAATAACATCATGTAATTATTAAATAGATGTATCTATTAGATATAAAAAAAAATATCTATAGATGGTCAACATGAAGGTTAACAAGGCTAATATATCACCCTAATTGATTTTAAATTTTATATGAATTTACACCCTATTTAATTTTCAAATTTATATGAATTTAGTTCCGACTTTAGCTTGTGATAGTTAATTACTAATTTATAATATAGGGAATAAGCATTATATGAAAATTTATTGGATTGAAAAATCTTCTTGCTCTTCATTGAATATCCATTCAAATTTTAAATTAGACATCAGATCCAGTGATAATTTAATTGGTCATGCTAAATAAATAAAAAAATGTCAATTATTGAACTTCTGTTCGATGTTGTACGTGGTCCAATTGTACTCGTATCAGTATAGTAGCAATCATTACACATTTTAAAATTTTAATCAGCTTTTCTTTAATTTGGTAAAGAACAAATTACTATTAATAGTAAAATTTGTCCCTCGAAATTACACAAGCATTAAAATGTTTGTATAACATGTCAAGATTTAATTTGAATATTTTTTTAATAATTTTTCCCAATACATCCCTTCAAAATATTACACAAAAATAAATAATCGTGATACACCTATCATGTGTCAATTCCTAAATAATAAAAACAAATTCTTGGCATGTTTAAAATCCTAGATGCCAAATGATAATCATCAGAGACGTATCATTAAGAATTATCAAAAGTTTTATTGAAACAATTTTTACTAACTCCGTTGACATCCCAATATAATCTAAAGTCCAAACTAACAATAAGTTAATCTCTTTTAGAATATAATATAGATAATAATTCATTTTCTATATTCATACATATACACACATTATGCAAATAATGTATCGGCTCCAAATATTCAACAAAATGCAATGTCCGTGAAGCCGCCAATGGAGTACTAGCCATCACCGCCAAAGGCCGCTTCCGCTGGAGCCGCACGATTCTCACGAATCAGCTCAAGCTAAATTCATATTTTCGGTCGATTGGTTCACAGTTGCAGGAAAAGAGCATTTACCGGTGATTTTAGATGAGGTTTTAGCACGGTTGCAGCTTCTGGTGGTTCGATTAATCAGCCTCCCTTCTACTGCTTCATGTACTTGCAGAGCAACAATTCCATGGCATTTCCCGAGTCTGACGTCGTTTTCGAAGCTTCAAAACGGGGCATTTCACTGTCGTAGTGAGTATATTAGGAAGAAGAAATTCTATATTCCTTGTGAATTTCCTTTGGACCTCTCCCCTCCTCCTATTGATTATGACCCCCTCGTAAGACCCACATAAACTTCCTTTATTCTCTTCACAATTTTTTGAAGTTTTTGTATCAATTATCAATAATTTCAATTTTGAAAAATGTTTACTCCTGCTATACAACAATGAATATTAATTAATGTTTCTAATAGGAACTAGAGGATTATCATAGCATTTTGGCTATGCTTAAAAAGGATTTTTTTTTTTGGCAGTATGAAGAACACAATTAGTATTCATGCCATAGTATTCGTGAACAATCGTTAGTGGTTTAAAAGGGGATTTGTATCAAGTCCTTAAAGATTACATTTGTAAAACTTTAGCTAAACATGCTTCATTTCTATTTTGAATAGAGTATACAATGACAAATTATTTGGGTTCGTCACTGGTCCTTTTCAGGATTTGAGGTGAAGGTAGACTTGAGTTGAAGGTGGTAGTAGTGGTACATTGGAGTGGTGGTGGTGGTGGTGGTGGAAAGTGGTCGTGGATTGTGGTGTTAGGTTTTGGTATGTACAGATTTGTTTGTGGTGACCTTTTGTGACCACGTATGTGTTTAAACTAATGGGAGTGTGTGGTGCATTTGGAGGTTGTGGGGATGGTTTGGAATTGATAGTGGTGATGAGGGTGGTTGTGGGATGGAATGAGTTGAACAAAAAGCGATTTGGAGGTTGGGGTGTTGATGGTGGTGTGTGCAAATTTGTTTGTGGTAACCTTCTGTGACTAAATATGTGTTAGTTGTGACTGATTGTGACCAATTTTGTGTTAATTATGACCGATTGTAACTTGATCACATATGGTCACAGTTAATATTAAATTGGCCACAAACAGTCACACTAAACACAAATTTGATCACAATTAGTCACAGATAACATAAGTCAGTAAATGTTGTATTTATGGTCGTGGATTTGAGTTGAAGGTGGTAGTGGTGGTGCATTGGAGGTTATTAGTGAATTGTGGTGCTGGTCTCTGGTGTGTGCAGATTTGTTTATAATAACCTTCTATAATCAAAATTGTGTTAGTTGTGACTAGTTGTGATCAATTGTAATTGATTGTGATCAATTGTTATCAAGTCACAATTGGTCACAATTAGCACAGAATTAATCACATACAGTCACACTCAACACAAATTTGGTCACAGTTAATCACACTGAATACAAATTTAGTTTCAATTACTCACAGATAACGACTCGATTACATACAGTGACTTGCACATTTTCTGGGTTCCATGGGTAGGGGGTGGGGTGGGGTGGGGTGGGGTGGGGTGGGGTGGGGTGGGGTAGGGTAGGATAGGGTTGGGTTGGGTTGGGTTGGGTAGGGTGAGATGGTTCCATGAATTGGGATGCAATTTCCAATTTTTAATATTTGAAATTTTTTTGGAAGGTGGGTGGTGTGTTGTGGGGTCCGTGGGTGGGATCCACGTGGTTGGGATGGTAGGGGTGAAATATTATTAATTGATATATTATTAAATTGGTGGGAGTGGGAGTGGGAGTGGGAGTGGGAGTGGGTGGGGATATATTATTAAATGATTTGACAAGTTTGTTAGTTTTGAAATGTCATAAAACTAATCACGGGTGATCGGTAAAAAAAAAAAAAAGTTGCCGGAAAAGTCGTCATCGCCGAAGTTGTTGTTGGAGTGGTCACCGTCGTCGGAGTCAATGGAGAGGTGGTATAGTGGGGTGATAGGATGATGTGGATAATGTGCCATGAAGTGGAAATCATTAATGTATATTATATTATAATTTAATATTTAATAAATTTATTACCAACTAATTTTTGAAATAAATTAACAAGTTTGTTAATTTTGAAAAATGATTCTTATATGTAGGATTTGCGTGGTGTTCCCAAGATTGAATTTGCCACCCAAGATGAGAATAAAATTCATTGTCGTCAAATCAAGATTTGCCCTTTTCTTATCATTAAGCCCATGTTTGAACCCTATTCTAAAAATTCATTTTTCTTCTTTTTCAACCACATATTCACCATCACATCACCCAAAAAAATACATTCTTTCCATTTGAATGTGCATCAAACAGGGGCTCATTTGGTTAAATTTTCGTATCTTTCTTTGAACAAAGGAAAGCTATTTTTCCTACTGCAACTTGATTAGAGATTTGTGAGCAAAAAGAAGAATAATTTTTCTAGCTCAATTGGCTACAAGTTTGTGAGGAGGACATGTTATAAACTATTAAAAAAAAAAAAAAAAGAGAAGTCAATAAATATGTATGTATTTTGTTAAAAATCAAAGCCTTGTATTTATAATTAAGGTTGTAGGAGTACGATGACCATTCACAAATATTAACTTAATTACAACATTAATGAATTAATTAAAATTTTAAAACTAATTTTTACATGACTTAAACTTTTCTTTAAAGATAATTTCTTTGTAAAAATGAAAAAATCAATCCATGGAAACATATTTTCTTGTCCATATATTGAAGACGGCGGCTATCGCTCTTAATAGTAGCTACATATTCTCGCATATTTTACTTAAAGAAAGTTAGGTCCACTACTCTGAAAAATAAAAATTAAATTAATACAGTTAATGCAAATTAAAGTTTTAATAATCGTATTAATTACGTTCCAATTAATTGTATAATATAATTGTTAAATAAATTATTATTATTTTCATGGGACGAGTTAAATTGTCATCCCTATCTTCGGATACAGTGCTGCAGAACTACTATAGTTTGAATGATCATTTTCCGGTTCTACGTGTTATGATAATTCTATAGAAATTGAGTTTTTTCGAAAATTCATCTACTTGCGACGGTATGAATCTATAGTTCAAATTTTTTAATTTAATAACTAAATGCACCGATAATATCTATTGAGTTTCAAACTCATGAGTTAATTCTTTTCCTATTTATTGATTTATTTGTTTGGGACGTGGATGATGATAGATGAAGATGCAACGTGCTATAGAGAAATCGGTGACTTAATGTTTTATTTGATTATGAAACGTTTACATTTTTTTTTAATAAATAGATTTCTATGAACATCATTTGTGAGACTATTCTAAAATGATTTTTATGAACTATTTATGTTTAAAAGTAGTTATGTTTTATAGGAATTAACGTACAAATTACCGCTCATCACAAAAATGTAAGGGATAAATTTTAGTGTTGCTGTTTTTAAAATTGTAGCTCTATGCTTGACTTCAAAAAATCGTAACTTAATCATTACTTGGAATTTTTGGACAAAACATGTTGGGTTTGACAGCCTCATGGGTTAGTTACTGAATAACTTGAAATTTTGTCAATCCCATAACTGTAGAATTTTATATGTCATTTTAAGTAAACTACGCTAGTTTACCTTCAAAACCGAGTCGTTGAGAGTTTTGGAAAATATTTTAGTGCCTCATATGTCATCAAAGAAGCCAATTTTTGGATATATTACATTATAAGAAGTTTCCTACATTTTATTAAAATTTCGTGAAATTTCGATATTGATAACTATGTAAACGAATTTATTTTGGCAATTGCTATGCGGAAAAAAAAAAAACAGTTTAGTTTTTTTTACTGTTTAAAGATGTGCATACATGGAAAATTTATTTAAAACATTTTATTTATTTGGTAAACATATGCATGACACGGTCCATATAATAAAATAGGTAATTTGCATGGAAAAATATATTGTTAAAAAAAAAAAAAAAAATCTTAAATTAAATCTTTATATTTTTCGTTAAAAGTATAGTTAATTACTAAGTCTATGGTTAAGGTACAATTCTTCTAGTGGCGTTTCAATCCATGCAGGTCAAAACGTTACAGTTCTGGGTCATGAAGTGAATTATGATTGCAATTACCAAAAGCATTTGTATTAAATTTTTCTATATTGTTACCATTCCCTATTTGATTTCGTTAAAAAAATAATAATAATAATAATAATAATAATAAAAATCAGTTTTTAGATTAAATTTTTGATAAAAGTTGATGAAATGTATAGTTGAAAGGTTAATAAAAATTGTGAATCTCATAAAATATATGGTTGAAAATAAATTTGAAACAGAATTAGTTTTGAGAAATTGGGGCAAAATATGGGCTATATTCCTTTGCGGGACCATTCCTACTACTCATGAATTTGACACACTTATTTGACAAATAATTATGACCTTTAATTTAAACAAATTCAACTCTCAATATCTTATGGATCTCAAGCGATTATAACAAACTCTCTCATGATTTTAGTGAAATACATATTGAGCGTTAAATTGACTTAAATTAAATGTAACAATTATTTGTCAAATAAATGTGTCAAATTTATGAGTAGGATGAACAATTTCGATTCCTCTGAGTTTTAATAAAAATAATACTACGAAGAGGTTTAATTAGTACTTAGTGGTACCAGACAAAACTTATTCCTATAATATTATTCAATTATGTTCGCTCTATGATCTCTATCTTAGCGAAAGAGCTACAAGAGTATTGGACAAAGTTGGACACCAAAGTAAAATGCATTTTAATTTCTTTTTTTGCTCTTTTTGTTACCGAACATGAAACAAGTACATTTTTAGCACACCAGGTTAAATGATGCTCAAGCCTAATCTAGCATAGGACATGGAGGGCTGGACCTCTATAACTTCCCAATCTTGGATTTTTATTTTATTATTATTATTTTTTTTTGGATTACGCTCCATTATTGACGTTCCCACCTATCCTATCTTGAACTTTGGTGAATACGATAAATCGCAGGATATGCCTTCAAGGGTATAGGGTGAAAGGCTGTTTGTACATTTGCACTTACCCAAGAGCCAAATCCATATTTCAGGATTCGAACTCTTGACGCGGTAACCTCAAGCAAAATTGAATTTCTCCATCTTTCCCTTTTACCACTTGGAGATGTGTCCTAGGAACCCCAATCTTGGATTCTTAAGACTACAAAGAGTTAGGCCGCCAAGCTCATCAAACCATACGTGGTCCCATAGGTAGTCTAATCCTTCTAAGATTAAGCCCATGTTTGGTAACTATTTTTTGGGAGAAAATACATTTTTAAATAGTTGATAGATTGAGAATGTGTGGTTAAAAATTAAGGAAAAGTTTTGAATTTGCGTAGTATTATTTTATTAAAAAATGTGCAGTTGAAAAGAAGAGAAAGAAAAATGTATTTTAAAAAAAATGACTACCAAACAGGGGCTAAACCATGAAATACTATTATTATGTTTATCATTTAGGTATATTTTCGTTATCAAATTTATATCCTCGCGGATATATGTTCTCTGCATTTGTTGAATGAAAAAGATACATCTCATCAGTATCATGAATTTACATCCGAGATCTTGCTCGTACCTTTTCTCAAGTTGTAGTTCACACATACCTGAAGTGCAATTTTTATAATCTTCAAATACAAAACAACTAGTTTTTTTAGGTATAGTCAAACACAATAATTTACTTCTCTACCTATCACGCTCCGACACGAAAAATGTCCTAAAACTTAATAGTCTGCTTGACAATTATTATTATTTTATTTTATTTTTTTCAAAAAGAGTTTTTAATTGTGATTTATAGGAGAATGTGTGGTTAAAAATGTAGAATTTTTTTTGGTATACGTGTGGTTGAAAATGATTTTATAGCCAATCATAAATTAAATTAATGATTGTCAAACTAGGGTTGAACAAAATTCTCGAATCGAATTGGACTGAATTGAATCGAATCGAGCGATTCTTCTTAAGTTAAATACCCAAATGGATATCTGAATCGAGAATTAACGGGTTCGGTTCGGTTCTCGCTTCTAGATCAAGAACCGAATCTCCCTAATTCTTTTAATTTAATTATTTTAAATAAGCTAAATTATTTTATTATTTTCTAAATAAATTTGTTAACCCAAAAATATGATTTTTCTATTTTTAATTTTCAGTCAAAGCCCAATTTAATCAGATTGACCTAAGTTTTATCCAAATATGTTATTCCACCGTAGTGTCGTTTCTTTCGGAGAAATCGAATTGAAACTCGACAGCCGCTCTCTTAATTATTGTAAGCTCACTATCATCCCCTTTCTGTGATTTTTACAATCAGATTTATGAAAAATTCAGCAAATAGAAATATAAAAGATACATAGATTGAACTACGCTATTTTATAAGAGTTAAGATTGTACATGTCATTAGATAAATTGATATAGTTTTGTAAATATTAAAAAATAAAATTATAATACAGAATCTGAGAACCGAATGGATCCGAACCAAACTGAAGCGAATGGAATCGAACTCGAACGGTTCCATAATTAAATTTGGATCCGACGATTCCATTTACAAAGTAATCGAAAATTTCGGGTCCGGTCCGATTCGATTCTCGTTAGAATCGAATTGAATCGAATTGCGTCCAACCCTATGTCAAACAGATCCTAAATTATCTTAATTCCTTGAAATGTAAAAGTAAGAGGTTTGACATGACTTATTTAAAAATTATTTTTTCTTATTTTTTTTAATAAAACAATTTTCTTAATATAAACTCATAACCTTCTTTTTTTTTTTTTTTTTTTTTCTATTTTCTAATCACGTACTTTCCGAAGAGAGATGCATGCTGCTAGAGTCCAAATACTAAGACCGACAGTGGCGATTATGGACCCAACGGCCCGTCCTCTCCAGTCAAACTCCAGAGTCAGTCAAAGCAGCTCTGTATGCACATGGCCCGCTCCCTGCAGTACAAAAAGTGAAAAAGGTTGGCTGACATGGCACGACAGGCCCTGATATCCACAAAACGAAAAGTGTCCATCAAGGACAAAATTGTCTTTTCAAACCTACTTAAATATGTCTTAATTAATATTTATTACTGGATTATGGTGCAAACCAAATGATTAAGGCACTTGCACTGTCCACAAAATCTTCTTTCTCAGAGGAAAACGGATTCACGTACTGGACGAGACGACACTAGACTAGACTCACTTATTTTTATCTTCACGTGGTTTACCTTTTGATGATCTTTTAAGCTTCTCTTTTTATAGTTTTTATGTTCTTTCTCGAGTTTTGTTACACGGTGTAAAGGTATGTGGTGAGAAATTTGAAATTATATATAATATTAGATTAAAGTATATCTAAATGAAAACGATTCATCCAGTTGTTGATACTCTAATTTAAACGAATGTTCTATGAATAATTAAGCCTTCATTTCAAAAGAAATTTATAAATTTTAGGAGAAAGACAGTCACTCATTCTTAAAATCAGTATTTTTTCTGTGAATAATTAAGCCTTCGTTTGAAAAGAAATTTATAAATTCTAGGAGAAAAACAATCACTGATTCTTAAAATCGGTATTTTTAAAATCAAAGAATCGGAAGGGAGGGGGGGCGGGGAGCACTCATTTCTTAAAAGTTGAATCTCAATCTTGAGGGCTCCAACCGGCCCGTTTCTAAAGCATTGTGGAGGAGGTAAATCGCGGGATGTGTATCAGCAGGTTAGGGTACAAGAGTTGTCATACTGGTGCCCACAAAGAGTCCAATTCCATACATTGTAAAAGGCAGGAATCGAACCCTCACACTGCGGCTGCCAATTCAGCTGAGACTACCTCACTCTTATCCTTTGCACCACTGAACTATGCCCAGGGGATGAAGCACTCCTTTCTTGATTGTCCTGTAGCTGGATCCTTCGAAGCCATGTTATCCCATTTTCAAATTAGTTTATTATGTAAGCCCTCATTTGAGCCTTATTTTTCATCAAAATGTATTCTTGAACAATGATTTGACCTAATTTTTATCACATATTTTTCAATAAAATAATATTACACGCAAAAAAAAAAAAAAAATTCTTATTTTTTAAATATATATTTTCCATCAAAATACTATTACAACATGCATTTTTAGAAAAAATGGGGCTCATCCCCTTAGTTACAACATGAGTTCCAATAAGTC
The DNA here is from genome assembly GCA_019395295.1 of Osmanthus fragrans. NCBI lineage: Eukaryota > Viridiplantae > Streptophyta > Magnoliopsida > Lamiales > Oleaceae > Osmanthus > Osmanthus fragrans. Next base: position 12,441,200 of record CM033362.1, read on the forward strand.
CGAACAAAAAAAAGGGGCCCAGCTAGTACCTAGGTCAGGTCATCATAATAAGAAGTGTCTTTTGAACATTTATTTTAAGGTCCCATCAAAGAAATAAAATAAAAAACTCTAAAATAGTGATACTATGGCCTTGTTTGTCACATATTAAAATTTGATTTTAATCTAAGTTCAAGTCAAATAATTAATATCAATCATATATTTCTTGAGTTCTAAAATTTTTTAACTACACATTTCAAAAACTTCTATCACAATCTATTAATAATCTGATTTTAATTCTCACCAAACACCCTCTAAATCTTTTATACCGATCACATCTTTATCAAACTTCTTCATCTTCGTCTTCCAAACAATCACAAGGACTTTAGAATTTAACTCTCTTTTTTTTTCCACTTCCTTTTCTGTCAAAGTCAAATATTATTTTTAATTACACATTCATAAATGTACTCATTATTATCCACGTATTTTTTTTTGGATTAATTATTATTCATTTTAATGGATTATTTATAAATTTCCCAACTGGAAACTAACTTGGTACAAGAATTTTCCTGACTCAAGCAATTCTATTGATCACAAATAATGCTACTTATACATAAAAATACATTCACATCATATGTATGTAAATCATTATATACATGTTACACAATCGGTTGATCTCCCTCCCTCCCTCCCTCTAAGAGTGTGTTTGGTGGAGATTTAAATTAGATTTTAATTGAAAAATTAGTCGTTAGTGGGTCACATGCGTGAGATGAAAATCAAGTATAGCTGCCATATTTTCAATTAAAAGTGAATTTTAATCTCTATCGAACAAACTCTAAATATTTTATCAAGGATGTGTCACATGTTGTGTCAGCTTGAATTGGACCTACAATCTTTTATGCTTAACCATTTTCATTTCGAGTTGAGATAGATTTCAATGGTAATTGACTTGGCTTAGAAATTCAAAGTAGACATATTACCCTTTATAAGTTAGCATTTTTTTTTACGTAAATTATTACTTATTTCAAAAATAGGGTGATGTCCTTTTAGGCCCTTTGACGGCAATAATTTCCGCAAATACTAATAAGTACGGTTATCTAAAAAGTGAGTTTACTTATAATTTTTTAAGTTAAAGCCAATAGACAGAGAGCATTCAACATAAAACCTGAGCACATCTAATTTTTTATTTTTTATTTTTCTCCTTCACCTCTGTTTAATCATCAAAATATTTGATAAATAATTCAGAGCCCGAGGAAAATAAAATGGAAGTTAGTCGATAGTAAAATTAAAGATCTCATTTCTTATTGTCTGGCCATGGCTAATGAGCCGAGGGAGTACAGGAAAGGGAACTGGACGGTTGCAGATACTATGGTTCTTATAGAAGCAAAGAAAATGGACGACGAGAGACGATTAATGATTAGGTATGGTGGCGAAAGCAGTAGTTCTGGCAAACCAGGAGAATTAAGATGGAAACGTGTGGAAGATTACTGTTGGAAAAATGGGTGTTTCAGAAGCCAAAACCAGTGCAATGACAAGTGGGATAATTTGATGAGAGATTTCAAGAAAGTGAAAGAGTATCAGAGGAGAGTGGCAGGTGGTGACGGTGGCGGAGAGAAATCTTATTGGAAGTTGGACAAGAATGAGAGGAAGGAACACAGCTTGCCGTCAAATATGTTGCCTCAGATATTTGATGCATTGGTCGAGGTGGTGGAGATGAAAGCTCCGGCGGAGATGGTGGGCTGTGGTGGTGTCGGTGGAGTGATTGTTCCGGCCGCTGAGGCTCAAACAATGCTTTTACCCCTCCAGCCACCGGCGCAACCACCTACCCGCCCCTTTGCTGAGCCTTCGTTCCCCACAGTAGGTACTCTCTTTCACATTTTTTTTCTACATTTTGATGATTGTAATTTGTAGGTGACATTATTTTTGAGCTAACTATTTATACTTCAGATTCTGATACGAGTGAGCATTCAGAATCGCCAGCCAAGAGAAGAAGAAGAAGAAGAAGCCGAGAACGAGGCGGTGATGGTGGCGCCGGCGCCGTGGGTGGTAGCAGTTTACAAGAAGTTTGCAGTGCAATTTCTCAAAGTGGTTACATTGTAGCAGAAGCAATTCAGTCACGTGAAGAGAGAGAAGAAAGAAGACACAGAGAAGTGTTGAGTTTGCATGAGAGAAGTCTGCAAATTGAAGAGTCAAATGCAGAGATTAACAGAGAAGGCATTAATGGCATAGTTGATGCCATTAACAAACTGGCAAATTCTATCCTTGCTTTGGCTTCCCAGAAAAACCAACCAGAATCTAAATAATTATAATCATAATTAAACTATTATTTATATTTCTTAACTTGAGAATTAAATTATCCCATTTGTTTACTATTTTTATTTCTTGTTGGATCTAATTCCTTCGACTGTTGTATTGGCCATTATGCTTGTTGATGGATTTCACTTTGGTGCCATCATACTCAATTTCTTATTTAGTTTTAATTGACATGCATGCAATATGTTACTTAGTCAATGTTTTATTTTACTAAAAATTATATATTTTAGTAAAAATTGATGAAATGTATGGTTGAAAAATTGTGGATCACATGAAATGTGTAATTTGATGGATAATTGACACAATACCCCTAATGTTTTCCTATTTTTGTGTAATAATCCCCTAACATTTTATTTTGAATCAAATGAACAGTGTTTAATCATTTTTTTTCTCTTTTTTTTTCCTTGATGATTTATTTATTTATTTATTTTACAAATATTATTTTACAAGTACATAAATTACTAAATAAATAATTACGTTAAATTAACAAAAATATTAAATTCATTAATAAATATAAGAAAATAGTACAATTAGTAGAAATACGAATTTCAATATTATGATATTGCGAAATCGAAATATCATTGCAATTTTATTATCAAAATTCGTATCGTTTTCTTTAAATAAACAATGCACTTGTTTTATGAATCATTTTCTTTAAATAAAACTAGATTAATGTAGGTGTGTGGTTGTTGTAATATATTTCGTGTTAACTTTAAATAATCGTGTTTGTTATACTTTAATTTTTTTTTTTTTTTGTATTCTTATTTTAATTAATTCATTAAATATTAGTTTTTTTACATTTAAAATTTATTTTAACGTCAATAATAATAATAATAATAATAATAATTATTGTATTAAAAAATATATAACATAAATGACATAAATACCCTCAATCTAAATGGGAAAAGGGGTAAATTTGACTTTGCGCAAAATGGTGCAAAGTTTGATGCTCCATTGGAGACCATTGGAGATAACCTTAGTATTGTAAGCAAATTCAATTTCTTTGTTTAAATTAGCTTCAAATTTCTACCATTTTAATATCCAAAATGAACCCACTCAAGCAATTTTTGTTGCTGATATTCTTTGAGCATGGAGATGATGAGACAAAAATGTCATTAATATTTTTATTCATTTTGTCCTTCAAAATTCCTTTTAATGAAAAAATTAACAGATGTGGACAGATCTTCCGCAATGTTTAGGTGATTTAGAGAGTTTTATGCCAAAATGAAAGATTGAGGGAGTATTCCACAAAATAGACAAACATTTAGGGGTATTATGCCAATTATTAAATTATTGACTCTGATTTAGATTTTTAATTAATTTTTTTATGCCACAAAATAGACCAACATCAGGGGTATTGTTCCAATTACCATAATTAAATTAAATTATTGACTTTGATTTAATTTTTTATTAACTAAAACAAACAAGAGCTTAGTTCTAGCATTTAATAAGAGAAAATGTGGAACGTATTCCAAATTAATAGTCTCCAATTGGTTTATTCTTTGCAGTATAGTTGTGATGCGAAAAGTTAGGTAGTTATTTAGTATCCGGAGTGCTTGATCCCTCTCCTATCTTACCATAGGAGGAAGAGGAATTCTCTTGAAATGGCTCAAGAGACAAATAGAGTGTTCAAGCCTTCAAGATTAATAAAAATAGAGTGTTCAAGCCTTCAAGATTAATAAATGTGGAAATTACATCCACATGTGGTTTGTAACTTCTCAATTCAAAAATCGGGTTTATAAGTTTTTTGTTCAAAAATCAGGTGATAATTCAACTTTTAAATAATAATAATAATGATGATATAAAATTGAATTAATCTACCTATCCACCTCAGCCAATTTCACTCCGAACTCTACATCACTTCCCTCTCTTTTCTCTCTCTTTATCCTTTCTTTCTTCTCTCTTTATCCAAGTTCACAATCTCTCTTTAATGTTTTGAGGGGTGGGGTGGATGGATTTCATGTTGTCATTGTTTGTCGGTGGTGATGGTGGTGTTGATGGTGCTGGTGCTGGTGATAGTGGTGGTTCTGTTCATGGTGATGGTGATGACGGAGTTGGTGACGCGTTTGGTTGTTGTCGGTGTTGGAGGGTGGATGGGGGGGGGTAGGATTTTGGGTGATTGTGACAAATAAATTGGGTTATTTTGTGATCAATAAATAATATGTTATCAGTACAATATATAATTTGTGACCAATAAATAAAATGTGACTTTAAATTATATAATATTGTGACTTTAATATATTTAATTAATAAAAAATTTAATTATCTATTTAATTAATAAAATCTAATCATGACTTGATTTGAAACTTTAAAACTTGTTCTAAATTTTGAAATTGTATCTCCAAGTACCTTAAATATGCATTGTTCCCTTAATAAAAAGGTAGATTAATTTTAAAGGTGTTAATACAATTTGAGATCGTATTCTAAGGGCGCGTTTGATACCTAAAATTTGCCCTGGAACTAGGAAATTATTTTCCTAGTTCATACTTTTGGCTGTTTGATTAGCCAAATTTGTCTTGGAAAATGTTTGCCACCAATTTCTAATGTACAATCCCTTGAAGCACAAAAGTAGGAAAATATTTTCTTATAATTTTAGTGAGAAATTATTTTCCACCTTGTTGGGTGTTTTTTTTTTTTCCTTTTTTTTTTTTTTTTTTTTTTTTTTTTTAAAACTTTTTGGCAATGGAAACATATTCTAAATTCAATGGTAAAATTTTTTATCCATTTAATTGACAATTTGCATGAAAAATGAAGTCAAATGAACATAAAAATTTAATGAAAATATTTTTTTTATTTTATTTTTTTTACTTTTTGGCAATCCAAACCAATTTTAATACAGATTGTAAAAAAATTATCCCAAAAAGTAACCATTTGCATGAAAAACAAAGCCAAACAGATTAGGTGAAAAATTATATCAATCAAACACCATTAATTACAATTCCATCTAGAACAAATTCTAGGCAAATCACTTCCCTGCCAAATATTTTATTTGCCATCTATTTTTCATCTTTCTATCAAACGGACCCTAAGTGTAACACAAAAAGCCAAAGAGCCGAAATTCTAGATCTACAAAAGTTTGAATATAACCATCCCGCCTTTTTAGACGATTGGGACTTCTCTCCCTGTCTTGACCCATTCATAGTTTGTTGTAGATGGAAATGTTCAATTTTGAAGAATATTGAATCGAATCGAGAACCAACTAATGGATATTTTATTAATGAACCATTGATTCTATCAGTGACCACGAAATTGAATAAAACCGAACTAAATGGTTCCATAATTTTTTTTTTATCTAGTTTAGTGTGGCTCTAAGATCTAAGCTGTTAATTATATTCAATAAATTTTTATAAATTTTTTGTGAATCAATATTTTGATGGTGGTGGTGATGAGGACGCTATTGTCAGATTCCGTAGTTGCTGGTGGATCAGGATGGGCAGAGTGTGTGTTGACGGGATGGGATGGTGAGCTTGATTGGGGAAGATTAAAAAAATTTAAATTCTTTTTTTATATGTTAATATATATATATATATATATATATATATAATTATTTTAGATTAAATTTATTTGTACTTTTAATAAGTTATAGGACTTCATTTTTTTTTTTATATTTTATTGTTTAACCGCTTTCTTTTATTTTTATTTATCTAAAGGGAATCCTTCATTTAATTACCAAATTCATGGGCGGATATGGGGTGAGGAAGTACTAGGCTGTAATTCAGTTCTGCCCAAGCCCATATCCAAATCATTCACTAAATAGAATGGGGGGCAGGGGGAAGCAAAAATTACTTATAAACCTACATTTAAAGATCAATTTTCCTAAATAAGGAGGATTAGTTTTAAATTCAAAAATCAGGTGGTAAATAAAGTTAATTAAAATTATTAAATCAAATTAATTTACATACCCACCCTAACCCTCACTCTACCACACTACAAAACCATCAAATCATTTTCCCCCGTCATCTCTCTCTCTCTCTCTCTACCCCTTTTCTATCCATCATCTCTCTCTCTCTCTCTCTCTCTCTCTCTTATGGCTATTCATTTTCCTCTCTTCCTCTTCTCCACTGCCCATTCTCTTCCAGTGGCTGAGTACAGCACCAACGTCGCGTGCTGGGGTAGTTGCGAGACGCACAGTTGTGTGCGGTGGTTTCTTCGCAATTCGTTTCTGATCTAATATGATATTATCTTACTGGGATGATGTGAGTAGTTTGTGTTATGGTTGGTGGGTGTTTGTGGTTATTGTGACTTTTTTATGGTCGATTTTTTTTCTGATTCAATCTTTTTAGTAGTTGTGGTGATTTTTTGGTGATCAATTTTCACCACCTTTCTTCTCTTTCTATCATTCTCTCTACCTACCGACTCTCTACCACATCTTTCCGGGGCCACTGTGCACGGCGGAGAAGACAAGCAGCAAGGCACCGTTGTTGATTCACTGTTGTTGCTTGCAATGGTTTTTTTAATCTGAGATTACTCGCCGCCACCATGGTTTTAGGATGGTGGATACTGGTTTTTTTTTTCCTCTTTGAAAGTGATTAGGGATGGATGTTGGTGTTTTACAAATGGTGTTAGTAAATTTTTGATCTGTTATTGTTGGTGGTTCTGTTGGTGATGGTGTAGGTGACGATGGTTCTGTTGCTGGTGGTGCACGTGGTCATGGTGAGGTGGTGCGCTCTTGGTTTTTGACGATATTGGGAGTGGTGGTGGTGCCGAAAACTGGGTTTAATCAAGTCTATCTTCATTGTGACTATCTATGACCAGATTTGTGTTTAACTGTGACTGTATGTGACTTGGTTACATACAATCACAAATTAGACTGATATGGTCACAACACAATCACACTGAATACAAAGTTGGTCACAGTTAGTCACTGATAATACATGCCAGTGAATGTAGTATTTATGGTTGTGAATTTGAGTTAAATGTAGTAATGGTGGTGCATTGGAGGTAATGCTAGTGGTGACTAGTGGTGGATTGTGTTGTTGGTTTGCGATGTGCACAGATTTGTTTATGGTAACCCTCTGTGACCAAGTATGTGTTTATTGTGACTGTTTGTGACCAATTCTATATTGAGTATGACTGATTATGATTTGATCACATACTATCACAGTTAAGATTGACATGATTACAAACAATCACACTAAAGATAAATTTGGTCAAGTTAGTCACATTAAAGACAAATTTGATCACAAATAGTCACATATGACATAGGTATAGCTACAGATAATACAGTTAGTCACAAATCTAGCCATCTACAATGCACCACCGTTGTCACCATAATTTCTGGAGATTTTTTTTTATTGTTGGGTGAGATGGTTTCGTGGGGATTTGAAGTCGTTGCCGGAGTGGTCGTTGGAGCAATTTTGCTGGAGTGCTCGTCGGAGCGATTGCTGGAGCAATCGTCGGAGTAGTCGCCAAACTAGTTGCTAGAGCCGATGGTCATCTCCGGTGGAGAGGTAGAGGGAATGTGGTGTAGTGGGGTAATATGACAGGGTGGGTGATGTAGTATGTGGTGAAAATAATTAATGTATATTATATTATAATTTAATATTTTAATAAATTTATTTACATCTGATTTTTGAAATATTTTAGTGAGTTCGTTATTTATGAAATGTAATATTTAGAACTAGAACTTATGTATTGATCCCAAGAAATAATAAGTTAGCCCACTAGCCCACCACTAGCCAAATTGTACTTAGTTAGCCCCTTTAATCTCCCAAATATTGTTTTTGTCAAAATTTTAAGTCCAACTCAAAACTCATTCATTTACATTTCTTTGTGCGTCAATTTTTTTTTTTTTTTTTTGAGGAAAGCGATGTTATTCATTCATTAAATCGGCAAGAATTACATTTGCAAGAAAAAAAGGCGGAAAGCAAGACCAAACAACAATATCATGTAATGAACTAGCGGCCTTAGCTAGTGTGTGAGCTACGTGGTTTGCCGATCTCCTAACCCAGGTAAACTTGAGGTTCCGTAGGTCTTTAGCAAGGTGCCGACATTCTTCAATTAAGATACCAAAGTAAGAGTTGTCAACTCCGGCATTGTGTAGAGCATTATGGACCATGAGAGCATCCATTTCAATGGTGTGAACTTCGGGAAACGTAGATTTAATCCAAGAGAGGGCCTCGCGAACCCCCAGAGTTTCAGCAATAAGTGGATCAACAATGCCTTGTATAGGGACAGCACGGGCAGCAATGAAAGACCCCAAATTGTCTCGAATCACAAGGCTAAGTCCAGTCTTCCTCTGATTCTCGAAAACGGCTGCATCAATATTTAATTTGAATGAACCTAAACTGGGTGGCTTCCACTTAACTATCTCTGGTCGGTTGGAGCTAACCGTGGTCTGTTTTAGTGGTTGGTTAGCATCACGCCATTGCTGGAGCAGGTTGCTTGCGATAGTCACCACCTTAGGTACTGTAAGAGACTTAGCTTTCCAAACAGCTTCATTGCGGTTTAACCAGATGGCCCAACAAGTCATAGCGATGATCTCCTGTTATTGTTGATGATTTTTGAAGATGGCTATGAGCTATTCTTTGAAGTTTGCGGCCGAGGGGAGAGGACTGGCGACTCTCATTACCTCCCAAACTTTAAGGGCAAATTCACAGGAGGCCAGAATATGGAGGATAGACTCGTCGCGAGTTGAACAAACTGGGCAATGGCTATCGATGTTGACACGTTTAGCTCTCAGCTGGTCAACAGTTGGAAAAACATTCAGCGATGCTCACCAGAGTAAGTTCCGAACCTTCGCCGGAATTTTACATCTCCAAAGGTTGTTCCAGAAGCTCTCTACAGCAGAGTGAGATTGTATGAAAGAGTCCTTTGTCAATAGCTAGTAGCCACTTCTAACCATGTAAGTCCCCTTCTTGTCGTAAACCCAATACATGCGGTCCTTCTCCCCAAGGGCAGTCAGAGAAATTTTCATTATTTGGCTATGGTCCTCCTCATTGAAAAGCTCAGTAAGAAGGTTGTAATCCCAGCAATTCTAGCCTGTCATGATAAGTTGGTCTACCGTGGCATCTTCATTCCCTGGGCTTGGTGCCGATGTTACATGTCCTTGGCTAGGGTTGGGAAGCTAAGGGTCATGCCAGATTCGAATTGAGGTACCATTTCCCACTTGGGTTCTGCAACCATCTTTTAGCATAGTTTGAGTGGCATGTATACTACGCCATATGTAGCTTGGTCTGTAGCCAATTTTTGCGTCCATAAGTGATGATGCAGGGAAGTAGCGAGCCTTAAAAATCTGGGCAACCAAGGTTGTGGGCCGTGTGAGCAGCTTCCAGCCGAGTTTGCCAAGTAGAGCTAAGTTAGTTTCATGAAGCTTTTTGAAACCCATGCCACCTCTGGATTTTGGAAGACTAAGCTTATCCCATGCCATCCAATTAATGCATTTGTTCCCCCCTTGCTTAGATTGCCACCAGAACTTATTCATTGTTCGCTCGAGTTCTTCACATAACTGCATGGGGATCAGGAAAACACTCATAACAAAGTTGGGGACGGCTTGAGCGATGGTCTTGATAAGAATTTATTTTTCTGCTCTAGATAGGCACTTCTCCTTCCATCCTTGCACTCGTTGCCAAACCCGATCCTTAATAAAAGAGAAAACCTCTCTTTTCTTTCTCCCAATGATAGATGGTAGTCCGAGGTATTTTCCATGCCCTTGGAAGGCCTGGATGCCCAAGTTAGATCGAATAGTAGCTTGCCTATCGGGATCGACGTTGTTACTAAAAAACTAGGTGGATTTATAATAGCTTATGGCTTGGCCAGATTCCATCTCATATCTATGGAGAACATCCTTAACTACATCGCATTCCCTTGTATTTGCTCGAAAGAACAGTAAACTATCATCTGCGAAGAAAAGGTGAGTGAGAGGATGAACACTTCTTGCGATTCTACAGCCATGGATAGCGCCTGAATTCTCTCTTGAGCGGATAAGTGACGAAAGTCCTTCTGAGTAGAGAATAAATAAATACGGCGATAAGGGGCAACCTTGGCGCAATCCTCGCTCTAGGATAATGGGTCCAATATCGAACCCCCCATGTGCAACATGGTACCGGACTGTAAAGACACATAAGAGGGTCAAGTCAATCTAGCTTTGAGGGAAGCCCATTTTAGTCATCACTTGTTTCAAGAAGCCCCATTCAAGTCTATCATAAGCCTTGCTAATATCAATTTTGAGGGCGACTAAGCCATGTTTGCCACGATTCTTCTTCTTCATATGATGGAGAGCCTCAAAAGCCAACATAATATTATCATTTATTGATTGGCCTGGGACAAATGCACTTTGCGTCTCCGAAATAACATCCGACAAGATGAGCTTGAGATGATTTGCTAGAGTTTTTGCCACTATCTTGTACATAACATCGCAAAGAGAGATTGGGCAAAAGTATTGCACAACCTCAGGATCGGTGTTATTTGGGATTAGAACAATTGAAGTGTCATTCAAGCCTGTGGGGAAGGTGCATGAATTCAGACAGTTTAAGCATAGAAAAATAACATCCTTACCGACTACCTCCCAAAAGTTTTGGTAGAACGCCGGGTTCATGCCGTCCGGCCCCGGCGCCTTTTCAGGATGCATATTGAAGATGGCTTTGTGGATTTCCTGTGCTGTAAATTGGGCTGCCAACAGAGCATGATGTGAATCAGAAATGGAAGCATGAATATTCTCGGCCATTGGACCCAGAACTACCCTTTAGGTTGATGATTTGAAGATATCACGGAAGTATTCCGAAATAATTCCGTGAACTGCTTGCTTATCTGAGAGCCAATTGCCATCTTTATCTTTGAGGCACTGAATCTCATTCAAGCGTCTACAGGAGAAAGCTGCCTTATGGAAGTATTTCGTGTTGGAGTTGCCTTCTCTAAGCCACAACTTCCCGGATCTTTGTTTCCAATAAGTTTATTTTCGGTGTAGAGCTTTGAAATAATCTGCCTGGGCCTTGCGAAATTCTTGAATACTGTCAGAGTTTGTTCTCCTTTGCAATCGATTCATACTAGATCTGCAATGCTTTAGTCTGATGTGTAATTTTCAAGGTCCAGACCCTCCCCACCGAAGGAGGTCTTCACCACAGTATTTGACCCGATTGAGGGTAGGTTCGCCCACCATCCTTTCCCAACTAGAACGGACAACTTCCTTACAATCTCCTTCTCTAAGCCAGTGATTTTCAAATCGAAACTTCCTGTGAATTGGTCGTGGCAGGGATGTTTCTTGTATATGTGGTTGTAGAAATAGCGGTGCATGGTCAGGTGAGTATTGACCCAAGTTATAAACTCGGGCATTCTGGAATAAATCTGTCCACGTTGGGGAAGCAAAAGCCCGATCAAGTCTTTCCTCAACCCAGCCTGTAGATCCTCTGCTCTTGAACCACGTGTATTGGTAACCCTCCATCCCTAGATCACAAAGATGACAGTCTTCTATAGTTTCCTTTAAGCCATTGAGGAGCCAGTTTGGGTGTTCATGTTGTCCCTTCTTTTTATGTTGGAATAGGAGGTCATTGAAGTCTCCAATGCAAACCCATGGAAATGAGGATGAAGATGCGAGAAGTCTCAGTTGATCTCAGCTCTCGCGTCACTTACTGCGATCCGAATTACCATAGTAGCCTGTGAGGCGCCACTTCGGTTGACCGAAGATGGTTACTTTTACATCGATATGAAAACGTGAAAGGCTAAGGAGAGAGGCCATGCTTTGTTTCTTCCACAAGAGGGTAAGACCGCCACTGTGGCCAATGCAATCAACAATGATACAACGTTCGTAATCTAATTTATTTTTAATAAATGATAATTTCTGGTTACAAGCCAAAGTTTCAACAAGAAAAATAAAATCAGGCTTATTGAAAGTAACGAGGTCGACCAAGACCTGAACTGCTCGTGGGTTGCCCAGCCCACGACAGTTCCAACTTAGAACGCTCATGTTGATCGGTGGGCCTGCAAGGCAAGGCCCACCGTTGTTCCATTTTTTGGATCCTTTTGCATTGGTTCATACTCAATAGCCGGGGTGTTTAGATTTACTTCCGTGTAAGTTTCCATCCTGCACCTTTTTTGATCAGTTATGGTAATACCTAGTTTGTCGCTCCTTGCCATAGTTAGAGATTCTCCAGCTGGTCCCTTCCTGAATAAAGGATTTTCCTTCATATTTAGCATCACAGGTGGCGAAGGATCAGGGGTGGAATTGATTGAGAAGGGCCCTTGAATCACGCCTTTTCCTTTAGTAGTGGAGGAGTGATTTCCGCCACCTTGCATGGGAGGTTCCTCCTCTACTCCATAATCCCCGCCCTTTCCAAATTTAGGATCAACATCCTCCATCGGCGAGCCCCAGAACCACCTATCACCGTCCAGACCATGGATGTTATGGGATGGAGCTCGGAGGAAAGGGCCATATGGTCGTTCAATCTCTTCACCTTTAGTTTCATAAAGCTTTTCGCAATTCGAATCGGAATGACAAATCTTGCTACAGATGAAGCAGAATGTTAGCACTCGTTCATATTTGATAATCACCCAAATCCATTCGCCTCTAGGTTTTTTCAGCTTCATCCTCCTTTTCAACGAGATTCTAACGTCCATGAGAACCTTGATATGAAGGAAAGTTTTCGAGCCTTCAGAAAAATTCTTGGGGTCAAACGAGATATGAGTGCCGATGTAATTTCCAATCTGCACAAGCACCCGGTCTGAGCGAAATTCGGCAAGAACTTCATGTATCTGTACCCATAGACAGGTTTCGAACATCTCAACTTTCGTAGGGTTTTCGTCCTCCTTGAGGTGTTTCAAAAGGAGGAGATGGTTGCTAAATGTCCAAGGGCCGTTTTCAAGGACCCGAGTCATGTTAATGGGGTGGTAGAATTGAAAAACGTAGGTTCCGGCCCCCATGTCTTTGATGCAAATCCCCTTCTTCGGTCGCCAAATAGAAGCCATAGTGCTCCTCATTGAAATAAAATGGATGGTGCGGTCTGTTAAGAATCTGCCAACCAAGCAATAGCGGTACTCGAAGCTTTCCTCTGTAGCGTCACCACCCTGCAGTTCCACGCCTTGATCTTCCTCCTCTATTGTCAATTTCGCATACAAGTCCTCAAGAGCCATGTTAGAGACGCCAGGAAATGAATCCATGACTAGGTTTGAAAAGATGCAGAAAAGCTTGTCAAGGGACAAGAGGGAAAGCTCTCCACAAGAGAGAGAATAGCTGAGATCTTTTGACTTAGGAATATATGGGGCTCCTTGTGCGTCAATTAGAACTATAGATTTGTAGTGAAATCGAAATCCAAAACCCCCAAATTTAAACCCTAAAACCGTCGCCATATTGAAGCCGGTGACCACTTGTTCGCCACTATAAATCGAAGTTGACGAATGGCTTTAGCTTTAAGCCTTTCCAAGTACAATTTTAAATATATATATATATATATATATATATATATATATTTTTTTTTTTTTTTTTTTATGGGCATGCACTTTGCTGTGATCTATAAATGCCTTAATTTATTGAAGGTTTTGTATATGAATAATGTAATTGGTTTGGCTGTATAGACAAAAATTGAATCTTTCACTGTGCTTTCTATTTTCTAATGGAGCGAAATAATTTTAATGCATTTTTTTTTTGTAACTTTCCTTTCAATTTGCTAAAGGTTGGAAAAGTGAGCAGAGGTTCATCTGGGATATACGTGAGGTTTTTACACAAAAAAAAAAAATTTAAGCAATTATGTTGGATTGTTTCATTTTATTAGGTTGTATGTTGTGCACTTTGTATGACATATCACTCAATTATGTTGGGTTTTTTTTACTTTTACTCTTTTTGTAATTCTCATTCTTACGCAGCTAGCTTAAACTTATATTTGAACATTGGCTGATTAAGGGTTCTTTGGATTTGGTGTTGGAATTTTGGCTGGTTATAATATTATTGAATTGTTAGATAAGTAGTTGGATTGTTATTTTTAGATTATTTTTTGTTTATTGGGATACCGAATGTTTTTGTTTTTTATGCATTTAGTACAAATCTTACCATTGACATCTATTTAATAAAGAAGATCTAGTAGGATATCTAAGAATTGACATTTATATTTATATTTGTTCAAGTAACTGATCCATTTTGTCGCGAGTATCATGAGCTTAGCCTTTAATTAGATCTCGTGAGGCGTAGAACATTTCTTTTGGCATGAATTCGTTGAAAAAAAAAAAAAAACTTTCAGGCCACTGCAATGTCCTTTTCTAGCTTTCCCTTGACCAAAATTGAGAGAATGACGAATTTTTCTCAGTGTTTTAAAAAACGCAATCGAGACATCGCCTAGGCGAAGACAAAACGTTTTGCCTTGATAGTAAACACAAATTAAGCGGTATACTCCTAAGTTGACCGCTTAAAGAGTACCTAGGCACACTTTATTAATTTTTTTTTAAAATCTTTTCTTTGATTTTAATTTATTAACTTTTTTTTTTCTCTTTCTTTGAAAGACTTTGATTTTAGTTTCAAATGTTTAAATGATTTTATCTATACAAAATCAAAAATGACTTTATTCAAGAAAAAACTTAGATAAATTTTAAACTACAATAATATCTATATTATGTAATTATGATTTTGAGATTTATCATTTTGTTGAAAATTTCGAAAGTATGTATGAAATTCCTATAAATCTGTTAAGTATGTCTTGTCTAGTAGAAAGTTAAAACTGTGAAAAGTAGTCCAATATTACATTTTGAAAACTTGAAAATTGTATAAATTATTCAGTAAATAGTATTTTATAATTTTAGACATTTTGTATGTATAATTTAGTTATTAAATAAATTTTAGAATAATTAAGTATTTAAAATAATAATAAAAATAAGTAACGCTTATTACGTCTAACCACACTTTATGATTTTTAGAACACTGATTTTGCTACATAATTGAAAAGTTGAGGATGGATTATATTAAAAAAATTTGAGGACAAATTTACTTCATTTTGCAAAAGATGGAGAGGAAAACTGCAAATTGCTGTATTATTAGTTATTACTGATTTGTAAAAGAAATATGAAATGGAATCACAAAAGGACTGGTCAAAGGTGGCAGTGAAAGATGAGTGGGTGCGCATTACGGAATGGCCATTTATGTGTGTTATTGGTGTCAGTGTGCGACTCTAATAAAAGCCTGCCTGGGCTTTTTATTTTCTCATCACAGCCACAGGCAGGATTCAAGACTGACGAGTTATTCGTCAGTGGCTAAAATTTACATTTTTTGTTTTTGTTTTTTTACCTTTCTGACAAAAGGATGTAATAATGGGTATTTTCGGCTTTTTTTTTTCTTTTTTTTATAAAAAAAATCCCATTTGCTTTGCGATCGCAGGTCTCCAGCTTTTATTCTTGTGCATTATGGCCCCTGTTTTCTGTCTTTTTCTTGGCTCACATTTTTTGTAATTTGCAATTCCAGATCTTGATCTTCCAATTCACGTCTGATTGATCCTCAATCTCTGAATTAAGCACAATATCCGTCCTTTTAGCTCGGTTTTCTTTCCTTTTCTCCATAATCACCTTCCAACATCAAGTTTCATGGAATAAAATGTCTTAATACAATTTATTAAATTTATTTTCTATTTTTTTTTGGTTTTAAGAAATAATTTTTCAAAATCATAAACCAAATGAATTTTTTACAATCTAAAACATATATTCAAATAAAAAAAAATTGAAAATGAACTCAAATGAACACAACTCAAACGGGCCATAACTTCTAAATAATGGGATTATAAGAAAAAGAAAAGTGAAAATTATACTCATCCATGTTTTCAAACTTCCAATTTCAAAAATAAGATTTAAAAATCTTTTGTACAAAAATCAGGTGATAATTCAATTTATTAATATAAAATAATAATATTATAAAATTAAATTCACCCACCCTACCCAATTTCAATTTAAAACCACAAATTGTTTTCCTCTCTCTCTCTCTCTCTCTCTCTCGCGCTCGCCATTGCAACTGTGCTAGCCACACAAGTTGAGTGCAGCAATGCTCACAATGCCACTGTAGTGACGATTTGCACGATTTTGGGGGTGGTTTTTGGGTGTGATTTCTTCTTTATCTGATATGCTGCTTAGCCGATCTCACCCAAAAGGAACAACCGCAAAAGGAAAGCGGTATCCACTACTAAAAAATAGCTTTTCACCTACGAAAAATTACCAAAGGATTGCGTCCGTTGGTAATTAGAAACGGATTATCCGTTGGTACAAGTAATTCACTTTCAACTACGATAATTAGCAACGGATTTTTCGTTGGTAACGACAATATTTCTTTACCAACAGATATTCTGTGGCTCATATAAACGTTTAACATTTGGATCTTTCACCGACGAATATTCTGTAGGTGACGTACCAAATAGTACCAACGGATGCAATCCGTTGGTAATTAGAAACCAATTATCCGTTGGTAAAAGTAATTCATTTCAACTACGATAATTAACAATGAAATGTCCGTTTGTAACGATGATATCTCTTTACCAACGGAATATTCGTAGGTGACGTATCAAAAATTACCAACGGATGCAATTCCGTTGGTAAAAGTGGTAGCTTTTCTCCAATGGATATTCCGTGTCTAATGTTATTGTTTAATTATTTCATATTACCAACGGAATTGCCGTTGCTAATATTAATTAATTTCAAAAGAATTCTTATCCCACATCGAAAGTTCACAACAAAGTCTTTGGAGTTGTCCTCAATAAATTTGTTGTCCAGTAAGTGATTAAACAATTTTTTGGGCCTTTCAATTCAGTTAGCTAAAAGTTAAAAAATTATAATTATTAAATAAATAATAATAACAACAACAATAATAATAATAATAATAATATATATATATATATATATATATATATATATATATATATATATTACGACGCCTCACACCTATGTGACTATTTACAACACTGATTTTTACCAATTGTAAAGGTAAACATTTACCAACGGAAAGTCGGTTGGTAAAATGTTCACACTTTACCAACGAAAAATTCGTTGGTAAAATGTTTACTCTTTACCTACGGCACGATCCGTTGGTAACTATCAGCGACCCTCAAAATAGTAACGGATTTGTGGTTGCTAATATTCTGTTGATAAAGAGTAATAGCAATGAATATCGTGGTTTTAGGAATAAAATATATGTTCCTAACGTTATCTTTTTTAGTAGTGATCAATTTATAAGGTCACTTAACCTACTTAGGTTGATTTTTGTTGTCTGTTGTTGGTGTTTTGCAAATGATGTTGGTGGTGTAGGCGATGATAGTGGGGGTGGTGGTGTTGATGACAGTGATGGTTGTGGTGACGTGGTTATGAGGTGGCTTGATGTTCGATTGGTGTTGGTGATGGATTGGGGGTGTGGTTAAAATTAAGAGTGTTTGTGACCAATTATTTGAATGATTTTGACTAATAAATTGATTACTTTATGACCAATAAATAATTTGAGATTGATAAAATAAATATCTTGTAATCAATAAATAATATGTAACATTAAAAAAAAATTGAGAAAAAAAAATTGAGATTACAAATAAATTTGTAATCTTGACTCACAATTTGTTAATTTTTGACCAATTAATTTAATAATTTGTCATCGAGAAATAACTCATGAGCAATTAATTTGATAATTGTGACCATGAAATAAATTGTGACTTATAAAAATTGTGATTGTGATTGAGAAATAATATGTGATCGATTAATTTGATAATTTGACATAGATAAATAATGAGTGATCAATTAATTTGATAATTTGCGATCGACGATAATTTGTAACCTATGAAATTTGTGATTTATGATCGTGATGTTCTGTGATTGTGACTATTACATAACTATGACTATAAATTGTATAGTATTGCTACCTTAGTATATCTAGTTAATAAAATAATTTTAATTAATTATTTAATTAATAAAATTTAATTATGACCCAATTTTTGAAACTTTAAAATGTCTCTAAATTTTGAAATTTTATATTTGAACCACCTTAAATATGTAATGTTCCCAGAAGAAAATACGAGGGTGCGTTTAATTTGTTGTTTTCAAATTATTTTCAGTTTTTAATTTTACAAAACACTGAAAATATATTTGGTCAGGTATTTCTAAAAATGCATTTTTGAAAACAATAATAAATTTACAACATAAAATTAAAATGCATTTTTGAAGTTTTGAGCTTGTTCAGTTGATATTCTGAAAAAACTCAAAACATGAAAAATAAGACTTTAAATAAAATTTTAAAAATTAAGAATTTTAAAAAATATAAATATAAATTTCTAACAACAAAATTTTAAAATTTGAAAAAATAAATTTAAGAAAAATAAATTCTAAAAATAAATTGATAAATTCTGAAAAATTAAAATTCTAATAATTAAAAAAAATAAAATTAGTGAAAATTTAAAATTATAAAAAGTTTTAGAAAAATAAAAATAGTTGAAACTTTTAATGATTATTTAAGTAAAAAAAAATTTAAAAAATTTAAATAAACAAAGGTAAGAATATCAGTAGCGACGTCATTAATTTTAATTTTCTATATTTTGAACTCAAGTCATTATTTATGTTTGTATTAATTTTGTCACGAGTAAAAATATGTAAGATTTACCAGTTTTCAAATGTATATATTATTTGATAATATATTAATATAAATTTGTTCTATTTTAACTTAGTAATAGAATAAAATTTCATAAAATAAGTTTTTCAAAATTTCAAACAAAATATGTTTTCTAGTTTTCTGTTTTGAATTTTTTTTTTCCAAAATAACAAACCAAACGCGTTTTTAGTAATTTCAAAACAAATCCTCAAAATATAAATGAAAATAAACTTAAAACTGAAAACTACAAATTGAAATAAAAATCAAATGGACCCTTAGGTTGTTGGGAGTTTGGGAAAGTAGTAAGAGCTTGGAACCCAATTAAAATCTTAAAAGGGAAAATTAGGTCTAGGACCCCAAAAAAATCAAATATTAGATTAATACACATAAAAGTAATTAAAATTTTAAAATCCGTATTAATTACTTCAAAAACTTCAAACCCCGAAAAAGCCCCCTGATAAAAAAGGGGAATTCCTAAATAAAAAAAATCTTGTTTTCCAAAATAACACAGAGAAACCTCCATTCTCGACTTTAACTTTGACTACATGTGATGAGTGGCAGTAAGCATCACAGAATGAATGTCAGCCGTATCGAAAAAGAAAACCAAGTTTACAATGTTGAGGGCAAATGAGCGTTGACAATGTTTAACCATGATAAGAAGTCCAAGTGTGAGCACAAGCTTGTGGCTAATATGCAACGCCATATTGGGCACATGGACGAATTCAGGGCTCGAGTTCAGCTAGAGCGGACCACGAACATTGAACGCTTACTGTCAACGGTCAACGTCCATGATAGCGGTGTTATTTATTAATATTTAATTAAATAATATTCAAAAAATTGTACGGATTAGAACTAGAAGAACTAAATACACCACTAGAACTAGAATTGGGCACCAACTTTCATTTCGGATGAAAAAATCATTCTATAATCTATAAAATGTTCTAATTTATTTTTCAATCAAACATGCAATATATATTAATAAAATGTCAATATTCATTTTACAATTAAATTTAATTAAGCAAACATTATTATATTAACAAAGTTGAAATTATTTATGTGTTTATATCAATTTTATGTGCTTGTGTAATTTCACTTTTTCGCAATCTATTTTTCGTGAAAGAAAAGTGGAACCTTCTATTAATTAAATAAGTTCTGTTAAAAGACTCCTTATGATATTAAAGTCAATTTCTTTTACAAATTCATTCGTCATTAATTGACCAAACTTTCAAATAAATTGATTAGAGAAAAAAAATCAAGAAGAGGGATAAATTATCGGTTAAAAAATTTCTATTTGCATTAAAACCGATAAAATGAAAATATATTATTTTGTTTCATTAAGTGTCACACATCAATGCTTTCCTTGATGGTAAAGCTATTAATATCGTTTAGCTAAGGTCTCAAGTTCAAATCCACTTCTACTTGTTTTTGATAAAAATTGTTTACAAAAATTACATAAAATATTGTCATTGGAAGGTTTCGAACTTGAGACTTATTGTTTAAAAAAGGAAGCACTAACCAACTAAGCTATCAATGATGATTTGTATATAAAATGAATTGTCAGATATATAATATAAATCGTTTATCCATTCTAAAAAAAAAAAAAAAAAAAAAAAAAAAAAAAATTCTTGGAGAATCTCGCAACCACCTAAATCCGCCCCTGATTGGGCAGCATTTATGTCCTTCTCACAATCCTTCTACTGGGAAGGATGGTGAGGCTGATGATTCTTGATTCTACGTTATAATCATTGTTATGTCTTTATTTTTTTTTTCCATATCTTTTGTTCTTATTTGGATTATGTAAGGATATAATATGCTGGTGTTGAGAATTTAGAAGAACAAATCTTATGCTAAAATAAAACCAAAAGAAGTGAAGGAAAATGGAGTTGGGGCAGTGCAGACGAAAGATCAACTCTACGTTTCCAAATTTAAGCAGTTTAACTTTCTCTTGTAGCTTATACCTCAAGTCATAATTGTATGACACAACCCTATATTGACTTCAGGTAGATGTTTCAGCATTGGAAAAGGGATACACCCATACACACAAATTCTATAATGATTTGATCTAAAACTATTGATGCAAGACATGGATTTAATAATGTCTTCACGAGTTTTCACATGAAATCTACATTTACTAAGATACCATCCAAAGGGACATGGAATCATGGATTAATAATCCTTATTGCGTTTGAAAGCAGAATTACGAAAATATGAATTACTAAGCACTTTATGAATCACTAGCTTCCCTGCAAGAAGCCAACTAAGGCAGGCACAAAAGCCACAATGCATTTTGAAGACTTCTCTATGTAGGGAATGATTGATTAACACACATTCAACTAATTAGCCACTATACGATTATGGTTATTTGTGAAACAATGTAGTTTCTGCAGTTTTGTTATTTTCTTCATTCCTTGGCAATCATCTGGATAATGGAGCCATTTCAGATGTTGTTTTCCAAATCTGTAGCGGATTAGTGGTTTAGCTATGTTTTTTTTTTTGAATTTGTGTGATATTGTGATATAAAGGAAAAATTATGTATTTATTTAGAACTTATTTTTAATTTATGGGAGTGATGGTCTATTTAGACCTGAACGTAATAGTTTTTGTTGTTGAGGCTTTATCATAAAAGATTGTCACTTTTTTTAGTGTTGTCACTTTATTGATTTTTTTGTACCCTTTTTTTATTGTTAGTTGGCACTTTTTCGAGTGTCAGTCACTTTTTTTTTTTTTTTTTTTTTACTTTTTGATATTTTTTTCACTTCTTTAATTGTTTGATATTTTTTTGATATTGAGTGATAAACATAATTTTTAAATAAAAGTGACATTGAGCCTTTGTTTGGTTACATTTTTTTTGAGTGTTTGCCAAAAGTGATTCATGTACATGTTCACAGTGACTGATATCTACATGTAGAGGAAAGTTTTATGTCGTCTTGCAGTGTCATAAGTGGTCAACGTCTAGTAAGCTTGTCTTTACTATTGTTTGTCACTTTTTTGAGATATTGTCATTTTTCTTTTTATTATGTATCACGTTCTTGAAGCATTTATTTGTGAGTCTATATATGTATACATTATGTTTCATTTTACCAATTTGAATGATCATCACTTGGACATTGGTTTGTTGTCCTATTAGCTACTGAAAGTTGTTCCTTCTTTCTCTATGTTCTTTTTTTAACCCTTAAAGACCATGTACTTGGCACTTTCTATCACATGTTGAGTAAATAGGTTTGCAAATGCTAGTGATATTGCTGCAAAAATGGCAGGAAAGAACAAGAAATAGCCAGATAGTTGCTGGTGATATTGTTGTTGCATTCGTGCCTTTTAGCAAACAAATTTGATAATGAGGAACTCTCCATTGGACAGGTTGTTCGGCTGCAGTTATGTAATGATTAGTTTTTGAATGAAGTAAAGTATTCTTATTTTCAATACTCGTCATCCCTTTGTCCTAAACGACAATAAATTTATATTCATTATTCATTATATGTAATACTTTTTTGTCTACTTCAGGACAAACAATGTCATTTTTTAACAAAAAAGTGACACAATTTCACATTTTTTAACAAAGCCTAAAAAATTCTCAAGGTAATCATTTAACAGAATATCAACAAGGCCAAGTACTTCTACTGGTTCCTTCTTATCACCCCCTGAAATGTCACAAGCCTGTATGTTATTTATGCCACCGAAGAACCCCACTAATACCACCTCCATCATATTGGGATTTCCAAAAATATCAAGCATTCAAAAATAATATCATTTTTTAACAAAAAAGTGATATTGTGTCACTTTTGTTTTAAAAAAGTAATGCAATGTCATTTTTTGTCTATTTTTTTCTTGCATGCTATGAATACGAAAATATCATATTATTCCTAAAAAATGCTCGAGTTTTAGCAAAAATATCTCTTTGGAGTCGAATCGATTGATCGAAAGGTTTGAAAAAGTACTTTTAAAAAGTGACATTACAAATGCCACTTTAAAAAAAAAAAAAAAAAAAAAAAAAAAAAAGTGACACAATTTAACTTCTTTTCATTATCATTTTCCCAAACACATTGGATGCTTCAATTGAATTGATTAAAATTTAAAATTTCCATATCTATTAACCTAATCCTTTTACTCTTAAGATCACATTTTGACTAATTTGTCTATGAACTGAGCATATATACATTGATCATGTGATTATTTACATTTGAGATCGATCATTACTATATTGAATACATGAATGCTATCGATGTGTGAAATTGAATAATTTTACCGCTATCTCATCTTAAATTAAATTAATAAACTGAAAACTGTTGTTATTTCTAAATTTCTACCAAAATTTTGGAGTAAAATAAATACGAATTATTTAATGAGTGTTTGTCACATTTTTTGAGTATGTAATTTTTTTTTTTGAATTTTGTCACTTTTTTAGTGTTTGTTACTTTTTTTTTTTGGCTTTGTTTTTTTAATTCATGTCACTTTTTTAAATTCGTCATTTGTTTTAGAATTTTTGTCACTTTTTTTCAATATTCTTTTTGAAATTTCTATCACTTTTTTAGTGACAAACATTACTTTTTAATAAAAGTGACATTGTATGTAATTTTTTAATAAAAAGAGTGATACTAAACTTTTAAAAATGACATTGCGTCACTTTTTAAGTTTACATAGTATTTTTTATTTTCAAAAAACTTTTCATATGATTTTTTAAAAGATCTTTAATTAATTTTAAAGATATTTTTGTAAGTTGTCCATCTTAAGAAACTGACCCAGCTAATTGGGCTTGGTCTTTTCAGTCGAAGATAGCTCCGAATACTAGGCCCTCAAATGAAGTACCAAATATAGAATAAAAAGTTTCATTGGTCATTGAACTTCATACTTTGTCACGTTATGGTCACCGAACTTTCAAATTCATCTGCAAGGTCACTTAACTTACAACGGCATCCCTCCATCCCTCACTGATACCACTTCTGTTTGGAGGCTTACCCAGGTGGCTAGAAGGAAGGCGAACATGGCGTCGACGACATGTATGCTCCTTCCGCGTAAGATTCGTTTGTTATTTTAACACAATTTTTTTCTCAAATACAACAAAACCCACCACAACTCCTCCACATTTCGGCCTCCCCCAAATTCCCTCCAGCCCTAAATAATGCTAGGAACACTTGCAATCCACCATCCCCAACATCACAACAAAACCCCCAACTGGAATCCGCCCCCAAAGTTCAATCCAGTTACCAAAGCCACACGAAGAAAGTCACACGATCCCAACCAAGTTTTATGCAAGGCGAAGGTATTTAATGTCCATTTTTAATTTCAGTTTAGTGTTTTGTAAACACCATAGCTGAATTAACAAAAAAATTGAATTTCAGTTTAGTGTTTTGTAAATACCATAGTTGAATTAACAAATTTTTTTTTTCAAATTTTGGCTGTACAATGTCAATTGAATATGTAATTTTGCTAATTACATTGCTTACCTTTCCCATGTTTGAAGTGATATGCTAGGGAAGAACAGAGGTGTTTGTCATAGTTGTAGGAACGTTGGGCACTTCTTGTTGGATTATCCAACAAAGAAACGTTGCCCAAAATGTGGCAAGGGCATCGAGAAATGTATGGAGGTAGAGAGGAATATTTCAAACATTGGCCGATTGTTCTTTTGCTGTACTTTAGACTGTGGTCATTTCAAGTGGCAAGTTGACGATGCGTCCAGTAGGGAAAATGATATAGACCCGATTGAAGATTTGTCGAGTATGTTGAAGACTTGTGCTCAAATCTCAGAAAATCGAGAGGTGGAGATATCCTTCAACGTCACTATCCGTGTGGGGAAAAAAGCTGTGGAGGATAACGGGAAAGGAAAGTGGATCGTTCCTTGAATTATGTCAAAGAAAATGTCGGGATTGTCAAAATCCATGTTTATGTAATAGTAATTAAACTTGTCGTATTTTATATCTTGCGGAGGTCACGTAATTAATGTAATTCATATAGCTTAGTAGTATTTTGGTAGTATGTTGTAAGAACATTTGCAGCCTACTAATTTAAGTCATGATTTCCTTTGAATTATATAGATTGCTTCAACCATTTAGTTTTATGTTGATTACTAAGTTATATGTATACATTTTCCAGAAAAAGTCGAATATGCACTTCTTCAAAGATCATTTCTGAAATAATAGTTAACTGATGGCACTTCTTCAATAACAAAACCTACATCACAAAAGTATACACGGTACTGTCTACCATAATTGTGAATCAGAATAATTTCCTCAAACCTAACTACCATCAGAATAATTTCCCCAAACCTAACTACCATCACAAAAGTATACACGGTACTGTCTACCATAATTGACAGCATTCATTACATTACATGGACAAAAAAAAAATTGGTGTTAACTGATGGCAGTTACAAAAGTGATCATTTCCAGAATTGTTATTTGTCTGCTGCTGGGCATGATCCCTTCCTTGTGCACGTGTATCCCGCAACCATTGGTGTCGGCATAAACTGCATTTCATGTTCATCAATTGGGTTGTCAATGGCAGCAGCTCAATCCTTCTAGAAGTGACCATTTTACCCTGTAATGTAACACGATCATATCAAACCATTAGTTCTAAAACCAATGAAATTGTATTGAAAATATAAAATATGAGTACCACATACACTTTCGTCAACCGCTATGTTGTGGTTTGATTGAACATGTTCTAACTGTACTTCCACATGAACATGTTCTAATTTTCAACATTATTATTTCAAAACAATATATACAGGGAGAGATAGAGACAGAGACAAAGGAGTGAGAGGAAAGTACTTACATCTACTGGGGCGTCGTCTCTCGAATGATATCGCTTATTGTGCCCCTTCAACCCACATGTCGAGCATGTCATTGTCACAGTCCCCTTCTTCTTCACAAGTGACTTTCCTTGTGTGTGCACGACCAATTCTTCTGCCTGTTTTCCCTTCCGGGGCACAATCCATTGAGGCTGATTTATTTCCGGTGCATCCACCTTTGGCCACAACATTGTCCCGTTCATTGGATTCATGATATTATCATAGCATCTCATGTAAGTTTCGATATAACAATTGTCGACATAATCCTCAGGTGCATTCCTACAGCCAAGTATCGCAGCCACGACATGCATACACGATATACTTGTGAGATCCCATTTTCTGCATGTGCATGTACGTTCTTCGAGATCTATGAAAAACGTTCCAGCACTACAGTCAACTTGCCACCTTGGACCCCCCCGATAGGTGCAATGTGCATTCCCTTGATCTCTCAGCGATCTTGTGCATTTTTTTGTCTAATTTTCGAACACAGACAACATTTACATCTCCTCATCTTCTCTCTCCTCTTTTGTATCCGTGTCATGAAACCCATTTGCACAGACTGACGAGTGTGTTTTACTCACGAGTTTTTATCCTACTTTTGATTTAATTACAAGTTAGATTCTATGAGAAGTGAACATTTTTTATGTGTTTATTCGTGTTGTTTTGTAAAAGTTTTGAGATAGCAATGAAGCAAAGAAGGGACGATAAAATGGAGTGATGACTCAAACCAAGAAAAAAGATGGACAAAACGGTCAAAATGCAACAAGACACGGCACCACGGCGCCAATGGTTCAGGAGGTGGCGCTGCGGCACCATGTATCCATAATGACGCGACGCCACGGTGTTGTAATATGAGTGCCGCGACGGCGCCTGTTACAGCAATTACGGGAATTTTCGGTCTAAAAGGCCCATTAAAAAACCTTATTCTAGCATGGACGTGGAAGAGAGTATAAATAGATTCTTGGTGACCCTTTAAAGGGTTACACAATTTGAGGAGGCATAAGAACACTAAGAGAAATCTACAATCAATTGGAGGGTTTGAAAGAAAATATTAGGAAGATTCAACCAAGGAACTCAAGGAGGGAAACACAAAGGGACTCATCTTCGAAGGATTGACAAGAATAAGAAGGAATTTTGGTGCAAGATCGACTTTGTTCTTCTAAATCTTTATTTTAAACCCGGTGATGTATTCTGTAATTATTATTTATTTCTCTGTGTAATATGAATAACTAAATTTATTGTTAGGGCGAACATATAACCTTTTTGGGGAACCTTTATGTTTTTAATTCAAGATTCCACTTTTTTTAATTTGTTATGTGCTAGTTTTATTTATATATTAATGCTTTGAGTGTTCTTGCCAATTATTCAATGATTTAGTGGAAAATAATTGCGTAGAGATGCGGATTATTTGTCTAGACCATAAAATAAAACCTGGTAAATTGATATAATGTCTAGAGATACCTATATTGATTATTGCGATCGTGTATAAATTTTCAGAACCTTATTTCGTTTAATTAAGATTAGTTTGTATAGAGATATGAAATTGACTTAATTAAATAGGCTCAACGAGAACTCGAGAGGGGTAAGTTGAATATATTAGATGGATTCGACCGAACACTACTTTAGTTCATTAATCTTGATGTAAATCGTAAAGGTGATCCAATAGGTGAAATGTTCCGCCCTAACATCCGTCTCATTGTTAAACTCCAACGTCGTTTTTGTGTACATCATACTTTAATTTTAAGCTTTCATTAGATTACAACATTCTTCACACAAAATTTGAGGTTACATTCATCAAATAGAAATTGAAATTAACTAGATTAGTCCTCGTGGGAACGATTATCCGGACTCTTTGGTCTACTTTATTACTTGTTCGATATCGTACACTTACGATTAAAATTCAAAACAAGTTTTTGGCGCCATTGCCGAGAACTATTTACTTTCATTCTTAATTTGTTTTATTTTCAACATTTATTTGATTTGTTTATTTAATTTTTCTACAGAAAAGGTGTTCATTGTATGCTCCGTTCTCAAAGCCGTTTGACTCGGAGATTGAACGTACTTTCAAGCAGAGACGCAAAGGATACAAACAAAAACAGCAACATCAAATGGCTGAAGGACAACATATTCCTAATCCCGTTCAGCCAGTTGGTCCAGTGGGAGCAATGGCAGCACCACCGACAAAGCAACATGAGTTGGAGGAAATAAATGAGAGAGATCTACCAGTCTCCATGTTATTGACACCTATAGCAGCTCCCGTTCGCTCCAGCATAGTCTATCCAGATTTCGAGTGAATACTTTTCAAATGAGGGCAGAATGGATCAATCTGATGAGCAACACTCTTTAGTTCTACGGGTTATCTCATGAAAATCCTAATACATTTGTTTCTAGATTTCTGCGGAGCTGCCAGAACTTCCATGCTCCGGGGGTTAACGAAGATGCTATAAAAATGCGTCTGTTCCACTACACATTAAGAGGAACAAATTATGAAATTTTGCACCAAATTCTTTCCACCAGCAAGGGTAGAAAAGATAAGATTGGAGATTCAAACCTTTCAACAGAGAGAATGAGAATGTTATCACGAGACATGGAACAGATTCAAGGAACTCATGAGGAAATGCCCAAACCATGCAATTCCTGTAGGAAACCAAGTACAATATTTCTACATTGGGCTCACACCAATGTCAAAATCTCAAGTGGATGCATCTGCATCTGCAGGTGGTTCAATAATTGGAAAGTCAGTACAACATGCAATGGATCTGTTTGAGCTAATAGACAATGCACACTCAATGTTCTCATCTGAAAGAGTAGTACCATAGAAAGCAGCAGGGTTGTACGAAGTAGACAACACAACATCTACCAACGCACAAATATCAGCATTAACAAAACAAGTGGAGTTACTTGTGAAGTTGCAAACTCATGGAGCACAGGGAATGAAAACCAATACATCATGCGAGAATTGTGGAGCTAATCATGTGACTGAAAATTGCATGTATGTAGGCTATCTAGAGGAACAAGTAAATTTCATCCAAAATGACTCTCTCAACTTTTACCCTTATTCACAAACATACAACTCAGGATGGAGACAGCACCAAAATTTCAGATGGTCAGACAATCAGCAGGGTAATGGTGCAAATAATGGCCAGCAAGAAAAGAAACCAAGTTTGGGGGAGATGTTCAACCAATACATGTAGAAGACAAAAGGTTTTCCAACAGATTGATACTAATTTTCAGAATCAACAAACATCTATCAAGAAGTTGGAGACACATATTGGTCAGATAGCTCAACAACTTGCAGAACATCTGCAGGGATCATTTAGTGGTGTCAAAACGTGCGGGCCGGGCCGATCGCGCACCTTTAGACTGGGATACAGCCCGCACCATACGGGCTTTCCTGGCGGATCGGCCCGGGTCGCAATATAATGTAGCCAACCCAGCCCGTCCTCTAAGCCCGTGTGGGCCGAGTTGGCGGGCCGGGTTGGCCCATATTTTTTTGGTTTTTCCAAGATTGTCACTTAACAAATAATTTTTTTTAATTATAGTAAAAATCAATAAAAATTATGTAACATTGATTTAATTTTCGATAAATTTTACATCAATAACAAAAATATTACAATTTTTCAAACAATATTTTGCCTAACTTGACAAATTAAACAGTTTTAAACTATTTATGAATTTATAGTTAAAGTACATCTCAACTAGGTTGACACCTACTTAACTATAATTTCATCATTACAACTCAAATTCTACTCATCTTGATCTAGTGTAAGATTTGTAAAGTCTTGAACAATATCGTCAACAACTTTGTCTTGCATTCTTCTATCTGCAAAAATTCTGTCTTTCACGCATATGAAAACTTCTAAAATATCTTCTTTAAGTTTTGATCTTCTTTCATCTAACACCCTGTTACCTGCACTAAAAGTAGACTCCAATGCCACTGTTGAGACTGAAACTGTTAGTAGATCTCCGGCCATTTTTGATAATATTGGATATGACCGTTCATTTAACTTCCACCATTGTAAAATATCTAACTTACCAACCTCATCTTGTGGAATTAAACTGTAGTGATCAAATTGATAATATCTTTCTAATTCAGCAGGTGTCGCATTCTCATTTGAAACTGAACTAGTAGTAGATGAAGTATAAGACACATTGCGTTTCTTTTTGACTATTAGAAAAAAGAAAGAACATTTATTTTTAGAAGCTGTAGTAGAACTCGTATTAGAAGGAACGTTTTCATTATTACCATATTCCATAAAATAACTATTGTATATTTCATTAATAAAAAATTCTATTTCCCGATTTGTAACACTTATATTGAAAGATAAAGTTTCAGAAAGTTGTTCCATAGCACACTGAACTCCAAAAAGTTTAATACGAGGATCCATTACAGCTGCAATTGAAAAAATCATTGGCATATTTTCGTAATATTTTTGAAACTTGTCCTCCATTGTACAAATAATATTATAGAAAAATAGACTGTCTTTATGACTTGAAAATTGATTAGCAATTTCTACAAATTGTAAAAGCACAAAATTACTTGTTGGATAATAAACTCCGGAACTAATTTTAGTTGCCTTATATAATGGTTTCAAAAAATTCAGAACTTTAAATGCAACTTCCCAATCAAAATCAT
The DNA here is from genome assembly GCA_019395295.1 of Osmanthus fragrans. Taxonomy (NCBI): domain Eukaryota; kingdom Viridiplantae; phylum Streptophyta; class Magnoliopsida; order Lamiales; family Oleaceae; genus Osmanthus; species Osmanthus fragrans. The sequence continues at coordinate 12,471,428 of CM033362.1, forward strand.
TTAATTGAAATTGATGTTTTTTTGAATTAACGAAAACATTAATAGTATTTGTGTAACCAACACACGATTTTAATATAAGATATGTTGAATTCCACCTATTTGGAATATCATCAATAAATTTACAAATTTTTTCAAATTCTTGTCGTCTAGAATCTGAACAAGAAACGTAGTTAATATCTTCTCTAATTTTATGTATTTGTGGTATTATTAATTTTAAACCATCTTGCACTACTAAATTATATATATGACAAACACACCTCATATGAAATAATTTAGAGTCAAATGAGGGATTAAGTGTCATTTTCAAAAATTCAATATTTGTACTAGCATTATCAAAACTAATGCTAAATAAGTTGCTCAATACATTAAATTCATTAAAAATCTATAATAAATTCTCACACAAATTTATTCCATTATGTGGATATTCAAGTAAGCGAAAAGTAATAATTCTTTTGTGAAGTAACCAATTATTATCAATAAAATGTGCAGTGACACATGCATAACCATTGTGATTACGTCCAGACCAACAATCAGATGTAAAACATATAACTCCATTAAAGTTGTTAAATTCAGTTTTTAAATTTTCAGCCATTGTATGAAATAATTTCAAGATATCTGATCGAGCAGTATTTTTACTTACAGACCGATAAGCGGGTTGAACATACTTTTGCATAAATTTTTCGAAGTATCGTTCTTCTGCGAAAGTAAAAGGCATCTTCCTTGCTGCCAAAAATTCAGACATTTCTACTCTCATTCGATCCTGCGAATAAATAAAATTAGAAAAAGTAGCCGATCCACTAGTATTAGTAAAAGCACTAATTTGAGCTTGTTTATAATCTAAATGCCCTTTTTTATTCATATGTTTCTCTTTGTGTCTTCGCAATGTGTCCGTGCCTTGACCTTTAACTCATGCATAAGCCTTTCTGCAAAGAGTGCATATTACTCTTTTGTTTGGTTCATCTAATGTAAAGATTTCTCAAATATCAGGTGTCTGCTTTTTTCTCCTTGACTGTTAAGAAGATCTAATATTTGGATCATTATCATCTTCTAAATTTATTGGAGAACTACTATCATGAAAATTGACATTTCTTGAAGAAAAATCATGAGAATCTATAATTTTTGAAATAATAAGATGAAAAAAAGTACAAAATACTTGCTGAAAATATTAAGAGAGAATGAGAAATTTTTACTAAATTTTTTTTTGCTCTTTTCACTTCACAATAACACAATTTATAACAAAAAAAATTTATTACCGTTGCATTTGATTTGATTTCAAACGGTTAGATTAGAAAAAAAAATACATTAACATTTCACGTCTCGTAACAACGGTCACGAGATGTGGCTGCGGCAGGCGCTAACTGACAGCGCCTGCAGACGCCTTTTTTAATTTAATTTTTTTTTAAATCGCTAGCCCAATTTTTGTGAAATCGGACCGGACCGGTTTCACAACCGGATGGCCCATGATTCGGCCCGTTCGGTTAATGGGCTGAATTACGGTCCGGGCTGCTCCCAAGCGGGCTTGGACGGGCTGCCCCTTGACACCTCTAGGATCACTGCCAGACAATACAATGACAAATCCTAGGGAGCAGGTGATGGCGATAAGAGTAGTGGAAGATGATCCACCCTGGGCTCCTGTAAAAGTTAAAGCATATATACCACCAATTTCTTTCCCCCAAAGGTTTTGAAAGAAGTTGAATGAGCAAAATATTCAGGCTATAACTATAAAGAGTGGGGTACAAGTGCCAAACATCAATGAAAAAAGTTCAAAAAGAAAAGATGAGCAGAAAGAGGTTGTTGAAGCTATAATGGAAGACGAATCGGCACCAACCTCAATTGAAAATGAAGAAAGTATAGAAACATCAACTACCAAGGCACCAAGTCTAGTTAAAGCTTACGTGTCTCCCATGCCTTTCCCTCAAAGGCTCAAGAAGAACAAATAAGACACAAATTTTGAAAATTTTCTCGATACTCTCAAGAAGCTCCAGATCAACATCCCGTTCATTGATGCTATATTACAAATTTCGAGCTACACAATTTTTTTTGAAAGAGATGTTGACAAAGAAGAGAAAGATTCCGAAGTTTTAAATTGTGGCATTAACAGAGGAAAGCAGTGCAAGAGTGCAGAACAAATTACCTCCCAAGTTAAAAGATTCAGGGAGTTTTACTTTACCAATTTCTTGGAAACTCTTGTTCTATTAATGCATTGTGTGACATAGGTGCTAGTGTAAATCTAATGTCATATTCTGTTTACAGGAAATTGGGCTGGGTATAGTCAAATCAACATCAATAACTCTACAACTAGCAGATAGAACAATTTTAAGACCACGTGACAAAGTTGAGGATGTGCTCATAAAAGCAGGAAATTTAATATTTCATGTGGACTTCATTGTGTTGGATATACCAGAAGATCGAGACATTCCAATTATATTAGGTCTACCATTCTTAGCAACAGGTCGAACCCTAATTGACATGGAGAAGGGTGAGCTAATACTGAGGGTGGAAAACAAGCAAGAAATATTCAATATTTACACCAAATATGAACAACCTTCTAACATCAAAAGTTGTTGTAGCATTGATAAAGAAAAGTCACCTGATCAACAAAGCAGTTAGAAGAGAAAATCAAATTGTGGTGGACTTCTTGGTAGAGATGAAAACGGAAACATTAAAATATGGAGACCAATGAAAGGATGCATAAATGAGAACTGCATACAGTGCAAGAATGGATTAACTTGGTTCGAGTCACCATGATCACTCACAGCAAAAGTCTATCTAATGATTTTAAAAAAAGAAGCGCTTCTTGGGAGGCAACCCAAGCTTATTGCTTACTTTGTTTCATAATTTCTATTATTCTTCTCTTTCATTTAATTTGCTAGCTTTTTAACACATTTTTCCTTATTTTACTTTTGTAGGACAACCCCAAATAAGTTAGACACTACGCCAGAAGAGAGTTACAACCAGTTGGAATCAAGAGAGGTACCACGGGCTTCAGAATCAAATTGATCACATGCAGTCCTTTATGACTTATCAGTATCACCAGTTGCAGAACTCCATGTATACATATTTTTAATATCAGAATGAGTTCTTCTCGGCGTTGGCATCTGCATATCCCAACATGTCTTTTCCTCCACCACCATTTTTTCCATATCATCCATCCAACCAGGACCATCTCAACAGGGCAATGGCGGCGACACCCAATGATTTACTCAGGGAAGTCTTACCCCTTCTTAGTTTTTTATGTGTTACATTGGGGACAATGTTTACTTTAAGTTTGCGAGGTAGACATCATGTGGGTTTATTGCTATGACTTTTTGTTTAATATATATATATATATATATATATATATATATAATTTGCATGCTTGTGTGAGTTAGATAGCCTTGCTGGCAGTGATGAATATAATTGAGGACGTATTGTAGTGAAGTGTGAATTAATTGTGTGCGTGAGTGAGGTTTATGCCTATTCATGTGAAACGGAAAAAACTTCATGCACGTGATTAGATTGTGATGGTGTACTTGAGTGAGTTGATTTATGTTTATAGGTTGAAATAGAGACCCTAAATGCTAAATCTCAACAATCATTAAACATCATGCCCTTAAGCCATAATTTAGATGTTTGGAGGATTGAACTGTTGCAGAGAAACGTGAAAATAAATGTGGATTCCATGCATGACAAAATTTTGTGTGGATTGTCTGAGACCTATAAGATGAATTTAGACGAGACCTTTAAGTTAGGGGTAATGTTTTCGAGAATGAGTGTTTGATGAGGGACATTGCACTAAATCATAACAAAGGGAAAAAAGCTGCCTCATTGTGAAGCTACCCTAAAAGATCCCAATGAGGACAACGTTTCTTCGTAGCCTTTATGACTCGAGTGAATAAGTCTGAAAGGGTTTAAAATCTGATGCTCTAAAGTCATTTGATTTGGTAGTCATCGGCCTAAAACTCGCTAAATGAGTCATTTAGAAAGCTTAAGGGAGAAACGTCTGTACAGAAATAAATAGAAAATGTATTATTATGAAAAAGCGGGTGCATGAAACAGAAGATGCAACAAATGTCTTGATTTAGTCCCGAACACTTGTTTTAGAAAATTGAACCTTTGATAAAAAGGTCAGTAATCCGATTGACTCTTAGGGGTTGAAGTGGTCGAAAATAAGGAGAAGCCTCATTTGTTGATATATTGAATGACAATTAGTAAAATCTAACCAAACTTAAGCGGTGTAAGGATTTAGTATTGAAAATCAACTCTAGAATGCACATTGGGAAGTGAAAAGAAAACAAGTTTGGGGTGTGTGAATCTCACGAGCGAAGTAAGGATATACTTGAATTTCAAGGTCGGAAATTGAATCAACTTATTATTGTACCGCGTTACATCTAATTAATGTCATACACACACACACACACACAGAGACACACACCCGTTTTGCATTGATTCGGTGGAATGTTAGATCGTGCATTACAATTTTGAAGCCACTAATGAATATGATGCAATGTTCTCAACGCTGAGCCCAACGGCAAACTATCTAACTGAATATTTATTTGTGTCGTTAATTATTTTTCTTTTGTTCGCTCGAGGACTAGCAAACTGATAAGTTTGGGGGTATTTGACGAGTGTGTTTTACTCACGAGTTTATCATACTTTTGATTTAATTACAAGTTAGATTCTATGAGAAGTGAACGTTTTTTATGTGTTTATTCGTGTTGTTTTGTAGAAGTTTTGAGATAACAATGAAGCAACGAAGCAACAAGGCACGGCGCCACCATCTGAGACCATGGCATTGCGGCACCATGTATCCATAAGACGGGGCGCCATGATATGGGCGCCGTGGGGCCGTCTGTTACCAGTATTTACATGAATTTTCGGTCTAAAAGGCCCATTAAGAAACCCTATCCTAGCATCGACGTGGAAGAGAGTACAAATAGACTTCTTGGAGACCCTTTAAATGGTTACACAATTTGGGGAGGCAGAAGAACACCAAGAGAGATCTACAATCAATTGGAGGGCTTGAAAGAAAATATTAGGAAGATTCAACCAAAGAACTCAAGGAGGAAAACACAAAGAGACTCATCTTCGAAGGATTGACAAGAACAAGAAGGGATTTTGATGCAAGATTGACTTTGTTCTTCTAAATCTTTGCTTCAAACCCGGTGATATATTCTATAATTATTATTTCTTTCTCTTTGTGTAATATGAATGGCTAAATTCATTGTTAGGGCGAACATGAAACCTTTTTGGGAAACTCTTATGTTTTTAATTCAAGATTCTAGTTATTTTTTTTTAATTCGTTATGTGTTGGTTTTATTTATGTATTAATGCTTTGAATGTTCTGGCCAATTATTCAATGATTTAGTGGAAAATAATTGCGTAGAGATGCAGATTATTTGTCTAGACCATCTAATAAAACCCGGTAAATTGATATAATGTGTAGAGATACCTATATTGATTATTGCGATCGTGTATGAATTTTCAGAACCTTGTTTCATCTAATTAAGATTATTTTGCATAGAGATATGAAATTGGCTTAATTAAATAGGCTCAACAAGAACTCGAGAGGGGTAAGTGGAATATATTAGGAGAATACGACCGAACACTACTTTAGTTCATTAATCTTGATGTAAATCGTAAAGGTGATCCAATAGTTGAAATGTTCCACCCTAACATCCGTCTCATTGTTAAACTTCAACGTCATTTTTGATCACATCACATTTTAATTTTAAGCTTTCATTAGATTACAACATTCTTCACACAAATTTTGATGTTACATTTATCAAATAGAAATTGAAATTAACTAGATTAGGCATTTAAGTATAGTCCTCGTGGGAACGATTATCCGGACTCTTTGGTCAACTTTATTACTTGTTCGATATCTTGCACTTGCGATATAAATTCACAACACAGACGTAAGCATACTTAGAATCAACTTCTCTCTGTCATCTAGCAATGTTTTGTTAAAAACATTGCATCAGTTGTTTAATACAATGTCATACTTGGTACGCACTGAAAAGTGTGATCGACCCCACTCCTGAGGGTTTTTTTGTCAGCCACTTATGTGCCTCTTCACTCACTTCACGAATTTTTTGAATCCACATTTTGTACTCAGTGACGTAGGTTGATTTCACGGCATGCCAAATAAAACCCTTAAGAATTTTGCCTTTAAATCCCGCGTTGAAGAAGTTTGTATACATATGTCGTACACAAAAGTGATGTTCTGCCTCTAGGAACAACTCTTCACACACATTTTGAGGTCCCTTTTGCCTGTTCGTCATTAGTGTCCAACCGTTACCATTGCCCATTTCAATGTCCTCTGCCAGATACTTCATGAACCACCTCCAAGATTGTGTGTTCTCCTTTTGTACAACAGTATATGCCACAGGATATATACAGTCATTAGTGTCATGCCCTACTGCCGTTAACATGATTTCCACAAAACACCCATGCAAATGACACTTGTCAACACCAACCACTTTCCTACAACCACTCGTAAACCCCAACTTGCAGGCATTGGAGCATATATAGATGCTATTAAAAACTTGCTCGTTGACAGCTATTATCATAGTTGATCCCGAATTCGTTCGAAGTACCTCAACATCATATCTGCTTAGAAGCCTAAATTGTTCCGCAATAGTTCCAAACAACAATTCCTTCGCATATTCCCTCATCTTGCATGCAATGTTTCTACTTATCTCCGTCTTCAGGTCTTCTTTCACGGTCGCCAAATTAGACTTTGTTTTCCAGTTAGGATCTGCCTTAAACAACTCAATATATCTCTGGGTCAAGAATATATAGTTGCAATGTCTATTGTGTGGGTCCCGTTTGCATATGTGATCAGGCATATAAGACTTCACTTGTACAATACATGTCTCATTCAACTTCGAAGCCCATATCCTCCAACTACACCCCAATTTGCAAACACCTTGAGCTTAGGTTCTATCATTACATTTTAATCTTACATTATACCCATTCAAAGCTCCGTATGTTCTCATTGTGTTTCGAAACTCTTGCATTGACCGAAAGAGTTATCCGACCTCAAACTGTGGATTCTCCATATCAGTCTCAGCCAAAAAATTCCGGAAAGCAATAACCAACCTCTTCGTCCGATGAGAAAACCAATAGTAACTCCTCAACCGAGGGATACTCCAAGTCATCAACTGCATTATCGTTTTACAGCTCTTGTACAAGCATTACTTCTCTCCCGTGTCCCTTTTCATTCATGTTGGGTCCAATTTCAATGCCATCTGACACATTGTGATCATACAACCTATCATCTTCCTCGGAAGCCATGTTAACATCCGACTAGGGCTGGACATGGTCCGGTTCGGTTCGGTTCTCGAAGAACCAAACTGAACCGAACCAAAATTTTTCGGGTATTTAGTAAATGGAACTGTGAGGTCCAAATATAATTATTGACCTGTTCGAGTTCGGTTCGATTCGATTCGGTTCTGTACTATTATTAATTTTTTTAATATTTATAATAAAAATAACTAATGACACGTTCAATATTAATTTTACAAATTGACGTAATTCAATTTCATAACATATAAATAACAAGTTGTACAATAAGATTAATTTACAAATGTATACAAATACCAAAAAAACATATACTAATACTAACATATCGGTGATCCATTCCACATAAATAATTCATTTGCTTCAAACATTCAAATCTACATAAAATAAAGAAATATAAATTAGAAGTCATAGAAATAAAATACTTTAAAGTATTGTTAATAGTTACCAACTATTTGTTAATTGAAAATATTTTGTTAATTTGTTTTGAAAAATTTAAATAATTTGATTTAAATAATATAAAAAAATTTAAAACGATTTGGTTCTTGTTCGGTTCTTGGTCTAGAACTGAGAATCGAACCGAAACTTTCGGTTCTAGATTCGGGTACCCGTTCGTGTATTAAATTTTAGAAGAATCGCTCGGTTCGGTTCAGTTCCGATTCGGTTTGAGACTTTTGTCCAGCCCTACATCCGACTGAAGGAAATCAGGGTCTTCCTCATACTCTGTCAACATATTGAAAAAATAGAATTCGTTATGTCTGGTTTATAAATCGCATATAATCAATATTTGTTTTAACATGAAATCACATATAACTTGAAAACGTTTCCAGTAAACACAAGAAAAAGGGAATCATATGCAACAGGAAAACGAAAATAATTTGCAACAAATTTATCACACACAAAAGCAGTAAGAATAAATAATGGTGAAAAACGAAATCCTTAATCACTTCAAGTTAAAATTAATTATGTACGGATCATTTTTTGAAATCATATAAATCACAGAAAGATTAGGCTTCACCTCCGTCTGCTTCGTCCATGGGTGCAAATTGAAACTAAAGGTTGAGGGGGTTTTGTTGTGATGTTGGAGATGGTAGATTGCAAGTGACAAATTCTTCCCAGCGTGATTTAGGACTCGAGAGAATTTTGGGGAGACCAAAATGTGGTAGAGTCATGGTGGATTTTGCTATATTTGAGAAAAAAATGTGTTTTAAAATAACAAATGAGTCTTACGTGGAAGGAGCATACACGCCGTCGATGCCATGTTCGCCTTCTGTCCAGCCGTTGTAAGTTGAGTGACCTCGCGTAGAAATTTGAAAGCTTAGTGACCATAACGTGACAAAGTATGAACTTGAATGACCAATGAAACTTTTTACTCACCAAATATACCAGTTTAGGCCCAATTTTTAAGTCTTAAAAGATGGGGCAAGAATTCTTCTTTTCACGCGTACGAAATTTATTGCTGAAATAAAACTCTTCCTCCAGAATTGTTCCCTTGTAATTCTCTCGTATAATACCATAAAAACAATCTTTATCTGTTGATTTGTGTTTGAATTTTATTGAATTGAGAACCCATGGCCTCTAGTGGAAACAAGAACATCAACTCCAAGCTGGTTCGTACTTTCTTGGATCTGTTTTTTTTTTTCTTTATCTTCACTTCTTATATAATTATTTGCGTTTCTCTTACGTGGTTATTAATCTGGGTAGGCTTTAATTCCTCACTGTTGATGTGTTATTCTCCAAAAATATGATGATTTTTGCCTCAATTTTGCTTCTCTATATTTAGGTGTTTTGTGGTAAATTTTGTATTCGCTGTTCGTATTTAACTCTAATCATCCTTAGTTTTGCAAAGTCCTGGTGATTCATGTCAACTTTGCGGTATTTATGGGTAGCTGTTCGCTTTTGTTGAATGATTTCTAATTTATGTTTAATTTTGTGTGATCGCATTTGGGTTAATAGTTCTTTTGATAATAAGCTTGAGAACATGATTCGGTGGGGCTTATATGGGAGAAGGAGAGTGAAAAAGACTGTTAAATTGTGGATTCAATCATCTTACTAAAGCACAACTAATGACCATGAAATATTTCTCTTGAACCAAGTAGGTTTGTTTTACACTTGCGCAAGACAATCGGATAGTGTTTGGCACACAGGATTTGGGCATATAATATAATTTTGTACTAAATTACTTATATGGCCTTATCTGGTATGCCAACGTAGCCCCAATGTACTTAAATGAATTACCATTCTTTTCCAGTTGAAATGATGTGGTCCGGATTTTGCAGTCAAACGTACAGTTTCAGATGTGTTGTATTTTATTAATACAAGAATGAAGTTTTATGCAACAAAAAATATATCAGTCCATTTCATGGGAAAATCAGACCAAGTTAGGAAAAAAAAGTGAGTATTTGTTTTATAATACTGTGTCTTGGTGATGAAGTAGTTCATGTGTATGCATCATAAAATTGTCATGAATGGTTTACTCTTGTTTGCTGATTCAATTGTTTTTGTGAGGGCTAAAGAAAATTGAGTTTTAAATTATTACGTTCATAGCTTAGGTTATACAATACCCTCTCTTTGAGAAACAAATGAAAAATTTCCGAGAGTGATTAATTGGATTCTATGGCCTTATTGGTAAGTCAATGACGATTTATTTGAATGGATAAAGCTTCTTTGACGGAAGACTTTGGCAGAAAGCTTGACATAATTGCAAGTGGAAGAGAGTGATTGAATGGAAAAGTTGATTGTGTTTAAAATTGTCCAATGATAGAATGTCACGTGACATTATGTCAAACTTTGTGTTCCTGTAGCATTATTGTATTTGAATATCCACCTGCTTTTCATACTGTACAATTGACATTATCGTTTCTTTCAGGGGTTTGATTACTATGATTTACCTTTATTTTTCATCTCTTGTTTCTCGCCTTCACTTTTCACGTCACTTACTTGTGTGAAATTTATTTTTACCTAAGGTGCTTCTCGGAGATTCTGGAGCTGGAAAATCCAGTCTAGTCCTACGATTTGTGAAGGGACAATTTATTGAATTTCAGGTTGGTCCAAACCCTGTAATATCATACTTTTCATATGGGTAGTTGGGGACCACATTAAACTTTTTCTTCTGGTCCCTGGCATGGTTTAAAAAGGCGGTCTTGAGGCGCGCTTCAACTTGAGGCGCGCTTCAACTTGAGGTATAGCACCATTGCCTCAAGGCGCTATATCATTTTTTTAAAAGCAAACAGTGAGGCACAAGACTCAAATCATATGTATCATGGGGGCGTGAGATGTTCGCCTCTTGTGTTTTTTGTAATTTGAATGTTTTATTCATTGTTTTGAGTGCTAATGTGTATTTCAAAGATAAAGCCTAAAGGCTTTTAATTGGGCCATCTTCTCAAATAAAAATAAAATAAAATGTGCCATTATATTTATTTGAACAATAAAAAAATCTAAACCCTTACGGGCATACCCCACCCGGCGGCTTCTTGAAGAAGGAAGAAGCTTCTTCTCCAAGGCCGCCAACTTCTTGGAAGTAATATTTTCTTTCCCTTCTCTTTATTTTATGCTCTTCGTCTCCTTTTTTGTGAAGTTATTCTTGCTTAAGAGTCAAGACAATTTAATATTTGCTACTTTATTAACTTATTTTGGGGTTGATTCTATGGCGAGTTCTTTAAGATTGATTGTTTATGGTTTATTATATTTATATGTTTGTATTTATATTATTTTATTTGACTTTTTTTTTTTTTTTTTTTTTTTTTTTGAGGCTTATGCCTCACCTCAAGAAAAAAAAAGAGCCTTAATACGTAGTTCCGCCTTTTTAAACATTGGTCCCTGGAGAGTAGAACTTTACTTTTATGTCTGATGTAGGAATCAACTATTGGTGCTGCCTTTTTCTCACAAACAGTGGCTGTGAATGACACAACTGTAAAATTTGAAATATGGGATACAGCTGGTCAGGAGAGATATCACAGCTTGGCTCCAATGTACTATCGGGGAGCTGCTGCGGCTGTGATTGTCTATGATATAGCAAACCAAGTAAGTGGCCGTAGTCTACTTTGTGACGTCGTCTTCACTCATTATTGTTATTTTGTTTGTCCTGGGATACAGTAGGTTAGGAGAGATATCATGATATTTTATAATATAGGAGGAGTTGTAAGTTGTAACAATTTCTTTTCTTACTAGGAATCCTTTGAGCGGGCAAAAAATTGGGTTCGGGAGCTTCAAGCTCAAGGTAAATTACCTATCCTTTGATTGGGCAAAAAATGGCTTCAATTGCCTTTACTTTACTATACTTTTCTTTTTTAATTTTTAGGGGATTGGGCAGGGGTGCTATATTTTGATTTTTCCTAATGGACACTTGTTTTGTTATTCACAACATAGCTAAAGTTAATTAGTTTTAAAGAATTTGGCGTATTTTCTTATCATTCTTTAGCTGTTAATGCCGATAATTTCTGCCCTTTATGCTAATTTACTAATGGAAATAGAACAAAAAATTAAAATACACGTGTCAGTCTCTGTCAAACATGCACTTAGATAGACTTGTTTTTGATTTATTTTTATTTCAAACATTTTCTGCCTGTTTTGAAGTTCTATTATTCACTTTATTCTTCCCGTGGCATTAGGAAACTCGAACACAGTTATGGCACTTGCTGGGAACAAGGCTGATTTAATAGATGCAAGAAAGGTGCCAGCAGAGGCAAGTCTCTCTCTCTCTCTCTCTCTCTCTCTCTCTCTCTCTCTCTCTCTCTCTCTCTCTCTCTCTCTCTCTCTCTCTCTCTCGTTTCAGTTTTACCGTCATTGAAAATTTTCCGGACCAATTAAAATTTTATTGAATACTGATAGTTGAACATAGAAAATGCATTTGAAATTATGCACCCCTGCTTATTTATTCAGTTCGATCTGTAAATGCTAAATATTTAGAATTGTGTAACAGGAATACATACTAGTTATGATGGTCTGGTAAAATTAATGTAGGGGCTAGTGATTAGAGAAAGAGTGAACTATAATATCTTCATTCAAAATTACCCTAACCTAAGCTTTTCTTATAGTTTGGTGCTTATAGAAGTTAAGGATATGCAAAAAAAGAAAAAAATTACTAATAGGCACCCTGATATGCTACACATACGTGAGGCGGAATAAGCAAGACAGCCATTCTCACATGTAGCAGTAGCAGAGTGCACATGCAGTATAATAATTTTACAGCATTATGTTAGTTTGTTAAGGGGGTAAATAGGAGAATGTTACAGAATAAGGCTAGTGCCAATATATAATAGGGGATAGGAGTCAATTTTAGGGATTCATTCAGAATTGGAGAGTTGTGAGGGAGAGTGTCAAGCCTCCTCAATACTTGGCAAAATATGTTAATTCCTTTCCAAACATGTTTTCTTTGAGTTTGGTGTTAATTATAGACTGATTGTATCCCATTTTTTATATTTCATCTTCAGTTCACAGTGATTTGCTTAAATGAAGGTTGCTTTTAAGATAAAAATAAAAAACATAAATACTGTCTGTAACTCATTTCTGTCTGTACGTTCAGCACAGAAATGTGAATACAAATGCAAACAGCTAAAACACTTGCTTCATTTTCGATTTGAATCACAGCTCGCCCATTGCATCTGGTTCCTGTAACAACAGCAGGAATTACAAAGCCCTAGCAGTTACTTGGCAAGCATGAGTGTTTTCTGTCCATGACAAAAATTCAACTGATAAAAATTCTCAGAGCTTTTGAAAATATCTATTGTCATTCTTTTTTCCTTTTTTCACACTAGTTCATTCTGTGCTGGGTATCATACTATGAAGTTACTGTCATACATTTAACAATACTGATATAGATCATGATTCATGAACGCGTACGTTGTTGCTGATCACAAACGAATTGTGTGGTAAACTTAGTTTAGATGTGTTCTTTGCTCTCTTGCACACCTTACATTTATCATTGGCCATCAATTTTTCCCTATTCAATGCCAACAAACTTTTCTCAGCTGCATGAATGCAATTTTTTATTTTTTATTTTTTCCGCAGGAAGCAGAGACCTATGCGCAGGAGAATGGACTTTTCTTTATGGAAACCTCTGCAAAAACTGCAACAAATGTCAATGAACTATTTTATGAAATAGGTAAGAGTGTTAGGTTGAAAAGTATCATAGAATTTGCGGGATGTATTTTTAGCTTCAATAGATCCTTTAGAACTTGTAGAGAAACATTACTCCACTTCTTGTTTGCGTTTCCTCATGGAATAAATTGCAAACAAGATTCATTTCTAGTTGGGAGATCATATAGAATCAATCCAGATAGAAATGTTATTGCTCGAGACTGCTCTAATCCCAGCTTTTTTGAAGTCATCTAAGGAAAAATTTAGGCCTTGTTTGGGAAAGATTTTTTAATAATCATTTTTCTACAAATTTTCAACCACACATTATATAAGATTCATAACCTCTCCCTACTTTTTAGCCGCCACATTCTCGAAAAACATCATTTTTAACTTGGAAAAAACTCTCAAACAAACGCTTATATGCATGTGGATAGACTCAAAATCGTGCCACAACACGACTATATTGTATCCTTTTGCCCACTTTCTAATATTGTTGTGCATCAACAGCAAAGAGACTACCTCGTCTGCAGCCAGCACCAAACCCATCAGGCATGTTTCTTGTGGATAATCAGAGACCATCAGAGAGGGCAGCCAGTGCTTCTTGCTGCTCTTAAAGTTGATGTCTGGTTGTCATGGCAAATGAATGTATTATGTAAAATTATGACGAACTTTAGTGGCTATACTTTGTGTACCATTTCTTTAGAAATGTACAGAAAAATTCTCTCGTCGGTTTTCAAATTTTTAATTAGTATTTGGTTTCGGCATGTCATGTGCTATGAGAATGGTGCAGGAATCTGCCTTATTATGTTTTAGCGCCGGATGTCAGTTTCCATTAATTAAATAAAAAACTTCATCGTTTACATGTAAGATTCTTGAAGTTCAATGTGGCTTGGTACCTCAGCATTTTGAAATCTTGCACCCTTGTAGATGAATTTTGGAGTTCTGCTTCATTTGTTGGGTTAACATTGACATGAACATATGTGATAAGTGTATTTTATGTGCTTATTTGGATTTCTATTCTTATTTATTTATATGTAAGTTTAGTGAATGTTTACTTAATTTTTATATACTATGTTAATTGTAGAAAAAAAAAATTCTAATTTGAAAACATAACGTGAAAAGAGGTTATTAGGAGTTTAATTGGAGTTGATATGAAGCAATTGAAGATTAACCAAATTGCAAGAGTTCAATTGGAAGTATTAATGGTTCATTCGATAAAAATTCATAAGTTTTGAGAGTTAAATTCAACAATTAAAAAGTTTGAAGACTAAATTGTAAACTTTCAAAACTTGCCTAAAGTCAACTATAATAATTTTAGAATGAAGAGGACTTAATTGCAAACATTAAAAGATGAAGAACTAAAATCAGATGAGAAAAATGGCAATTGAAAATGAGATTTGTTTCATTTTTTTTCTTAGACGTTTTGATGGAATTCAATTTGAACAAGAATTTTACCTAAATCTTCTATAAATACATACCATAATCCAACAATTAAGAAAGGAGACTTCTAGAATTTCATTAGACACATATATTCAAATCAAAGCTTGTGGGGATACATTGAACATATATTATACAAACCCAAAAGCAAGGAAAAATCAAGAAATCAATTAAGAAACTAGAGTTTCAAGACTTTACAAGAAAAATAGGAAATCTTTGTGCGAGATCTTAATTAATTTATTTATTTAGATTTTCCTTTAAATCTGGTAATGTACTTTAATTTCTTCTATTATTCTTCTCCCTTGACGTGTAATTAATTATTTAGTTAGGATGGATAATTATAACATAGTTTTGAACCCTATGTTAATTAAAATGTTTTAAATCTCTAATTGATATTGTGAATTGTTTTAATTTCTATTTTTAATACTTGGATTAATTGGTCATTAATCCATTCATTTTGTGAGCAATATTGAATTATTCGTTAAGACCATATAGTAAAAGTCGGTAACTAATATAAAGGTGTAGAGATACATTTTCTAATTAATGCGGTCGTTACATAGATTCTTAGAGACTTAATTCGTTTAATTAAGGTGTATTAAGATTCACATAAAGATATGTAATTGACTTAATTAAATAAAATCAATTTGAACTCGGAAAAGGTCAGTTGAATACATTAGAGGAATTCGAATGGGTAAACATAATCATTATTATAAAATTTGATGATTGAAATTAAGGGGATTACTATGGTGAACTCATAAATCCTAATACTTAAATCATCATATCAAAAAAATCACTTTTATTATTTTAGTATATTTAAAATAAAAAATCACAAAAATAAATTACACACTTTTTTCCCCCTTCCAAATTGAAGTTAAGATTAATTGAACCAACGATTAGATAGTAGTCCCCGTAAGAACGATATCTGAACTCATAGATACACTTTATTACTTGCTCGACCCGTACACTTATGAGGTATAAAATAGACAACACGTTTTTTATGCCGTTAACGGGAGCTATTTTTATTTAATATTGGTTTAAATTATATCTTGTTTTTGTTTGAATTTTTTCTTTTCAACTAATTTACGTGTTTTTCGTTGTTTCATTGATAGCTAACGAAAATAATGCAGTCTACCTATCTATTGTTTATGAGATCCTCATAAACAATATATTTGATTTTTAATCCCTCCGATAAGCAATCTTTATCACGTACGATCGGTAGACTGTATCTCAACTTTCTAAATTGTTTGATTTGATAGGTAGATTGCTTCATTTCATTCACTGTCAATGAAACAAAGAAAAATAAGTATATTAGTTGAAAATTCAACAAAAAAAAAAATAAAGAAATAATTTAAATTAATATCAAATAAAAATAGTTCCCGACAACAGCATCAAGAACTTGTTGTTGATTTTATATTTCGCAAGTGTACGAATTGAATAAGTAATAAAGTGGACTTATGGATCGGGATATCGTTCCTACGATGACAACTATCTAATCGTTGGTTCAATTATTCATTACTTCAATTTGATTGAAAACAAATGGAAGCTGTGTATTTTATTTTTGGGTTTTTTTATTTTAAATATACAAAAATAATAAAAGTGATTTTTTTTCAATGATGGATTTTGTGTTAGGATTAATTAGTTCATCATAACTATCCCCTTAATCTCAATCATCAAATTTTATAATAATTTATTATGTTTATCTGGTCGAATTCTTTTAATGTATTCAATTTACCTATCTCTAGTTCAAATTGAGCATATTTAATTAAGTTAATTTTATATCTCTATGTGAATTCGGATACAACTTAGTTAAAAACATTGAATCTCTAAGATTCCAAGTAACAACCACATTAACTTGAAAATATATCTTAACACTTTTATACTAGTTCCTGACTTTTATTATGTGGTCTGAACAAAAAATTTGTATCTTTACGTAAATTTCGCTCACAAAGTCAATAGATTAGTAACCAGTTAATCAAAGCATTAAGAATAGAAGTAGAAATAATTCCCAAAATAAATTCGAGATTCCAAACTTTTTAATTAAAATTAAGGTTCAAAATTAGGTTACAATTATTCATTATAACTAAATAATTAATTACACATTATGGGAGAAGAGTAAATAAGAATGAATTAAAGTACAATACTAGATTCAAAGGAAAAACGAGAAAAAAAGATGAAGATCTTGTACAAAGATTTCGCATTTTTATTGTAAAATCTTGAGACCAACTTTTGATTGATTTCTTGATTTTTCCTCCATTTAGGCTTGTATAATATATGTACAATGTATACCTACAAGCTTCGGCTTGAATTATATATGTTTAATGAAATTCTATAAGCCTTCATTCTTAATTGTTCGACTATGATATGTATTTATAGAACAAGAGTTAGGCAAAATTCTTGTTCAAATTAAATTTCATCAAAAAGTTTGTGAAGAAAAAGGAAACAAATATAATCTCCAATTGAATTATTTTTCTCATGTGATTTTAGTCCATCATCTTCTAATATTTGCAATTACGTCCTCTTTATTCTGAAATTATTATAGTTGACCCAATGCAAGTTTTGAAAGTTTGCAATTTAGTCTCCAAACTTTTTAATTGTCAAATTTAACTCACGAAACTTATGATTTTTTATTTTTTTATCAAATGCTCCATTAAAATTTCTAATTGAACTCTTGCAATCCAGTTATTTTTAATTGCTTCAAATCAACTCCAATTAAACTCTAAATACCTTCTTTTCACATTATGTATCTAAGTTGGGATTCCCCCCCCCCCCCCCCCTACGATTAACATAATTTACACAAATTAAGTAAATATTTGCTCTCAATTTACGTAAAAATAAATAAATAAGAATACAAGTCCAAATAAGCGCATAAAATACACTTATCACATATGCATGAAAAATAGTTATCTCAATTAATCTTAGTATCTACCAAATTGTTGGGAATTAGTTTGAAAACGATTGAAAATTGGTCAAGTATCGAAAACCAAAAAAGTGTGACCTTAAGTCAACTTGGGCCAAATATTCAGACTCGATTTATTTTTGCAAATGGTTTGCCGCTTCGAAACGGAAATTGACCTGCCCGGTCAGGTCGAGGGGGCTTGGGGGCAATGCCTCCGAAAGGAAATTCTGATTTTCATGTATATTTGGCGTTTCGCAACCAATTTTGGTTGAATGAGAAATTGTGGTTCAAAATTGGAAGAAATTTAGAAGAAGCCAAGTAACACAGTCGCCCGAGAGATAGGTGTTGTCACTCGAGCGATGAGCCAACGAAGAGCGGGCGAAATGTTTCTGTTTCTCGCGCTCAAGCGAGAAGCTAACGAAGTGAACTGAGGCTTCTGTTCATAAGATTATGTAGTTTTGTCTACAATCTTTCATTCACACCACTTCATCATCTATATAAAGGATCATATGCACGACCATTTAGCATACAATCTCATACTTTGCATTGAGAAATCTTCTAAACTCTTGCAAAGCTCTCTCTTTTTCATATTCTTGCATTTCTCGGTAGAGAGGGAAAACTCCGTCGAAGTTCGTTGGGATTTGTGGTTTGTCGTGTTACTACCACAATCTGAATCCGCTGTATCTTGTGAGACAATTGCCGTGAATCGTAAGTATCGTTGTTGGGCAATATTGTCTTAAGGAGAAAGTGTCACAACTTGAATCGGATTGATATTCTTCTTCTTCTTTTCTGATTTTACTTTCTGGTTTTATTGAAGTTGTTATACTTTATTTGCCTTTCATAAACTTATAATTTGATTACGCTCTTACGGGTTGAACTTTTAATCTTTGTTCATTACTTACAAACGATTATTTCCCGCTAATTTTAAAGCCTGAAGCCAACACAGATTTCATTAAATCTTAATTATATTCATAAAAAGCATATTATATATGTTTAAATTAAACATAATTAATGGTATCACATCTGGTGGTGACTTAGTGGCGTATCAGAAAACAAGTACATTTAAGTCTATATAATATGATACCTACGGGACAAAAGAACTTTATACCTAAACATACGTTGGTTATGCTATCTGATTGAGATAAAAAAAAAATAAAGTCAAGTACAATAGACATCTACAAGTGCAGGTAGGCAATGACATCGTTTTGATTCTATGATGTCCAATACGATGTATGATATATCATATGTTTAACATTTCCAGCTAACCTTTTTTTGTCCAAAAGAAAAAAAAAAAAAAAAAAAAAAAAAAAAGTAAGTGCAACAAGTACAAATCATGGGGTCTTATACAAATGACATATAATCTGTAAAGGATATCGGCCTTTAATAATCTTAGTGTCATATATGGCATGATTATAATTCTTCTAGAAATAAGCAATATTCTAAAAAACGTAAAGAGTGATTAGACGTGAAGTCGAAACTTCAAGCTTTACGAGTCTAGGTGAGGCTTAGACGTAAAAAAGTGTTTTCTTATTTATAATATTATTTTAAATTTTTAATCGTTTAAAAAATTATTTAATAATTAAATAATACATATTAAACATCTAGAAATTATAAAATACAATATTTACTTAATAACTTCTATTATTGGTTAATTATATAATTTTCAAGTTTTGAAAATGCAAAAATTAAAATATTTCTCAAAGTTTCAATTTTCAACTATACAAGTCCTACTTAATAGATTTATAGGAATTTCATACATGTTTTTGAAGTTTGTATTAAAATGAATCTCAAGATTATAATTACATAATGTATCTAACACCAAAACTTAAATCTTATTTAACTATTTAGATAAAGTCATTTTTTACTTTTGTACAGATAAAATCTTTTAAAAACTTGAAATTAAAGTCAAATGAAAAGTTTTTTTTTTTTTAAATAATAATAAGCTAAAGTTAAATAAAAGATTTTTAAAAAAACTAATAAAGTGCGTCTACGAAAGACCAAAAAAATGAAGGAAAAAATTCAGTCATTTAGGAATTTGAAAAAAAAAAAACGTCTAAACGCGAAGCGAGGAGTTTTGTCCGAGTTTCGAGCGTCGCCTATGCGAGCTTTTTAGAACACTGGAAATAAGTAAATGCACTATGGGTCACTCAACTTTATTTTCGTATCATTCAATCACATTACTGAACTTCGATTTGATTGCAAATTTGATCATTCATCTTCAATTTGGTATAATCAGGTAACCCAATTTCGAGCCTAGTCGAATTCAAGTTACTTATCTTCAATTTGATGCAATCAGATTAACCAACTCTGGTTTAAATATGTTCATTTTGTCCATCCTAGTCACCCAACTCTGAGAGTAGTTGCATTTGGGTCGCTCACCTTCAATTTAATGCAATCAGATTAAACAAATTATATTTGCTTGTAAATTTGCCACTCAACTTTAATTTGGTCAATCAGATCACCCAACTTCAATTTTATTGCAAATCTGATAATTCTGTTCTCTAGCTTACGGAATGTAACATGCCACTAAAATTAATAGATGACAAATGTATATGTTTATGTCAGACAACAATATACATTTATGAAAAATAATTTTATTAAAAAAGAATGAACTAATTTTTTTTTTTTTACATGTCAGGTATCGATGAATTTTAATTAATGTTCAGGTCAACATATTACGTTAGTTAAATTGACATCATTGGACAAAATGATCGAATTTGTAGACAAATCGAAAAAGAATAACCTCATTGCACATATTGAAGACAAATGACCAGATTTTCAAGAAAATGAAAATTGGGTGATATGCCTGAAGATAAGTGAGTTGAATGCAACTCCGCTCAAAGTTGAACTAAGGGTCCGCTTGATTGCAGGGTGGAAAATGGGTGGAAAAGGAATTGGATTTCAGGGAATTGAATTACCTGGAATTGTTTTACCGGGAATTGAATTAAAGGTGTTTGATTGGTATAATTTTCCACATTTCTATCATAATACGTTTGGCTTTGTTTTTCATGCAAATTGTCAATTAAATGGATAAATTTTTTTACCATTAGGAACAAAATATGTTTAGATTGCCAAAAAAAATTAAAAAATTAAAAAATAATAAAAAAATATTTTTTTATTTTTACGTTTGGCTCTATTTTGCATGGAATTTGTCAATTAAATGGATAATTTTTTTTACACTTTATCTTAGAATTTGTTTCTATTGTCAAAAAAAAAAAAAAAAAAAAAAGGTGGAAATCAATTCCCACCTATATAGCAAGTCTATTGATTTCCACGGAATCACGCTTCAAGTGGTTGTACCTTGGAAAAGGCTGGAAACCGATTTCATGGAAAATAAAGGCTATCAAACAGCGCAAAAGCAGGAAGATGGAAAACGATTCCTAGTTCCGGGGAAAATTTTGGTTATCAAACACACCCTAAGGGTCCGTTTGATTGTAAGAGTGGAATTTGAGTGGAAAGAAAATGAATTTTAGGGAATTAAATTGCTTAGAATTGTTTTACCGAGAATTGTCAATTAATTGTATTTGATTGATATAATTTTTCATCTAATCCGTTTGGCTTTATTTTTCATGCAAATTGTTATTTTTTGAGATAAATTTTTTTACAATCTGTATTAAAATTTGTTTGGATTGCCAAAAAGTAAAAAAATAAAAATAAAAAAAATATTTAGAAATTTTTCTTGTCTTCGTTTTTCATACAAATTGTCAATTAAATGGATATTTTTTTTATCATTGAATCTAGAATTTGTTTCCATTGTCAAAAAAAAAAAAAAAGATAGAAAAGGTCAAAACCACCTAATAGGTGGGAAAACATTTCCAAGCAAAATGTGCATTGATGGATTGTACCTAGAAAAATGTGGAAATTTAATTCCATGGAAATTTTGGTATATCAAACAAAAAAATTGAAAAATGTGAAATTTAATTGTCAGTTCTATGAAAAAGGTATGTATCAAACAGACCATAAGATGTGAGGCTACTTTTAACAAGTTGGCCGAGAAGTGAGAACTGCTGGATTTTGCTAATTTTGCGTCATCTCCACATCAGCAGTCAGTGATGTTTATGAACCTAATTTTTAATTCCTTAACTCTTCTGTCTTATAGTTTAATTATATTAAATTAAACCTTAAACGAATGGAAGTTGAGTTTAATTAGTAGCGTGGTGTCCACTAATCTCTAAGGCCTATTTGGAATCAATTAAAAGTAAAAACTCCGTCAGCCTTACTTTATTTTATCTTAGAGCATATCTGAAAGACTCTCCATTTTC
This sequence comes from Osmanthus fragrans, assembly GCA_019395295.1. Taxonomy (NCBI): domain Eukaryota; kingdom Viridiplantae; phylum Streptophyta; class Magnoliopsida; order Lamiales; family Oleaceae; genus Osmanthus; species Osmanthus fragrans. The sequence continues at coordinate 12,493,385 of CM033362.1, forward strand.
AAAAAAATATATTCTACAATTTAGAGATTAAAACTTTTGAAATAGTCCAATATGCTTTTTATATTTAACACTTAATTTTATTACTTTCAAAAAATATTTTTTATTTTTCCCTATCTTTTTTTTTTTTTTTTTTTTCACTAGCTTTCCTTGAAAGAGTAATACTATTGATAATGAAGACTATCAGTAATTGTCTTGCATGGCATATATATAACAATTTGTGATTTGATGCATGAGTCAAAGCATCAAATCACAACCTGTCATACATATATTACGTATGGCGACTATTGATAATTTTCACTACGAATATCATTGCTCTCTTCGAAATTATTATATTATTTTTCTCAATTGAAAATTGAAATACTTTAAATACATTTAATTATAGAGAACGGGTTTGACTCTCAAAATTTGGAGAGCCAAATTTACTTTCTAAATTAAAATGTTAATTTAAAGAGTTTTTGAAGCACAATTTTAAGGGTTGAATCTTTAAAATATATAACATTTTATGATTAAAGAGTTTTTTTGGGAAATACTCTTAGGTGGACATTTAAAAGAACTAAACTTGATGCATGTGTTCATTTATCAAGATTAACTTTTTAGACTTGAACGTCGAGTTCCGGTAGCAGTAATGCACAAAGAGATGACTATATTAGAAATTAATTAAAAGTGACTAGTTAACTCGCTAAGAACTCATCAACCAATCATGTATACAAATAAATCAAACAAGAACACTCGCCATAATTGATTAAGCTTATTAATCTTACATCTGAATTATGATTATTCTGATTAGTGAAAGAGCTTATTGCTGACTAGTTTCTCAGGTGTAATTACACGTACATTGCTTGTGCCAACCACTTTCTTGGTGTGTATGTATTTGATTCACATTGAATTAATTAATTAATTAATTTAAGTAATTAACATGGGAGGCTCTTTGCTTTTATTCTCTAATCACATCACTTAATGATAATTAAAATAAAGCACGCGCAGGAGCAGCAAATTTTCAATTATTCAGTAGGTACTGAATCTATACATTCATAGAACGCCGCTTGCATCCTTTCTACTTAAAGACATAAATCCAAGTAGACAGACCATCAACGGGTTTTCGTCTTAATTAATCATTAAACCATATTTAATGATGTTAATCGAGTTCCATGTGATAATCGTAATCCCATGCAACATCTGTACGAAAACCCTGATTTTTCCGAAATAACACCATTATTTTACACTCGAGTATTGCCTATTTATACTGGCATTTTTTATCTAATCTAATTGCAAAACAATGGAATTCATCACCTCCTTCAACTTCACATTTATTTTTCTTTTAGCATTCTTGATCTTCAATATTCAATGCCATGCAAAAGAAACAAGAAACCACGAGTCACTAGTCTTGGGTTTAACTCATGCCAAAACCACTATTGCCACTCCAAATTCTTTAAAGAGACCATCTGAATTCTTGGATGTGATGGAGCCACTTAGAGAAGTAAGAGATGGATACATTATAACCCTAAATTTCGGGACACCCTCTCAGGTCATCCAAGTATATATGGACACTGGAAGTGACCTTACTTGGGTACCCTGTGGAAATCTATCTTTTGAATGCTTAGATTGTGATGATTATAGAAATAACAAGTTAACAGCTAGTTTTTCCACGTCACGATCCTCTTCATCTTTACGAGATTCTTGTTCTAGTCCCTTTTGCATTGACATCCACAGCTCGGATAATTCCTATGATCCTTGTGTTGTTGCTGGATGCTCATTAAGTACCCTACTCCGGTCCACTTGTTATAGGCCATGCCCTTCTTTCGCTTACACCTATGGTGATGGTGTCGTTAGTGGAACACTTACTAGGGATATACTTAGGGTCCATACAAGTACTCCTAATGCCACTAGGGAGATTCCTAAGTTTAGTTTCGGTTGTGTTGGTTCCACATATAGAGAACCAATAGGAATTGCAGGTTTTGGCAAAGGACCACTCTCACTCCCTTCACAATTAGGGTTTCTTCATAAGGGTTTCTCTCATTGCTTCTTGCCTTTCAAATTTGCCAACAACCCTAATATTTCAAGCCCTTTAGTTGTAGGAGATTTAGCAATCTCTTCCAAAGAGTATTTGCAATTTACACCAATGTTGAAGAGTCCCATGTACCCAAACTACTATTACATTGGTCTAGAGGCCATAACTGTAGGCAATGCCACTGCACCGACACAAGTACCCTTAACCTTGAGAGAATTTGATTCTTTTGGCAATGGGGGCATGATAATTGACTCGGGAACCACTTACACTCACTTACCTGAGACACTATTCTCACAGCTTCTCTCAGTCCTCCAGTCAGTGATAATATTCCCTAGAGCTGAGGAAGTTGAGGAGAGAACTGGTTTCGATCTTTGTTACAGGGTTCCATGTCCAACCAATGACATTCTCGCGGATGATCTTCCTTTGATCACATTCCATTTCTTGAACAATGTGAGTCTTATACTGCCTCAGGGGAACAATTTCTATGCCATGGGCGCGCCAAGCAACTCTAGTGTGGTTAAATGTTTGCTGTTTCGATGCATGGATGAGAGTGACAATAATTATGGACCAGCTGGGATTTTCGGAAGCTTTCAACAACAAAATGTGGAAGTTGTTTATGATTTAGAGAAGGAAAGAATTGGATTTCGTACAACAGATTGTGCATTGGCTGCAGCTTCACAAGGACTTCACAAGACTTGAGACTTCCTTAAGTACTATGTTATGCTTTATATATAGAAAGCAAAACCCGCATGGAAAGAACCAGTTTAATTTTACAGTTCCAGACTGGAATTAGCTTTCCCATTTTGGATTTTCGGCTCGTTATCATTGTGTTTTTCTCACTTCTTAATTAATGAAGCAATGCTGTTCTTGTGGTTGCTCTAATTGCTTTGATGGAATTTCTTTTTGTTTATTTGAGTGTTCAATCTTCATTTTGAGATCTCAACTGACAGTAGTACAAAACCATTGCTAAAATTACAGCGTCGGACGACATATTTTCGTTTTATTCAGATTGACACAATTCTACTCGAGTGGTGTTATTCATTGCCACTGATACTAAGCATTAATTTAGGTGAAAACTGCGTGATATTAAATAATAGATCCTCTTAAATACATTGTTACTTGATTCATTTAATTGAATATAATCTAGACTGGTGTTCTAACACTACTGATACTAGATAATATTAATCATTCTACTCAGAAGAGTATGTATATGAACTAACCAAGAAATGTTTAGCAGATCAGGGTTCATAGCAAGAACTATTGAGTCTTCCATTAAGCCTGGAATGTAAAAGTTGATGGGTCTGGTGACTGAACCTATTCTAGCCCATATTCCCGAATACAGCTGCACGATAATGGGAGTAACTACGGCTTAAGCGATGAAGTCTACGAGCCTAACTCATCATTCTAAAATCAACTTACAATATAAAGTTTGTTTACACATCTTAATTGGACCTATGAGACATGCGAAAACTCGTAACACACTAATGATGAAGAAAGATTTTGAGATGATTTCATCAGTGGGAATAATTTCATAAAGACAAAATCAGATTGAGTATTAACTATATTTCCCAGTTCTGGACAGTTCCTTTTCATGCGACGGACAAGCAGCAAAAGATATGAATTAATACAAAATTACAATAGCTTTAGAGGCGATAAAAGCGATGTCAAATTTCATCCATCCCTAGCCATTTACAACATATTCATTTCCAACAAACCTGAGAAATCAAGTCTTGTTTCACATCTCTTCATCTTCTATGGTTCTCTCCGCCTTTCTCCAATCCCGAGTATCCTTCTAATGCTTTGTACAAGGAATTAACAATAACATTTTTTTGATATTAGCTGATGAAATATTTAATATTTATCCTCATCTCATAGAAAGGTAAACTTATAGTATGCTTCGCGGCTTCTTTGCTAAGGTCTTTTTCAATCCCTTGAGAATCTTTCCAAACCACATCAAGTTCATGGTAGCAAGTGCTGAGGGTACACCGTATACCAAAAGAAATCCAAACGTGTGCATTTTCATGACCTGCAAGAATTTCAAAGAACTTTCAGTAAAATTGCATAATGTTGTGAGTTCTATCCCATGATCCATGACATACATTTATAGTGAAAATATCAAGAGCATGGGATCAGAACTTTGAACAATCTAGCAAATTTCTTAAGAAGAGAAGATAAGAATGCATGAATGAATGAGAGAGAAACAATACGATTTGGTCCAATATGTCTTTGAGAGAACAGAATATTAGTTTTCTTTTTATTATGGTTCTAAAATTTTTACGGCATAAATAAATGGATAAATACAAGATATACTCCAAACTGCCTTTTTGCTCAAATAAATAAATATTGGAAGCCATTTAAAAAATTGCGCATGTGCGTGTATTGCATGACTAAGTACTTCAGGCCCAAGGAAGCTGAATAAACAGAAAAGGTGTCAGTGCATTGGAAGCATAGTTGTCAGATCCAACCTAGACATTGACCTGGACAATGCAACATGTTAGCGGGTCAGTGGTTCAACCGGTGACCTGGTGATTCAACCGAAGAGTCAATTCTTGTCAAATATATTATTAAGTATTGTCAGTGTATGGTAAAATTCTGATATTTGATATCCAGTTCATACAATTGTGCACTTCTTATCTAGTACAATCTTACATAATGAATGTTACTTAATCTTAGAAGCACCATCATGAAATTATTTCACAAGGTACAATTAAATTAGAATAAGAAAAATGAAACTGTTTATTCTCGGTTGGCCTCTGCTGAATGCCTAAACATAATGTTAGCAAGTTTCATCATGTCAAAGAGCAGAAATTGAAATTGAAGATTTATTGGGAGAGGATCTGCAGGAGACGGCTGCCAAGGGTTTTTCAATTTCCACAGAATCAATATTTCAGCAAAAGACTGCAAAATTCTGAGTATATAACGTAAACTAAATGGCCCGCCCGGTTCACTTAAATTTGGGCCAGCAGGTTTATAAAAACCAGAAGGTTTAGGCAGATTAATAATGGGTTAATTGAAAAGTTGAATAAATAAGTCACCCCGACCAGACCTGGATCCGGTTCACCAGTTTCCAAAATGAACCGGCCGGTCCGGTCAGAGTCTAATAACACTGATTGGAAGTACAGAGAAGAGACTATGGGGAGTGGGGATCTTATAATCCCAGTGGCATGAAGGGACACAAAAAATTAGGCTTCGAGGGACCATGAGGACTTAAGGAGGCAGTTACCTGATCATGGTGTAGATAGACATGGTAAAACATGTAAACAAACAAAAGAATTCTTGCCACCTGCATTTAATAATATGACGTTAGTAAGAGCAAAAATAAGTCACGAAAGACCAAAAGAATGTAATTTCCAGTTATCAGTATAAAGAGCATGTTTGGGAAGCATAAAAGTAACTTTACTTTTTTCCTAAACATGTTCCGAAGTTACATTTTTTTTTTTTTTGTCAAGATCTTAATTTTTATAAAGTAAGCATTTATTTCTTCTGTAGAAGGTACTTCTACTTTTTCTTAGCCAAACACGCTTAAGGTTTCACCAAGAAGGAATGCTACAAAGTTGAAAATATGAAAGAAGCTTCTTCCATGTCCAACTCATAGCATCATTGACATACTCATTATAGGCATGATACTGAGTTTCGTGTTTACATTTGTTTCCCCTATGAAATATTACTTTGATAGTCATAGTATAGGTTTCTATCGCAATCAATGGAAATTAAGGTGTTAAGCTACGCACCAACCAAGCAAAAAATATCACAATGCCATTGACCAAATATGCATTGGATCTCTTCAACCCAGCAATATCGAGATACCTATGAAATAACCATATAAATTCATCAGTTCAGCCTCACATTATGAAACAAACTTCATTAATTGTTTTCATTTTTCCACAAAATCAGAGAACCCACCATCTCATGTTGATCTCTGGGGTTGTCACCTCGGATATTAGGACCATGAAGGTGTAAAGCTGCCCCTCCCCGGTGAGCATGGAGTATGACACTGCAATTGCTGAAAGAGAGTGATGGACAATCTGAAATTATACAGTAAAGGAACCGTTATTCTCGTCAACTCGTTATGCATATTGAGCATTTTCTATCATTGGCAATTGTTCTAGACAAAATGTGAATCTTTTCCATTTATTCTCAGACACCAAAAGAGAAAGGAAGTTGACAAGTGTACTTTGATATTTGAACACTGAACTCCACACAATGTAATGCAAGAATCAACATTTGAGGCTATAGATCATGATAAAGAAAAAATTAAGTGCGACTACTAAGGTGGGAGTAGAGACTCATCCCACTCGACCAAGCAGATACAGTTAAGAGAACGACTGAATCTGCATCAAATTCTATCTAGATGTTAATGTCTAAAGCATCGTATCTCCAACATAGCCACATTTAGTAGTGTACCCCGTAAATCTGAAAAAAAATAAGTACAGTTCCATATTCCTAAAAAATAATTTCAGGGGCTACAAAATCCCCATATCAGAAGTGGCATATCATGGAAAATGCAGAAATAAGCTAAACTGAATTTCTACTTACATATTCCACTCCACCCAAGGAAGGGTACAACCAACAAATCATCCCAAGATCTGAAATGAAGTACCCAACAGATACCTGCCAGAAGTGAAGACACCACCCAAGAGATGAAGTGAATCTTACAGGGAAAAAAAGGGTACACCAGCCTCAACTGACGCCTAGATAACGATCATATTTTTACAATATTTCAGCATAGATCAAGACACAATAACAAGAAAAGGATTGAAACAACAGATTATAAATCTTCAACAAAATATGGGAGGGAACATGGAGAATCTAGTAGATACTTGATTAATTGAACATTAAGGAGCAATCGCTTTTGACCTCATGCCTGCATCCTTCCATAAGCAACATATTTAGCATGAATTTATCACACAGATAATACATCATTAGCGAACAATCTACTGTGTTTTAGCTTCTTAATGCAAGAGCTGAGCTCCAACAAGGAAATCAGGAACAGCTTTATTATTGGTTAACAAAATAAGTTGCCTTTCCCTGAGCAGTGCCTGGAAGAGAATGAAAACGAACATGCTGCAGCCAGGAATTAAAAAAAAAAAAAAAAGGAAAGAATTGGTTCAGGATTAAAATGATTATGTGGATTATGAACGCTGTGTTGTATAATTGATCACATCCATTAGTTGACAATCTAATGACCTTGTGATACAGCCCTCCCTACCCATTGGACATCCTCCCCACCCTCACCCCCAACGTTTTAAAACAGAGAAGAAAAAGAAAAAGACAAAAAAGACCCTGAAAATGACAAAAGATAGAACATCATGGTTTAATCTTTGAGTACAAATGGCATGCTTGAAAGATTAAAAATTTATTTTCTTAAAAAAAAAAAAACAGAATAATACATAAATATGCATCTAAAAATATTAAAAATGCAACAGAATCCTTACCCCAAGTGCAAATGTTGAGAGAGGTGAATTTCGGAATGTAATAAGCTCAGCAGAATGGTGCTCAGAGAACAGATCGGACCAAAAGACAAAGTACAAGGATGTAATTGATATAAAAATGGCATGAAGGGTGGAGACACCACTGCAATAAAGTCAGAATAAAGTCAGAAAAGTATCAGAAAATTGATAATAAAAATATGAACATTATTCACCGGTTGTTCCATTCAGTCCTTTGAATCTTTGTAAGGCCATTATAACCCCTGAAGTAAATGGCGCTGATGAGCTGAGTCAAATCATAGACCTGTTAGAGGGAGAACCATTATAAAAGATTAACAAAATGTCAGAATGTTGGAGAAGCAATCTTGTTACTAGAGGGTGCTAAAGTCCCAATCAAATAATGACATGTGCACTTTTCAGTAATGATCTACCTATTTTTATTCACCAGGTCACGCGTTATCAGCCATATAAAATGCAATTGTTTTTAGGGTGCTGCAGTTACATCTAGTACACATCTAATATTATATGAAAATGTAGTAGTCCCACCCTCACAAATACATTTTCCAACTTTGTTGCATAAGAGTAAGGATAAGAATATCCATCACTATGGTTTCAAATCTTCATAATAAAAAAAAATTAAAAATAAAAAAAACTTGTCCAGGTAGTTCAAAACCTGTAGGGATTATTATTAAGAAAGGAATTCAAGTAGGGGGTTATTATTAAGAAAGGAATTCAAATGTCTAAACATACCAATTTGCAGGTCAACACGCCACCAAGGACAGAAGTGTATGGAATAAAAGGATCTGCTAATATGTAGTTTTTAACAAGAACCTCAGCCTGGGTTCGATATGACTTCAATGTGAAAACAGTCCTCTTAGAAACTGCCATTATACCAAGTTACCAGACCACAAATTTCATTCTCCCCTAGAACAGGATAATGTGCAAGCTTCCTGGAAACAATTCAACAAACAATTTTTACATACACTGTTTAGCATAACAAGGAAATGGAGATGATGGAGCCAATACGATTTATGCCTACAGATGCATCACCATGAATGCCAGTATGAAAGAGTGAGAGGCAATGGATACAGTATATTGTTCTTGAGATGCACACATATATGATGGATTAAAATCTTGATTACCATAATATCATAGATGGGTGGGTATGGATTTATAATTTCACAACACTTATTATAAAGAAAAGATGTTGCTTAATTCAAAGCTGTGGGCAAAATGTAATAAAGATATAGAAGTGTTCTGCAAGGCTCATGATGAGACCACATGTCACAACCTCAGGAGGCAGACACAAAGGTCATATTCTTTGATGCTTGAATTATTGTACTGATAAAAAAAAAAAACCATTCACGTGAAAAAAAAAAAAAAAGACAAAACCTCTACAATTACATTTTGTCACCATTACCTAAATTTGAGCAGAAAAATAAAGATGGAAACAGCAGAGACATTATCTCAAGCTAAAATTTTATAGACCATTAGCTGATCATAGTATACGGTCATTTTCATGTAAGCAGGGAGAGGACAGAAGATATTTTGCATCACTAATTCTTGTCCAGACTCAAATCTTCGAATGGATTACAGAATCTTGCAAATTCAGAATAGAATATATGTACTAAGCAAATTGGGGAAGTCAGAAATTATTGCAACATGTTTCCTTAGATACAGAGGCAGGTCAGAAATATCGTATTATGCATATTAATAGAATTAAAAGAAGTATTTAGCAATGCTAAATATTTGAACAAGAAGATCAAATTGTGTGTTGGATTAACATTTATAAAATCTTTATTGATAGAACCTCAAGTAAATGTCATAAGTTAAAATCACAGATGTTGAAAGGGACAACACATGGAATGCACAAACCTTCAAATCCAACTGACATTCACACTAGCCGAAGCTTGTTAAAGTGCCAGTAGTCTGAGTTTTTTTGGAACTGAGTTAAAAGCTATTACATTCAGTTTCTGCATTAGTGAGTATTTTCCAGGAACTGCAGTAACAATCTAAAAGCAATACAGAAAAGACTGCAAATATTTGAAACTAATACATAGTTCTCAAAAAAACAAATTCAATCACTAATTACAAACCCTTTATACTGAATGGTATATTAAGATGATCGCACACATTATGATGTACATTATGCTCCAGGGATTGTACCTTCTATGCTGGCAATCATAATAAATCTAGGCATTTCGCCCAGAGATCATACTGATCACCGCAATAACCATTCAACGCAAAAATCAAATAAAAATAAATAAAAAAATCATATGACATTGGGATCACAAATCGAACTCATGGACATCAAAACTTACAAATTGCACAAAAATTAGACTCTTGATACCTGGAAGTGAAGAGAAATCAAAAGATCCACCAGCAGATTCCAATAAACCAACGAGCCATTAAATCAAACCCTTGCGAGGCAATGCCAAAAAAGATGTAGTTTTTCTATTATATAAAGTGGCCCGGAACAAATCTGCCAAATGGCAATGCCAAATAAAGGATCCGCGACAGAAAACGTGAAGTTCAATCAATGAACAAACCGAAAACCAAAAAGACAAAATGGGTGATGATAATAGTGGGTAGTTTGCTTGTTAAAAGTATTTGTTATGGTTTCCTGTTCGAATCACCAACCCAAACAATGGAAGAAAGAGAGAGAGTAGTGTATGGAAGATATAGAATTGGTAGAAGCATACGTAGAAAAATACATTTGGGGGAGTCATAATAGCGGACAAAAAATTAGGCCTACGTGTGGAATTGTGTTTGGCTATGATACTATCCGTCCATAGAAAAGTAGAATCGAGGATTTCTAGGTTTGGTCCTTAAGTGTTTAAAAATAACTTTCAAAAACTAAGTAAGATCAAAGCCGCAACTATTACGTAACATTCATAATTTGTTTATTTTGAATTACAAAAATAGTGAATTCCAATAATTATAAGCACAACAAAACATATTTTTAAATGGTTACTTTAAATTTTTAAATAACGAGTTCTAACTGCACTAAAAGATAGGACATTTCCCATTTATATCTAATTAATCCCCTCATATATATATATATATATATATATATATATATATATCCTATTCACAAATTTGACACACTTATTTGGCAAATAATCGTGACATTTAATTTAGGAAAATTGACGCAAAATATCCTTACCTTTCACTTTTGTAGCGGTCAACGTCCTTTTTCGTTTTTTTTACCATTCTACCCTTCTATTAAAATAAAACAAAAACAAAAGAAAAGAAAAATAAAGAATAAATTGAAATTATGGGTCCAAACTTTTAAAAAAAGTGCAAATCAGTTACAAACATGAAAAAATCATCACACCTTAACCCGCCACTTTTGAAGGCAAAATTCTCAACCTCCGATCACATTGGCTGTCGGACCAACATACCACCTTGAAGCCCTCATTACCCTCTTCACAGCCCACCCAACCACTAGCCCTAACTTCGACAGATTTGACCAAACATTTGAACCAAAACCAAATGAATGCGTACAAAAAATTGGTCTGGCAAAAAAGCCTTCATACATGATTTTCTTCCAATTTCGACCCAATTCATTGATGCCCATGTTAATTACACTCCATAGGGTGGGTTGTGAAGAGGGCAATGAGGATTTCAAGATTGTATGTTGGTCCGACGGCCAAAGTGATTGGAGGTTGGGGATTTTGCCTTCAAAAGTGGCGGCTTAAGGGGTGATGATTTTTTCATGTTTGTGACTAATTTGCACCTTTTTAAAAGTTTGGACTCATAATTGCAATTTATTCTTTGTTTTTCTTTCCTTTTGTTTTTGTTTTATTTTAATAGAAGGGTTAAATGGTAAAAAAGAAACGAAAATGACGTTGAGCGCTACAAAAGTGAAAGATGGGGACGTTTTGTGCCAAGAAATAAAAGATATGGACGTTTTTCACAATAGACTTCAAAGGTAGGGACGTTTTGTGACAATTACCCTTTAATTTAAATCAATTCAACGCTCAATATTTTATGGATCTCAAGTAGTTATAACCAACTCTCCCATAATCTTATTGAAATACATATTGAGCGTTGAATGAATTTAAATTAAAGGTCACATTTATTTGTCAAATAAGTGTGTCAAATTTATGAGTAGGAGGATCCGTCCCATATATATATATGTATGTGTGTGTGTGTATGTGTCGATTAGGTTATAATCTATGATTACGATTCTATGTGATGTGCTTAGGGACGACTTGACCACCTACAACCTCTGGTTCGAGGTTATGATAACATTGAGCACTTTCCTTGGACCAGATAATCCTCGAGCTTGAGGCCTTTGGCATCTCGTGTCTCTTACAATCATTTTCCTCTTTATTTTTATCAGGTTCCCTAACTTAGAAGGACTCAACTACCACAATTCTAGTATTATCCAACTACAACAGCTCTACATTTTCAACAAAACTCTAATGTATAGCTTTTATAAAACTCTCACGTTCTTTAGGACTCTTAAACAAATAAGGCATCCAATGATTGCACTTTCTAACTCCATAAAGACAAGTCCTCCATTCATTATTCAAGTGTATTTTTACGTTCAGCTCACTCTATAGCATTATGTTTATATTTTCCTTTTCGCTAACTTAAATATCAGAGGAATGACGATGACATATCTGGACCCATTTGGTTCAGGTTGCAACTATCAAGCTTGGGATTGGCAGGTGTAGATTTTTTATAGCATCATTAGAGCCGTTTGTGGGAAATGTTAACAAAAGCCAAGGTTACTATATGTTCAAAACCTCCTTTAGCAAGCTCATTAGCTTGAGCCCCAGTCTTCTACTAAGGATCCTCCAATCTCTCCAATGGTACCATCGGAGTTTCCAACACCTTTACATTACCTTTACCTCCATATTAGCTTCAAAGTTCACTTGATCTATGACATGTGAATTGTAACATTTGTATCAATGCCCGTATCACCATCAAGTTACTCCATATTACCTTCAAAGTTCTCGATCTATGTGATCATATGATAACTCTTCTTTTCCAGAAAGATCACGTTGTGTAGGTATTTCTAATACCATGGACCGTCTATCACCATGTTGCATTTTAAAAATATATGAATGGATCCTAATCATTTCTTCCAACTCAATTTTGTTCTTGAATTAACGTTCATTAATATACTTATCATCGATGAAGGTTGCATTTACGCTAACAAAGAGCTTCCAATATAGAGGACAATATAAATAATATTCATGTTACCCGTGGGGTATCCCTCAGATATGTATATTCCTCCTAATGTATTGTATTAATTCATTTACCTTTTTTACTACACTTAGTTTTTGGCCATGCAATGCATGACTTGACTTTTATTGAAGGATTTGACAAGCAATTACCTGGAAACATGGCTGCAATAAATGAAAACAAAAATAGAAAAAAAAAGTTCGTCTCCGTAACACGGAGATTGTCTCTCCGTGTCACGGGAACTCTCTGTGCCGTGACACGGAGAGATGGTCTCTGTGTCACGGAAAGTTTTTTTTTCCATTTATTACAACTAAATTTTCAATCAATGTGTTGCATGCTGCGCTCACCCCACCACAGGGAGAGAGAGAGAGAATTATATAAACCTACCTCAGAATGACAATAATGGATTGTTGAAACTTGTATGATTTCATTGTGTCATCATCACCGTCCATTGATTCCAATATGGAAAGCCCATTGACAACAAATATGACAAAGTTAATCTTCCTGACCTTGGAGGGATCACACCTACTCTTTTGTGCCTTGTGCTTCAATTGGCTTTTTAAATTTGAACAGTCAGACTTTCTGACAAAATATATACACATTAACTCCAGGTTCACCAGATTAAAAAATCAAATAAAATAGTATGATGCAATATATAATTGACCTTTTGACAAGTTCTCCACTGCGAACACCCTTTGTCATCCAACGCTTGATCATTTTCAAGTTTTCCGAAGAATCATTGGACAAATTGCGAGTGTCATATAGACAAAAAGAACCTGAACCTCTTGGAATCAAGTACTCCTGGAGGAAATAGGTCCCATCTCCAGTAGATATGTTATCAGTTCAAGTAAAAATCATAGCTAAAATGAAATTGTAGTTGGATGATCTAAGTTCCACACCCAACCATGTATTCCAACCAAAAATCCACAAACAATCAGATTATAGATGACCTTATCTTTGGTGATATACACATCAACAAAAAGAAAAAAAAGTATGTCTCCATGACACGGAGACCATCTCTCCGCGTCACGGAGAGACATGTCCCTTCTCATTTTTCTTTTCTTTTATTTTTCATACAACTTTTTATTTTTTATGAGTTTCAATTAGTCAACAAAGGTGGTTATGACTTTTACCATTAAATTCTGATCTTGAAGAAGGTTATATGATAACATCGAAGTTAATAAAAGAAAACAGGGATAAAATGGGAAAGTAAAATACATCCTAAATGAACAATAACTGTGAGATTGTCTCTTTTATAGTAAAGGGGATTATATAGCTTCAACCACGATTCATTGTTTTTAATTAGAAATGTTTTATTACATTTAATGAAATTATCTCTACAAAATAAGAAAATGACATGTAAATTTAAATCAAGTCTCGTCTTGTAGTAGAAATTAATTTAATTATTTATAGATGCATTGCATATTAACTAAATAGTTTTAATTTCAGACCACTTCCTTTGCATAATTGACGCCTCGGCTTTGTCCTGACCATTTCCTTTTCAATTTCTTCCTAACTATCATCCAAAAGTGCCTCATAACTGAATTTCAAGTAATTCATCCACGACTCATTACTAGTCATTAAATACGTTAAGTTATATGTAGCAGTTAAATGCAAATCTTACATATACAAATCTATATTCTTATTTTGCAATCTACTTTATTATTGGATTCTATATAAATTTATTTAAAGTGTGTATTCAATTGAGGCTTTTGAATACTTTGATGAACTTTTTTTTAAGTGATGACTTCTATGGATTTCGTGAAATTTTCATAGATTTATATAGAATTAGTGTAAGTCTTTCGTAGACTTCTATAAACTTTTATAAACTTCTGTAGAATTCAAAAGACTTTTTAAAAATTTTCATTTGAAATAGAATTCACCTAGGTCCAATACAATAAAGTGAAATGCTCACATACGAGATTGTAGTTCCCACAATTTCCCTTCCTTATAAAATAAAAATTATTTTAAAAAGAATAAAAAATTAAGACATTAATTAAATAAATAATAATCAAAATTATAGAAATATATGATAAAAAATAAATTTAATATTTAATATTATTAATATAATATACTTTTAAAAATAAATTTAAATTAATAAATTTAAATTTAATTATAAATTTAAATTTAATTATAAATTTGTCATATAAAATTTTATAATTTAATAAAAAATAGACATTTTTCACAAACAAAAAAAAAAAGTTACAAGAATTCAATTTAATTTTTTCATAGAAAATAGAGATAAACGATAAGAGAGAGAGAGAGAGAGAGGGGGGGGGGGGGGGGAGAAATAAATATAATCAATAGAAAAAAAATAAATTTTAATTATACTTCTAATTTTCGTAGAAAGAAAAATGAAAGAAATATTGATTTTTATTTTTTTGTGAAAGTCTCCCAAAATCTCGTTATTGATGAGAGACAAATTTTGAGATTTTATATGAGTACTTTCTGCTTAAAAGTTAGTACTACAGAGACTTTTATAAAAATCTCTAGAAGTCATTAAAATTTGAATATCCCAAGATTTATAGAGACTTTTAAAATTTTTTAATTAAATATACCGTGACTTTTAGATGCTTTTTAAAAGTTTATAAAAGTCTCAATTGAATACATCAATACTTTTAGAGAATCTTCAAAAGTTTACATTGAATATTCCAAAATTTTTAAAATCTCAAAAAGTTATTAAAAGTCTTAATTGAATACACGCTTAGTTTAAAACTTTATTATTTATAAGTTTATTAGGAGGTTAAGATGGTAACTGGAGTCTAAATCTCGACCAATTTGGATAGATTTCTGCAAAAAATAAATAAATAGATAAATTTTAAATCGGTTTGATTTGATTGAAAATCATTTCATTGGCATCAAACCAACAATTTCAAAAAGGCAGTTTGAATTTAATTTCAAAATATTTGTGAAGTTGGACGTTTTTGAAAGATTCGAGATTTGTCACAAATTCGACATTCGGAGTACAATTCTACATTTACTACATGCTTGAGCTTGCACGTATATAATCTAAAGTTTGATTTTTTACAAGTCAATTTCAAGATTTGAATTTCGATTTGTCAAGTGAATGGATTATTTTTTCCCCTTTAATTAGTATTATCTAGTAGTCGATCTCTCTTTGATGTCCATTATTTTAAAACTCTTTTTGCTATATGATTATTTCAACTACACACATTCGCACAAAAAATTATTCTGCATGTAAACTCAAATATTTTTCTAATTTTTAATCACACATTCTCTTAAACATATTATTCAAAATTTTTTTTTTCTTTTTTGAAATAATGGCACCAAACGGGGCATAATATGATGCATCTCTTACATAGCTTCTCTCCAAATCTATTGATTTGACCTCAGGAATTATACACCAATTTTTTGAACTATGTATTCTTAGCCCTGTTTGAGTCCCATTATTCTCAAAATTTATTTTTTTTTTTAAAAATTTATTTTTAATTATACATTCTCATATAAAATAATTTTACACATAAATCCAATTTTTTTTTCTATTTTTTAATACAAAATTTCTAAAAAAAAACTATTCAAAAGGACATTATCCACCAAAAAATGGGGATTAGCAATACAAAGATATTATTCATTTTGACAAAAAGAAGAAAGTATTTTCGCATTTAACATCATAAAATGGCAACTTTTGCAAATGTTCATTTGGGCATTATCTTTACACCTTTCTATAAATGTAATTATATTCATACCATAATTTTTATTTCTTGCACCGTATTTAAATGTACTTAAATTCTTAATCTTTGCTCATTATAGTATTTATATCTCTAACGATTTTTTATGTAATTCTTATCCTCAAACTTTTCATTAGTTAATATATTTTGTATTTGATAACAATTTTATATCCAAAAGTCCGTTGAAATAATGTAAAATAACTTATTTTTACATTATATGTTTTTTTTTTAAAAATAATTCAAGACAGTGAAAAAATATTTTTTCCCCTCATTTCAAAACATGAAAACATAATATTTTGATATAAATTATCATCAAAGACGAGATATACTAATTAATGGAATGTCGAAGATAAGAATTTGACGCAAAAAGTTAAGAAAATAATTATTACAATAAGGAAAGATTAAAGAGCATAAGTGTTGTATCAAATAAAAATTGTGGTGGCAACATTACCACCATTTTATAAATGAATACATCACATTTTAATTGCATTAAATGTCATTACCATTTATTCATTACCACATTTATATTCATAAATTTTTAATTGCACTCTTATCTAAAACTTGTCATTAGCCAAAAAAATAAAAAATAAAATAAAAAAATTGTCCTTAATCATAATTTTCATCCAAAAATATTGTTAGATTGCTTTAAAATGATGGCTAAATATTTAATCATAATTCCTTGGTTTATTTAAAAATACGAACGGTAAGTAAGTATTTTTTTATTTCATCTTACCAAAATTTTTATGACTAATGTGGAATTCACATGGACAATAATTATTTTAGTACGTAATAGTGCATGAAAGAATTCGTAACATGTTTGAACATAAATTCGGTTCAAAAATTCTTCCTTGAAAAATGATGAAAGTTTTCAAGATCTTTGAGGTTAAATCCCATATCTTTTTAAACTCCAAATTCTACATTTTCTCGTTCTCCAATATTTTCAACCCTGATTACACTGGAGGAGAATTATTATCTACAATCTAAATGTCTAATTTTGTGAGTTTCCATGCTAAATATGAGTTTCTGGCACTTTTCAATTTATGTGTGAATTTTCATATGAATTTCACATATTTTCTTGCCATCTTCCCTCTCTTCTTGTCTTTGATAATAATAGGAGGTTGTTTGGGAGTTAAGAGAGATTATGATAAGTTGTAGGTTTGAATTCCAAATTCAAACCACTCCCTCTAACCTTTTTTATGACTTGCAGGTCGGTCACCCAACATAAATGATCCATGGTCCGTATTTTCCAATAGTAAGGATTTTGTTTAAACGGAAATCTAGCACTATTATTTGAAGTTTCAACAATTCCATATATTGGTTGGTGTGTTGCTCAAAATGTGCCTTACTATAAATGATGTTTATGCTTTGTTCTGGAAGAATTCCCAGATTTTATCACTTAAAGGTGTGTTTGATTGATTTTATTTTTCATGTAAAATATCATTTTTCACCCAAGTTCTCACTTTTGGAATGATCAATTGCCATTTTTAGTGAAAAATATTTTTCAAAAGTTAGTTAGGTAATCATATTTTTTTCAAAAATAAGAAAAATATTTTCTATTGAAAGGGGTAGTTTTTATTTTCCAGGCAATTCTCTCTCTCATCTACCATCTCTTTCATCTACCCATGTCACACCCTAATCATACCTTATACTAGCTAGTGTAGGAATACTATTAATGATATGAACTAGACATCAAAATTTACTCACACTTTTTTTTTTTTTGATGAAATGAAGGCATTTAAAAAAGTATATCTAAAACCAAGAATCATAAAGCCATAGCCCAACATATTTAACTTATGGTTGTAAAAGAATTTGCATGCCATTTCAAAAAGTCATACAGGATCCTCAAAATATAATACAACTGGAGTCCACAAAATAACTCTACAGGTCGTCATTCATGTACATCGAACTCTAGAATCCCGTAAGAGCTCCACAGCTAGCCAAGCCCTCTATGAAGTTCCATGCTTACCTACAATGCAGGAACTACATAAGCTAATGCTTAGTAAGCAAAATCATGTATGTTAAGACTATAAGCAATAATGTTATCATGATATGCTCAAGATGCATCTTATTAAAATATCTATCAAAGTCAACTCGAAATAATTTCTTTTGAAATCTTTCTTTTCATTGGGCCCTTGACTCACTTACTATGCATCGGATAGAGCTCTGCGCAATATCAATATCAATAATGAAATGACCAATCTGACATCGACACCGGTAAGTGGACCATCCTCTTGTGACCACTAGAGGCTTATCCTCTAACTGTCATTATGATCACCCAAGAAGTATCCCACCCTACAGTGCCAATAATCAGAGTATCACAAAGGCACAGTCGAGTGGTCCACCCTCCCGTGATAACCAAAGGCCCATCACCTATCTACCTTTGCAATCAACCAGGAAGTATCACCCGCGGTGCCAAACATATCACATAAGCATGCCTCACATGCTTCGGTACCCTAGTAGTGGTCAATAAAACATTTACGAGGAAAACTCTATTTGAAATCATGTTGTGCATGCTAAATAATCAACTATGGACATATGTCGTGCAAACACATGAAATGCTCGTGAATGACAAACTTAAGTCAAAATTAATTTCCATATATTTCGAACCCACATACTCAACGATCCTAATCATCATATGATGTACCAAGAGCTTCTTATCAAAGTAGGGTGAATATTCCAACATTACTATACCACAAATATTATGTTCTTGCATTGTAATTGCAAATGGATTTTACTTACCTTTATGTCCTTGTGTGTGTACGCTCTACAAAGTGGAGATCAAATCTCCTTTTCACCTAACGTCGAAAGACAACCTGTATTACGATCTAACATTAAATACGATTCTCAATTTGATTTCCCTAACACACATAATCTAAAATACATCCATTCAAGCCAAAATAATTTAAACGACATCCTCATTTCAAGTTACCGATGGCATTGCAAACTAATCCCATAAATCTCGCTATTTCTCGAGTTCAATTATGAACGTTAACATCACCCAATTGTTGTCAAAAACCTAGTACTTCTTAGAATCTATTTTCTAGGCCTAAGAGATCATTAATGGATATGTAAATGTTGAAACTACAATAAATATGTCAATGGACAGAATCTGTTTTTAAGTTTCCCTCTTCGTCCAATTGTTTTTCGAATTCTTTTCCACGCACTTAAATACATCTAATGACTCCCAAAGTTTTACCACACTTCTATAACATGTATGTGAAGATAATCACGTCATAAAATCGTGACAATAGAAGGTTTGCAGCATCCAAAAAAGTCCATTTTCACAACACCAAATCAGACAGTTTCCAGCAGCTATGAAATTCCTACCCTTACTTGTTTCACTTAATATATCCCCAACAATTTCCACTTTTCTTCCATAATAACATCCCAAACATCAACCCCAACATAATATCAATTAATTTCAGAGGCTTAAGAGATCATAATATCCTCAAAGACAATGAAAATAACATTCAAAATCGTGAGATGAACTCACCTATTCAGCAATTCAGTTTCCATCCTTCTGTTTCTGCTTCCTTTGCTTTCACGTCCACTTGGAGTCACTTGGGGATATCTTTACAGAGTCAAATGTCTTAATTAGGAGCTATTTAAGGACTCTTAAGGATTGGGGTCGTGAGTGATACTTAAAGGTGAAGGAATTTGTGATTACAAGACAAGTATTCCTCAAGCATTAGCTGTTCAAGCAGGAGGTGTCTTCTTGCAGCCGACTTTGACTTCTCCTTTGCACCATATGAAGCCATCTGTGACTTAAAGGAATTATATTTATCTTATATCAAGTTCTAAGTGTTCAAAAGACGGATTGGAGGCTTAATGGTGAAGGAATTAAATGTTAATACATGCTAAGTAGGTGGTGTCTTCTTGTGATTAAATTCTGATTTCCTACTTATCCTTGGGGGATTTGCATGATGTTTAGGGATAATATACCACATATTTTAAACCATAAAGATGTGATAGACGTGACTTAAGACTTAGGAGTGAAGGAGTCGATGATTACAACGACAACTCAATCAACATGACGTGTACTACGTATCGAGGTGTTCCTTATAGTAAAATCTGATTTTACATCTATCCTTGCAAGTACAAATCGAGTGTCCTAGAATTATTTTAATGTGTTCACAATTCACCTTACTTGCCCTAAGATCCCAAAATATTTTATAGAGCTAATTCATTAACCGTTCACTTAATCGCTTATCCGACCGGCATTCGATTCTCGACTGATTTCAACAATTCACAACTCAATGTTTATAATGCCATATGAGACATGTATTATTGTGTCGTGATTATTCCACTTCATGCCTCATGTCCCAAATATGCCAATTACCAATCTAGAGTCTAGGGTGACCTTGATCAACCGAATAAAAAAAACTTGAAACTTTGTCGATACTAATTCCGGCTTTTGTAAAATTCTCATTGCCCAACGAATCAATCTCCAACACCTAGATCCACCTAATTTTCTATCATAACTCAATGTAAAATTCATCCCTTAGGTCAAGGAATCGAAGACTAACATCATCTAGAGATCTTAAAACCTCAATAATTGAAAGCATCGTTTTAAATGAAAGCAATCAGGAACATTGATGTAAATGATATTGTAAATAACATGAAATGTATGAATCACATTGGCCAAATG
Source organism: Osmanthus fragrans (assembly GCA_019395295.1). NCBI lineage: Eukaryota > Viridiplantae > Streptophyta > Magnoliopsida > Lamiales > Oleaceae > Osmanthus > Osmanthus fragrans. Next base: position 12,514,358 of record CM033362.1, read on the forward strand.
TGTAATGTGTAGTTTGGGATGTTACATCCTCCCTTCCTTATAAGAATTTCGTCCTCGAAATTTGCTTACCAAAAAAGTTCAGGATATTTAACCCGCATTTTATCTTCTCTTTCCCAAGTGGCCTCTCCGGTTGACCGATTTTGCCACAATACCTTAGCCAATGGAATTTTCTTGCTTCTAAGTTGCTTTGCCTCTCGTTGGAGAATCTCCATTGGTTTTTCTTCATTAGTCAAATCTGATTTTATTTCCATTGGTTCATTTGTCAATACATGAGAAGGATTCCCAATGTACTTTTTTAGCATGGACACATGAAACACATTGTGCACTTGAAACATTGATGAAGGAAGGTCAAGTTTGTAAGCAACATTTTCAATTTTTTCGGCAATAGGAAACAGACCAATATATCGTGGGCTTAGCTTTCCTTTCTTTCCAAACCGCATAACTCCTTTCATTGGTGTCATCTTCAAAAATACTTGATCTCCTACCGCAAATTCTAACATTCTTCTTCTTTGGTTTGCATAGCTTTTTTGTCGATTTTGAGAAGTTTGCATCCGCTGAAGTATTTGTGTCACAACTTTAGCCATTTCACGTACCATATCTGGACCCAATAGTTTCCTTTCTCCAACTTCATCCCAACAAATCGGAGACCTACATTTTCTACAATATAATGCTTCATAAAGAGCCAATCCAATAATAGTCTGATAACTGTTATTGTATGCAAATTCTACCAAAGGCAAAAATTTACTCCATTAGCCTTGAAAATCTATACACAGCCCTCAACATATCTTCCAATATTTGCATTGTTCTTTCTAATTGTCTGTCTGTCTGGGGATGATAAGCCGTGCTAAAAGATAACTTTGTTCCCAAAGCTTTATGCAAGTTTTCCAAAAGAGAGATAAAAATTTAGAGAATCTTTGTCTGAAACAAGAGATAGTGGCACTCCATGAAGTCTAACTATTTCTTGTACATAAAGCTGAGCACATATCTGTCCCTGGAGTAAGTGGAACAAATTGGAATGAAATGAGCTGATTTAGTCAACCTATCCACAATAACCCAAATACTTTCGTATCCTTTAGTTGTTTTTGGTAATTTCACCACAAAGTCCATTGTGATTCTTTCCCATTTCCACTCTGGAATAGGTAGTGGTTGTAAGGTTCCTGCAGGCCTTTGATGTTCTGCTTTTATCTGTTGACACGTTAAACATTGTCCCCATATTCTACTATCTTATCTTTCATGTTCGGCCACCAACAGTTCAATTTCAAATCTCTATACATTTTAGCAGCTCCCGGATGAATAGAATATGTTGTCGCATGTGCTTCAGATAGAATATCACATCGGATATTTTCTGCATCAGGTATATACAATCGTCCCCTAAACCGTAAGATACCATTTTCCGAGATTTGAAAGTCTGAAACTTTTCCATCATGTATATCATTCTTTACCTTAGAACAATAATTATCTTCCTGTTACCCTTGATGGATTCTATTCAATAAGGTTGGCTGAAGTGTTATGCTGCAAGTTTGGTTTCCATAGATCCTTGCGATACAATTTCTATGTCCATTTTCTGTAAGTCTACCAACTCTGATGTTTGTGTCATAATCATAGTTGCAACCCCAGAAATTGATTTTCTACTCAATGCATCAGCTACAACATTTGCCTTACCAGGATAATAATTGATGACACAATCATAATCTTTTACCAACTCTAGCCATCTTCTTTGTCTCATATTCAATTCTTTTTGTGTAAACAAGTATTTCAACTTTTGTGATCCGTATAAATCTTGCATCGTTCCCCATACAAATAATGTCTCCATATTTGAAGTGCAAACACAACTGCGGCAAGCTCCAAATCATGTGTAGGATAATTCTTTTCATACTCTTTAAGTTGTCTAGATGCATATGCAATAACTTTACCATTTTGCATCAATACACATCCCAGACCATTCTTAGAAGCGTCACTATAAACCACAAAGTTTCCGGTACCAGATGGAGTTGAAAGAATAGGAGCTGAAGTCAATCTTTTCTTCAATTCTTGAAAACTTTGCTCACAAGCATCTGTCCATTCAAACTTCCTACTCTTTCTGGTCAATTTCGTTAAAGAAGAAGCTATCTTTGAAAATCCCTCTACGAATCTACGATAATATCCAGCTAAACCCATAAAGCTTTGAACTTCCGAAGGGTTTGTAGGTCGTGGCCAATTATTAATAGCCTCTACTTTACTTGGATCCACTGATATGCCCTCACCTGATACTAGATGTCCTAAGAATACGACTCTGTCTAACCAAAATTCACATTTCTTAAATTTGGCATATAACCGTTTATCCTTTAAGACTTGAAGAACTATCCTCAAGTGTTCAGAATGTTCTTCTTTAGTACTAGAATAAATAAGGATATCATCAATAAATACGATGACAAACTTATCAAGAAATTCCTTAAATACCCGATTCATCAAATCCATAAAAGCTGCTAGGGATTTGTCAACCCAAATGGCATCACTAAAAACTCATAATGACCATATCTCGTACTAAATGCTGTCTTAGGAATATCTTCCTCCTTTATCTTTAGTTGGTGGTATCCAGATCGCAAATCAATTTTTGAGAATATAGTTGCACCCTGAAGTTGATCAAACAAGTCATCAATCCTCGACAATGGGTACTTATTTTTAATTGTTACCTTATTTAACTCTCGATAATCCATGCACAATCTCATTGTGTCACACTCTTCTTACGAACAAATAATACTGGTGCACCCCACGGTGAAAAGCTAGGTCTATTAAAACCTTGGTCCAACTACTCTTGTATTTGTAACTTCAACTCTTTCAATTCGGTTGGGGCCATTCTATATGGAGCTTTGGAAATTGGGGATGTTTCTGGAGTTAAATCAATCACAAACTCTATCTCACGATCTGGTGGTACCCCATGGAGATCATCTCGAAATACCTCTGGAAATTCTTGTGCCACTGGCACATCACTAAGATTCAGATTGTGTTGTGCTTCAATAGCTATAACACTAATCAAATACCCTACACACCCACTATCTAGTAACCTTTTTGCTTTCAACACCATACAATTGGGAATCTAAAACCTTTTCCAATCCCAATAAATATAAATGGTTCATTCCCCAAAGGTTGAAAGGTTATTGACTTTCTCTTACAACCTATGGTAGCTTGATTTTTTGACAACCAATCCATACCCAAAATTATATCATAATCTCTCATGTCCAACACAATTAAATCTGCATAGAGTTCCCGATTTTCAATATGGGTCATGAATGCTCTTAAAATCATATTGGTTTGTTGTCCCTCTCCAGATGGAATAGTCACACAATAATTAACCTCTTGTATATCAGGCATTCTACCCAATCTCTTCACATACTTAGTAGACACAAATGAATGCGTAGCTCCAGAATAAAAAAGTACAAGTGCTGAAAGGCTAAATGTAGAGAATTTACCTGTTACTACTGATGGATTTGTCTCAGCATCTGTTCTGGTGATGGTAAACACCCTAGTCGACACCTTCTTTTGTTCCATGGGATTTGGATTACCTGGGCATGCTTTAGCAAGATGTCCCACTTTCCCACAAATATAGCATGTCCTAGTCTCTGTAGGACATGCTTCCGTATGTTGTCCACAACATCCAAAGCAAGACGGTTGTGCTGTCGAGGTTTTGCCCTGATCTATCTTGGAACGTTTACTCTGATCCCACTGTTGCTGTCCTTGCCTCGGTTGAAACTTTGGGTTTCGACTTTGTCCCTGGAATGCTCTTTTCTTGTCGTTTTTAGGCCAACGTTGTCCTGGACCTTGTCTAAACTGTCGTCTAGTCTCTTGAGCTCGACTAATTCTTTGCTCAGCTTGTTATGCAACTAATGCCCTTTCTGTTATTTGTGAGTATGATGTCCCTTGGACTCCTGTCATGTTTACATCTCTATATAGTTCTGGCCTCAATCCTTCAAGAAATCTTTCTACTTTACGGGCATCACTATTAACCATATGTGCTGCAAATCTAGTTAATTGTTCAAATTTACGAATATATTCTCTTACTGTCATTCCTCGTCTCAACTGTATAAATTCGTTCATCTTCATGGCTTGAACTGGGGCTGTAAAATATTTATTACGAAATACCTCTTTAAATCTATCCCAAGTCATAGCATTCACATCTTCAATGTTACTCATCGTTTCCCACCAATATCCAGCACTACCTCGCAACATAAAGGATGCACAAATAACTTTCTCCACCTCTGAGACTCTACTGTATCTAAACATGTTTTCTAAAGTTCTCAACCAACCCTCTGCTGTTGTTGGGCCTATTGTATCCTCAAATATTGGAGGATTTAATTTTCTAAATCTTTCCCCAACTGCCTCAATTTGTTCAGCTCTTTGTGGTAGTTGCACAAATTCAGCTCTTTGTTGTTCTCTCCTTTCTCGTTGTTGTATTAATTGTTGAATTTGTTGTGATTGGCGCTCCACCAATTCCGCAAGTCTATCAATAACCATATCTCTATTATTATCTGTGGCACTTGCATCTTGCCTTAGGGTTCGAGCTTCTCCATTTTGTTCACCTCTAGTTCTTACCATAACTGCGATATCTGCTTACAAAAAAATCGTAATAAAGATTGGTCAATATCATTCATGAAATATGCAAAATTTAATTGGACAAAATAAAACTTACTGGCTTAGCTGTGCTCTTTCGTACTCCGAGATCATGTACATGGATTGTCTACAAAATTATAACCTTGCTCTGATACCACTACGTCACACCCTAATCATACCATATACTAGCTAGTGTAGGAATACTATTAATGACTTGAACTAGACATAAAAATTTACTCACACTTTTTTTTTTTAATCAAATGAAGGCATTTCAGAAAGTATATCCAAAACCAAGAATCATAAAGTCATAGCCCAACATATTTAACTTAAGGTTGTAAAAGTATTTGCATGCCATTCCAAAAAGTCATACAGGATCCTCAAAATATAATAACACTGGAGTCCACAAAATAACCCTATAGGTCGTCATCCATGTACATCGAACTCTGGAATCCCGTAAGAGCTCCACAGCTAGCCATGCCCTCGATGAAGTTCCATGCTTACCTACAATGCAAGAACTACATAAGCTAATGCTTAGTAAGCAAAATCATGCATGTTAAGACTATAAGCAATAATGTTATCACGATACGCTCAAGATGCATCTTATTAAAATATCCATCAAAGTCAACTCGAAATAATTTCTTTTGAAATCTTTCTTTTCATTGGGTCATTGACCCACCTACTATGCACCGGATAGAGCTCTGCGCAATATATATATCAATAATGAAATGGCCAATCTGACATCGACACCGATAAGTGGACCATCCTCTTGTGACCACTAGAGGCTCATCCCCTAACTGTCCTTATGATCACCCAAGAAATATCCCACCCGGCAGTGCCAATAATCAGAGTATAACAAAGGCACAGTCGAATGGTCCACCCTCCCGTGATCACCAAAGGCCCATCCCCTATCCACCTTTGCAATCAACCAGGAAGTATCACCCGCGGTGCCAAATATATCACATAAGCATGTCTCACATGCCTCGATGCCCTAATAGTGGTCAATAAAACATTTACGAGGAAAACTCTATTTGAAATCATGTTGTGCATGCTAAATATTCAACTATGGACATATGTCGTGCATGCACATGAAATGCTCGTGAATGACAAACTTAAGTCAAAATTGATTTCCATATATTTCGAACCCACATACTCAACGATCATAATCATCATATGATGTACCAAGAGCTTCTTATCAAAGTAGGGTGAATATTCCAACATTACTATACCACAAATATTATGTTCTTGCATTGAGTTGCAAATGGATTTTACTTACCTTTATGTCCTTGTGTGTGTACGCTCTACAAAGTGGAGATCAAGTCTCCTTTTCACCTAACGTCGAAAGGCAACCTGTATTACGATCTAACATTAAATACGATTCTCAATTTGATTTCCCTAACACAAATAATCTAAAATACATCCATTCAAGCAAAAATAATTTCAACGACATCCTCATTTCAAGTTACCGATAGCATTGCAAACTAATCCCATAAATCTCGCTATTTCTCGAGTCCAATTATGAACGTTAACATCACCCAGTTTTTGTCAACAACCTAGTACTTATTAGAATCTATTTTCTAGGCCCAAGAGATCATTAATGGATATGTAAAGGTTGAAACTACAATAAATGTGTCAATGGATAGAATCTGTTTTTAAGTTTCCCTCTTCGTCCAATTATTTTTCGAATTCTTTTCCACGCCCTTAACTACATCTAACGACTCCCAAATTTTTACCACACTTCTATAACATGTATGTGAAGATAATCAAGTCATAAAATCGTAACAATAAAAGGTTTGCAGCATCCAAAAAAGTCCATTTTCACAACACCAAATCAGACAGTTTCCAGCAGCTATGAAATTCCTACCCTTACTTGTTTCACTCAATATATCCCCAACAATTTCCACTTTTCTTCCATAATAAAATCCCAAACATCAACCCCAACATAATATCAATTAATTTCAGAGGCTCAAGAGATCATAATATCCTCAAAGACAATGAAAATAACATTCAAAATCGTGAGCTGAACTCACCTATCCAGCAATTCAGTTTCCATCCTTCTGTTTCTGCTTCCTTTGCTTTCAAGTCCACTTGGGGTCACTTGGGGATATCTTTACAGAGTCAAATGTCTTAATTAGGAGCTATTTAAGGAGTCTTAAAGATTGGGGTCGTGAGTGATACTTAAAGGTGAAGGAATTTGTGATTACAAGACAAGTATTCCTTAAGTATGAGCTGTTCAAGCAGGAGGTGTCTTCTTGCAGCCAACTTTGACTTCTCCCTTGCACCATATGAAGCCATCTGTAACTTAAAGAAATTATATTTATCTTATATCAAGTTTTAAGTGTTCAAAACACGGATTGGAGACTTAATGGTGAAGGAATTAAATGTTAGAGTGACAAGTCAATACATGCTAAGTAGGTGGTGTCTTCTTGTGATTAAATTTTTATTTCTTACTTATCCTTGGGGGATTTGCATGATGTTTAGGGATAATATACCACATATTTTAAACCATAAAGATGTGGTAGACGTGACTTAAGAGTTAGGAGTGAAGGAGTCGACGATTACAACGACAACTCAATCGACATGATGTGTACTACGTATCGAGGTGTTCCTTATAGTAAAATCTGATTTTACATCTATCCTTGCAAGTACAAATCGAGTGTCCTAGAATTATTTTAATGTGTTCACAATCCACCTTACTTGCCCTAAGATCCCAAAATATTTTATAGAGCTAATTCATTAACCGTTCACTTAATCGCTTACCCGACCGGCATTCGATTCTCGACTGATTTCAACAATTCACAACTCAATGTTTATAATGCCGTTTGAGACATGTATTATTGCGTCGTGATTATTCCACTTCATGCCTCATGTCCCAAATATGTCAATTACTAATCTAGAGTCTAGGGTGACCTTGATCAACCGAATAAAAAAATCTTGAAACTTTGTCGATACTAATTCCGGCTTTTGTAAAATTCTCATTGCCCAACGAATCAATCTCCAACACCTAGATCCACCTAATTTTCTATCATAGCTCAATGTAAAATTCATCCCCGGCAACGGCGCCAAAAACTTGTTCACGAAAATACGTTCGATTTAAAACCACCGCAAGTGTACGGTTCGTTACAAGTAATAAAGTGGACTTTTAGAGTCCGGATTGTCGATCCCACAGAGATTGAGTAGTTTAATATTAATTATCTCGACCTTAACCGAAACTAGATGAGTTTTTGATGAGTTTTGTATTAATTGCTAACCAAACTAAGTTATGAAAACTAATATGGATGGATTGACTAAGTTAAATGCAAATTTTACTAGAATGCAATATGAAAGATGAATGCAAATTGATTTACTTAAGATGAGAAAAACGTACTAGGATCACGAATCCCCATGCAACAATCCATTTAAATCCTAATTTTACACTTTGACAACACGATTAAATATTGAAGAATCAATGTTCCTATTGAATTTAACAATCTCTTTCGAGTAATGTTAAACCTATTCTATCATGCGATCCGACTATATTTCTATGACGAATACAAACATAAAAGAACGCATTAACTTTTTATGAACACTTAAAGATTCACATAGAGCATAGCGGTATATTTCTATCCCCTATCGGACCCTATGACAATTTATACTACGTCGAATCTATTTCCCTTCTTTCGAATGCATAAAATAGATCACCACATTCATACAATTAATGTGCGCACAAAAATCATATGTAATAAATACGTATAAATCGTTCAAATACCCAAAAACATGTTTTAATGTCAAAAATATAAAACTAAAGATTAAAATATCATGTTACAAGGTTCATCGATCTCCTAGTACAAGAAAAACTAGCCTAGCATGCTAAAGAAAGAAAAACAAAATAATAGATGAAGAAACGCCATCACCCGAATAGATATTCAATTAATTCCTTGAAGTGCTTGATGAATTTTCGCGTTATTCCTCGTGTTCTTGCTCTCCAATGTCAGAATTATCTCCTAGAAGTGCGTAGCCGTCGAATTATGTCGAGTCTAGGGTTTTAAAGTCGTCCCCAATTAGTTTCCATAAGAGTTTTACTTAAAAACGGAAACCAGAATTTTCTGCGTTGAAAATAACCATGCGACCGCATGGTTATAAACCATGCGGCCGCATGGTTCAACGGCTAAAACTTGAACCAGTTCTGGCGAAGCCATGCGACCGCATGGCTCATTGCACCATGCGGCCGCATGGTACAATCAGTTTCCAACTTTGTCGTTTTGGCCCCCGAACTCCGTTCTTCCTCATTTTGGCTTATTTTCTTCATTCTTTTTCTTCTAACACTCATTGACTTCGTCCATCTCGTATTTAGTTCTTTTTCGTTCTTGATTTGGATTTCGAGTCAACTTTCGACTAATTGCATCTTAGTCCCTGGACTTTGATTTTCTTCCATTTCAGTCCTTTCTTGCTCATTTTCACTCACTTATCGTTGTTTCCATCGATATAGTCCTGCAAACACAATTTACATAGAATTAAGCCATATTTCAACATAATAGCAATCAATTGTCCATGTTTTGTGACCTAAATAAGTGCGTAAAACGCACTTATCATGTACTACGTATCGAGGTGTTCCTTATAGTAAAATCTGATTTTACATCTATCCTTGCAAGTACAAATCGAGTGTCCTAGAATTATTTTAATGTGTTCACAATCCACCTTACTTGCCCTAAGATCCCAAAATATTTTATAGAGCTAATTCATTAACCGTTCACTTAATCGCTTACCCGACCGGCATTCGATTCTCGACTGATTTCAACAATTCACAACTCAATGTTTATAATGCCGTTTGAGACATGTATTATTGCGTCGTGATTATTCCACTTCATGCCTCATGTCCCAAATATGTCAATTACTAATCTAGAGTCTAGGGTGACCTTGATCAACCGAATAAAAAAATCTTGAAACTTTGTCGATACTAATTCCGGCTTTTGTAAAATTCTCATTGCCCAACGAATCAATCTCCAACACCTAGATCCACCTGATTTTCTATCATAGCTCAATGTAAAATTCATCCCCTAGGTCAAGGAGTCGAAGACTAATACCATGTAGAGATCTTAAAACCTCAATAATCGAAAGCATCGTTTTAAATGAAGGCAATCAGGAACATTGATGCAAATGACATTGTAAATAGCATGAAATGTATAAATCATTTTGGCCAAATGTGTAATGTGAAGTTCGGGATATTACAACCCATCAATAAAAAAAATGGATAATTATAATATTTTCTATGTTGAAAATTAAACAAATCAAACACATTTAATTAATAATTTTCTTGCAAATAAATTTTAGGTAATTTAATTGTCTGGAACTTATTTTATTTTCATGTAAATGTTATGCTTGCAATCAAACACACCTTAAGTGTGCAGAGAATTTTGGAAGGCAGTGCATTTTCCCGTTTGAGATTGGGATGAAACCGAATAACATCGCAAGATTATGTCTTAACCATATGAACCTTTTGACTCTCATTCTCTAAAAAGACCGAAGACTGTGTTGATGAATTTTAAAGGTCATACTTAGAAAATGACTCCTATATAGGTTTCCAAGCCAGACATCCACAGTATTGATGCATCCAAGCAGAGACGGAGCCACAAATATTGTCTAATACAGACTAAATTTAATCAAGGCTAGAGTTTGAGTTTTCGAGAGGCTGGAGACGAACTTTAAATTCCGACCCTAAGTTGGACTTTTAGTTGGACCATTTGATTGGCCCATTTTTGGGCTAAGTATGCTTTAATGGCTGATTTTTGCAAAATTCATTCAACAAATGGAATAGAACGGCTTGCAAATTCACCCTCTAGGGACTGCATATGAAAAATCGTTACAAAACGAAAATGGAGCTCCTTTCATTTTTCTCCATTTCACTCCTAAAACTCTTCACAAAATTCTCATTACTAGATTCACAGCACACCAAAAACAGGTTCTGTAATTTAATATAGAGATTCCCGAATTTCGGAGCTTAAATTCTATGGGTACTACTAATCAGAGGCAGAATCCACGACCCAAAGCATCTTTATCGGACTTCCATCCACATCTTCGTTTTCATCAAACAAGAAAAAATGGTCTTGTTGCACCGGAGCCATTAAATCATACTCAGCCCATTTTTGCTCAAACGTTTCAACCCAATATAGGCAAATCTATGAAAAATCCACGAAATCAACGAAAGTTATCACTTAAAAAAAATCCATCAAAGTTTTCAAAAGTCTCAATTGAATACAACCCCCTTAATCATGTACAGTGAAAAATAAAATAATTTCAAATTTCATCAAGAATTTGCTTTGTATTTAGATAGAAACTATGATAAAAATTATACATTTTATAGATTCTGCAAATTCCTTTGCCGATCTTAGAACACAAACAATCGCGATCTGCAATATACAACTGTTCAATTGTCTAGCCTCCAATAAAAATCCACGCAGAAAACAAGAATGAAAGAATTTGATTTTCTCTTTTCTTGTAATAGCAAGATTATGAATTGTGTTCACTTTTTATTTTCAAACACTAGCAGTCTATTAATATAAGTCCAAGTGGGCTTGGCCATTTTCTTTAATTTAACACAGTCCAATATTTAATTAACTAAATGTGGTTCATGAATTAATTAATCAATTAATTAATTCAGACCTATTAACAAACAACTCAATTAATTAATTGTCCAACACATGTTAATTAATTAATTGGTGAATCTCATTATCCCAATTCTCATTTTGTGTATGACCCATGTGAATTATTATTTTAATCTAATCAGAATCAATAAATTAAAATATCTATTTTTAATTTATCGTCAATTCACATTCGTTGTCCCAAATTGACATTTAGCAATGTGCCAAGACTATATACATGACGAAAAATGTCACGTGGTATGACAAAATCAAATTCATTCGTTTACCGTGAAACTATAATTCTTTCGTCAATATGATTCGATCGATTATGAGATATGAATATGTGTCAATCATATCTTTCATCCCACTATTAAATCAATATAAGTCAAAAACTCATTTTTTACTTATGAGTACACATTGACCAATGATTTCGTTATCAATTTAATTGAATGAAATAAAGATCATAAGCTCTTACTATCTAAAAGTGATGAATCATTTATTAATTATTCACAACCTTCATATAATTCTTGACATATCCGAATGATACCGTATAAACAACCCTTGGTAGAGCAACATCCAATATCACTAAAGTATAATTGCCATAATATAATGCACTATGATGACCTCAAGTTGAAGTACCAATTTCACTACCAAACTTAGAGATTAACCACTGACACTCGGATAGTTATCCAAGTGAAATCTTCACAACGTGTCTCTAATATTTTGTTCTATAACAAAACATCCACATGTTCATTTAAGTACCACTGCATTTTAACTTGTGAGATCATCTACTTATTTCACAAGTAAGAAATATCATATATGATGGTTTATCCATAATAACGATATTTGTATCTCATTATTGCTTACAATCATGGATGATTTAAAATTCAGTCATATGTAATTTGTATATTACAATCACAACTCCTTATGATTAACAAATTACCAAAACTTAAATCTACGGATTCTATTATTTAATTTATTAGAATATTAATTAAATTAAATAATAGATATGCCATAAATGAAATGCATCAACTATATATTAAAAATGTAACAACCAAAAATAAATTCTCATCTATTTCATCTTGACACGTTTTGTTAATTTGGAGATATCGAAGGACTAATTTAAAAATAATTATTTATGTCAAAATTTTAGCTTTCGGTCAAATAATCATATATTCATCTAGTGAGAAATTTCATGTCGATATTGGGCTTGTTTCGAAACTCATATTAAATGATGAATTTTGTACTCGAGAAAAAGTTATGCCTAAGTTATTGTAATTCAAGGGGAGTCCTATTTTAATTAAAGTTAATCAAACAAATAAATAGTTTTGGCAGCCACTAGATAAGTTGAATTTGATTATTTCCAGCCAATTTACATGTGTGGTTTCACTGATTGACTAGGAAACCCTGTATTAATATATTCAAACAAAAATAATAATAAAATTCTGTTATTCGAATTTAATCTTTATCCAATTGCAGCCAAATGGTTTCTTATGATATACTTCAAATTGTTCTAGGAACCATTTGACTTAATCCCAGATTCTAGTTCACGTGTAGATTTCAATAAAATTATTTTATAGTAATTAAAGCTAATTTATGTTGATTGGGTTGTTAGGGATTAATAGGAGTCCTAATCCAACTGGACATCAAATTCAAATTAGTGGGGCTTTAATTCCCATTTTTAATAGAAGACTGGGCATATCACAGCTTCTTATTCATGCCATTTTAAAAAGAATTCATCAGTGATATCATAAGCCGACTGATTCTTTGGTGTTAGTCACCTTCAATATTCAATTGCAGAGGAGTTCGGTTCAACATAGGGACTTCCTCATCACCACGAGATAAGGTAGAATCCCCACGCGAAGTTGTTGCTATATAAATTAAATTTTCGTTTAAGCATGTTAGTCGTTATATTTGCTCATAAAGTATATGAAGTGCATTTAAGAGCTTCTCTTGAATTTTGATGCAAGAAAGATTATATATGTTTAAACTGATGGTTGCAAAGGCTCATTAGAACTTTAAGTATATATGTTAAACTAATGGTCGCACAGGCTCATCAAAACTTTAAGTAGATCGTTTATAGCAGTTTGAGAAACTAAAAAGTCAGTTGAAGAAAGCAAAAAATTTGGCACAACGTGGACACTCCCGAGTGATCGATTTTGCTCCATTCGGTCCGACATTCGTATATGTATGTCGCGCACGCACACAAGTTCAAGGTTTGAAGCCTATTTCGATCCATGATTTGCACCACCTACACGCGCATGTGGAGAGAGCCTCTGTGCTGCACATTATTACACCCTTCCAAAGTGCAACCATCTATAAAGTGGTCTTTGCTTTCATCAACTTCCTATGTTGGACAAACTTAAATATAGTTTTCACTCCAATATAAACCATTTCCAATGGTCAACTATGAACTCCGATTTCTCATTCACCCGAGTATCATTTCTGGCAAGTAAATATATTTTGATATTCTCACGGAAGAGAACATAAATCAATCTTGATCTTCCAAAATAACTAAATGGGTCCCACTTAAAATTTATGCCAAAGTCACCAACTTAACCAATTTTTCCAACAATCTTCCACATGAATAAAAATTGAGAGCGACACAGAAAAGTGAGACATGAAGACTTGGTGATATAGTTCAACGGTTGAAACTTGCATAGAATAGATATGTATTACCCTTTAAACATTCCCTTGTGAAAGCATATTTACTTTACTAGTTGACTAGTAGACGCGTTGTCTTTGAACGATTATGCCATTTATGAAAACGATGATATACTCCACATAAGATTTTTCCTAACACAATTCAGTTCTCATTATCATGTTCTTTTTGGCTATGAACATATGTCTGGTTCTGCGAGGGTTCCTAAAAATTGAGCCCCACACAATTCTCTTTGAAGCGGCCTCACTTCTCTACCACATAGGTGATTTCTTATTACAAGTAACCTGTACACTTGGCTTGGTTTCGGCGCATAAGAATCATTAAAAGCATGTTGCTTATCCTTCATCCTTACGGGCATCACTGTTTAATCATAGGAATGGACATGAGGTAACATCCCCCACAATGGTTTAATTAAGTCTTTACAATTAGGTTGTCCCTTTGAACCTAGATCTTAGGATCTCCAGTCAACTAGGTTATGTTTCCTTTGTAATAACTTATTCGTTCAAGGGTTTAAGTGTCATTCCTCTCGACGATTTTCGAACTAACTCTCTATTTAACCATTTGTTTAGCGGATTTGCAATGTTTTCCTTTGACCTTACATAGTCAATAGTGATAACTCCAGTTGAGAGTAGTTGTCTTATGGTATTGTGTCTACGACACATGTGTCTAGATTTACTATTGTACATGATACTCTATGCCCTTTCATTTGCTGATTGACTATCACAATATATACAAATTGCTGGCACATATTTTAACCATCTTTGAATATCCTCTAAGAAGTTGTGCAATCACTCGATCTTTTCACCACATTTATCAAGAGCTTTAAACTCAGATTCCATAGTAGATTTGGCTATAATTGTTTTCTTAGAGGATTTCTAGGATATGGCTGCACCTCCCAATGTGAACACAAATCCATGAGTGAACTTTGAGTCTTTTATATCAGATATTCAATTAGCATAACTATATCATTCAATGACCACTAGATATCTGGTATAGTGCAATCCAAAATTACGAGTATATCTTAAGTATCTTAGTACTCTTACTATTCATTTTCAGTGATCAACTCCTGAATTACTCGTATATCTACTTTTACTGACTGTGTAGACTATGTCTGGTCTTCTACAACTCATCAAGTATATTAGACTTTCAATAATTCTCGAGTATTCCACTTGAGAGATACTTTCACCTTTGTTTTTAGATAGATGCTGACTTGTATCTATCGGTGTTCTAGCCATGCCAATATCATCTTTACTGAATTTTCTAGAATTTTGTCCACATAATGTGACTGACTTAGAACGAGTCCATTTGATGTTCTTGAAATTTTGATTCCAAGTATAACATTAGCTAATCCATATCTTTCATGTCAAATCCCGAATTTAACATACTTTTAGTAGATTTAATCATCTTATTGTCACTACCAATAATAAGTATGTCGTCAATGTAAAAACATAAAATGATATAACCATTTTCAGTTCTTTGACGTAAACACATTTGCCACACTCGTTGATTTTAAATCTACACTCCATCATGACATTATCAAATTATTCATGCCATTGTTTGGGTGCTTGTTTTTAGCCATATAAGGACTTTACCAATTTACAAACTTTCTTTTCCTACCTTGGTGATGAAGATCCCTCGGGTTGTTCCATCTAAATCTCCATTTAAAAATGCAATTTTAACACACATATGATGTACTTCAAGATTTTGCAGAGCGAAAATCGTAAGTATCATCCTAATAGAAGTTATTCTCGTCATTGGAGAAAATGTGTCGAAGTAATCAAGATCTACCCATTGTTTGTAACCTTCTATTACTAATCTGGCCTTATACTTTTCGATAGTTCCATCTACTTTCATTTTTCTTTTGAAAATTCATTTGTAGTCTAGTGGTTTGCTTTCTAGAGGAAGATCGACTAGCTCCCATGTATGATTTTGCAGTATGAAATCTATTTCACTTTTAATGGAATCTTTTCATTGAGGCCACTCTGAAGAGTTCACAACTTCTTAATAGCTTTGAAGTTCACTTTCTAGCATATAGGTAAGAAAATCAGGGCCACAAGATTTTTCTGTCCTTTCCCGTTTACTATGTCTAACCTTAATCTCCTCTTCTAGTTTTTGATCTTGACTATTTTCAATCACAGTCTCATGTGTTCGTTTAGAAGAACTTGCTTCATTTTTAGATTTGTATGAAAATACATGTTCAAAGACTGAAGCATCCATCAATTCCATTATCGTGTTTTTGCGTATGTCTGAGATTGTAGATTCATTGCTGATAAGTACTACTATTATGTTCATAGCCAATGAAGAATCTACAATTTTCGGGCTTATCTTTACCTTCTTTGGTGTTGGAACAACCACTTCAGCAAGACATTCTATTTATAAGCACTACTATAAGGTGTTGGAACAACCACACTCGTAAGTATTTATAGGAAGACTTTCTTTATTTCCATAACTCATAAGGGGTCTTTTCCATTTTCTTTCGACTTACCTTATTTAAAAGATAATTTGCTGATAACATAGCTTCCCCCCAGGAGCGAATCCAGGGTTCAAGTTCAGTTAGGGCGGATCGCAAATGTTGAACGCTTACTATCAACGGTCAACGTTTGTAATAGCGATATTGTTTATTAATATTTAATTAAATAATATTCAAATAATCGTACGAACTAGAACTGGAAGAACTAGATACACCATTAGAACTAGAACTAGATACCAACTTTCATTTTGAATGAAAAAATCTTTTTATAATCTGCAAAATGTCCTAATTTATTTTTTAATCAAACATGCAATATATATTAACAAAATGTCAATATTCAGTTTAGAATTAAAATTAATTAAAACAAGTATTATTATATTAACAAAGTTGAAATTATTTATGTGCTTATATAAATTTTATGTGTTTGTGTGATCCCACTTTTCCGAAATGATTTTTTGTGAACAAAAAGTGGAACCTTCTATTAATTAAATAAGTTTTGTTGAAAGACTTCTTATAACACTAAGACCAATTTTCCTGCAAATTCATTCGTCATTAATTGATCAAACTCTCAAATCAACTTATTAGAGAAAAAAATCAAGAAGAGGGATAAATCACTGGTTAAAATGTTTCTATTTGCATTAAAACCAGTAAAATGAACATATATTATTTTGTTTCATTGAGTGTTAGAAATCAATGTTTGCCATGATGGTAAAACTCTCAATATGGTTTAGGAAAGGTAACAGCTTTAGATCTCCTTCTTTGCACTTGTTTTGGTAAAAATTGTTGAAATACAAAACTCACACAACATATTGCTATAGCAGAGTTTCGAACCCGAGACCTCCAAATTAATAGTGAGCGGGCCAACTAACTGAGTTATCAAGGATTTTTGTAAATAAAATGAATTATCAGATATATAATATAAATATTTTATCTATTGTCAACAAAAAAAATTCTTCCCGACGGATCCAACGTGCGCGGTCGTAGGGGCTTGCCAGCTGCTGGATCCGCTCCTGCTTCTCCCCTATATGTCTGAGGTAACCCAAAATTTACTAACATTACATTCATCATTTCTTTTAAGGTAATATTATTCTGTTCAGCAACATCATTTTGTTGCGGTGGATAAGATGCAGTGATTTCACATATAATTTCGTGTTGTGTACAGAATTCAGTAAATGGTGCTTCATGCTCACCACCTATTGCAAGAGTTTGATTTGGAGATCAGAGATAAAAATGGAAACAAGAACGTTGTTGCAGATCACCTATCTCACTTTGAATCACATGAGTCACACCCTATAGAGGAGGTAAATGAAGTTTTTTCAAATGAGATGTTCTTTCAGATCATCACTACACCATGGTATGCTGACTACGTAAATTATTTAGCCCGCTCCATCATCCCACCGAATTACTCGAGTTATCAGAATAAAAAAAATCCAGTGACCTGTAACACTACTTTTGGGATGATCAATGTCTCTACCGAAGAGATCCAGATCAAATTATATACTGTTGTGTGCATGAAGTAGAGATAGAAATCGTGATTTGAATTATACCTTTAGTATATTCTTCAAACACATTTGAGAATCTTAACCACGAACAATCACGATCTTTGCATGCTTTTGCGAATCATGATCTTTTTAGATCACACATGTCCAATTGTCCAACCTTCAACGACAATCTACACAAAAGAATGATAATCCTCACAAAAGAACAAGAATAAAAGAGTATGATTTCTCTTTCTTGTGCTAGCAAGATTATGATATTGTCTTATGATTTCTCACACTCTAACTGCTTATTAATAGAAATTGAAGTGGACCTGAACCACCCATTAAACATAAGATGGCCCAATATTTAATTAATTACACTTGACCCATAAGTTAATTGATAAAATTAATTAACTTAAGTCCATTAATAAATAATTTAATTAATTAATTATACAAATGTCCAATATTTGTCAATTGATTAATTCATGATATCATTATTCTAGTTCTCCCTTTTGTGTGTGATGCATTACATTTTTGTGTGTGACCCATTACGTTCTCGATCATGATATCAGACGACATGAATTATTATTTTAATTTAATCAAAATAAGATAAATTAAAAGTATCATTAATTTATCTGGATTAATTAATTTACATTTGTCATCCCATACTGACATCCATGCATTCATTTAGATGTTACTAAATTATAACTTTGAGATCAACTGCTCACTTCATAAGGGAGAAATGCCACATGTGCTTGTCTAATCGAAATAAAGATTCCGTATCTCATTTTTACTTACAACCACGGATAATATAAGATTCACCATATGTAATTTGTTTCTTACAATCACCACTTATTGTGATTAACAAATTACGAAGACTTGAATTTATAGGCTATATTAATTTAATTGAGGAGCATATTAATTCAATAAATTATAGATCTGCCATAGATAAAAATACATTAATCAAATAAAAGTGTTTACATCCAAAATTGATTGGATTTAAGGTATAACACATACGAATTCTCACTTGCACTAGATCCAATCACTTATGCATCTAATACCATAAGAGTCTACATGACAATCATGTTTATACTACAACTCTTTGTAGTGAATTTGCAATATTATCACTCGTGGGAATTTGTTTTTTCTTTACGTCATTTCTTTGCATGATCTCTCTAATAAGATGATACTGTCTTAATACATGTTTGGATTGTTGATGAAACCTTATATCCTTTTTTTGCACAATAGCTTCATTGTTATCACAATACAGCGATACGAAATCAACAATGTTAGGAATTACTCCAAGTTCATTAATGGACTTCTTGATCCAGACCAAAATTCTTACTTATTCTAAAGCAATAATGTATTAGATTTTTATTATTGAATCAAATATTATTTTTTGTTTAGAATCTTTCCATCTGATCGCTCCATTATTAAAGGGTAAACACATATCATTATTGATACTTAGAACTTGTTTGAGCTTTGTTTTTTCAAAAACTCATTTTTTCAAAAATAATTTTCGATTACACATTCTCCAATAAAATAATTTTACAAGTAAATTGAAATTTTTTTCTTACTTCTTAACCATACATTCTCCAAAAAATTGCAATTTAAAAATATTTTTTTCTCCAAAATAGGGGTCAAACAAGAGGTTACTATCAGCCTGTCTGATTGAAAGTTAGTATTGGTGTATCATGAACTCTTAGTTCATTTTTATCCGTATAAAATCTTATTAAGCTCCTAATTGAGCGCCATTATTTTAAAACTAATTTTTTTTCTCAAACTTATTTTAAAACACATATTTTTTTAATAAAATAATTTTACGTATAAAACAAAAATATATTCCTAGTTTTAATTACACATTCTCCAAATACTATTACGAAATCTATTTTTCAACAAAATAGGATCAAACAAAGGCTCGGATTTTGTATATATAGATTGAGATCAAGCAATCTTCTGAATCTATCTCTATAAATCAAGCCGCCGCTTCTTCCCTATCTTTCATGAAAAAATTCTTTGACAACTATAATTTTATCGATTGAAGCACGGCGACGTTTTCCATTCGTAATATATCATCTACATATAATACTAAGAATATGACAATGTTCTCACTCGTTTTCTTGTAAGCACACGATATCTATTCATTTTTTTTTATAAAATCAAACATTTTGATTGTCTCATCAAAGCGGAGATTTCAACTCTTAGGGGCTTACTTCAGTCCATATATAGATTGATCAAGCTTTCATACCTTGTTAATATCTTTGAATTCAAGATATTTGAGTTGTGTCATGTACACTCCATATTGCAAGTTTTCGTTAAGGAATGCAGTTCTGACATCCATTTACCATATTTAGTAGTCATGGTATACAACTATTGCAAGCAAAATCCAAATGGACTTAAGTATGACTACATGTGAAAAGGTTTCATAAAATTCAACCCCTTATCCTTTTTTTATATAACCTTTTGCTATCAGCTTTGCTTTGTATGCATGGACGTTTTCATTCATGTCAACTTTTTCTTGTAAACCCATTTACAGTCTATAGATTTTATCCCATCAGGTGGGTTGACCAAGGTCCAAACCTTGTTGACATATATTGAGTTCATCTCGGATTCCATGGTTTATTCCATTTCTTCGAGTCTACACTTGACTTTTCTTTTACGTAATTAGTAGGTTTATCATTCTCAATTTGTAAATGCGGAATCGGTAACCATGAATTCATATCTTCTAGAAAGTCAAACGATCCTACTAGACTTACATGGAGTTGGAGTGTCCTCAGAAGCTTCTACTTCTTGATCAAGAGTTTGTCTCTCAACAGGTATAAGATCAGATTCATCTACTTGATCAACTATATCTTGGACTCTTGAAGCTCTTTAAGTTCTAATTTCTCTTAATACCCTCTCCTAGAATGAACTTTTTCTCTAGAAGGACGACATGTCTTGATACAGGGAATTTCTTCTTAATAGGATTATAGAATTGATATTCAATTATCCCTTTTAGATATCCCACAAATGTGTATTTATTGGACTTAGATTCTAGCTTATCTGATTCAGTGTGCTTCACATTTGCACCACAACTCCAAACTTTTATACCAAACGAGTTGGGTCTTCTGTATTTCCATAACTCGTATAAATTTGTGTCAACCGATTTAGATGGGACAAAATTTAATGTGTAGCATGAGACAATAGTGCATGACCCCAAAATGATTTTAGAAGGTTTGCATGGCTCATCATTGATTGCACCATATCAATAGTGTATAATTTCTCCTTTCAGATACACCATTATGTTGTACTGCATGCATCGGAGTCCACTGTGATAAAATCCCATTCTTCATCAGATAATCTAAAAATTCACTTTTAAGATATTCTCTACCTCCATCAGATCTAAGTGTGAGAATACCTTTACCTAATTTTTTTTTTCTATTTCTAGATTGAATTTCTTGAACTTTTCAAGAGTTTCATGCTTAAATTTTATCAAGTATAAATAACTATATCTAGAATGGCCATCAGTAAAACATGACGACGTAAGAGAAACATCCTCTAGTGGTAATTGACGTGGGTCCACATACATTAGTGCATATCAGGCCCAGTAATTGTTCAGCATTTTCTCATTTTACAGTAAAAGAAAATTTGACCATCTTGCTTAGAAGGCATGATTCAAAATCAGTAGATCTCAAATATCCATCTCTATATTATTTGGAAATACATTATTCATTTATTTGATATAGTCTGTAGTGTTAAAGATATGTATTATTTAAATTATCACTTTTATGTCTTTTATTTTCTATACTCATCATAGAAGACTCGATATCAAGAATATAAATGTCTTATTCATGTGAAAATATATAATAAAATGTGAATAACTTTCTATAAGAGATTGCAGAACCAAGTCAACACTTAGTTCATGGCCCATCACTGATCCCAGTCGAGCCAACTTCTATATATAGTCAATTATCTTCAATGCATGAGCACTAATCGAAGATCCTTATATCATTTTGCACCGGTACAGTTTCTTGGAAGTCTTATGTCTTTCCACACATGATTGTTCACCATACAACTCCTTGAGATGAAAAATCATAGTGTTAACATTCATATACTCATGTTGCTTTTGCAACTTAGGTAATTAGCTGCAAGTATC
The DNA here is from genome assembly GCA_019395295.1 of Osmanthus fragrans. Classification (NCBI taxonomy): domain Eukaryota; kingdom Viridiplantae; phylum Streptophyta; class Magnoliopsida; order Lamiales; family Oleaceae; genus Osmanthus; species Osmanthus fragrans. The sequence continues at coordinate 12,536,304 of CM033362.1, forward strand.
ACATATGTTGTTATATTATCGTTATCACTGTGTTTATTATAAACAACCACATTTTTTTAGTCGAGTCATCAATAGATGTCTCTAGATAGGACTGCACAAGGACACAACCAATTTTTTAATGCCTGAAAACAATTATCCAATCGTGGTGCCAATCGAGAAAATTTGGCCCGATTAGTTTGTTGGCATCCAATATTGCCTCTCAAATTTATATGGTTACTCTTGATTCAAAATTATAAATGTAAAAAAATAAAGAATAAATATGTACCGGTAGATGCATTAGTTAATTTAACATGATCTTTAATCAAGTTAATTATCCTCCCATTGTTTAAGATAAATTTATGACATTTTCACATAAATTAATAGAATCCATACTTGACTCCCAGTAGGCTAGGATCCTATTTGTTATATTAAAGCTTCGCGTGTATTCAACAAGCCTTAATAAAATATTTGGGTAGATACTAGTATCAGTTGTATCTATATACAACTACGCAATCATTAAATCGACAACTCTTTGTCTTCACATATCGTAAATGTTAGTTTAATATGCCTCTAGATTTTATCTCCCTGAGTGTACCCAAAAAAAAAGTAAATTTTAGTTAAGTAAAACACATCATTCATAAATATATAATATTTCATAGTGTCAAACATACCTTTAATGGACTAGGCTTGAGTATACTCAATAGACTGAGATGGATAAGTGATTCTCGATTTTCACTATAATGATAAAAGACGAATTATAAACTTGACTTAATATTTTAATGAGGGGTTTAACATGCTTTATCCCATCATTCATAGATAATATATTTTATTATGCACCTAAAATGCAAATAAACATACTGAAAGTTAAAGAGTGGCTAATCAAGAGGGGGTGAATTGATTTTTAAAATTTTTTCGTAAATAAACTTAAGTTTTAATATAATCAACAATAAAGTAATGTAATATAACTATGTACAAATATGAAAGCAAGTAATACAAGATAGTTTGCACAAAGTAAATGCGTTAAGTAAAAGAGAGAAGAGAATGCAAACGATATAGTTTCCTCCGTTACCAAGCTCTCCGGCACGAGCAAAGTCTTTTTCACTATGTTGATTGACTTATGGTGCAATCCAATCCTTTACAAAGTTTTTGGTGACTTATAATCAAGGAACATCGATCCTTTTACAACGTTGAACTTTTCGGGACCTCAACACGACCTATAATTCAAATAGATTTTACAAATGAAATCTTCTCTTCTTAATGAATGATAAATTTCAAATTGAGTATAAGAAGAGAAGTAGGTTAACACTTTGATAGATAGTAATGAGTGAATCTCAAGTGTTTGATTTGAAAAAACTTTGATGAAGTGTTTTTCAAAGTTAGAATCAATCAAAGGTTTTTCAAAAGTAAGAGATTCAAGAAGATAAATAAATAGTAAAGATCAAGAGTTTTATTACAAATAAATCTCTCTTTTATTTTCTAGGAATTGTATATCTAATACTTGAAATGAGGTGGTATTTATAGCAGTCCAACAACCAAATCTCTGTAAAATCGGACGTCCGGTAGGCTACCGGACGAGTTAGTAACCTTTTTTGAGTCAGATTTCAGAACATTCATATTTTTTAACGTTGGCTAAACCTACCCTATCGGACGTCCGGTACGACAGAAAAACGTACTGCTTCTTCTTTTATAATTTTAATAAATGTAATTCTTTGAATTACGTTTTTATATGATTTTTCAAGGTAAGTAATATTTTTCAAATATAAGTTTAAGGCCTTTACATTTGAAAAATAAGTTTTGTGCAAAACGTTTTTGTATTGTGAGTTTTTGTGCATAAAATCAAGTTTGAATTTTTCACGATTCATTACCAAGTATCAAAATAGTTTACGTTTATATATGATTACAAAAATGTCTAAATTCTGTGCATGCTTGATAATACTTCAACTTTTATCCCCATTTTTGTTGATGCGTCTTTTTGTGAATTTTTGAATTTTAATTTTCACAACTTCGTTCAATCAATTTTATTTCCATGTCGATCGTTGTCTACAAATTACTTGATCTCGAACTTCGTGCCTTCAATTTTATTTATTCGCAAAAATTTCTAAAGACACTAGAAATCAATTTGTTAGAAATAAACGTAACTTGTTTGTGATAATCAAAACGAGACGTCAATCATAGGCCAACACATACATATAATAGTATGAACGATTATGAATTTTTACTATCTATCATCCAAAGCCATAAGGAAGACTAGTTGGTCATTTTCTAGGAGATATAGTATTGAATCATACAATGCTTCATATCTATGGTTCTTCACCTCTTCTTGCATTTTCAGTTAATCAAACTGCAATTTGTATTCTATACTAGTTGATATTCAGGCCTAAGAGAATTGGACATGTAGACCCATAATAACAACATACTCATAGGTCCAAAATTAGTAAGAGACTGTAGGCTCAAAACATCAAGAATTAAAACTAACTATTCAATACAACCACATTGTCGAGTCTATGATAATTCATTAAATATAATTTAATCATATAAATGCATTCCTATATAACATATAATATTATATGCAAAAATATTTTAAATTTCTAGCAATTAAGGTTGGCTAAACTAATTTAGACAAATGTATTGGAACAATAAAATAATTAATTAATAAAACTAATTAATTAATTTAACTCTAATTCGTGAATAGTCCAACTATAATTCCACAATTTTAGGGCAAATTGAATTAACATTTTAATTTAAGATAAAACTCCTAAATAAAATAAAATTTAATTTAGTTTCAAAGTTCCAAATTTTAGTTTAAATCCAATTTTAACGATAATTTAAAAATTCGTGAATTCTAAATCAATTTTAATTGGGTCAAAACAGAATTTTGGTTAAATTGAATTTAAGGTCAAACAATTTTGAAATTCATATTCAAATCCTTTTCAAAATTTATATTCAAAGCCCCTTTTGAAATTGCATTATGACCCTTATTTTTAAACTATAAACATTCCTCCCAATTTCTCAAATTACAAGTTGGCCTTACTTTCAAATTGCAACATGATCCCTTGAATCAAAATTGTAGGCAAGGGCCCATAATTTCACAAATGGTACATAAGGCCCCACCTCCAAAACAAATTGACAGACCCTAAAATTGATTAGGGACGACGCAGACTATTGTTGGTGTCGCACCTGCGACATGCGGCGGCATATCACAGTTGTAGCAGTTCTTCGCATTGTTGTGAAAACTACAGCAACGCTTGTTGCTACCTTTATGTGCAGTAGCTACCTTGTGAGCAGGCTTCCATGAATGCACAATGGTGGTCATCGCCACAGTCGACGACGATTTTTGTCACTATATGACTGTTGGCCCACCACTTTTCGACCCAATTTTGACCAAAAGAATTCTTTTTAAAAGCAGATTTTAAAATATGAAAATAATTTTTTAAAAGCTAGAGACAAGAAAATAATAACAGTTAACTATTGATTATTCCAAAATTCAAAAACAACTTCCAATAAACACAAAGTCGGCTTTGATACTACTATTGAGAATTTACTTATACATGCACAATGAAATTTAAAATTAATTTTTATGTTTCTATAAAATCCAAAATCCAAATAGAAGCCTAACAATCTTTACCCGTCAAAAGTTACTTCCAAGACTTTTAATAAAAGTTTTAAAAGATTTTGATAAAAATAAATATGATATTTAATTGAAAAGTTAATAAAAATTGTGAGTCCCACGAAACATGTGTAGAGTAATTAAAAAGTTAGAATAACAAATGTGTCATGTCAGGTAATTTCAAACTGAGAATGAAGAAGGTAGACCCAATGAAATAGATGGTTCAGTATTAGTGGGGAATGGGCAATCACGGAGAAGAAAGAGGAGAATAAAAGAAATGGTAAAAACTAGAAAGGAACAAAAACACTTGTCACGGGGGCACAGAATTCTATCAATCCAAATTCTATTTTCTTTGTCACTTCTTCCCTGCCCTGCTTCGTCTGAACGAATTAACCTTTTGTATACTATCATGCTCGTATTTTTGAATTTTAATCCTCCATTCACGGACGGAGCGAGAGGTGGATTAATTTTTTTAATTCTGTTGAGTTCGGAAAATACTTCAACAAGATCGAAGATTGGAATATTTGTACAATTCAATAAAAAACAACTGAGGTCTAGAAGACCGAAATAAATAACAATTAAAATGAAACCTAATCATGCACACAACACAAAATAATAAAGGAAGCTCGTTCTATTCATTACGTATATGGGGCGGATTTGTGATGTTTGGTGTTATCATTCGCGTACATTACCCTATTGGTAGAATGAGTGAAATTTCCCCCACGTATGATGGACTTACCGAATCCCATTATTGATTGGAATTGTCTTTCTTAAAAATTCTTTCGTCTAATGAAAGAGAACGAACTGAGGCAAGGTATAAAGCCAAGCCGGGCTGATGTGTCAAGACCATTTTAACTTCTACTGAACAGATAAAATGTACTTAAAGCCTGATTGTATTTAGTCAAAACTATAAGTTGTATATACATTTTGAGACCGTAAAATATATAGAACAAAAAAGCAACACTTCACACTAATACTCTACTACATTTTCTTTATTCCAAGTAAATCTTAAAACTCTTTATCAATTCAGTATTGAAAAGGAATTCTATTAACTAGTGTTTTAAAATTAGGACTAGCCAAAAAAAGAAAAAATAAATAAAATCTTTTTAGTGTCTTGGTTTTGCCCCCACAAAAGCAGGGTAGATGATGATTAAATTGTGAAGATTACCTTTCTAAGAAGGAATCTTGAAGCCATGGTTGATTGAATTTGCAGGGTCCCCACTGAGTCACAAGTACTGGGCTTAAGACAAACGTGAATTGTGTACTATTATAGTTTGTGACGCACAGCAAGACTGAGAGATACTAAACTGTCTGAATACCATAATCAGCCAAACATTTGCACCGTGACCACTCCACTTGCCTTGTCCAAAAACTCTATTCTTCTGCAATATTCATCACTTCCCACATGGAAAATAAATAGTGAATGAAAATAGATGTCCATTCAAGAAAGCCCTATTAGAATATTATAAAGCCTCCACGTTGAAATCAAAGAGAATAATATAAGCAGAAGCGTACCTTGATCCATGTGTTTGATTGCTTAAATGATTTTCCAATTGATATGTTGTCTCCTCTTGAATTTTCTCTCTGTTGATGGAGATGCAGAGATATGAAAAACCAACTTCAATTGAGGACCATGACTCATAATATAAATAAATACAGTTATTTATCTTTCAATTATTCTAAATTGACCCCTCATCAATTTAAAATAACTCTTATATCTCTACACTTTATTCTCATGACATTTAATACCCATTAGTCTAAAAATCAACTTTAATAGATCACTTTATTGACTAAACTTTAAAGATAGCATCACACATTATAATATATACACGTATGGCCCCATACGTTGGACTTTTTCCAACAATCTCCCACTGGGCCATACATGTAATATTACAAATGTGCACAACCTTATGAGCTCAAAATTTTTCTATCATTTTGAGGGTATTTTCAAACAATCTTGTCCATCAGTTATATTGACAAAGGATCAAAGCGATTTTTGTCACATTTAGCGTAACTAAATTCATCTATGGTCACGTACACTCATACAACCAAATGACATAGATCAATCATAAGAGTGTAGCATGAAAATTACATGTTATATGATCCAAACATGTCTATTTCCAACTGGTCCAACCTTATTTCTTAAGTCAGATCAATACTGAATATAATAATGGAGTGAAATGAATTGAATACTTTATTTCTGTACAGAAAAATATCCAAATACACAAATGTGTCCAATACATAAAGCAATGATATAAACTTCCACTAAAATATAATATTCTCATTATATACAATGTCCATATGAGCAGTGTGCTCATGAAAGACCTTGGATGTCAATCCCTTAGGAAACGGATCCGCAATCATGGACTTTGTCCCAATGTGCTCTATGAAAATCTGTCCACTTTGTACTCTTTCCTTCACAGCCAGGAACTTAATATCAACGTGTTTTGACTTAGATGAGCTCCTGTTGTTATTGGAATATAGAACAGCTGAGTTATTGTCACAATATAAATTTAACGGTCTTTCTATGTCATTCAGAATGCGCAGTCCAATGACAAAATTTCGTAGCCATATTTCATGGTTAGATGCCTCATAACATGGTACAAACTCAGCTGTCATGGTAGAAGAAGCTATGAGTTTCTGTTCGTCACTCTTCCAGGAAATAGCTCCTCCAGCTAGCAAATAGATATAGTCCAATGTGGATCTTCTACTGTCTTGGCATCCAGTAAAATCAGAATTGAAGTACCCTATGATCTCTAACTGATCAAATCTGAGTATGTGAGCATGTAATCCTTTGTTCTCTTTAAATACCTCATAACCCTTTTGACTGCTTTCCAATGATCCATCCCAGGGTTGCTCAAATATCTGCCCAGTATTCCAACAATGAATGCTATGTCTGGACGTGTACAAACTTGAGCATACATAAGATTCCCAACAACTGATGCATAGAGAATCTTCTATATTTCATTAACTTCAAGCTCATTTTGTGGGCATTGTGTGAGACTAAATTTGACCCCCTTAGCGTCATGGGTGTCACCTGATTTACAGCCTTGCATGCCAAACCTTTTAAGTACTTTATCGATATAGCTCTTTTGTGACAATCAAAGAATACCTCGAGAGCGATCCCGGTGTATCTGAATTCCTAATACAAAAAGAGGCGTTACCAATATCTTTCATCTCAAAATTCATTGATAAAAATCTCTTGGTTTCGTGCAACATGCTTATATCATTAGTGATAGGCAGTATGTCATCAATATACAAAATCATGAAAATATGCTTACTTTCACTGAACTTGTGATACACACAATCATCAACAACATTCATCTCAAAATCAAATGAGATAATTACTTGAAGAAACTTGTAGTACCATTGACGAGAAGCTTGCTTGAGTCCATAGATGGATTTCTTTAATTTGCAAACCATATTTTTCAAGTCTTTTAACACAAAGTTTTCTAGTTGCACCATATAGATCGTCTCATCAATGTCGCCATTGAGAAACGCCGTCTTAACATCCATCTGATTAGCTCAAAGTCAAAGTGCGCAACAAGTGCCATAATTGTTCCGAAAGAGTCTTTCGTTGAAACTGGAGAGAAAGTCTCTTTGAAGTCGATGTCTTTCTTTTGGGTAAAACTTTTAGCCACAAGCCGAGCCTTATATTTTTTCACATCACCTTTCAAATCCCTCTTGGTTTTAAAAACTCATTTGCAACCAATAGGTTTCGCACCTTCTGGTAATGGGACAAGATCCCAAACTTTATTGTCTTGCATAGACTTATACTGCTCATTCATGGCATCAATCCACTTTTGAGAGTTAGAACCCTACATAGCCCGATGGAAGTTCATTGGATCATCTTCCATCACTCCATTATTTTCCTCATGTTCTTGGAGAAATACTATGAAATCATCCAAAATAGCATTTTTCCTTTCTCTCGTGGATCTCCTCAAAAGGTATTGGTTCTTGAGGTTGTTGAGTTTGTACATCTGGAATAATTACTTCATTTTGGATGGGAGGTTCTTCAACATTGTCTTGTTGAAGTTCTGGAATTGCTTCTTGATCAATGATAGATATAGGAACCCGTACATTGTCAAAAGCAATAGTAGGAATCAAAATCGATCCTTCATCAACTTTTTCTTCAAAGACAATGTCTCTAACCTTATTTCTCCCCCCAAACCCAATATCCTCCAAAAAATTTGCAGTTCCCGTTTCAAAAATTGACATAAGTGTGTGATCATAAAATTTATAGTCCCTTGATCGCTCAGAGTAATTAATAAAGTAACTGCTCACTGTTTTGGAGTCCAGTTTTTTTTAATGTGGCCTATAAGGCCTAGCCTCAACTGGACATCCCCAAATATGAAAATGCTTTAGACTAGGCTTTCTACCTGTCCAAAACTCATAAGGTGTTTTGGTAGCAGCCTTGCAAATCTGTGCATATATACTCCTCAGCCACCCACCAATCTGTGCATTTATACTACTATATGTATAGGCAGCTCGAGTGGGGGAATGGGTTGTGTGGTGTGGGGTGGGGTGGGGTGGGGTGGGGTGGGGTGGGGTGAGGTGAGAAATAAAGAGCGGGGGTGGCGGTAGGGAAAGGCGACGAGGAGGAGAAATTTTTAATGGATCTGCACCGCTGCTTGTCACCGCTGAATCAGTGGTGGTTCCAGTGCTGGAATAAGGGGTGGGTGCAGCGCTGGCATGGGGAAGGTGATGAGTCTGTGAAGAGAGAGAGAGAGGGAGAGGGGGAAGATGGAGAGGAAAAAAATTGATTAGGATTTTGAAATGAAATTTGTATAATTAATAATTAATATTTAAATATGATATATATCTAATTTTTGAAAAGACAAACATCTACCTGATTTAAGAAATTAGATCTTGAAAAGTAAAGTGTAGTGCAAATTTCACTTATAATATATACACGTGTGATCTCATACGTTCGAATTTTTCCAACAAGCCCCGTGTTCGGTAAGATGGACTAAACTTTCGAGACATGCTGTGCGGCTTGCGGAAAACTCTGTAGTAATTATCAATAGTATTTAAAAAAAAAAAAAAAAAAAAAGGGGAATCATTCAGCAATCTTGTCCTCATTTTTGTGGTTGAGTTGAATTACCAACTGTACTTTGTCTGTTGCTGTGTTGTTTTGTTATCTTTTGGTTCTGAAAGAACATCGATGAAACTTTCCATAATTATTCCACCTTCGGTCCCTATTTACTTGCAGCACACCAATCCATGGCATCCCTCCATGAATTGCTATCTGAAGAAGGATTTGGGCACCAAAAATCTCTGGAAACCCGAAAAAAGGTGAAGTTTAGGGATAGGAAACTCCAAGATGAGTCGATTACACTGCCTATTTACATATGCCATGACAGAAGAAGATTTGATGCTTCATCTAAGCAGAGGAGTGAAAAAGCCAGTTCGATTAACGGGTCTTCGGTTTTTTCATCAAAAAGAATGGGTTCGGAGTCTGAGAGATCGAATAAAATGTCTATAGCAGAAGGGACTCCAAGAAAAGATGAGCCTGCAATTGATGATGCAGCTATTAAAGCTGTGATTTCTATATTGAGTGGATATGTTGGCCAGTATTCAAGAGACAAGAATTTTCGCGGAGCAATCAGAGAGAAGTGTTATTCATGCTTTGTGAAAAGGAAGAATTATTCATCAGATAATGGAGTTTTTGCCAATATGGAATTGGGAATTCAGGGTATTGAGAGATTGGTCGAAAGTCGAGAGATAAATATGAAATCATTGAAGAATTCTATTAAGCTGTTAAACATTATAGCATCCTTGAATTCCAAAACCTCAAGAGATGGTTCAACTTGTGGAACGCCCAATTCATATCTCTCAGCCTGTGCACAACTTTACTTATCAATTGTTTACAAGATCGCGAAAAATGATAAAAATTCGGCTAAACACGTCCTGCAAGTTTTTTGTGATTCACCATTTCTTGCGCGAACACATTTGCTTCCTGAACTTTGGGAACATTTCTTTCTTCCCCACTTACTTCACCTAAAGATTTGGTACACTAAAGAGCTTGAATTTCTTTCTAATTCGGAGTACATTGACAAGGAGAAAAAGATTAAGGCTCTTAACAAGTTATATAATAGTCAATTGGATTTTGGCACAATACAGTTTGCTTTTTACTACAAGGAGTGGCTTAAAGTTGGTGTTCCAGCTCCTGTTGTTCCTTCTGTTCCGTTACCTTCGAAAATAAGCCATGCTCGTTCGAGAAGGACATCTTTGGACTCTTCAACTTCTTCCATCAGTAATAAATCACTGTAAGTTTGAGTTAAATAGATGTTCTGTCATCTCTTTTCATAGGAGAATGAGAATAGATTATATACTTTTTTCCCCCGTGTCTTTGTACCCAAAGATATCAAGCTGTTTTTGGGAATCCAAAGGAAGAAGAGAAGTTCTGTGTGGTAGAAGAAGAAATCAAGCATTGCAGTCATGTTGAAGTAGGTAACCGGTATCCTCTCGAATAAGTAAAATTTTTAGATGATGTAGTAAACATGATTTATATTTATCTTAATTATCTTGACAGGAGAGAGCTATGGATCAACAAAGGTTGTCAAGTCAAAGTTACAGAAAACCGAAAGTTGAATTATGGCCAGAAAATCAGAAATCAGATTATTTCAGGTTTTTAGCTTGCCGCAGTGAACCAACACAGTGCTTGGTAGAGGAAAACTATATGCCTAAAAATGCCATTGTCAAGAATGCTGAAAAGACCCATCTTTCTCCACCCAACGACGTATTGAGAGCCATTTCCGCTATTTGCTCCTTAGGTAGCCTGACTGATTGTGAAATGGCGATTCGTGTGGTGAGCAAAGTTTGGTTGAATTCTCAAGGAGATCCCACAATTGAAAATTCATTATCACAGGTTCCTGTAATGGAAGGAATAATGGAGGTTTTATTTGTCTCTAATGATGATGAAATCTTGGAACTTGCTATCTCAATTTTAGCAGAACTGGCAACAAAGAGGGAGTTGAATGCAAAAATCATATTGAATTCAGATCCGAACCTTGATGTCTTCTTAAGATTATTGAGAAGTAACAGCCTATTTCTGAAAGCCGCGGCGCTACTTTACCTAGTTAAGCCAAAGGCTAAACAGATGATATCAACAGAATGGATTCCACTAGTCCTTCGAGTTCTAGAATTCGGTGATCAAACACAATCTTTATTCACAGTTCGAAGCAGCCCTCAGTTGGCAGCATATTACTTCCTAGACCAACTTTTAATGGGTTTTGACGAAGGCAAAAATTTTGAGAATGCTAGACAAATCATTTCACTAGGTGGGCTGAACTTGTTTGTGAGAAGGATGGACGTCGGGGACACTTGTGAGAAGAGCAAAGCGGCTTCTGTTCTACATTGTTGTATTCAAGCTGATGGAACCTGTCGACACTACTTGTCCAAAAACTTGAAGAAAGACACTATTATATCCCTCCTTGTCCTTGGAAAGAAAATGAATTCTCATGGACATGCTCTTGCATTACTGACCGAGTTACTCTGCCTTAACAGGTAACAATTTCAGTTGTATGATTATATAGTTATTTCTTTAACATTGTTGGTTAAATTAAGTTATTCTCATATTTCGGAATCACCAGAATAAACCAGAGAGAAGAATTCTTAAGTGGACTAATAACGGGATGGGACTGCTTAAACACAATGCATATTTTGTTACTCTACCTCCAAAATGCAAGGCCAGAAGAACGCCCGATAGTTGCAGTCATAATGCTACATCTAGATCTAGTGGTTAGTTCAAAATCATCTTCTTTTTCTTTTTCCTCCAAACACACACGATATTCATTATTGAAATGTGAACAAGGTCAATTCATAGACGGGCGCATTAACACTTAAGTTATTCTACAGGGAGATCCTTTGGAGTTTAGTGTATATAGAGAAGAAGTGGTAGATGCAATGGTAAAAACATTAGATTGTCAGGTGTTCAACGGGAGAGTCCAGGAGCAATCGGCCAGAGCTCTCCTAATTCTCGGAGGACAATTTTCTTATAATGGAGAGCCAATAGTGGAGAAATGGCTCTTGAGAAAAGCAGGCTTTGACGAGAAGTCAGAAGACTCATTTTATGGGAAGGACATCGGTATTGATGGATACTTGGTGAGTCCTATTCTCCATAAAACGGTGAACTGTTTCCGCATATCCATTGAATGCTATAAAATCTTTGTGAATTTGATCTTCATTTCCATATATTGAGCTTATCTAGTTTATGCCGACAATTCTCAGAATAAAGAGGACAAAACAATGGAAATTTGGCAAAGAAAAGCAGCAATGGTGTTGATTACTGTTGGCAACAGGAGGCTTCTTGAGGCTCTTTCGGATTCAATGGCCAATAGTATCCCGTGCCTGGCACGAGCAAGCCTGGTGACCGTATGCTGGATGAGCATTGGTCTCCATTCCCTTGGAGATACAAACTTTAAATTTAAGGCATGCTCAGTCCTCAAGACACAATTAGTAGAATCCTTGAATTATGACAGGCCTCTCGAGGAAAGAATTCTGGCATCATTTTCGTTACTCAGCCTTGTAAAGGGTACAGGTAAAAGAATTACCATTGATTGTAGCTTGAACTTGCACCAAATTTCTTGTTAAATCGAATGTTCTTAGCAATTTTCTTGTGCTACCCTTTTCTTTCAGAATATTTTTCGAAACAATTGCCAACAGATAAAGAGCTTCTGAGTCGCCTTTCAAAACTCTCCCTAGTAACATGGACAGCTGAGGAGCTTATTTCAATTATGACAAGCAGTGGACAGATTCATAAAGAAATTTAACAAGAAGATTAGCATTTAAGTCTCAATTTGCAGTAGAAGATTCGGCAGCTAGTGCAGCCCCTGCTTCTCCAGGCTAACTCCAGGTTGAGGAGTTACTCGGAATGCTGCCAAAATATCGGCATCTTTGGTTTTCTTATTTAGGAGTATAGCAAGACAATTGTAATGGTTTTCTTCTTCATTTGGATGCATATACGTACCAACTTGATTGCGTGTATTGGTTGTGAAGGAATTTTTTTTGGTTCTAATACCATGTATTGTGTGTCCTTTGTGTAGGAAGTTATGTTATTGACTTCATCATTCTGTAAAATAGAAATTTCCCTGTAAATAGATGAATTATATTCTTCGCTAAAACTTTTGAATACTCTTTCATCTCTTCTTGCTTCAAGTGGAAGGTGGAGCCTGGAAGATGCCTTAGAGTAAATGTATTCGCCAAATTCTGCAATTTAAGATCTAGTTTTTGTATTAAAGTATGAATGTTAATATCCAAATCCTTCAATCAAATTCCTGAATCTACAATAGATTTAGATATACCTAATGCCACAAATTTTGTTGGATTCAAATTCTGACAATCAGAGCAGACAAGAGTGACTTCTTTTGTCTTAAACAATATAGGTTCATTAACAATGATACTTGTACATGGAATTTTTACAGGAACTTTCATAGAATGTTACATTGCAACATTTCATTGGATTTTGAATAAAAAATACAGTTAAAACAGTCAATCAGGTGCTACCATTTCAGCACTTGTAAGATTACCTATACATGCATTTTTCCTGTACAAATGGTAAAACCCTAGGTTCATTACCATATAATTTTGCACAGTGTAAAGTTGAAGGTAAATTTATCTGGGATCGCCAACCTTTCCATTTGGTTCATCCCAATTCCCATGTTCTAAACTTTTTAAAATTGTGTGCACAGTATCCCAACTCGACGGAATCCGTCTATTGATATATGACTAATGAGTATAAGTGTCCAAAAATTATTGTCCTCCACTTTGAATTCTACTAAGTGGATAATATATGTGCTGCCCGATAGGAATTTTTTCTTAATAGGTTTTATCCATTTATGTGATCCTCAAAGTGGAAAGAAATTATTTCAAGACAATAATATCACCAATCATTCATCATGTGCCTACTGCGTGCATTTTAACATCTAAATAGAAGTAGGGTCGGCCCTAAGAATCCAGAGGCCCTAAGCTACTAGTTATTCTGAGGCCCTAGGCCCAAGCCACAATTTTGGAGCTGATGCTAGGACCAATATGGGGGAGAAGGAAATAGTGAAGAATATAGAGATGATGGATGTTGGGAAATGCAAGGACGAGGAGGTAGAGGAGTAAGGCCAGTGGCTTTTGGATGGGAAGAACAATGTGGGAGATCATTACATGAAAAGTTCTAGTTCGTAGAAGGTAGGAGGTGTAGTCACATTGATGATGAGAAGGAAAAGGAAAGAAGGCAGCAGAGGATGGATTTAATATTAATGTTTTGCCGGAGGAATATGCTCTTGAAGGCGATGGATTGACAAGTAATTTACTTCAAGTGTGTTAGGACTTGGTGGTTCATCTTAAAAGGTCAACCTTGTTAAGAGAAGTAACCTAAAGCCTTATAATTTGGTATATGTTTTTCATCATTATTCGATGTGGGATTTCATCCCTTAACATGCCCCTGCAAGATGGTGGCTTGTTTGAGCAGACCAATCTGAAAATCCATATGCTCATATTTTTGAGTCTTACAAGGATCGAATTGCTCGTTGGAACTTAATGGGCTCTGATACCATGTTAAGACTTTGGGGGTCCATCATAAAATGTCAACTTTGTTAAGAGGAGTAGCCCAAAGCCTTATAAGTTGGTCTATATTTTTCATCATTATTCGATGTGGGATTTCATCCCTTAACAAAGTGATGGTGAGGAACCACTTAGATTTCAGTGCACAGGGGCATCTTTGTGAACTGTCACTAGTGTAGTGTATCTTAATTCTGATGTGCAAGATTTGGCTTATGTTCCAGCATTTTCTAACAATGCAGGCAAACTATTTATGGTATAGGACAATGATACTCCACAACATTGACTCAAGGATAAGAACAAGAGGTTGAGGATCAACAACTCCTAGGATCATGAGCCAGTTGATTTTGGAATATGCATGGAGAAAATGCAACAATCAGTCAAAAGATCCAAGTTGACCTGTAAGGAGAAAGAAAAGACTACAGCAATTGGATAGAAATCAAAAGCTCTTGCTGAATGAATTAAACAGACATAAATTTGGGAATTTTGGTTGGGGTATTGTGAAATTTACAACGGCTCGTTTGTCGGAGTAATATATGCTGCCAATATAAACAATTTAATGTGTGTATATAGTTTTTGTGTTTTACTTTTTACTCTAGAAAATGTAGTAGAAAAAGAATAAAAAATGATATAATGTATTATAAGAATTTCTGGATTATTAAAGGTATTACATGTAATTTTTCCCCTTTTATTTTCTTTTTTGGGAGCCATCAGATTTGGAGGCCCTTTGCCTAGGTGGCTTGGCCCTAGGGCCAGCCCTGAATAGAAGATTTCGTCTTGAAGGGATATCGTATGTACAATTTTAAAATGTTGGAGACATAGAGTGGCCCAAATAGAAGGTTGAGGAGGACATTGGAATTTGGATGACATAGACGAAAAGGATTATAAGTATAGGCCATTTCACAAATAAGAAATTAAGTTTAATGTTTCTTAAATCAGATATATATATATATATATATATATATATATATATATAGCAGCAATTACCATCAATAACTGGACTCTCCAAAACAACAGATTCACCACCCTAAAATAACAAAATCACATCTCTAATTCATCCCCAATTCCATGCCATCAGCTACAGGGGTGTGAAGTTCTGTCTATTGTACCGGAACTATCTTATTCACCAATAATCGATCTTAATTCAGGTCATAATTCCAATATTATCGTGGCAATACATCTGACTAGAAGGTCAATACGTGAAACAGACTCAATTGCATCTACTATCATTGAAAGCGGAATTTGATATTGATCGGGTACGTAAATTTAATTCGACAAATCCCATAATTCGATGTTATATTCACGTGTCGAGCAATTTATTGTACTGAATTTCAATAAATCCAGTGCGTGAACTTACTATAAGCAAATCAATATGCTAGACGTTTTTTAAGAGAGTGTTTTTTGTGCCAGTGAACGTTGGTATGTAAACTGTGCTGTGTGAACCCGTTCCTGTGGGCGTTAGAGAGTATTAATATGCAACTTGTTTTTGTGTTAGGGAGTGGTTTTGGTGCCCATGAACGTTAGTATGTAACTTGAGAAGAGATTTAGATTAACTTGTGAAGGGAACGTAACCGTTAAATGCGGGCGTTGTGGTGAATGTGGTCACAACCGCAGAACTAGCACCAGCTTGGTTCCGTTGGGTTTGAGCTAATCAAAACACAAAGAGAGGAAAAGAAAGGCAAATGGTGTTACACAATGAACGTAATGCCATGATTTGTTCATTTTTTCAATCATTGTTCCTGCACATTTGAAATTTGAGAAAATGTGACAGATAGATATCAGGTTTAGTTGACATACAACAGTTTATTAGGTCTGATTAGTACTCAATAATCTATTATGTCTGTGACATGTTGCTTAATTGTGTCAAATGTGAAATTCTATCTGTGACCTATATTGTAACCAATATCAAAGCACTGTGACCTGAAATAGTAACCTGTGACCTTCAAAAAAATAACCCGTGACATGTGCAGTCAGACTGTGACATGTTTTTGTATTGTGTTA
Source organism: Osmanthus fragrans (assembly GCA_019395295.1). Lineage (NCBI taxonomy): Eukaryota > Viridiplantae > Streptophyta > Magnoliopsida > Lamiales > Oleaceae > Osmanthus > Osmanthus fragrans. Next base: position 12,552,442 of record CM033362.1, read on the forward strand.
AATTTGAAAATTTGTATGCGATATGTATTACAGTCAGACTGTGACATGTTTCTGTAATGTATCAAATATGAAAATCTATCTGTGACCAGTATTGTAACCAATATCCAAGCACGTGTGACCTAAAGAGTAACCTGTGACCTCGAAAAAAGAACATGCGACCTATGCAGTCAGAATGTGACATGTTTCTATATTCTGTCAAATTTGAAAATTTGTATGTGATATGTATTGTACCCAACATCCAAGCACGTGTGACCTTAAGAGTAACTTGTGACCTTCAAAAAAAGAACCTGTGACTTAAAACAGTAACCCGTAACCTTTAAAAAAGAACCCATGACCTGAAACGGTTAACTTGTGGCCTTCAATTTGTATGTGATATGTATTGTACCCAATAGCCAAGCACATGTGACCTAAAGAGTAACCGGTGACCTTCAAAAAAGAACTTGTGACCTGTGCAGTCAGACGGTAACATGTTTCTATATTGTGTCGAATCTGAAAATTTTTATGTGATATGTGTTGTACCCAATATCAAAGCACCTGTGACCTAAAATAATAACTTGTGACCTTCAAAAAAAGAACCTGTGACTTAAAACAGTAACATGTGACCTTAAAAAAAACCTGTGACCAGTGCAGTCAGACTGTGACTGGTTGCCTTACATGTACAGAATGAATACGTGACCATGTGAAAATCTGTCTGTGACATGTTGTCACCTATACACAAGTATCTGTGACTTGTATAAAACTGACATGTGACCTACAACACATGTAATCTTTGATATATTCGTACTATGATACACAGTAATTGATTTCGAAGCAACATAAAGTAAATTTTCAAGCAATCCCAAGAATGCAAACTATTTAAATTCTAAAATCAAAGATGCGGAGTTATTACAAACTACTGTCCAAAAAAAATTCCATAATCCATCGATTACAACTCCAGAATTATACGCAGATTTCAATATCATATCGCTCGATGACGATGCTCTCTCCCCCAGTGTGCTGCACTTTCTTTGTTGCCTTTCTAATTTCTCAATGTTTATATAACAACGATGCTATATCAAGTCGTTCTCTACCCGCATCAAATCGCATCGACATTGAGCCTATATCGTTATGTAGCATGTACGCATCAAAACTTCCATGCCTGCATACTTGATAAGTGTGCGTTTACACACTTATTAAGCACTTATTGGGTTATAATTATTGATGAAATTGAGCATATTCTATGCATAATTGTGTATTATTTAATTTTATAGGCAAAAAACCCCGACCAGACAAAGAAACGAGCTAAAGAGGAGCAAAATGACTAAAAGTATGAAATTTTGTGAAGTGGAGGACTAAAATGCACTTGACCAAAAGATGGTGGACTTTGACCACAATTTAGTAAGGGCCTAAATGAAATGAAGTTCAAAATCTGAGGACTGAATTGTACTAATCCAAAGATGAGGGATCAGATTGCACTATGGCCAGAATGTCCAAGGACCTGAGCAGCAATTATGGGATGAACTAAGCGACCGCGTGAACTTGAACTAAGCGGTCGCTAAGTGGCCACCAGAAAATTTAGACCGCATTTTGATTTGCCCAAGCGGTCGCCCAGGTTTGCCTAAGCGGTCGCTTAGAGGAAATTTGGAATGGCGGTTTAAAACATTTCTCTCGAACTTTGGCCAAAGTTTTGATTACTTTCTAGTTGTTTAATGTTAAATCTTATCTATATCTATTATTATATATTATATATATTGTAATTTATGACATTAGTGGATAGAAACTTAGTGGAGAGAGGGATATAGAGAGAATTTTAGTCATTTGGGAAGCTAATCTTCATCCTTCAACCTCTCTCTTGCTCTCCCTCCTTCTCTCTCGAGCTCCTCTGGTTCCTTTCTTTTTCTTTTAGTTTTGCTTTGTTCTTGTTTTGTTTTTGTAGGTTAAATTAAGGGTGAAGGTGGTGTATCAAGGAGATAGCAACAATAAGAACTTGGAAACCAATGGAAGAGTTCAAATCTATTCTACAAGGGTTGTATCTAGCCTTTTGAATTTCTTCCATTAATTTCCATGTTTGTATTGTAATGGAACAAAAATCTTTGTTACACTACTTTTATAATGAGCTAAATAGTTTATGTTGGAATTTATGTAGTAACTTAACCAAAGTTTCATTAGTATGTTGTTTTGTATGGGGAGATGCATGTGTTTCCAAGTTTTAGATGTTTTAATTATTGTGTTTTATTGACTATCATGTACTTGATCAATATATGATATGGTTAAATGGTTGGTGCAATTATTGAGAAATTGTTGTACTAGCTAGATCAAGATAATTAAAATCCTAGGTTTGTATAGTTTCGACTATACTCGTTTAGGTGTTATAGGAATATACATCTACCCTAGGTGACCTTTAGAGTATTCTCACAACAATTTAATGCAATTGGTTAAGTTGTATCCACATAGAGATATGGTAGATAGGTTAATCAATTATGGTTAATTTCCCTCGGAAGAGGTTGTTAACTAAAATTGGAGAATCGGGTCTAATCTGATACTTTGGTAACCCTAGCATCTTTATTTTGTCGATTTTAATACTAATGAAACAATGGTTAAGTGAAAGCATAAATTCCAACATTTTCCAAATCAAAAACCCTTTTCGTCATTTTCTTTGTCTTTTTCAAAATTTAAATCGAGTCTTTTGTTTTATTTTCTCACTTTTAAAATCAATTTTTAAATGTGTGTGTCCATCGTTAATTTGAAACACTTTAATTTGTAATTGGAAAAACACTTCTCGTGGGATCGACTTGGACTTTAAAAGCTCCATTATACTACTTGATCCGTACGCTTGCGGCACACCTAAATCGGCCCGATGAAGTTTTTGGCGCCGTTGTCGGGGAGTGTAAATTTGATTACTAGTTAATTGTTTTTTCACTTTAACGAATTTTTGAATTTTTATTTTATTTTACCCTTTAAATCCAAAAGTTACTTTGTTTTTGTTGTTGTCAAATTTTTAAATCGTTTACTGTTTATGAACCGATCGCGAAGTCTCAATCTTCTTCAATTTGATCCTGAAATCGAGGAGACTTTTCGCAGAAGGCTTAGGGAACAGAACGAGTTAAGAAGACAACAACAACAAATGGAGCGTCAAGAAGATCAGCTTGAACCGATAATTCGACATGAACCAGCACCTCGGGAAGGTATACCGCTTGGTTTTGATCACTAAGCGGGTAGGGTTCAAAATCCTGGTATAAATGAGGAAGACATGTTATTAAGGGATTACCTAAATCGACCCGTGGTTGAAAATCGAGGTGGTATCATTTACCCTTTTTATGGACATCCGAACTTTCAACTTCGCCCGGATGTTATTAATCTATTCTCCAGTAACATATCATTTTATGGGAGATTAGATGAAAATCCACATAATCACATTGCGCGATTCATGGAAATGGTGACTAATTTCACTTATGAGGGTATGAATATGGAGGTGATTCAGATGAGGTTGTTTGTCCATACTCTGAAAGATAAGGCAAGAGAGTGGCTTGACACTCTGCCTCCAGGGAGTATCACGAGTTGGGTAGAGTTGATACAAAAATTTACAACTAAGTTTTTCCCACCTGCTCGTGTGGTCAAGCTTAAACATGATATCACCACCTTCCGTCAACATGATACGGAACTTTTTCATGAGGCATGGGAGCGATTCAAAGATATGCTCAGAAAGTGCCCTAATCATGGGATTTCTTTAGGGGAACAAGTCCAAATTTTCTATTTTGGTTTAACTCAACCTTACCGGTCCAATGTGGATTCATCTTCAAATGGGTCACTCCTTTATAGAAGCATGCGAGCAGCATATGATTTACTAGAGGTCATGAGCGAGCAGAGTGCCATATGGCCTGATAGAGGTGTACAATGGGAAGTTGGTGGAGCTAGAGATAGTGAAGCATACAATCTTATGTTATCAAAGATCGAATCTCTAACGCGAAAGATAGAAGGTCTTTCTACATCTCCATCCACATCTGGCTCTCGTCCAGCTTATATGATCCAATCCTCACCGCCCTGTGATATGTGCGGAGCTAATCATGCGAGTTCAAGTTGTCCATTACTTGCCAGTAGTTCGGGATCCACCGAGCAACTGGCAAACGCTCAAAACTTTCAACGTCCAGGGTACAATCCATATGTTCAAACTTATAACCCTGGATGGCGTAATCACCCTAACTTCTCGTATGGGAACAATCAAAATGTATTAAACCCTAAACCACAAGAGAAGAAGGAGGGGGTGGGAAGAGGCCATTGCCAAATTGGAAAATCAGCAATTACAGTATCAAGAGCGCAATGATGCCTCGTTGAAAAATTTGGAGCGGCAAGTGGGCCAAATTGCGAAGCTTCTCTCTGAAAGGCCACCAGGGGCGTTGCCTAGCAACACTGAAACAAACCCCAGAGAGAATGTTCAGGCAATTACTACTAGGAGTGGACGTCAATTACCTACACCTACAGTAGTACCCCCAAAAATCCAAACTGATAAGGTGCCAATCGAAGAAGAAGAGGTAGTACAGGAACCTCAATTAAGTGTTGAGGAATCCAAGGAGCATGACCAGGAAGCATCAACGTCAAAGGCTCCACCAGTGGTCAAAGCTTATGTACCACCTATTCCCTTTCCACAAAGGCTTCAAAAGCAGAAAATGGACGCTCAATTTGGTAAGTTTTTGGAGGTATTTAAGAAGCTACATATAAACATCCCGTTTGCTGATGCACTAGCTCAAATGCCGAGCTATGCCAAATTCATGAAAGATATCTTTTCTAACAAAAGGAAGTTGGAAGATCATGAGACGGTGATGCTAACGGAAGAATGTAGCGCTATCCTTTAGAACAAGTTACCACTTAAAATCAAGGACCCAGGTAGTTTTACTATTCCATGTGCCATTGGCGATGTAAACATTAGTAAAGCCCTGTGTGATCTTAGAGCGAGCATCAATTTGATGCCACTGCAAATTTTTAGAAAGTTGGGAATAGGAGAAGTGAAGCCCACCACGATATCCTTACAATTGGCTGATCGGTCGATTACACATCCTCGGGGTATCGTTGAGGATGTATTAATCAAAGTGGACAAGTTCATCTTCCTCGCGGACTTCATTGTTCTAGATATGGAGGAAGATGAAGATATCCCAATAATTTTGGGACGACCGTTTCTTGCCACTGGTCGGACATTGATCGATGTACAAGAGGAAAAACTCATTTTGAGAGTGCAAGATGAACAAGTCACGTTCAATATTTTGAAAACCCTCAAGTACCCTTCTCAACCCAATACTTGTCTTCGGGTTGATGTTGTTGATCAACTGATTGCTGGATCACTTTATGGACGCTCTGAGAATCCTCTTGAGACATGCCTAGTGCGTTCTTCACATATCGATGATATAGACCCAAAAATTGCGCACATGACATATTATTTGAACACTGCACCTTCTCGAAGGACACTGTATTTTGAGGAGTTACAAAAGACTTCTTCACCACCGCTTCCATCCTATCAAAAGGCCCCCACACTTGAATTAAAGGCTCTTCCTCCTCAGTTGAGATATGTTTATTTGGGAGAATCATCTACACTCCCAGTTATTATTTCTAATTCCTTGAGTGAGGTAGAAACAGATAAATTACTTCGGGTACTAAGGGAACACAAAGAAGCTATAGGATGGATGATTGCAGATATTCGGGAAATTAGCCCATCTGTATGCATGCATAAAATACTGATGGAGAATGACTATAAGCCATCAGTTGAACATCGGAGGCGATTAAACCCGAATATGAAAGAAGTGGTGAGAGCAGAAGTTGTGAATGGCTTGATGCAGGCATAATCTATCCAATTTCTGATAGTCCATGGGTAAGTCCTGTACAAGTCGTACCGAAGAAAGGTGGTATCACGGTGGTGGAAAATGAAAACAATGAACTCATACCTACTAGACCTGTGACAGGTTGGAGAGTGTGCATAGATTATCGCAAACTCAACAATGCGACTAGAAATGATCACTTTCCTCTTCCTTTCATCGATCAGACGGTTGAGCGATTGGTGGGGTATTCGCACTATTTCTTTCTAGATTGGTATTCGGGCTATCATCAAATTTCAATAGTCCCTGAGGATCAAGAAAAGACTACCTTTACATGCCCATATGGAACTTTCGCATATAGAAGAATGCCCTTTGGCCTTTGTAATGCACCAGCTACTTTCCAACGGTGTATGATGGCTATATTTTTCGATATGGTCGAGCATTGCATCGAGATCTTTATGGATGATTTCTCAGTATTTGGGAGCTCATTCGATGGATGTTTGAAAAATCTCGATAAGGTATTGAAAAGATGTAAAGAGACCAACTTAGTCCTGAATTGGGAGAAATGCCATTTCATGGTCCAAGAAGGCATAGTTCTTGGCCATCGCATTTCTCTGGCAGGTATTGAGGTCGATAAGGTAAAAATTCAAGTGATTGAAAAATTGCCGCCACCAACCACCGTGAGAGGAATTAGGAGTTTCTTGGGACATACTGAATTTTACAGGAGGTTTATTAAAGATTTTTCCAAAATTTCGAAACCTCTTTGCTCCCTACTTGAAAAGAACACTATCTTTAATTTCTCCAAGGAATGTTTGGACACTTTCAACATAATAAAGGAGAAACTCATTACGGCTCCTATCATCGTAGCTCCAGATTGGAATCGTCCATTCGAGCTAATGTGCGATGCTAGTGACTATGCCGTTGGTGCAGTTTTAGGGCAAAGAAGAAATAAAATCCTGCATGTGATCTATTACGCAAGCATAACTCTGACAGATGCAACATTGAACTACGCTACTACTGAGAAAGAAATGCTCGCAGTAGTATTTGCATTTGATAAATTTCGATCATACCTCATTGGGTCAAAAGTAATCGTCTATACTAACCACTCGGCTATCAAATACTTGTTGGCAAAGAAAGATGCCAATACAAGATTGATTCGGTGGGTTCTCTTTTTGCAAGAATTTGATTTAGAAATTCGTGATAAAAAGGGGACCGAAAATGTTGTCGCCGATCGTTTGTCACAACTTGAACAGTCCGAGGAGGTGGTAGATGGAGAAATTAATGAGGTATTTCCCGACGAGCAGTTAATGCAAATTGTGCAGCTGTTACGTGTCACTCATACACCATGGTATGCAGACCATGTGATTTTTCTTGTAAGTGGCATTATTCCCCCAGATCTTTCGTATCAACAAAGGAAGAAGTTCTTCTCTGATGTCAAGTATTATTTTTGGGAAGATCCTTTGTTATTTAAACGGGGACCGAATCAGATTATCCGGAGATGTGTTCCAGAAGAGGAAATGGAACAAATACTTGACCGTTGTCACTCGTCCCCATATGGTGGTCACTTTGGTGCCGCCAAAACCGCATCAAAAGTATTACAAGCGGGATTTTATTGGCCCACGTTGTTCAAAGATGCTTACACGGTTGTCTCCAAATGCGATAAATGCCAACGTATTGGCAATATTTCTAATCGCAATGAAATGACATTGAACCCTATTTTAGAAGTGGAGATTTTTGATGTGTGGGGTATTGACTTTATGGGCCTTTCCCGTCATCATATTCCAATCAATACATTTTGGTGGCGGTTGATTATGTATCAATGTGGGTTGAAGCGGCAGCTCTACCTACTAATGACACTAGGGTGATGGTAAATTTCTTGAAGAAAAATATTTTTTCTCGTTATGGCACACCCAGAGCTATCATTAGTGATGGTGGTTCACATTTCTGCAATCGCCTATTCGCCTCACTTATGGCCAAGTATGGGGTGAAACATCGTGTGGCCACTCCATATCATTCACAAACTAGTGGCCAAGTTGAAATTTCAAATAGGGAGTTAAAAAGAATTCTCGAGTTGACGGTTAATGCATTGAGAAAAGACTAGTCTAGGAAACTGGACGATGCATTAAGGGTATACCGTACTGCATTTAAAACACCAATTGGTATGTCCCCATATCGACTCCTATTTGAAAAAGCTTGTCATCTCCCAGTAGAACTAGAACATCGAGCTTATTGGGCAATCAAAGCTTTAAATTTCGATATGAAATTAGCTGGTGAAAAAAGATTGCTCCAATTAAACGAGCTTCATGAACTCCGCCTTGATATAAGAGTGCCAGAATCTATAAAGAGAAGACGAAAAGATGGCATGATCACAATATTTTGAAGCGGGAGTTCAGTGTTGGGCAACAAGTTCTACTTTATAATTCTAGACTCCGGTTGTTCTCCGAAAAGCTTCACTCTAGATGGTCGGGTCCATACACCATCGTTAAAATTCTTTCAAACGGAGCGATCGAGCTTCATCATGAAGGAAATGGGAACTTCACAGTCAATGGGCAGAGACTAAAACCATATATGAGAGGTGACTTTTTGAAAGAAGAATCCTCCGTTCTTTTTACTAAAACGGAGTAAAGCTGCCCTATAGTCAAGCTAACGACTATAACCAAGCGCTTGTTGGGAGACAATCCAACTTTCTTACTGTTTAACTTTTTGTTATTATATGTGTTTAATGCTTTTACTTAATATATTGCTGAACTAATATAACTATTTTTTGTAGGAAATTTTTGATATTCCAGCCACTTCTGGATGTTTCAGATTCTGGAACAAGTTTTTCATTCAGTCACTCACTTCCATCACAAGTCCAGTATAAGCATGGGTACACTTCACAGATACAGCTCAGGGAAGTTTCGTTATCCCTACCTTCTTTATCTTGTTTTCTTTCACATTGAGAACAATGTGAGTTTTAAGTTTGGGGGTATTTGTGTGTGAACTGGTGATTGTGTGTTGATATATTAGATGGCCTTGCCGGCATAGGAATGTGTGAGTGTGAAATTGTTATGGATTCATAAACTATGAATGGGCAAACCAAATATGCTATTTGGGCTAAATTTTTCAAAAAAAAAAATTGCTTGTCCATGTGAGATTTTGAGTTTCAATGAGCATAATAGTCATGTTTCACTGTCATCTAGATGTGGAAATGATTGGGACATTAATTTTCTTTGTCACTTTACCTGATTATATATGTAAACCGAGTATTTACTAGTTGAGTAGTTTCATTGAAGATGTAGTAACTGGACGGTGTAGATACAAAACCTGGTGAGACTTTGAGCCTACAGACTGACACATTCATTGCAGTCTCATTACTTCTTCATATGTGACATTCTTCCATGATTGTGCTTCTCTAGAACTTGCATTGATTCTCTTCAAGACCACATTGACACATGCATGCATGAATATGATTAAGGCCATTTTTGTTATAACCACGTTAGCCAAATAGCCTACCCTGAATTAATTTTTCCTTTGATCAACACCTTTGTGCCTTGTTGAAATTTTCTTTGATTTACCCCCATTACAAGCTTAAAACCAGAAAAAACAATATCTTTATCCAGCCCTTAAAGTTAGTGGAGTATTGTTGATTATATTGAATGTTGGGTGAGCGAGAAAAATAAGTTTGGGGGTATCAATTTTGAAGGTGGTGCTATAGTTTGTGTAAATAGTTTTATGTTGAAAAAAAGAAAAAAAAAATTGACAGGAGAAAAAAAAATGTGTGTGTGGAGGAGGCTGATTTTCATATCTATATCTATGATTCCTCCTGATATTCAATAGAAAAAGGGTGATTGTACTTGTACTGCTGATGAGTGAGAAGTTATGGTTTTGAGGGATAGGATTGTGTACAGATCCTATCTATGTTAAGTTGAGTTGAATACTTTTACTCCACTGATTGATATTTGAGGCTTCTTAGTCATTTATCTAAATATTTTCCACACCTTAACCTAAAGCCATATTTTAATCCTGGAAAGACCTTATGATTTGTGTTATGCTTGTGATCTAAGTGGTGGCGAACGAAAAAATATGCAAGCTTATAGTAGAACTCTGTCATTGGAATGATATTGAGTGAAACAGTTATCTAATCCTAAACACATGAGAGTCGAGTGTTTATATATTATTCTGTGAGGTCTTACATGTTCAGTTACTCTATCTTCATTTGAAATACTTGTTAGTTGACCTGTGTGAACTTAAAAGAAAAGAGTGATTGAGAACAACCTATAAATATACACCAGGGTGTGAATAAGCAACATATATTTGGAGGTGTGAATCTCACAAGCGGGAAAGGATATAGTTGACCATTAAGGGTTGAGATTGAGCTAATCTGATTCATTTTCTGTCTTGATGATTGTTTCCTATTTTAGATGCTGATTGAAAGTGACTATGCACACATATACTGATCGAACATTGGACAAACTAAACTTGTTTTAAGTTAGCATTATTTGGTGCATGGTTGTGAATTGAAGACAATTTTAAAACTCTTTTATATATCTGGCAAGTCATCTCATATATTGATCATTTTCACATTTGCATGATTGTGTGTTAGAAGTTAATCTTGCTCGAGACAAACAAGAGCTCAAGTTTGGGGATGTGATAAGTGTGCGTTTACACACTTATTAAGCACTTATTGGGTTATAATTATTGATGAAATTGAGCATATTCTATGCATAATTGTGTATTATTTAATTTTATAGGCAAAAACCCCAACCAGACAAAGAAACGAGCTACAGAGGAGCAAAATAACTAAAGTATGCAATTTTGTGAAGTGGAAGACTAAAATGCACTTGACCAAAAGATGGTGGACTTTGACTGCAATTTAGTAAGGGCCTAAATGAAATGAAGTTCAAAATCTGAGGACTGAATTGTACTAATCCAAAGATGAGGGATCAGATTGCACTATGGCCAGAATGTCCAAGGACCTGAGCAGCAATTATGGGATGAACTAAACGACCGCGTGAACTTGAACTAAGCGGTCGCTAAGTGGCCACCAGGAAATTTAGACCGCATTTTGATTTGCTCAAGCGGTCGCCCAGGTTTGCCTAAGCAGTCGCTTAGAGGAAATTTGGAATGGCGGTTTAAAACATTTCTCTCGAACTTTGGCCAAAGTTTTGATTACTTTCTAATTGTTTAATGTTAAATCTTATCTATATCTATATCTATTATTATATATTATATATATTATAATTTATAGCATTAGTGGATAGAAACTTAGTGGGGAGAGGGATATAAAGAGAATTTTAGTCATTTGGGAAGCTAATCTTCATCCTTCAACCTCTCTCTTGCTCTCCCTCCTTCTCTCTCGAGCTCCTCTGGTTCCTTTCTTTTTCTTTTAGTTTTGCTTTGTTCTTGTTTTGTTTTTGTAGGTTAAATTAAGGGTGAAGGTGGTGTATCAAGGAGATAGCAACAAGAAGAACTTGGAAACCAAATGGAAGAGTTCAAATCTATTCTACAAGAGTTGTATCTAGCCTTTTGAATTTCTTCCCTTAATTTCCATGTTTGTATTGTAATGGAACAAAAATCTCTTTGTTACACTACTTTTATAATGAGCTAAATAGTTTTATATTGGAATTTATGTAGTAACTTAACCAAAGTTTCATTAGTATGTTGTTTTGTATGGGGAGATGCACGTGTTTCCAAGTTTTAGATGTTTTAATTATTGTATTTTATTGACTATCATGTACTTGATCAATATATGATATGGTTAAATGGTTGGTGCAATTATTGAGAAATTGTTGTACTAGCTAGATCAAGATAATTAAAACCCTAGGTTTGTATAATTTCGACTATACTCGTTTAGGTGTTATAGGAATATACATCTACCCTAGGGGACCCTTAGAGTATTCTCACAACAATTTAATGCAATTGGTTAAGTTGTATCCACATAGAGATATGGTGGATAGGTTAATCAATTAGGATTAATTTCGCTCGAAAGAGGTTGTTAACTAAAATTGAAGAATCGGGTCTAATATGATACTTTGGTAACCCTAGCATCTTTATTTCATCGATTTTAATACTAATGAAACAATGGTTAAATGAAAGCATAAATTCCAACATTTTCCAAATCAAAAACCCTTTTCGTCATTTTCTTTGTCTTTTTAAAAATTTAAATCGAGTCTTTTGTTTTATTTTCTTACTTTTAAAATCAATTTTTAAATGTGTGTGTCCATCGTTAATTTGAAACACTTTAACTTGTAATTGGAAAAACACTTCTCGTGGGATCGACTTGGACTTTAAAAGCTCCATTATACTACTTGATCCGTACGCTTGCGGCATCCCTAAATCGGCCCGATCAATACTGGTCACAAAAAGTAGAGATTGTCACATATGCATACACAAGTCACAACTGAGTAATTATCATACACTACTAATTCAGAGTTCAAACAAAACCAAAGACCCTATTTAAAGGATTCGGTCACAAGTTCAAAAGATGAAAATTAGTCACAGAATAAAAAAATGAGTTGGTCATGGGAGTTTAACAGGTCACAAAGATGAGTACATTACTACTGCACGAACGACCCAATGCTGAAATTAAGTGTTTACACAAAGCACAACCTGCAAAGATGCATACTGGTCACATGAGAAGGAAAGGATTTGGTCACAAATAGATTGGCAGGTCACAGTCAGGCTATTTGGTTACAACAGATTCCAGAAAAATAGCGGCAATTACCATCATATGCATAGACAAGTTACAACTGAGCATTTATCCAACACTACTAATTCAGATTTCAAACAAAACCAATGACCCTATTTAAAGGATTCCGTCACAAGCTCGAAGGATGCAAATTAGTCACAGAAGAAATAACTGAGTTGGTCACATATGAAATTTCAGGTCACAAAGATGAGTACATTACTACTGCATGAATGACACAAAGTTTCAGTTAATTATTTACACAAGTCACAGTCTGCAAAAATGCATTCTGGTCACATAAGAAGGAAAGGATTTGGTCCAAAAAATAAAAAAATCACTGAAAACTAAATACAAAATTGAAGCATAGAACTCATAATCTCACAAATTGAAATAGAGCATAATTCACAAATTAGATAACGATATCATCAAATACTCATTTACCCCCCAATTTCGGGCTCATAAGTATGATTCAATTAAATATAAAAAACTGAACAAACTGAAATATGGATACCTTCTTCGCGGTAGGTTTCGAGTTCGACCCATTGGATTTGCGCCGTTTCGATAGGTAAACTGTGCATGATTTGTCCACCTTTCTCTTACCTCTTCTATCTGAGGTCTCTACTACGTTCTTCTCTTGAACTTCGCACCTCGAACGAGCTATTTAACACTCGGTTTGCTGATTACAGGTTTACGAAAATACTTATAGATAGATGGTTATGTGGTAGAAGTAAAGTGTGCGTGTTGGTTGTGGCCTAGAGTTCATCGGCGGCGTAATATCATCGACGAAAAGCCCCTGCGATCGTGGGTCTGCGAAGAAGGAACATGGGGAAGGTTTTGTGATATATGGAAGTTATGGAGTTTTCTAAAATTAAAACGCTTAAATCACGGGATACTCGGTTGTTAATGTGTATATTAAAGAATAATATATATAATTATAATACATCTAATTAATCTACTCTCTTATTTATGAAATTACAAACATCCCACCTGATTTAAGAAATTAGATTTTGAAAAGTAGGGTGGGATGTAATTTCCACTTTTAAAATGTTGGAGACATAGAGTGGCCCAAATAGAAGGTTGAGGAGGACATTGGAATTTGGATGACATAGACGAAAAGGTTCTGACTCTTAGAGGAATTTACACTAAAATTCATTGAATTCATTTAAAAGGCTATTTAAATTATTTATGCATTATCTACTTAATAATTTAAGATTTTAGATCAACTAATTCAACTTATATTAGAGTAGACAACGGTTAAAGTTCAAGTCAAATCGTCACTTATTTTGATGAAATTGTATTTGTATCTATCAGTATATGTTAGGCTTTAATAGAAAAAGGGAAAAGGAACCTTGCGTTCACATGAAAAAGCATGTTAAAACTTAATTGTAATATACACATATCTTTAATTTTTATATTATCAAACGATTCTTGTGATTTCTAAAAGATTGATTGACTATAGAATTTAGTACAGATTTTGTCTTTTGGGTGCGGCCACAATAAGCCCACTACTTTAATAGGCCATTTTGTTAGTTTTGTCTCTTTGACTTTTCAGATTTTGGGTTCACGTGTTTGAATTTTAGGAAAGTTACACCAGTAAAAATAAAAATGGTGGTTGATTTTGTGGAGTTAATTATAACCTTCAATTGATCAAACCAACCTAAGCTAAGTTCCAAATCAATTAATAAGAATGAAGTCAAAACTGTGAATAAAAAATAAACACTTCCTTTTCGATTTCACAAAGATTGGCACCAAAAGTGGATTGGAGAGGGCTCAGATCAATGATCCAAAAACATGTAAGGGAGCCCCACTAGAAAGAACCAAGAATGCCCTTCGAAGTCATGAAAAAACCACCCAAGGAATCACTAAGAGATCGCTGCACACGGAAGTAGTAGCAAAGCAGGGGGAAAACGAACAGCAAGGAGGCGAAATCGGTAGCCAAGGTCGCCGACCAAAGTGCAATGAAGATAATGGGTCTCACAAAGGGACTGAACGGGGTCAGCAAAGCACAAAGAGAAGCAGCTGAAAATGTATCTCAAAAGTGGGCTAAGGGTTTCAACTATGTGTTTGTATCATGTTCATATCACAAAAGTAGCAACTTAGGTCAACTAAGTGAGTTAGGCCTTGAATGTAGTGGTGGCAAAATGGGCGGGCCGACCCGGCCCGGACCGCGAATATTTCGACCCGGACCGGCCCGTGGACGAAAAAAACCCGTATTATCCGGGCTTACGGGCCGGTCGGTCCGGACCGTCAAAAAAACCAAGCGGCCCGACCCGGACCGCAACTTTTTTTTTTTTTTTTTTTTTTAAAGATTATCACTTAAAAAATAAATTTAAAAAAAAAAAAAAAAAAAAAATTTTAAAAAATATAGGCCCGCATTAACCGCGGGCCGGTTTCCCCAAACCCGACCCGGACCGCTGAATAAAATTTTCGACACGTGAACCGGCCCGCTCGATTCACGGGCCGATTAACGGGCTTGGTCGCCTCCGAACGGGCCTGGAGCGGCCCGCCCATCTTGACACCACTACCTGAATGTAAAAATATTTCTTTAAAAAATACACATGGTCAAGTTTAGACTTACTGTCAAAACCTTTAGGCTGATTCATAAATTTTTTTTAATCAAGATCACTATGCAAAAACATAATTTTGACATAAAGTTGTTCAAGTTCCCATTCAAGTAAGCAATAAAAACAAGCATGACCCTAATAGTGGTATACTTAATAATTGAAGAAAAGATTTCATTTTAATCTACCCCTTTCTTCTGAGTGTACCCATTGACTACTAACTTAGCCTTATATCTCACGGGCTCACTTTCAGTAGTTTCCTCCTTAATTTTATAAATCCATTTGCATCGTACTATGGATTTTCTCCTTAGTTCTAGGAACTAAATCCCAAGTTTGATTCTTGGCAAGTGAACTCATCTATTCGCTCATGGCACTCCTCACTCTTTTCACTCATAGCATCCTCAGAGGTATTTGGCTCCTTATCAACTAGTTCTTGATATCTAGTATAGGCTATATTATAGTCAGACATCCTCTATGGTTCCCCTATGTGGTCTCCTCTCTCTATCTCTATCTCTAGCTAATTGATAATCAGCTAGAGTGTGGTCGATAGGGTTGTCCTCAATAACTTTCTCATCACCTTCTAACTCTATATTCTGTTGATTTTGTGTATTACTTTCCATTCCATCTCGCTCGAAATAACGAGGATGTGGACACTCACACGTTCCACCTCACTTGGGGACTCTTTCTAACTATTGCTTATCATTTTTCACTCTTTTTGCAAGGTATCTCAGATTCATTAAATGTGACATTGTGACTTATGATTATTCTCACACCCCTTTGCCTTCTATCTAATAACCTATATCCATTAACTCTCTTAAGGTAGCCTAAGAAGATACACTTCTTAGCTCTAGGTTCTAGTTTTCCCTTACATTGATGAGAGAAAATGGTATAACTAAAAGTCTTAAGTATAGAATTATCAGCACGTTTACCACACTGAATCGCGTATGGAGTATCACCATTTAAAGCAAATGAATGAGTCATATTAGTCAAATAAAATGCAGTCGTAACAGCTTCACCCCAAAACGCACATTAGAATTTAACATCATATATCTAACTTTGTCAAGCAAAGTACGATTCATCCTTTTAGCAACCCTATTTTGTTGGGGAGTGTATGGCACGGCCCTATGTCTAGTTATGCCAGATTCATTGTACAAACTATCAAATTCAGCGTTGTAAAACTCGAGACCATTATCAACATGGAAATATTTCACTTTTTTTTACCTTCTCCACCTTAACTTTTCAATTTTTTAAAATTCATGTAGTTTTAGATTTATCTTTCAACAAATAAACCCACACACATCTTGAAAAATTATCAATAATAGATAGAAAATATTTGTTACCACTAAAAGTGGGATTGCTCCCCCGACCCCACAAATTAGTATGAATGTATTCTAATACTCTAGATATCTTGTGTGTGCTAAATGTAAATGACATCCTACGATGTCTAGTTATGCCAGATTCATTGTACAAACTATCAAATTCAGCGTTGTAAAACTCGAGACCATTATCAACATGCAAATATTTCACTTTTTTTTACCTTCTCCACCTTAACTTTTCAATTTTTTAAAATTCATGAAGTTTTAGATTTATCTTTCAACAAATAAACTCACACACACCTAGAAAAATTATCAATAATAGATAGAAAATATTTGTTACCACTAAAAGTGGGATTGCTCCCCCGACCCCACAAATTAGTATGAATGTATTCTAATACTCTAGATATCTTGTGTGTGCTAAATGTAAATGACATCCTACGATGTCTAGTTATGCCAGATTCATTGTACAAATTATCAAATTCAACGTTGTAAAACTCGAGACCATTATCAACATGCAAATATTTCACTTTTTTTTACCTTCTCCACCTTAACTTTTCAATTTTTTAAAATTCATGAAGTTTTAGATTTATCTTTCAACAAATAAACCCACACACATCTAGAAAAATTATCAATAATAGATAGAAAATATTTGTTACCACTAAAAGTGGGATTGCTCCCCCGACCCCACAAATTAGTATGAATGTATTCTAATACTCTAGATATCTTGTGTGTGCTCAATGTAAATGACATCCTACGATGTTTATTAAGCACACAATGATTTTAAAATAGCATGTCAGACACTTGATCCTTACCAAACACACCATTGTCGTTAAGGAACTTAATAACATTAATGTGAGCTAACCTATTATGCGACTTCTATATGTGATCAATGTCAGTGATAGTGGAATTTAAATCACCCATCACTTCAGCATGCATGATGTAAATGCCATTGTCCTAGTAGCTTTAAAGGCTCTAAGTGCTCACTTAAACATTTTTAACACTCCGTCACCAAGTGCACTAGTGAAACCCGCGCGCTCTAACTCTCCTACAGATATTAGATTCCTGCCCATAAGTGTTATATACCTAACTTCTTTTAGTGTGTGCACAAAACCACTATCAAAACTGACAATCACACGAACCATGCCAATGATTATATATGCGACTCTACCTGATGAGATCCCGGGTAGGGGAATCACATGAAACTCGCGGAATGATTTGAAAACGTTGGGAAAGCTCAAATTCAGGTTGTAGACGATAGGATCTCGACTTGAAGATTATTGAACCAAACAAGAACGAAACTTGAAAGACCTCTTGATTACAAAATCAACGAACCTCGATTTTCGAACGCCACAAAGGTTGTCTAATCATTTGATAAGTTCTAGGTTTTGGACTTGAACCCAACGAAGTGAAGTAAAAGATCCAAAGATAACAAAGATACGTTGAACCCATTGATTACACAATGAAAAATCCACGATCCGATGTTTGAACGCCCAAATATAATTAAATATTTGATAAGTTCAATTTGTCCATCAAGAGCAAAGAGAAAAACAAAACTTTAATTTAATTCATATCAGAAGTTAATGTTTACAATGAACGATAAACATATTTATACTAACGCAATAAATCCTAAGAAATATGAAAAATAACGAAATTTAAGAGTCCTAAAATATAAAAAGTTACCAAAAATAAGAATTCTAGCTAAAATAAAATACTTCATGAAAAGGAAAGTTTTTTCCGATTATGGCCTATGTCAGATCATATCATTCCCTCTCTTTTCGAAAGGATTCGTCCTCGAATCCATGCCTTGTGATCGCCTAAGGGATAACCAACCTGCCACTAGTTTTATCATTGTACCACCTAGATCAAATGGAAAATTTCCTTTCATGGCAGAGGATGAATGCATGGCACCCATCAACTTTGTAGATATGTATGCATTGCAACAGGAACTCAATCAGATCATCTTTGTTGCTCAAACTCTCGCATATGAACTCCTTCCACTGTCTTTCAAACTCATTCGTCTCCTCGAGAATCACAAAGTCAACTTTAGGAATCAAGTTTTCAAAATCCTACAAGATAAAAGTAGCAAAACTAGGGAGAGAATTGTTAGTTCTCACTAAAGCTCCCTCAACTCCACTCTCATTTTCATTCAAGCTCACTTCTGAACTTTCTTTTCTCTCCGAAAATTCTTTCTCTTTTCTCTCTTGTGGCCCCACTTCCTTTTTTTATCACCTCTTCAATATCAACTTCATTTTTGAGATCACCTTCCTTCATCTCAACTTTTCTATCGCTAGGCTCCTCTCGAAATTCAACCACAGTGTTCTCTTTCGGTGTGGTCATCTCCATCTCTCCTTTCTGCCTCACCTCTCACCTTCCATTAGTCTGCAAGGGATTGTTCTAATGTCAAGTTAGTCAGAATGATCTTTTTCCCATCCCGAAAAAATATATACATGTTCCTCCCCTTATCATAAACAACATTCATCTCCTTACTCCAAAATCTTCCAAACAAAATATGAAAAGATTTCAATGGTACTACATCACACCACACCTCATCACTATATCTCCAAAGGGTAAGATTCACTCGAACCTGCTTAGTCACTTCTACCTTCCCACACCTCTTCAACCAAGTCATCCTATGATGACTAGGGTGTTGATATATGATCTCTATCAATAGCCAGACTACATACCGCACTACTCACAAAACATCGAGTTTGAAAAATATGTCCCCAATCACCATCCATCCTACAATTTTTTTTACTCAAAAATTGAAAATTGAAAACTGTTGGTAATTTCCGAAATTAAATAACATTTTTTTTGAATTTTTTTGATTTTTTTTACTCAGGAATTCAACTACAATCCCAACGAAACAAACGAAAACTGATTTGGACTCTTAGAATGTGTTTGATGTTGATTTTAATGATAATATAATTTTTGGAATAGTGATTGATGGAAGAATGCGTGGTGGAAAAATGATGAAAATTTTTAGATTTGTGTGTAATATTATTTTATTTGAAAAATGTGTGGTTGAAATGAAGAAGGAGAAAAAATGAGAATGAGAATAAAAAGGGGGCCAAATGAGCCCTAAAATAGTCCGAAAAATAACTTTGACTTTTTTTTTGTAATTTTTTCGATCTAAACTCAAAACTATTACTGGACACAAGAACAAGAAGAATAAATAACAAAAGACTCAAAAACAAATAAAAAAAGATAGAATATGAATCTGGTGCCCGAGCTCTGATACCACTTGATAAGATCCCGGGTAGAGAAATCGTATGGAACTTGCGGAATGAATTGAAAACGCAGGGAAAGCCCAAATTCAGATTGTAGAGGATAAGATCTCGACCCGAAAATTATTGAACCAAACAAGAACGAAGCTTGAAAGACCTATTGATTACAAAACCAATGAGCCTCCATTTGCGAACGAAACAAATGTTGTATAATCTTTTGATAAGTTCTAGGTTTTGGACTTGAACCCAACGAAGTGAAACAAAAAATCCAACGATAACAAAGATTCATTGAACCCATTGATTACACAATGAAGAACCCATGATTTGATGTTTGAATACCCAAATATAATTAAATATTTGATAAGTTCGATTTGTCCATCAAGAACAAAGAGAAAAATAAAGCTTTAATTTAATTCATATCAAAAGTTAATGTTTACAATGAAAGATAAACATATTTATACTAACGTGATAAATCCTAAGAAATATGAAAAATAACGAAATTTAAGAGTTTTAAAATATAAAAAGTTTCCAAAGATAAGAATTCTAGCCAAAATAAAATACTTTATGAAAAATGAAAGTTTCTTCCGATTATGGCCTATGCCAGATCATATCACCACCTTGTGCAATTATATATCCATGATCATACACATGAAAATGATCAAACTACAATTTATTTGATGTAACATTAAAAGAAGCACCGAAGTTAAGAATCCACAAAGAGAAATTATACGCCAAATTCAAGAAGTGTGAATTTTGGCTCAAGCGAGTTGGATTTCTCGGTCATGTTGTTACTGGCCAAGGGATTGAAGTAGATCCAATAAAAGTGGAGGCAGTAACAAACTGGAAGGCACCAACTAATACTGGTGAAGTCCGAAGTTTTCTGGGATTGGCCGGTTATCATCGAAGATTTATAGACGGATTTTCCAAAATAGCTGGACCAATGATACAGTTTACAAGGAAATGAATAAAGTTTCAATGGAAGGATAAGTGTGAGCAAAGTTTTCAAGAACTAAAGCAAAGATTGGTTTCAGCACCTGTATTAGCCATGCCTGAAGGATCGGAAGGGTATGTCATATATAGTGATGCATCCAAACTAGATCTAGGATGTGTATTGATGCAGCATGGAAAGGTGATTGCCTATGTGTCAAGACAATTGAAGAAACATGAACAGAACTACCCAATGCATGACCTAGAACTTGCGGTGGTAGTACATGTCTTGAAGATATGGCGACATTACTTGTACGGAGGAAAGTGTGACATTTACACAGACCATAAGAGTCTCAAATATTTCTTCACACAGAAGAAATTGAATATGAGACAGAGACGATGGTTGGAATTAGTAAATAATTACGATTGCACCATTCATTACCATCCCGACAAGGCCAATGTGGTGGCCGATGCCCTAAACAGAAAGTCAATGGGACAATTGACGTCATTACCTACTTCTCAGACAGAATTGATCAAAGACTTGGGAAATCTAAGGATCGAAGTGATTACCCCGCCAGAGCAAGCTAATACTCGGTTAGCAACCTTAGTAATTCGACGTACTCTTAGAAGTCGGGTTATTGAAGCACAGGAAAAGGACCCATTCTTGCAAAAGATCAAGAATGAAACTGGTACCGATAAAATGAAGGACTTTGGAATAATTGAGGATCATGCACTAATGTTTAAAGGAAGGATTTGTGTGCCTAAGGATGAGAATCTAAGAAATGAAATACTGGAAGAAGCTCATTCCACCCCCATACACCGCACATCCCGGTGGTATGAAAATGTATCGAGATCTTCGAGATATATTTTGGTGGAGAAATATGAAAAGAAGTGTAGGCTTATTTGTGGAAAAATGCATAGTTTGTCAACAAGTGAAAGCCGAACATCAAAGACCAACAGGATTTTTAAATCCGCTAGATATATCTGAATGGAAATGGGAGAATATTGCGATGGACTTTGTGGTAGGATTTCCGAAGTCGGCAAGAGGACACAATGTTATATGGGTAATAGTGGATCGATTAACTAAGTCAGCTCATTTTCTTCCGGTGAAAATGACTTTCACCCTGGACTAGTTGGCACAACTGTATATAAGAGAGATTGTGAGATTGCATGGTGTCCCAGTATCCATTGTATTGGATAGAGATCCAAGATTTACATCGAAATTTTGGAAAAGCTTACAAGAAGCTATGGGAACAAAATTGAATTTTAGTACAGCATACCATCCTCAATCCGATGGTCAATCTGAAAGGACCATTCAAATTTTGGAAGATATGTTAAGGGCATGTGTTTTGGACCTAGGAGGAAGCTGAGAATCGTATCTACCTTTAGTAGAATTTGTGTATAATAACAGTTTCCAAGCAACCATTGGAATGGCACCATATGAAGCTCTCTACGGTAGAAGATGTAAATCACTTGTATATTGGGATGAAGTTGGAGAAAAGAGAGTTTTGGGACCAGAAATCGTTGAAAGGACAATCGAGGCAGTTGACAAGATCCGTGCTAGAATAAAGGCAGCACATGATAGACAGAAAAACTATGCTGATACAAGAAGAAGGGACTTGAAATTTCAAGTAGGAGAAAAAGTTTTTCTAAAGATGGCACCAATGAAGGGTGTGCTTAGATTTGGCAAGAAAGGCAAATTACGATCTCGCTATATCGGACCTTTCGAGGTACTTGACAAGGTTGGAAATGTGTCTTATCGATTAGCGTTGTCACCTGAACTATCGGCAGTACACAACGTATTCCATGTATCAATGATCAAGAAGTACCTACATGATCCTAAGCATGTGAAAAATTATCAGTCCTTAGAAGTACAAAAATACTTGTCTTATGGGGAGTTACCAATTCAGATATTAGATTGAAAGGTGCGTCAATTACGGAACAGGGAAGTCCATCTAGTCAAAGTAAAATGGAATAACCATGGAGTGGAAGAAGCCACTTGGGAAAGAGAAGAAAAGGTTAAAGACAAATATCCAACGCTCTTTAACCAAACGTAAGGTAAATTTCGAGGACGAAATTTTTATAAGGAAGGAGGGAAGTAGAACCCCGAAATTTTTAACTAAAGATAGGCCCATGATTATATGTTTGTCCAGTAGAATGAAAGCCCAATAAAAGGTCCAATATGTTTTTAAAGTAAGAATGTGATTCGATGAAGATTGGATCGAATGCAAATGTTTTCATCAAAATCACATATTTTCATTGACTTGATATATTATGTGCAAAGAAAAGAGAAAACCGGATTTTGACCTATCGGTTGACCGAAGTGATGAGCCGGTCGATCGATTTTATCGAAACTGCCTGAAAACCCACGATTTTACAAATTTAAAGCCCACTATTTATACAAATAAATTGCCCCATAATTCACCCCCAATTAATACCCCATTTTACAACCCTACATCTACCCCAAGCTCTACCTATAAATAGGGCTCTAAGCTTATTCATTTTTCACACCAAAAGTTTTCAAAGTTGAGAAAAAAAAAAGTAAGGAGAGAAAGAAAGAAAGGAGCAAGGGTTTTTAGAAATCATTTTCTCCAAAGTTCAAGTGCCGCTAGGAAGACAAAGTTTCAGCGTCTCACTTCATTGAAGTTTTTTCAAAACATCAAGTTCTTTTCAAAAGCATCAAATCAAAGGTAGGTGGAGGTGTAAAAGTGCTATTATCGTGTTCAAAGTATAGTTTTCACATGTTTTTCAAATGAATGCTATGGTACCTTCGGGTACGGTATTTCGGCACCTCTCTATAGTTGAATGATCATTCTCGCTATAGTTGATTGGTCATTCTCCGGCTCGAGGCGTCATGTTAAGTCATGACTTAACCGTTATTGGATTTTGTCGGAAATCCTTCTTCGCGACGGTTTTTAAATGCAAATGCTATAGTTTGAAAATACATATTTTGATAACGATGCACCTATGATATCTATTGAGTTTTAAACTCATGAGTTTAATCCCTTCTACAGGTTAACGTGATGATGCGTGGGACGTGGATGACGGTTGAGGAGGATGCTAAATGTTATGCGAAGCTGGTGATTTTTACATGTTTTATGAATTTCTTTAAATAAAGTTCAGTTGAATTTCTTAAATTAAGGTTTAGTTTTTCCAATGTGTATGGAATTTTTTCTGCAAAACATTTATGTTAAAGATAATCGAAATTAGGACCCATGTTTTCTTGAAATAAATTGAAATGTTTTAAATTCATGAGTTTCATATTAAGTTTTCTCTTAATATTATATACAAAGTACATATATGCACTAAGGCGACGGCTATAGATAAGTAGCTATCTTAAATAGTCCGAAAAACAACTTTGACTTCTTCTTTTTTTGTAATTTTTTGGAACTAAACTCAAAACTATTACTGGACAAGAATACGAAGAAAAAATAACAAAAGACTCATAAACAAATAAAAAAAGATAGAATATGAATTTGGAGCCCGAGCTCTGATACCACTTGATGAGATCCCGGGTAGGGGAATCGTATGAAACTCGCAGAATGAATTGAAAATGCCGGAAAAGCCCAAATTTAGGTTGTAGATGATAAGATCTCGACACGAAGATTATTGAACCAAACAACCAAACGAGAACGAAGCTTGAAAGACCTATTGATTACAAAACCAATGAGCCTCCATTTGCGAACACCACAAATGTTGTCTAATCTTTTGATAAGTTCTAGGTTTTGGACTTAAACCCAACGAAGTGAAGCAAAAAAGCCAACGATAACAAAGATTCATTGACCCCTTGATTACACAATGAAGACCCACGATTTGATGTTTGAACGCCCAAATATAATTAAATATTTGATAAGTTCGATTTGTCCATCAAGAACAAAGAGAAAAATAAAGCTTTAATTTAATTCATATCAAAAGTTAATGTTTACAATGAAAGATAAACCTATTTATACTAACGCGATAAATCCTAAGAAATATGAAAAATAACGAAATTTAAGAGTCCTAAAATATAAAAACTTTCCAAAAATAAGAATTCTAGCCAAAATAAAATATTTCATGAAAAAGGAAAGTTTCTTCCGATTATGGCCTATGCCAAATCATATCACCACCTTGTGCAATTATATATCCATGATCATACACATGAAAATGATCAGACTACAATTTATTTGATGTAACATGAAAAGAAGCACCGAAGTTAAGAATCCACTCATACATATAGGAGTCCATAGACAGATTAATTCCAGCTGGTTCAATATCTAAGAGCATGTAAACCTCAACATGTTCATCTTCTAGGACAACAACGTTTGCCCCCCTGAGTTCACCATCCCTCTAATCTCTCAACTTGTTTTTCTCTTTATGGTACTCACTAATGAAATGTCCTAGTTTTCCACAACCATAATATTTCTTCCATTTAGTCTTCCCTGTTACTTATATCTATTTCTCCCATTTTTCTTGCCGCCACTGTTTTGCCCTTCTCCATCCCTAATCAGAGTTCTACCCCTTATTCGGTAAATCTCTCCTGCTTTTCTCTCATTTCTTTCAATTTTCATTTCCTTCTCCTTAGCCTTTAATGAATCGATAACCATATTGGATGTATAGGTCTCTCTCTCTCATATTTGATTATATTCTTCACTTTCTTATAGTTACCAGGAATGGCATTCAAAAGAATAATTGATTTATATTTTTCAGAAACCTTTTCACTACAATTAGTAATAACTTGAACCAATTTATTGAATACATCAAGATTGTCTTCTAAATCTCTTGAGGGATCAACTTTGAAATTAAAAAAGCTTTCAAGTAAGAAAAGTTTATCGAGCATGGATTGAGTCAAATAAAGCTTCTCAACCTTTTTTCAAAGTTTTTCGGCATCATGTTTGCTAACTTTCCACAAAACAGAACCAGAAAAATGCAAGATAATAGAGGTATAAGCAAGTTCTTTAAACTCTTTTTTTTTTATGCCCAGTCACATTTGTAGCAAAAGAATTATCAATGGTTTTTGAAATTTTTTGTTGTACTAAAATTCATTTCATCTTTTATTGTCAAATAGAAAAATCACATTTACCGTTAAAGACATCAAAGTCAAAATGATGCGTAAACATTTTAACAAATAAGATACGTAGTACGTAAGAAATCTTCACAAAGACAATCACACAAAGAATGTCCTATAGTATGCAATTATACACCGATCTAAATTTTCAAGATTTTCGTGAGATTCGAACCTCGGTCTCAAAGGAATTTTCGAGCAAGTAAGGTCAAAGATAACAATTTTGAACACAAATAACTTAACAACAATTTGAAGATCAAAAAGTGATCAATATAGCCTAAGAAATGATAATATCACAATATAGACAAATAGTCCTAAAATACTAGCATTAGGAGAAGCCGCAATCCTATTGGTCATCCCTACACGATAACCTGCTATTGCGGTAATTTAAAGAGTTTCGGCCAATTTACCTATGCGGACCTAACTGTAGTCCATAACAATGGAAAATGCGAATTTTTATTTTAAGGAATCAAGTCCTTGTGCAAATCAGCAGACCTATAACTCAATTGCACACCATACACACACCTCAATCATAGCAATTCCAATTTTCAGCCGATAGGATCGAAAATCAGCCACAAATCGAGCCACTGGAGGCTTTGATTGTGGAGTTAATTTCAACCTTCAATTGATTATACCAACACAAAGTAAGTTCAAAATTAATTAATAACAATGGAATCAAAACTGTGAATGAAAATAAACACTCCCCATTCAATTTTACAAAGATTGTGTCACGAGAAGAGCAATTGGGGAGGGAAAGGAATTCGAACCAGAAGAAGGAAGGAGAGAGCAACTGTAGTTCAAAATGATACGGTGCCGTTTTGAATTAAGTGAAATTGTAATTAGTTTTGTTAAAACACGTTTTCTCTATTGTTTTGGTAATACGATTTCTTTGCTGGGCCTATTTATACAGTAAGGGCTCAGATGGTTCAGGAAGCTTTTTGTAAAAATCATATATTTTGGTATATTGTTGAAATCGTTCAACACTTCTCACCTCTTGCTTCTTTATTTCACATTTTCCCCTTCTCCATTCTGTTTTTCTCTTAATTTGGGTACGGTTCTAGCAGCTGGATTACTTCATTGGCTGTGTTACAGTGAGGAGTTGCCATTGTTGAAGGTTCAACCGTGACAAAGTGGTATCAGAGCAGGCGAGTAACTGGGTAAGTGAAATCATGGATACTAGAACTAAGTTGGTTGATGATCATCTGAAGAAAATTGATTTCGAAATAACCGACTTGGAAACTGCACTCAAGGCAGTCACCAATAGGATGGAGGGGAAGTTAGATTCCACTGAGCAAAATCTACAAGTATTTGGGCATAGACAGGAGAAAATGGAGAGTGCAGTTCTGGATATGAACCTAAAATATGAGAAACTAGTGAATGGTGGCACAATTGACATCTGATTTGAAAGAAGACCAAAAGAACAAAGGAGCAGAAGGGTCTGCTACAAACATGAGGTCTGGGAGTGGGCTAACTCTACAAGGGTCTGATGGACAGGAGAGTAGAAACCGTATAAGGGGGTGAACCCTAGAGGAGATACTAAGCTACCTAAAATCGATTTTTCCTCACTTTGGGGGAGAGGGACCTAGGGAATGGCTTAGAAAAGCTAGAAAATACTTTCAACTCCATCAGGTCCTAGAGGAGTTGAAAATGGGAATTGCAGAGATGTATCTTAAAGGTAAGGCTGATATATGGTTTGATGGCTTCATTGCAAGTCACTCAAATGCAGATTGGAATAGGTTTTCTGAGGGGATTTGCAAAAGGTTTGCAGAAAATACGGGAGAAGAAGTGATGGAAACTTTTAGTAAGATCAGGCAAGTAAGCTCCATTGCCTAATACCAGGAGAAGTTTGAGGAGTTGAAAGCTCAGGTGATGGTATCCCTTCCGACCGTCCCTAAATCCTATTATATCTCAGTATTTACAAGTGGCTTGAAAGGAGAGATCAAGTCCATGGTTAAGATGATGAGGCCTAATACTTTAGCTAAAGCCTTTGAAATTGCCTGCCTCCAAGAGTCTACAATTCTGGCCATTAACAAATTTCAAAAGCCAAAGAATTTCCCATCCAACCAAAACAGATGGAACCCTCCTTATACTAGACCACCTGATGAAATGAAATCCACTGACCCGAGTCCCAAAATCAATAAAACACACCAACAGTACAAAACCATCACCCCCACCGACTTTCAAACAAAAAGAAACCTAGGCTTGTGCTATAAGTGTGATGAAAAGTACACTTTAGGCCACGTTTGTAGGAATAGGTCCATTAACATCTTATTAGTGGATGAGGAGGAAGAGGAGGAGGAATCCCAGGAAACCAAAGACCCTGAAGTAGAGGGAGAATCGGGAGAACAAGAGGTGATGGAGATATCTATTGATACACTAGCCGGAGGCGGGGAACATCAGACCATCCGGGTACCGGGAATCATCAGGGGAAGGAAAATATCCATCTTAATAGACAGTGGGAGCACTCACAATTTTGTAGATGAGAAATTGGCTAGAGAATTGAAATACAACACCGAAAAGTCCAACAAAGTAACTGTCAGGGTAGCAAATGGGGATAAACTAGAGAGTAAAGCCATTTGTCAACCAGTGGTATGGAAGATTCAAAGTTGGGAATTCCAATACAAACTCAAGACCCTTAAGTTGGCAGGAAGTGATATGGTTTTGGGAGTGAATTGGATTAGCCAATTTGGCCCTATTGAATTTGATTTTACTAAAGGTTATGTTAAGTTCCAGAGACAGAACAGTGAGGTGAAGTTGAGAAGTGAAGTATCAAAATTATCGGTGAACATGATAGAGGCACAAGAGATGGAAAGGATAATAGACAAGAATCACTATGGAGTTATGGGACAGTTATATTCTCCTAAAGAGGAAAAACCCAAAGAGGTGGTACCTAACAAAATACTTGGAGTAATCCATCAATTCTTGGGAGTGTTTGAGGAATCAAAAGAGCTACATCCACCAAGATCATATGACCACCACATTCCTCTTAAAGAAGGTACCCAGGCCCTTAAAATCAGACCCTACAGGTGTCCGTTCATCCATAAGACAGAGATAGAAAAGCTGATTAGAGAAATGCTGGAATCTGGGATTATACAAGCAAGCAATAGTCCTTTTGCCTCACCGGTAATCCTTGTCAAGAAGAAGGATGGGACTTGGAGATTCTGTGTTGATTACAGGCAATTGAATGCCCTAACAATCAAGGACAAATTCCCAATGCCACTTATTGATGAACTACTAGATGAACTTTATGGGGCAAAGTTTTTTTCAAAAATTGATCTTAGAGCAGGTTATCACCAGATAAGAGTTACTGAAGGAGATGTTCATAAGACTGCATTTAAAACACACCAAGGGCTGTATGAGTTCAAGGTGATGCCCTTTGACCTCACCAATGCACCCGCTACTTTCCAAAGTCTTATGAATGAGGTGTTCAAGGACCAACTGAGGAGATATGTGTTAGTATTTTTTGATGACATCTTGGTATACAGCACTGATTTAACCTCTCATTGCCACCATCTAGAATCAGTAATGGGGATATTACAGAAACACCAACTATATGCCAAGAGGTCCAAGTGCAGTTTTGGGCAATTGAAGGTTGAGTACTTAGGTCATATCATCAGCAAAGAAGGAGTCTCAGCTGATCCCAGCAAGGTAGAAGCAATGCAACTATGGCCTAAACCTAGGAATATCAAACAATTGAGGGGCTTCCTAGGGTTGACTGGGTATTACAGGAAGTTTGTCAGGAGTTATGGAGTGATAGCTAGACCACTGACAGATATGATTAAGAAAGACAATTTTCAATGGACAGAGGCTGGAGGTTTAGCCTTTGAAGAACTAAAACAAGCCATGAGTTCAACACCTGTGCTTGCTTTACCTGATTTCCATCGGCCCTTCATCATTGAAACTGATGCTTGCCAAAGTGGAATTGGTGCTGTGCTAATGCAAGACAGAAGGCCCCTAGCGTATCTAAGCAAGGCTATCGGAATTAGGAACAGGGGTATGTCAATATACGAGAAGGAACTACTAGCCTTAGTCACTGCGGTTAGTAAATGGAGACATTATTTAGAGGGTCATCACTTCATCATAAAGACTGACCACCAATCTCTCAAATATCTGTTGGAACAGAGGATTACAACCCCTCTTCAACAGAAATGGCTCACTAAACTGCTGGGACTCAGTTATGAAATATTGTATAAACGAGGAACTGATAACTTAGTAGCTGATGCATTGTCAAGGAGGCATGAGAAAGAGGTGGAGTGTGCAGGGATCACCACTGTTATTCCCACTTGGATACAAGAGGTTACTGATAGCTACAAGGAGGACAACTTTGCTAGGGAGAAAATCCAGTCACTCTTGTTAAATTCGACATCAGATCCAGATTTTCTATACTTCAACAATATTTTGAAGTATAAAGGCAGGTTATACATAGGTTCAGGGGGTAATATCAGATCTAAACTGATTCAGAATATCCATGGGTCCCAAGAAGGAGGGTATTCGGGCATACATGGTAGCATCTACAAAGCAAAGCAACATTTCTATTGGCCTGGCATGAACCGGGACATCAAAACTGAGGTTCTACAGTGTGAAATCTGCCAGAAGTGTAAAGGGGAGAATGTTCCTTACCCTGGATTGTTACAGCCTCTTCCTGTACCTCTGCATGCTTGGAGCCACATTAGTATGGACTTCATTGAAGGATTGCCTAATTCAGGAGGTAAAGATACTATATTAGTGGTGGTCGACAGATTTACGAAGTATAGTCATTTTGTGGCACTTTCGCATCCATTCACAGCCGTGACAGTTGGCAAAAGTTTCCTTGATTCTATTTCTAAGCTCCATGGCATACCTCAGAGCATCATTTCTGACAGGGATAAGATATTTACAAGCAAATTCTGCAAGAATTGTTTAAACTCATAGGCACCCAACTGCATTTAAGTTCTGCCTACCATCCTCAATCTGATGGGCAGATTGAACGGCTCAACCAATGCCTTGAAATATATCTACGGTGTATGACATTTCAACATCCTAAACAATGGGGCAAGTGGTTATCATTAGCTGAGTGGTGGTACAATACCTCATTTCATTCCTCTATCAGAATGACTCCATTTGAAGCTCTTTATGGGATCAAGCCTCCTCAGCTCTCATTAGGTCCTTACCAGCAGTCCAATGTGGCCGTAGTAGAAGAATTACTACAACACAGGTACCAACTGAAGAAAACTTAGCACAAGCAGGGGCAAGGATGAAACTATATGCCGACACAAAGCGTTCTGAGAGGTCTTTTGATGAAGGAGAGTGGGTTTTCCTCAAGCTTCATCCTTACATACAGCAATCAGTGGAACGAAGGATAAATCATAAGTTGGGAGCTAGGTACTTTGGACCATATCAGATTATCAAGAAAATAGGCACTTTGGCATACAAGTTG
Organism: Osmanthus fragrans; assembly: GCA_019395295.1. NCBI lineage: Eukaryota > Viridiplantae > Streptophyta > Magnoliopsida > Lamiales > Oleaceae > Osmanthus > Osmanthus fragrans. The sequence goes on from CM033362.1 coordinate 12,583,374, forward strand.
GCACTTCCTGCAAGCTCCAAAATTCATCCTGTCTTTCATGTTTCATTGTTGAAGAAGAAGTTAGGAGACGGTGCAATGCCAGTACTTCAATTGCCTGATGAAAGTCAGTCTAAATTACCAACACATCATCCATTATCAATCCTACAGTTCAGGAGCATTTCACGAAAAATAACACCACGATCCAGTGGCTTATTCATTGGTCAGATTCTACTCCAGACTGTGCAACATGGGAAGACGCGGATTGGATCAAACTGCAGTTTCCTCTCTATGGATCTTGGGGACAAGATCAAGGTGAGGGGAATGGTTGTCACGAGAAGAGCAATTGGGGAGGGAAAGGAATTCGAACCAGAAGAAGGAATGAGAGAGCAACTGGAATTTAAAATGATACGGTGCCGTTTTGAATTAAGTGAAATTGTAATTAGTTTTGTTAAAACACGTTTTCTCTATTGTTTTGGTAATACGATTTCTTTGCTGGGCCTATTTATACAGTAAGGGCTCAGATGGTTCAGGAAGCATTTTGTAAAAATCAGATATTTTGGTATATTGTTGAAATCGTTCAACACTTCTCACCTCTTGCTTCTTTATTTCACATTTTCCCTTTCTCCATTCTGTTTTTCTCTTAATTTGGGTACGGTTCTAGCAGCTGGATTACTTCATTGGCTGTGTTACAGTGAGGAGTTGCCATTGTTGAAGGTTCAACCGTGACAGATTGGCGCCAAAAGTGGATTGGACAGGGCTTAGATCAATGATCCAAAAATTCACAAGGTAGCTTCACTAGAAGGAACCAAGAATTCCACTCAAAGCCATGAAGTAACCATCCAAGGAATCATGCAAAGACTGCCGCATATGGAGGCAGTGAAAGACAGCAGCAAAGTAGGGAAAAAACACAGTAGCAAGGGGGCCAAACTGGTAGACAAGGTCGCCACCCAATGTGCAAATAGAGAGGTGAGATAATGGGTCTTACAAAAGGGCCGAACGGGGGCAGCAAACAGAGCACAAAGAGAAGCACCCAAAAATGTATCTCAAAAGGGGGTTAAAAGTTTCAACCGTGTGTATGTATCATATTCATATCACAAAAGGGACTAACATATATAGAAGCAATTTAGGTCAACTAAGTGGGTCAAGCCTTGAGTGCAATACTTTTGACCTTGAGTGCAATACTCGGTCCCACTTCTTTTGTAGGCGGTCATTTGTATATTTTGGGTCGACTATTAATTATAATTTCAATAATAGGCTCCAAACAAACGATATGATTTTAATCTGATCCGACAAGTCATCATCACTCCAGATTTATTTGGTATCAAAATATCTAGCAGATTTAATTTAGCACCACCTTTTACAAGTTAAAACTACCCAAAATGATTTTGCGAAGGTAAATGCTGTAGAAATGGGACATCTTATATCTTCTAAAATACCCCAAATGAAAACAGCATTTTGCACAAGAATCAAAATCAATTCATTATTTAGAAATACTCACATATCAAATCTTCTTTGGAGTACTCACAAAAAATAAAATATTTGTTACTCCTCATATATAAAGCTTTCAATAAAGACCACGTGAAGGCATTACATACGTACATCTAGGGGTTAACCAAGTCAAAATAAAGAAAGACAAAATTTACTTTTGCAGTTGAAGTATTCTCTCTTAATGCCGAAGTACCCTCAAGATCGAAGTGCTTCCTCCTGAGCAAAACTTCTTCACATCCGAAACTTCATGCTTTCGAAGTACTTGTTGTCTTTGAGGCAAATTTGATGAGTATCTTTAGGAATGGTTTATGTAAGTTACGTAATGCCTAAAATGGTAGGGCGATTGACTCCTTGTCAATGAAAGTTGTCAATAAAATTAATGTATGAGTGGTGCGAGACTTCGATCTATTGGATGGAGCCACATTGATCTGATCCAACAGTTACCACGTTGGGCAGAACACTATAAATAACAACTTTTGTAACATTGTAAAGGATAATCTTTTAGACAAACAAACATTTAAGAAAACTCGATACTCATTGTTCTTGACTCATTAATGTTTTAATACTAAGTTGCTTGGAAAAAAAAACTTATTCATCTCTTTGGCGAAATCATTGATGGAGGTGGTTGTACTTATCGTCTTTCCTCCTTTCCGTTGGTGTTCCGATCGAGAACGTGTCAGAAATTGCTCACGTGTACATTTGTGAGTCCGACATCTATTGTCACATTTTTCGGGGTAAAAAAAAAATATATATATTGTTTATTTTCTTATTCCCAGTTGCGATTCTCCATCTATTGTCCCAGTAATTTCAAGATTTTTGTCCTTTAGACGAGTACTAAAAGCAATCCCAAGCACGATCTAAAATTCTTGTCTAATAAAAAATAATTAAATTTACGACTATAAGTTTTAGCATTGTTGTATAAATTTCACCCTCTACTTTGTTCTATTCTCAACTCTAAAATTGTTTTTTCAATTACTTCTTGGTTCCCTTTCTATTTATTTGACTTTATTTAATTAAGTCAATAAAATGTACATTAAAAGTTGAAATCTTTGAAACATTAAATTATAGAGAGGTGGTTTGGCTCTTTAAATTTGGAGAGCCAAACCCACTCTCGATTTTAAAAAGTTAAATTGAAGAGTCTCTTGGAGTAAAATTTTAAAGATTGACTCTTTAAAATAGAGAACATTTCACTTTTAAAGAACCTCTTGGAGATGCTCTAAGGAGCTAGTTTGATGGACATAGACCGCATTGTAGTAGAGCTCTCTCAATGGATTGAATTTTAATCTGAATTCAATGAAATTAATTAGATATGAATTTAGAGTCTCAATCTGATAATTCGATCAAAATTCAAATTCGATAATTCGTTAACTAAATTAAGCAAATATACATGTAGGTCAATCCGACTTGATAACAATCTGATCCGATTTGTTATAATAATATAATATATTTTATATATTATCGTATAATTTATTACACATTTTTTTTTTCAATTTGAAACTTGTAGTATACTTTACACATAATTCTCAAATAATAAATAATATTAGATAATAGTATAGTATTGTTAATTGAAATATTTGGAGAATTTTTAATTTTTTATTAATTAAAATAAGATAAAATAATAATTAATTTATTTTATAAATTAAACGACCAAAGGGATCAACAATTAAATTTGCTTTCATTGTTCTCAACTTCTCACTTTCCACATCAGTCACTCACTAGAATATTATAGGATTTGCAATCTATAAATAGATTGGCCAAATATTGGTTAAAAAGGTATCTCAATCTTTTAATTCTAGGGTTTAGAAGTTGACTATTATAAATTTTTAATGTCATAATTTCTTCAATTTCGGATTTGATTATCGGATCTGATATTCGATAAAATAGCAAATCGAATATGGATTTAACAATCAAATATTCATTAAATTATTGAATCGAATCGGATATAAACAGATTCGCTCCATATCCTATCCATTTAAAGCCTTACATTACAGGCATGTCGGCAAGAAAGGAATTTTCCTCCGCATTAAGTTTGTGGAGGTTGGTAAAGAGTCTTTAGAAGACGCCAACCAAAGACCTAGATTTCCGAGGGGAAGCTGTAGATCCTAAACCATTTTCAACCAACCAAAAATATTGTAGCAACTGGACCTTCCAAAATTTACAGCTCACCATTTAAACCCCGTAACCACTTTTGACACTATAAATTCCATTTTTTTCATACTGCAATATTAAGCAATTAGCCCTGTCGACAAAGCTTAGTGGGACATAGGGGCGGATTCAAGATAGATCTAGAGTTAGGATTGAAACTTAAGAAAATCAATGGAAAAAAAAAGTTATAAATAACAAAAAAAAAAAAGTCATTAAAGCACATTAATTATTTAAGTCACTCCCATCAAGAATTTGAAACATAATACTTTCTCATCAAGTTCTCATTCATAAAGTGTTTCACGATAGAAATTGAAAGTTGATTTCGGTCAATCCTTCATGAAGGGTACTTTCACTAGATTGACCTATTTTTTAAAGAACGAAAACAATGACTTTCATTTGTAAATTTGGAAATTGCAAAAGAAAAAAAAAAAAAAAAAAAGAAGAAGAAGGAGACAGAGAACAATGAATCATTAATAGAAAGATAAAGCAACAAGAATTCAATATTAAGTCGACAATACAACAATAATACAAGTTATTCAATAATAAGTTGACAAGCAACACTAATTCAATTTTAAAAAGAGTTAGCAAGGCAACAATGGTCCAATAAAAAAATAAAATAAAGGCAACACCAATCCAAAAATTAAAATTGAATATGTCGACAAGGCAATAAGACTAGAAAATTTATTTAAACAAAAAATATTATCCATAACAAATTTGCAATCAACAAATAGCTACATGCTAAGTTAGCATATCCCAAGAATGGTGTAAAATTGAATGCAGAATTCGAGCAACTAGAAATGTGCAATCATGTTTGTTGCGTCAATCCACCCCCAAGACCATCAATGAACTTTTCCACTTAACACGTTATCATCAGTTATCCTCGAAGATAGTTGGAGCCTCAAATGTATATATATCTTTCGAGCGTGAAGTATAATATGGTATACTTGTGGGGAGATTTCATAATATTTGAAATCATCATGTCACTCAATATATCATGTCCAAGTATTCATCATCATTTCTCTTCTACTTTCATTGTCACTTCTTTTACGAAATGTGCACCACTACTTCTCTCATGTCTATGCATATGTATGCATGTGCATATGAATGTCACAATACATATGGTGTTGAGTCATAAAGCTACATGGTACTATTCCTTTTGTTTCACATACTACACCATCATATAGTTGAATCATATCTCGAGTACTTCAATCGTGTACAGATTTTTAGAAATACTATAATATTCCAAGTACATTGCACCAGCATTACATTTCACGTAATCACATCAGAACACATATAATGTAATACTATGGTTTTGCGTAATAATTGAACAATGGCTTGCCTCCGTCCTTGCCTATCTTAGTATTCATAGCTTCTTTCATCCACATTAATTTGTACAAATTATTCACATGGAGTCTAACTGTAAAACATAATAGCATGCTTTCTACAACTTTGGAGTGGTAAAACTTACTTGAAATCCCAAAAACAAGGTTGAATCACTTGCCATTTGTTTGCTTGCTTTCTACACTGCTTTGAATCCACTCTTTGGTCAGAAACTCGATCACAAAGGAAGGAGTTTGATGTTCACAACCCAAATACCACTTTTGAAGATATAAAATTCCCATATCAAGTCACTACCTTCGTATGTTTTTCTCTCTATATTGGCATACGAATTTTTGCATTTTTTTTGTGTTTTTGGTGGAGTGGATGTATATGGAACTTATTGATTGGGGAAGGTTAAGTTTCAAATTTGATTTTCAACTCCTCCCTTCAAATTCCATTTCCATGCATACCAGTTTGGGTCAACCCTCATGGGCGACCCGTTTTCTTTCAACATCTCCCATTATCTCATGATTGACACGACCTGATTCTAATATAATATCAATTATATTAATCTTAACATCTCCAAGTTCATACCAGTAAATGGATCATGCGACCAATGAGTTAATTTAATAGCACACAACTCTGTACATAATTAAGCAAAGAACATGCTCAACTTTCTCATCTTTATTGTATTCACAATTGTATCGAAAACTCAAAATGTTAACATAATTGTTCGGCCGGTGAATACAAAATTTCAGAGAATTACCATGAGTCATAAAAACATCTCTAGGGATATGTTTTGTAAAATGGATTAGCTACCATTTGGTGCATAGAAATATACTGCAAACTCCCTTCATTATTTCTCATGATGTCTCTTGCAAAATTATGTTTTGTATCACTATGTTTGGTTCTGCTATGATACTTGGGATCCTTTGTATATGCAATAGCTGTCTGATTATTACGATAAATCAATATAGGTTCCACATCACCACTAAGGATTCTTAGATATAAGAATCTCCTTAACCAAACAACTTCCTATACCGTTGAAGTACATACTACGAATTTTGCTTCCATTGTGGATAAGGAAATGCATGTCTGTTTCTTGCTATTCCAAGAGATGGCGCCACTATTAAGCAAGAATGCATATCCCAAAGTTGATTTGCACTCATCAAGGTCTACACCCCAATCAGCATCTATGTATCCTTTTAAGTAAAAAAAAAAAATTCGTTGATAGCACAGAGAATAATTAACAGTACCTTTTAGGTATCTCAATATCCTCTTAACATCTTCCTAATGCTCTCTTCTGGGATTAGATTGATACCTGCTAACCAGACCAATGGCATAACAAATGTCGGGGTGAGTATACATCATAACGTACTTCAAACTCCCAACTTCACTATAGTATGGTACTTTGGGCATTTCTTTTTTTTTTCCTCAAGAGTCTTAGGATACATGCAGAGACTTAGAGTTTCGCCTTTCGATACAAGAGTGTCAATGGTGTTGCAATTTTTCATTTTGAAATGTTTACGAATTTTCTTTATATATGGCTCTTATGACAAAGCAAGAAGCCTCTTCGAATCTACTTCATCCATGTCTTTAATTTCAAAATTTGAGGACAACCATTTCTTAATATTTTAATATGCTTCTTATCATTTTCAGCCAATAAGTTATCATTTACGTAGAGTTATAAAATTACAAATTTCTCATTGGATCTTTTCAAATAAATGTAGTGATCTTCGTCCATCATGACAAAATTTTACAAGATAACCGCTTTGTCAAATCTCAAGTACCATTGTATCTGACTGCTTTAGGTCATAGATTGATCTATTCAATTTACAAACTTTATTTTCTTAGCCTGTTTAATGAAACCTACTGGTTATTACATGCAGATTTCTTCAATCAATTCTCCATTGAGAAGGATAGTCTTCACATTTATTTGATGTAATTCTAAATCTAAATGTACCACTATGGCTTAGAGTAGGCGAATTGAAGTAAATCTTACTACTGGTGAAAATGTGTCTTCATAATTTATACCCTCCTATTGAGTAAAACCTTTAGTCACCAAGCGAGCCCTATATCTCTCTATAGTCCCATCAACTTTTCATTTTATCTTGAGAACCGATTTGTTCCCAATGGCTTTCCGATCAAATGGAAGATCAACCAAGTCCCAGACTTGATTAGATTCCATAGACTCCATCTTTTCTTCCATTGCATTATTCCACTTTTCCGTTGCAGGGCATGATAGAGTTTCTTGTACTAATTTTAGTCCTTCTTTATCTTCTAGAGACACTAGAAAAACCTGCCCTTCAATCTTGAAATTACATTTAGGCATACTATTTCTAGTACTCTTACGAAGTGAAAGCTCCGATGAGATTTTGTCACTTGGAAATAAATTGCTCCCAATTTGATCAACTAGCGAAAGTGCTTTCTCTTACACTTCAGTTGATCCATCAAGTATAATTCTATCATCTAATTCAAACAAAGGTTCTCCATTATTGATTTCTCCCTTGCCAGGAAAATCACTTTCAAGAAATGTTACATCACTTTACTCTATCTTAGTTATAGTATCATCTGATTTTCACCTATGAACACATACATTTTGGACTGGTTCGAGTATCTTATAAAGATACACTTCTTGCCTCGCAAACCAATTTTCCTAACTTACTTGAGGAATCATGGATATAGGCAGCTAATCCCAAGGTTCTAAGAGAACTCAAACCAAGGAATCTACCTGTCCAAAGTTGATACGGTGTAGTAGATACCGATTTAGAAGGAACTCTATTAAAAATATAGGTCGCAGGTAAAAAAAAGTTCCCTAGTAGAAAATGGGTAAGTTAGCTTTCGCTATCATAAACATCACCATTCCTAGCAACATTCTATTATTCTTCTCAATAACACCATTTTGTTAAGTTGTATTGAGATTAGTTAATTGCCTAATTATGCCCTTATCATTACATAGTTTTTTGAATTCTTCAGATAGATATTCACCCCATCGGTCAGTTCTTAAAGCTTTCACATTTCTATCTATTTGATTTTCTACCACATTTAAATATTGTCTAAAGCATTCTAATACCTCTGACGTATGAGAAATCAAATAGACATTGCTAAAAATCGCGTGAAAATCGTCTATAAAAGTAATGAAATAAAAGACTCCTTGTCTTGGCCACATTCATAGGTTCGCATATATCTGAATGGACTAAATGCAATAGATGTTCGACGTTTAAGGCTTTATCAGAAGGTTTTTGTGTTGTTTTTTCGATTAGACAATGTTCACAAGTCGGTAACGAAACCTTAGAGATTGAACCTAACAAGCATTCTTTAGCTAACCTATTCATTCTCTCTTGCCCAGTGTGTCCTAATTTAGCATGCCATACACATGTATCAACAATTAAATTTTCAGAAGAAGAAAATACATTAATAGAAAACAACAATCAACATAATAATTATAAGTGTTTGGATTACAATCCAACACTACAAAGACACACAATACATGTCCAGATCTATAAAATCATGCCATTTACAAGTACGAACAGTAGTACCACAAAAATTCAAACTGAAACCTAATCCTAAAAGAACAACAAAAGAAATTATGTTCCTTCGTATCCCTAGTGCAAATGGGACATCATGAAGGATAATAGTACGGCCACCACACAAATACAACTTGCATGTACCGATCTGTTTCACCTCCACTCTATCATCATTGCCAATGTAAATCCACTTCGTACCAGCTAGAAATCGATGGAACTCCGCAAACGTTTCTCAATCCCTAGTTACATGGTCTATCGCTCCTGAATCTACAATCTACATAGTGTTGGAAATATTGCCTTCAATTAGGAGAATGAACAAACCGAAATAGCAACAAGGATTCAAGAACAAGAACTTCGATGCAAAGGCTCAACCGCGTGATCGCTGTCCTCAAACAATATTTGCCCCTTCTCCGATAAATTCGAGATGCTTAAAGGTTTTCCGGCAAATGGTTTGAAGGATTGATAAAGCCTTGTAGTAGAAATATAAAGCACAAAATATTTCTACCAACAAAACTTGAGAAACACAATAAAAATGTAAGAATATGAGTAAGAAAGTAATTTGATCTTTGTATATGGAGATTGTAATGATTTCAAAGTGATTATTCATTGAACAAGACCTCACTATATAGGTCTAGTTCATATTCACGAAATGGTGCCAAAACCAAGTGAAAAGCCTCCAAAAATGACTTCCCAACGGCAAAAAACCGTCCAACGGTCACAGATTTCGGTCGACCGATTGGTCAACCGAACTTTTGCGGTCGACCGGTTGGTCAACCGAACCACTATTTCGGTCGACCGAATGGTCAACCGAAACTTCCTGCAGCTTCATGGTTGAAATCCTGCAGAGTTTCGGTCGACCGAAGTTCAGTTCGGTCGACCGAAGTTGTTAGCTATTTTTCACTTCTTCCTTTGTTGGTTTTGAACAACCAATTTATCAACAATCCCCCACTTGTTCAAAATTAACAAGTCTCATATTCAACATGAACGATACTCATGCCTAAGGATTAGATATCTTTCGATTTGAATCTAACCATAGTGTAATTCTAACAAAGTAAAGTCGGAATCAAAGGTAGCTCGAAGCTTTGAACCAATTATTCCATGTGACAATACCGGTAAGAACACACACACGAGTACCACCTCGAAGTTCGTCTAGGTGAAGTTCTTCCAGCATCTTTGTTACTTTTAGAGATGCTTGTGCTTTTAGCACTGAACTTCATTAAGAGCTTGAAGCTCAACCCTCACTTCAGTAACAACCAGCATTATATAACTAGGATAGGGTTATCGCGGATTTGAATAATGCTGAAGCTATCCACATATCAAATGACTTGTTGTTACCCTTTGAACCCGTGGATTACCATTTGAGTAATGACAGGTAGGGTTGCTGTCATTGGTGAATCTTTTTATTTTAAGAGTTTTAACCCCATCCTACTCGATGTAGATGTTACTAAATCTCAATTTAGAGGTTTAGTTAGAGGATCCGCTAAATTCTCGATAGACTTAACATAATTTAGGGAAATTATTCCATCTTTGATTAATTTCCTTATGTAGTCATGTCTAAGACTCATATGTCTAGTCTTTCCGTTGTATACCTCATTGTATGCTTTTGCTAATGTGGCTTGGCTATCACACAAGATAGATATTGAAGATGTATTCTTCGGTCCCAAAGGTATCTCATAAAAGAGATCCTTAAGCCACTCAGCTTCTTTCCCGGTATCCGATAATGCTACGAATTCGGATTCCATGGTCGAGTGCATTATACATGTTTGTTTCTTTGATTTCCAAGAAACAGCTCCTCCTCCAAGAGTGAACACCCAACCGGAAGTGGATTTATTCTCACCCGTGCTAGATATCCAACTAGCATCGGTAAATCCTTCCAATACAGCCGGGAACTTAGTATATTGTAAACCTAAGTTCTTGGTTTTCTTTAAATACCCAAGAACCCTTCCAATTGCCTTCCAATGGTCATTGCCTGGATTGCTAGTAAACCTACTAAGTTTACTAATTGCATATGCTATGTCTGGTCTTGTGCATTGAACTGCATACATAAGACTCCCAATGACACTTGCATATTCTAATTGAGCAATTGCCTTTCTATCATTCTTTACAAGTTTTGAAATTGGATCAATTGGGGTACTTGCTTCCTTTATGTTCAAGTGTTTGAACTTGTTTATCACATTCTCAACATAATGTGATTGACTTAAATGGTAACCCCCACTAGTCTTTATGACTTTGATACCCAAAATGGTATCCACTTGTCCAAGATCCTTCATCTTAAATGTGGAAGATAGAAACCTCTTTGTTTCTTTTATTCCATCCATGTGATCACTCATAATCAACATGTCATCAACATATAAACATATAAATATCACATAATCATCACATACTTTTGAATATAAACATTTGTCTACGCTATTATGTTTAAAACCAAACGAAATTATAGCTAAGTCAAATTTTTCATGCCACTTTTTAGGTGCCTGTTTTAAATCGTATAACGATTTTACTAACTTGCACACTTTATGTTCATTTCCGGGTAGAGCAAAACCTTCAGGTTGCTCCATATAAACCTCCTCATCGAGATCCCCATTCAAGAATGCCGTCTTGACATCCATTTGGTGAACATGCAAGTCATGTATCGAAGCTAGTGCAAATAATATCCTTATTGATGTTATTCTAGCTACCGGTGCATATGTATCAAAATAATCTATTTCTTCTCTTTGTCGATATCCTTTAGCTACTAATCTAGTTTTAAAGGTATTTAGAGAACCATCAACATTGTATTTTCTCCTGAATACCCATTTACATCCAATAGGTTTGGATCCGGGTGGTAAATCGACAAGCTCCCAAGTATTATTTGACATTATTGAATCCATTTCATCTTTGATTGCATCTTTCCAAAACATGCTATCATGAGAAGTCATAGCTTCTCTATAAGTTTTAGGATCAGTTTCCACATGTAGAACAAATGGAGTTGTTCTTACTACATTCAATTCATTTCCTTCTACTAAATAAAAGGAAATGCGTTGAGAATCAATTTCATCTGGTCCTAAAGACTTATCAATTCGAGTTCTTTTACTTCTTCGTGGCTCATTTGACTCATCAACACCTTTAGAAGATGTTTCATCGTGTGTTCCACTTGAGCTAGGGATATCTAAGAGATTTTCCCTCAATTCATTATCCGAAGATAACGAATCCTCAAAGAACTCTACATCACTTGATTCAATAATCACATTGGTCTCCAAGTTTAATAATCTATATGATTTGCTATTGCTAGCATATCCAACAAAGGCACATTTATTGCTTCTTGGACCCAACTTGGTCCTATTAGGGTTTGTGTTCTTACAATAAGCAAGACACCCCCACACTTTGAAGTATCCAATGTTAGGTTTTCTTCTTTTCCAAGATTCATAAAGAGAAACCTTAGTTTGTTTAGAATGAATTCTATTTAATATCCTACATGCACTTAACAAGGCCTCACCCCACAAATTAAATGGCAACTTAGCATAGGTAAGCATGGCATTTATCATTTCAACTAAAGTTCTATTTTTTCTTTTAGCTAAACCATTTTGTTCCGGTGTTCTAGGTGCCGAACATTGGTGAATTATGCCATGTTGTTCACAAAATATGTTGAAATCACTAGAAAAATATTCTCCACCTCTATCACTTCTTAAGGTTTTTATTTTCTTATTTAAGTGATTTTCAACCTCATTTTTATATACTTTAAATATATCAAAAGCTTCACTTTTATGTTTCATTAAGTAAACATATGTGTATCTAGTACAATCATCAATAAAGGTAATAAAGTACATATTTCCACCTCTAGTTAACATGCCATTTAATTCACAAATATCCGTATGAATTAATTCTAAGATACTAGATGTTCTTTTTACACTTTGATAAGGCTTTTTAACCATCTTTGCTTTCACACAAGTTTTGCATTTAAAGACATCATTTTCATCATATAAAATTAAGTCACATTTCATCATACGTTTCATAGTACTTTTTCCAATATGTCCTAATCTAGCATGCCATAATGAAAATAAATCAACAACATAAGCAAAGTTATTTTTATTCTCATTCAAATTGTCAACGGTACATAATTTGACCATTCCTTCACTAGAATAGCCTTTTCCAACAAATTTCCCATTTAGGGATAATACAAGTTTTCCGGATTCAAATACACTTTTGATACCTGGTTTTCCTAAGAGATTTCCACTAACCAAGTTTCTAGTCATGTCGGGAACATGTAGTACATTGGTCAAGGTAATGGTCTTGTCGGAAGTGAAGATGATATCCACACTTCCCTTTCCAATCACTTTAGATCGAACCTCATTACCCATTTGAATCTCTTGGTCTCCATCAACTTCATGATAAGTCTTGAAAGAAGATTTATCATATGATACATGTATTGTAGCACAAGTATCATACCACCATCCGGGAACTTTTCCCTTGATTGCATTGATTCACAAATGGTGGCCACAATTCTATCTTCTTTGATGGAGTTCACTTTGCCCTCGAAGTTGTTTTGTTTTCGGTGTCTACAATCTTTTGCATAGTGACCAGATTTGCCACACACAAAACAACCTCCTTTTGTCTTCTTCTTGAACTTGTTGAAGTTCGTTGAAGGCTTTCTCTTGTTGGATTTTGTTGGCGGTTCCGTTTTCTCAATTGCATTTGCTTTAGAAGTGCCTTCAAAAGAGTTTTCACTCTTATCACGCATTCTTGACTCTTCCTCAATGCGCAAATGTTTTTGCAATTGTTCCAAAGAGTGATCCTCGGAACTATGCATAATTTTCTTCCGGTATCCTTTCCAAGTACCGGGGAGTTTAGCAATAATTGCCCCCACTTGAAAGGTCTCCAGGATTTCAATCTTCACCGCCTTCAATTTGTTGACTAGTACTTGCAATTCATGAATTTTGGGAAGCAAGGGGATATTTTCAAGAAACTTAAAATCAAAGTACTTAGAAATTAAAAATTTCTTGGTACCTTCTTCCTCCGCTTTGTACTTACTTTCCAATGCATCCCATATTTCTTTTGGCGACATTGTATTGGTGTATAGATCATACAACCGATCCGACAACGAATTGAGAATATGACCGCGACATATTAATTCATCCTCTTCACGCTTCTTTCTATTCACCCTTGACTCATCGGTGTCTTTGTCGGATGGTTCGGGTAGATCTTCCAAGTTCGGATCAAGCACATAGAAGATCTTTAGCACCGTAAGAAGGAATTTCAACTTATCTTGCCATCTTGTGAAGTTCGTGCCATCGAAGTGATCCAAACGAACCAAGTCTTGATTCATCAACTTTATGGTAGCCATTGTTGTTTCACTCTCCATTGCAGGAATATTGTTTGAGATTGTTGGAAATATTGCCTTCAATTAGGAGAATGAACAAACCGAAATAGCAACAAGGATTCAAGAACAAGAACTTCGATGCAAAGGCTCAACCGCGTGATCGCTGTCCTCAAACAATATTTGCCTCTTCTCCGGTAAATTCGAGATGCTTAAAGGTTTTCCGGCAAATGGTTTGAAGGATTGATAAAGCCTTGTAGTAGAAATATAAAGCACAAAATATTTCTACCAACAAAACTTGAGAAACACAATAAAAATGTAAGAATATGAGTAAGAAGTAATTTGATCTTTGTATATGGAGATTGTAATGATTTCAAAGTTTTTATTCATTGAACAAGACCTCACTATATATAGGCCTAGTTCATATTCACGAAATGGTGCCAAAACCAAGTGAAAAGCCTCCAAAAATGACTTCCCAACGGCAAAAAACCGTCCAACGGTCACAGATTTCGGTCGACCGATTGGTCAACCGAACTTTTTCGTTGGGAAGTCATTTTTGGAGGCTTTTCACTTGGTTTTGGCACCATTTCGTGAATATGAACTAGGCCTATATATAGTGGAGTTTTGTTCAATGAATAAAAACTTTGAAATCATTACAATCTCCATATACAAAGATCAAATTACTTTCTTACTCATATTCTTACATTTTTATTGTGTTTCTCAAGTTTTGTTGGTAGAAATATTTTGTGCTTTATATTTCTACTACAAGGCTTTATCAATCCTTCAAACCATTTGCCGGAAAACTTTTAAGCATCTCGAATTTACCGGAGAATGGGCAAATATTGTTTGAGGACAGCGATCACGCGGTTGAGCTTTTGCATCGAAGTTCTTGTTCTTGAATCCTTGTTGCTATTTCGGTTTGTTCATTCTCCTAATTGAAGGCAATATTTCCAACACATAGGATAAGATTCATTTAGCATAACAATGCTTGAAACATAAATAGCACTAAAAGAAGTATTTACATGAGCGACCTTCTTTAGCTCAGGGCATTCTCGAACAAAGTGATCCTACACCTGACAATTGAAGCATTTAGCTTGTTATTGTCTTTCTTCTTTTCAAACCATTTACCATTCTTGTTGCGGTTGGGTTTGTACTTTTTAGGTCCCTATCCAGTCTCTTTTTCTCTCCATTTTCTGCCTTTGAACCAGTTCTTTTTATGCTTAAAGCTTGAAATTTTTCAGAACTAGATTCAGCCACAAAAGTATGCCCTAGAAATTTTTCTGCACTAAGGCGCTCATCCTCTAGTTCCACATGGCGAGCAGCATCAACAAATATTTTGATGCTATCATTGCGAGTCAAATTGATTTTCATATGTTCCCAATTATCAGGACGACAGCGAATCAAAGCCTGAACTTGCTAATCATCAGAGAGTATGTGACCAGCAGACTTTAGCTCCCTAATTATAGTAGACATGATCCTTACATGTTGTGTGATGTTGTGATTAGGAAGTTTCTTGTAAGTGTCAAACTTAACAGTCAGTTGTCTGAGTCAAGTCACACTAGTACCATCGTATTTCTCTCTTAAATATGTCCAGATGTCATGAGCAGTCGAGAACTGCTCACACTCATAAATGAGACCGTCCGCCACGAAACTTACCAAAATCACACTAGTTGTGGAATATTTCCTTTTTATGTCTGGTAAGTTTCCTGATCCCTTCTCTGCTGAGCAATTTGACCCACTCATTGGTCTTTCATCACATGGTTAATACCCTTAAGGAGATCCTGTTCCTCCAGAACATACCAAATTTTATGATGTCAAGTGTTATAGTTATCGTCATTGAATTTGTCACATTTATTAAGGTCAACTATGATATTCTTAGATGACACGGTCTCTCAAAATTTTAAAGACAAACATATAAATGCCCATTTATGTGCACATATCATTTCGCGCTCATGCAAATTAACTTCTTGTGATAATTTCACACTAGACACGGATTTGAAAGTTCACTAAGTTCCCAATCATCGTCTATTATCCTAATATTACATTATCACAAAATTATAAGTTTTAAGTCGGAATTACTCAAACCCTTTCAACCTTGAAACTCCCACTCAATTAAACTATTAAGTGTGTAGTAAGTAAGATATTTTGACCATATGTAATAAACATAAAATATATATTTATAAACTACAAAATGTCAAATATGTAGATGCGATTAGAATAAACTTCTCTATTTAACTACTAGATATGAAAAAAAAAAATATTACATAGATATTGTTCGACAATATGAACTGACAATACATATTGATTATAAAATTCTCATTCTCTAAATTCCGTTTCCTAATCAAAATCTTGATCAAATAAATGTAGACTAGAGCCAGTGAATTATCCAGAATTTCAATAGTTCTATCAGGCCAATGTTTAGGAATAGTTCTCATTAGATGATACGTACTCTCCACCTCACATATAGACTGTCTCAAATGCATCGCTTCTCAACGCATTGCTTTGAGATATTTTATGTGTTGTACTAGGTTATATAGTATATCAATTTCATAGTTTCTATATAAACGTAATTTTTCAACATGTTCCACAATCCGTGATTTAGTAGCTCTAGGGATGCTAAAAGTGCCAATAAATCCAACAAAATCTAATTAAGCACAAAAATTTAAACTAGTCACAATGGATCACATAACCTAATCAAGATCTAGACAACTCGTGAATGTATATAGAATTTTCTATTTTAAATACTTTTGAAGTATTTTTCATTTTCAAAAAAATGAGAGTGCTTCAAAAAATAACTCACTAGGCAAATACCACTTAACAAATATTCTTGATTTTTTATGAAATTATTTTCTGAAATTAATCAAGTTAAAAAATATATTTTTAATGCCTTTTACAAATTTATTTAAAGCACCAAAAAAAAAAAAAAAAAAAAACTATCTGAAAATTAATTGAAATTGCTTTTATATAAAAAGAAATAATATTTCCGGGATCTAACTGCAATTTTTTCAAAATGAAATTTGAACAATAATGAAATTATAGCTAACGATTGTGATTTTTTTTTTTTTTTTTGTTTTGGCCCGTTTAATCAACCTTGATGTTCTGAGTTCATCTGTGTGGTCAAATTTTACAACAGTAATTCTAAGGGTGTGATTGGAACACAACCAGATCTAGCAGAGGGTGAAAATGGCCAAAAATACATTGTTCATCCTCATCTTAATGTGTAGTTTTTTTTCTAATTTTATCCAAAATTTCGGGAGGCCATAACATTTTTCAATTCAAGGCCAAAATTTATATTCTTTATACCATTGGAAAGGTGTCTAGAATATCTATCCACCCCTATAAAATGTACAATGTGAAACTTAACGTGCAAGCAGTTATCATACGATAAAGTTTCGATTTTATCAACTAGAGTTCGATTTTTCTTTCAATATACAAATCCAAATGAAGTGAAGCTTTTCTAATATGTTCTACATAATATAGTGAACATATCATATAAATTTCATGAATTTATATAAACTATATCAAAAGTTGTCATTGATAGTCTTCAAGCTTTGAAAGAAAACGGTTTTCATGCATTTCATTATATTAAAACACTTTTAGCATGTAATTAAGCAAGAAAACAACCTACTAAGGCTACCATACCAATGTAAAACATAATAACATTCTTTCTACCAATTTTGGAGTGGTAAAACTTACTTGAAATTCCAAAAAAGTTTGATGTTCACAACCCAAATACCACTTTTAGAGATATAAAACTTTCATTTCAAGTCACCACCTTCGTATGTCTCTCTCTATATATTGGCATACGAATTTTTGCATGTATTTTTTTGTGTGTTTTTGGTGAAGTGGATGTATATGGAAGTTATTGATTGGGGGAGGTTAAGTTTCAAATTTGATTTTCAACTCCTTCCTTCAAATTCCATTTCCATGCATAGGGGTACGGGTCAACCCACATGGATGACCCGTTTTCTTCCAATACTAACCAACCAATAATCTTCCTGGGAACCCTACTTAGAATACAAAGTCCAACACTTTTGCAAAATATGATGCGCATTTCCACCTGTGGCTACACAGCGTGTTTGATCATAAAGGGAAGGTCCACCCATCAACCTCCTTTTTAATAGAAGTCCAACGCTCCTATGAAACAGCGGGCCAATCCTCCCCTTATTTATAGACTTCAATAGGGACTAAGGTGTAATTAAATAAAATCCTTTATTTGTTCCTTTAGTCTTCTAGAATAATATAAACCTAGACTTTAGCCCCCAAAGTTCTTAATTATAAACTCCTAAAAATTCCCAGAATTTTTGTCTAAAAAAATTCAAAAAAACATATGACAATTCTAGGTTGTTACATTAAATTTTACCGTTTCATGTTACGTGTAACACGTTTCCTTGGGGACAAATCCATAGTCTTTTGCAGTCAATCATATAATGTACTTTGATTATTGAACCCAAGATCTTGACGTTTTAAGTATTGAATCGAGGTTTCATAATTGATAATTAAATGTTAGCTTTTGTCCTATCCTTCAATAGACGTTAATACCCTATTAATCGCCTGCAAGGATTATTTGTCAAATGTTATACTGTTATAACTTAAGTCATTTATAATCTTGAGGAGCAACTCAATTGGTCAGACATTGGGTTTGCTCCCTAATGGTTACCAGTTCAAGTCCTCTCAGGGCCACTGAGATAAGTATTAGACTATAAACTTCATGGTCCCGTAAAATTAGTTGAGGTGCGCGTAAACTGGCCCGGACATCCAAAATCATAAAAATAATAATAATAATAATAAATTAAAAAAAAACTTAAGCCATTTATATAGTTACTATCAATTGAAAGAGACTTTCTAATATATCTCACTACCTAAACAAAGAGATCACGATACAAACATTCTCCTTTTACACTCCTTGATCCAGCTTTGACTTCCTCATCTAATTTATGGTTGCTTCTTTTTAATATTAATCCTTAAAACAAGGTTGGCCACACAACAAGATTTTAAATAAGGGTCAAAAAAAGGGAATTAGTATAGCTGCGTGACATGAAACTCCAAAACCATAAAAATGGCTGCCAAAGCTATATATAGCCATCAAAATTAGGATATCCTATGAAAATCCATATTACACACAACACACATGAAGAACGAAATTTCCCTATAAACCTAAACAAGATCAGAATAGTGACAATATTTTCTTCACCCATGGTTCGAGTCTCTAATGGTAGTAGCGATGTCAGGGACGGACCCACATGGGGTCAACTAATACCACAGTTTTTTTTTTCTAATCTGTTATGTTACATTCACTCACAATCTATTATCTTCAAAATCTCCAAGTTATGTTACAGTCACTTAAGCTATCACAAAACCAAATAATTGTTTTAAAAAAAACATGATATGGTTCTTCATTTTGATTAAATCTTTCAAAAATGTTGTAATAAATCAAAGAAGTCGTGCAGATCGTGGAAATAAACGATGCAAGCCAAAGAGCAGAGTCCGAAGAAATAAAATGTAAAAACTTGAATCTCATAGTTTCAATTTTTGACCCACAACCTCAAACATCTGGCTCCGTCCCTAAACCCTATTAATCGGAGGTGATTTTTTATGGAATCCCCGTCTTCTTCACAGTGAGGGTTAATGTTTTGTTATTTCAGCAAAATGATATATTTTCACCAAGTTTGGGTATTTTTTAGCAAATTAATTACTTTTAATTTATAGGATTAATGAAAAATATTAATTAAGTGTATTATTCAATTTTATTACTTTTGGATCGTACTGGACCTAATTTCCTCATAAATCATTGGGAGATACCTTTCTGTATATATTTTGTTGATGATATGCAGGCCCAAAAAATAGTACTTGAAAATGGACCCAAACTCAAACCTGTAGCAAAAAAAATCACAATTTTAGGCCCAAACCCAAACCAACATAGCTAAACAAAACCAACCTAAATAAATAAAGGGAAAAATTCATAATTAAGAGGTTTAGTATCACCCATTTAAAAACTAAGAACAAATATTTCAAATTTTAAAAATCAGATATTTATTAAAAATTATTTATGATTTAATTAATTAGTTATATATATTGTTAATTAAATATATTAAGGTCACGAATCTCTAATCTATAAAATTTGATCACAAATTAACGATTTAGTTAGTCACAAATTAGAATTTTTATGTCATAAATTATTTTACTGTTACAATTCAAAATTTTATAGGTTTGTTAATCGGTCACAAATCAAATATTTATATGTCACAATTTATTTATTGATCACGAGTCACAAATATTATAAGTCACAACTTATTATATAATCATAAATTAACAATTTTTAGGTCACACATTATTTCTTGTTCACAATTTATCTTTTTTATTGGTTATATGTTGTTTATTGGTCACAGATTAACCAATTTAATGATCACAGTTAACCAAATAATTTGTGACAACCACCAACACTTACAACCACCATCTTACAACTGCCCCCAGCACCACCACCACCACCTCTCGACAACATCACCACTACCTCAAACAAATCAACCCATTGCAGAAAACACAACCATGTCGTCGCGCCAGATGCACCACTACGGAAAAAAAAATTATTAGTCACTGCGACGACCACCACAACCACAGATCACGACCCAAATTTCCTAGATCTCCCATAATCCATTGCCACCTGCACCACCTAGATTGTGACCACCACTGTCAATGCCAAACTGTGACTACCAAAAACTACCACTACTTCACCACCATATGATGGCAACGCAAAATAGGTACAAAATCAAAGCCACAATAGAAGCAACAACCACTGCCACGACCACCACAGCAGCCAACATCACTCAAACACCACCAACAAATCGAATCCAAATCTACTAGCATCCCACAACCGCCATCATCGCACCACCTCAATGTCGTCGCTGCCTCCACCACCACCGCTGCCATCACCACCACCACCACAACCACCATTTTCAACCACAACTCCTTCAAAGACCTATTAGTAATAAACCACCATGGTCTAAAAAACCATTGGTACGGGAAGCCAGCAACAAACCACCATGATCTCATCAACAGACCATAAGTAACAAAACATCATTTTCACCGCGACGGATAGTAATAATTCGTGCAATCATTTTCACAAAATTGCTCGCTCGCCATAGTCGCTGCGCTATGCAATGCTCATGTGTGGTTGCGTGCGGTAGCTTGCGACATCATCTTCGACGGAGGCGGAGCAGCTGCAGGTTTGGAGATGTTTTGGTGGGTATGGTGAGGTGGTCGAACGTGGTGATGGCATGGTGGTGGAGACGATAGTGGTTCCGGTGGTGTAGTGGCGCTAGCGAGGGTGGTGGAGGCGACGAGGTAGCTAGAGAGAAGAGAAAAGTTGGGATAACGAGAGAAGGGTGAATTGGGAGGATGAAAATTACTAGGGTTTTGGGATGTATGGTTGGGTAGGATGAATATGTATATTTAATTTTGTAATATAGTTATTAATATTTAAAATGTAGTAATTAATTAACAAAACATCTGATTTTTGAAATAGTAAACCTAACATATGATTTATGAAATAGAATGTCTAAATGTCTTAGTTTTGGTAATTTCCACATAAATAAATACCCCTTTAGGTCGATTCAGTTTGGATGATGACTTGGGCCAATTTTGATTTTGAGTTGGACCATAATCGATCCAATCCGACCCATGTCCACCCCAACTGCATTTATGAGCTTAATTATCCTTTGATTTAATATCCAATACGTTCAATTGCTAAATAATATTGTGCCCTAAGGAAATCATCTTCCCTTAAACGTAAATCTGCTCGAGTCAAGTCAAACATCACTACTAACTTTTGTCGGGTGAAATTAACATGGTTAAAATTAAAAGAAGTGGATGTAATTATCGAAACACTTTGCGGCTACAAAAGTCATATAGAAATTCTAAATGCTGCTTAAGAAAAAGAAAAAGTGAGTTGATCATGATCACCATATCCCCAACTCCATCCATCATTTGTGTAATTTGTTGGTCCAGTTTAGCATATCTTTGCATCCTATTCTTTTCCACTTCCACAAAAATAAAGTAAGTTTTCAAGTGGTGCAAGTTCTAATGCGTTTCCACCCAACTTTTTTTTTTTGCAAGAATCTCTCTCTAAGACGCACCCACAAGTGCGTGAATGTGTGTGAGGGAGAAAAAAGATGCAATCTCATGAGACAATTCATATTGGGTTCTTGTTTATTAACGTTGGTGTAGTAGGAATTGCTTGTAAAGTTAAGGCATAATGATGACACTTAAAATGGGAGTTGGGTTTCCACTATATTGTTCCACTTTTGCAATCTGCATAGTACTTAAAATTAGCACACTACCTCCATTAGTGGTAGATAATGATGTATCTATGCACCAGCCACAAAGAAATCAACTATGATTTTTTCTTCCATTTCTTTTCAAGTTATGCCTTTCAATCATTAGTCCTAGTTGGGTTTTCACTTCTAGTTCTAATTGATTACCGATTAAAAATTTGTTATTAGACAAGATTGAACCGTAGACCAAGTTAAACAGTATAATAAATAGAAATTTAAACTTACGGAACGAATTTTCCTACTCATAAATTTGACACACTTATTTGACAAATAATCGTGACATTTAATTTAAGTCAAACCAGCGTTCAATAACTTATGAATCTCAAGTAGTTATAACGAACTCTCCAATTATCGTAGTGAAATACATATTGAGCGTTTGATTAACTTAAATTAAATGTCACGATTATTTGTCAAATTTATGAGTATAAGAATCCGTCTCGTTTAACTTATTTCTTTTTCTTAATTATAGTTCACTATCCAATTATGTGTAGAAATCAAATGTATCTATAGTAAACTTGTTCGCTTCGAACTAGGGGTTTCAAAATAGTTGGATTGACCAAACCAACCATATTCTCATCTATAATTAGGTAGGAGCCTAGCCTGGACCATCTTCGGAAACAATTAGCCAAATCAGTCAGTTTAGGCCAGACTAATTGGGCCGGGCTTGCCAACCCATCAATTTTTAATCTACAAACAAAAGAAAATGATATTCTCGTTGATAAATTTATCTTTAAACTGTTTGGAAATATATATAAGAACTTTACAAGTAGAACTTACTAATAGTAGAGCAATTATTCTACTAAATCGAGCCTATGGACTAGTCTCATGGGTTTCTCTTTGAACTGAATCGGAGTTAGATGGCTGGCTGATAAGAATTTTCAACGAGCTGATGGTTTCAAGTCTGAACTATCCATTCCGTTTGACACCACTACTTCAATTAGAAATTTAAAAATAAAAAATAAAAAAATTGAATGATTACCAAACTTATCAAATCGTTATCCCGTCCATCACTCAATAACTCATCGCTAGAAAATTGACTGACTCACGAGTTAACAAATGGCAGTTCGAACATGACACGTTATTATTATTAGTTGAAGACAAATCAATCAAATTTTTTTAATGAGTTTGTTGATCATTCAAATATTTTTTTTAAAATTTGATAGTCAATAAAAATATTGTACAAAGTTGAATTGTGAATTGGATTTTTGACTCCCACTACCTTGAGCCTTTATCATTGTAATTCAAGTTACTTTTTTAAAAGAAAAGGAATATAAAATTAACTATTGCGTTGTAAATAAAGGATTTGTAAATTAAAAGGAAGCATCATGAACTTGGAAAGTGGTGGTCTGACAAAAATGTGCCCCAACCATACGGGACAGGACCTGGAAAGTTAAGGTTTCACATCCCGGGCCCCATTTCCATTATCCGAACATTTCAAAATGAGATTCGGAGAAATAATCTATAAAATGGACGACATTTTTGCTTCTTTTAGGAATTGGTCCCCACCCCATTTCATTGAAGATTTTTCTTTGATTTTAATACCAGTACTCAGAAGGACATAAACTACAGCAGACGAACGGATCGAATATATAGGTTGTGGCTGCCGCTAAGTAAGCTATGATCTTCTTAAGGTCAATCTGTCTTAAAGTTATCTAGGAAATATATAGTAAAACAATCGCACTTGAAGTATAAATGAAAGGAGTGAAGCAAAGTGTCGCTTCAAGAAACATGGGTATTGAAAATCTTAAAAACACATAGGTACCCAATTTTAAATGAATTTCGCTCAAGATGACGAATCCGAGTACCCAAATATAAATAATGTTATATAGTAGAAAATCAATTAACATATCATAGGTTTCATTAAATATGCCATAAATTCTTATATTTAATTAAATATGTAATTTAATTCAACAAGTAATTTCACCTAAATTGATGTTATACATCAATGGTGCCAGCCAGATAGCATTACTCCACAAAGAAGGTCCAAAATAAATAAGGGCCCACATGTGAAATTGGTTTAGAACACAAAAATGAGTTTTCGTCATCGTGAATTAAACAATAATTGATAGACACTACGGCCTTTGTATTATTACAGGTGTTTAGAATCATAATACAGTATTTAAACTATAAGTTCAATAAAATTGGTCAGATATCTCTAGTTTATATTAATGTATTGTTACATAAATTGATGGTAAACTTCAGTATTATCATGGAAGCTCGCTCCAAAGTTCTTCTAAACGATGTTTTTTGGGCTCGATTCCATGTTACATTTTCGATCCAAACGGTTCCAACCCTCAACCAATATTTACCATGATTCCTTTTCAATATTATCCACAATAGACAAGACAATGGTGTTGATTTATAAGTCACAAGGCACGAGAAAAAACGATAGGAGAAGGTACGAGATGGTAGCCAAAGACACAAAGATAGTCACCGATTTTTCCTCACAAGGTAGTCGATTTTCTTTCAGCA
Organism: Osmanthus fragrans; assembly: GCA_019395295.1. Taxonomy (NCBI): domain Eukaryota; kingdom Viridiplantae; phylum Streptophyta; class Magnoliopsida; order Lamiales; family Oleaceae; genus Osmanthus; species Osmanthus fragrans. The sequence goes on from CM033362.1 coordinate 12,607,928, forward strand.
AGAGGGTAGCCACATTTTTTATATCCACACACAAATCGCAAACTTTAAAATGCAAAGGAATGCCTCTATATATAGTCTGACATTAGGTTATCAATTTGGGCCAAATAAGGATAAATGGACCCAAACTAAAAGCCATCTAATAGGTAAATATACGAACCATGAGCATCATTAGTATCTTAAGTTACTTCCAAAGGTCCACGTGGTTTTTTAGTCAAGCTTTTGGACTTGATAGTTGGTAATCAATTCACTATTGGCCAAGACCTATGATATTATATTCCAACGTTTATATCATTGTCCGAGATTTATTAGGTATCAAAACCTAACAAATTTTTACCTTGATATCCAATTAACCTGCAAGCAATTAAAATACAAATTTAATACTTGCATAATCAATGTAGTAATTAATAAAATTAGGATCACAGACCTTATCTCATGTTTCAAACCTAAAATACATATCATATTTGCTCCATGTGCTCACCACGACTAAAAAAAAAAAAACTCAAGTAGAAGCAGATAATCACAGTAATTAATTAAGAGCAAATAAGCATGCGATGAAAATATAACATAGGATATTACACAGATCTTTTCAAAACGTATTCATATAGAATAATATACTAATATCAAGTTAATTAATCAATCGACCAATACATATACAACAAATTCATAAATGACCACATAAAATGATCTCAGCATGTTTATCCTATCACATTCTGTGCCGCTCATACCTTGAGAATATATATATCTCTTCTCATCACCCACTGTGCTTACTAGATTGATCACTAAATTCATGTCTAACTGCTAAACCACAATAGATCCTAACTTCATAAGATAATCCTCTATCACCACCTTATTTCTCTTAACCTAAGTAGATAATGAGTCTCCACTTAACAGAAATAATAAAAGTGTCTCTCTCTCACATTCCACCATATCAGGGTCTTCACAGATAAATGATGCCAACATTTAATAACATTTTCACTCATGATTTAAATGTAACACTCCACATCCTCGATACAAGCCATCAATGTATTCCCAGACATCTATATTTCATCTCATCAAAAGATACACCACATACTTACTGTTAATGCATCCTAGCCTACTATGCAGGCAAACACATTACATCAAGTAATAAGATTGCTCTTAAATTCATGTAAATGCACATATCAAACACACTGAAATGCAACATATAACCACACAATAGAATTAAACAATCACACACATGCAAAAAGGATTACACACAAATGCATATGCAGTAACTAAGTTCACTCTCAATAAACCTCACTATGGTCATCGCTGGACCCAAAAGTCACATTCGCCTCACCTCTCATTTTACCCTTCTGCTTATCCTTTTTCTTGGGTAATCTCTCACAAAGCGTTCAGACTTACCATAGCTGTAACACCACCTACCATTGAACTTATGCCAACTTTTTCCCTTCTTCTTACCACTTGAATTACTACTGTATTGAGCTCTATATATAAATTCATTTTCTTGAACTTCATTCTACTCAACATCATATGTATCTCACCATTCATTTTATCATCTTTTCAACCTTAATTTTCATCTCTTTACTTCTAAGAGAATCAATGACAATCTTAGATGTTAGGGAATCTCTACTATACTTAATTACATTCTTAACCTCTTTTATAAGAGTCATGTATAGAATTAAGTAAAATAATGACCTTATATGTTTCAGACACATTTTCATCTCAATTAACAATGTCTTGAACAAAATTGTTAAAAACATCAAAATTGTCATCAAGATTATTTGAATGATTCATTCTGAAATTGAAAAATATTTCAAACAAGTATAATTTATTAGGAGTAGATTTAATCAAATATAAGTCCCCCAACTTCTTCTAAAGTTCTTTAATAGAATCAAGTTTTTCAGTTTTTCTCGAAACAACATCAGATAGATGTAAAATGGTTGAAGTGTAAGCAAGTTAATCCTTTTTTTCCTCTTAAATTTGCAAAAAATTTGCTATCTATGACTTTTGAAAAAAAAAAATTGTTGAACCAAAATTTTCTTCATCTTTTGTTGCCAAATTGAAAATTTCAATTTTAATTTTTGAAATGTGAAGACATTTTAAAAAATAGAACAATTAAAGTGCACTGATGGGTCACACAAAATAATCCTAAGGTCTCAATATACACCGCTCTAGATTCCTAGAGTTTCGTGAGATTCGAGATAATATTCAAACTAGTCAAGTCCAGGTGTTCTAATAGAATAATCAATGCAACACGAAAATATGTCAACAAAAAGTTAGTTCTCATACAATACAATCTCACACAATGACTTAATGACAATTAATTCATAAAAGTAATTATCAATTTGCAATTAAATTCAACAATTCAAATATGACAAATAATTCATAAATTTCTAGCACAAGTAATTGTTACCTCACACAGTAACCCTAATCTTAATGTCACTCTACACGATAACTTGTTAATGCTGAAATTCAAAACGGAATAAACTAATATACCAGAGCGACCCAATTTCAATCCGTAAATAATGAAACATGCAAATTTACCCTTTAATACCACCATTATTCTCCCTAAAGTTTCCAATAACCGCTGCAATGAATCAAACAAAAACAAACACAAATGTTCAAGGACAAAATTGTCTAGAACCACAATTTTACCCAAAACAACAATTGTAAACCACCACAAGGTCCGTCTCATCGGAGTTTCTGTGCGTGGTTATCACGCAGTGTCACCAATCACATGTATCGCACTGCCTCGATAACCTCCACCTGTATGTCACGTCAATGGTCTTGATTTGTCCAACTAATCATTAGATTGGCCGAAAATTGTACAAATAACCTCGATTTTTGGACAATTTTTTGGTCTATTTTCTACTTTGATCTGTGCCTCTTTTCAGGTCTTTTTTAGACAAATCAACCACCTAGGAGCTCTGATATCAATTATTGTGGAGAGCTCGCTCCAAAAATCTTCTAAATGGTGTTTTTCGAGTTCAGTTTCACATCACATTTCTCTTCCAAACAACCAATCCAAACGGCTCCAACTCACAACAAATATTTACCTCGGTTGCTTCTCGATCACACCCACAAAGAACAAGATAATGGTATTGATTTGTAAGTTACAAAAGATTGAGAGAAAATGATGGAAGAAGGTACAAGATGGAGGCCAAAGACACAAAGATCGTCACCGATTTTCTTTATAAACAAGGCAGTCGGTTTTCTTTTAGCAAGAGGGCAGTCACATTTTTTTTTTATCTCCACACACAATTCAAAGACGTTAAAATGCAAAGGAATGAGCCTGTATATAGTCTAACATTAGGTTATCAATTTGGGCCAAATAAGGATAAATAGGTCAAGACTTAAAGTCATCCAATAAGTAAATATATGGGCAATGAGCAGCAATAATTTCTTAAACTATTTCCAACAGTACATGTTGTTTACGGGTCTAGCATTTTGCACTTGGTTGTTAATAATCAATTCACCATTGGTCAAAGTATGTAAAATTATATTTCGACATTTACACAATTGTCTGGGATTAATGCTAGTTACTTTATCCATTAAAATCTATTGACTATAGGGACAAATTAGGTGAGCATTATGTCGATTGCTTCCATCTTTTCTAACATGAACACGTTATTGTAGTTGTAGGTATGCAATCGTCATATGTAAATTAACTTTGTTTTTGTTATCTAAAAATTTAGTCATACAAATAAATCAATCAATCATTCAATCAACTTAGTCATTTCTTCTACTTTGCCACTGCATTCAACTTTTCTAGCATTCTAATCAAAGAGAAATGCCTCTTTTCATGGTCATAATAGAAAAATATAATGATATTAAGTTGTTAAAAGGAATTAATATTTTATCAATCATCATTGAAGTTTGTAAGAAAAATTTAAATTGGTTATTAAAGCATTTTCCTTACTTTATTAATCACTGAAACTTATAACAATTTCGCAAATGTTCATTCAGTCAAAAAGATTAACATAAAATTTGACATGTCGTTGTTATGGTCAACGATGGATAAATCCCTAAGTTCAATTGTGTTCCACAAAAATGGAGTTCAATCTTATCCTCAAATTAGCACAACCCAAGATTTTGAGCCCAAATTAGCTTAAGTTCGTGAAATCTTCATGAAGCACCAAAAATGCCTCTGCGTCTAAAAGATTTAGAATACACATGTAGATACACAAAGAGGGGGGGGGGGGGGGGGGGAGAGAGAGAGAGAGGAGAGAGAGAGAGAGAGAGAGAGAGAGAATCACTTTCACTGAATAAACAAACAATGGATTATAAAAGATTACTTAAATGAAGAGAGAACGTCATTGAAAATTTTCCTCTTTTCCCAATTGGTGGTAGCATTTAGCATTAATTTATGTATGCTTATTTGCTAGAGAAACGGTGAAGTCAAAGATATCGTTAGCTTGGTACAACATATTTTCTTGGAGATTCGAGATTGAGTCTTGTGTTGTTGGTAAAGTCATAGTTGGAATTCGACAAAAAGTGTAAAACTAATTCCGTGAAGGATTAAACTATATGTACTAACTCATATATAAAATGAGTTACTCACAACTCACATGGCATGCGAGTCCCGCGTGAATAAAATATTCCGACAATGTGATTTCCACCTCCTATTGTGAGTAGTAAGTAAGAGAATTAGTAAAAAAATGTGAGTAAATGTAGCATTGTCCTTCAGTAAAACTCTTAAATCCCGTGTCCATTTTGTAGATCTCAGGATCTCTTTTTATTTGTTAGCAATTTTTTTATTTAGAAATGTCAAACCGTCACAATTGACACACCCTGGAATTGTTGGGGGCATTAAATTGAATTGTATAGCAATATTTCTGTGACCTATAGTTTTTGGCACACTAACTAACAAACATTATGTCCAATAATTAATGCATATAGACTAGTCACAATCAAACGTAACATTTGACAAGTACACTTAGGTCCCATTATTTTCATACTTTGTAAAATGAGAATGAAAAATATAGTTATTATGGGTTTCACACAAAAGATAAAATATAAAAAATTGTGACTGAATGTAATTGATAACGGTCATATTTTTTATTTTTATGAAAGAAAACATGAGTACCAAACGAGACCTTAATCTAAGCTATAATTTTATTTTATTGTACGATATAATAAGATATTTTCAGAAATAAAGATACTACGATCAATTGGTCGATTCCAATTGTACAAAAAAATTTGAAATAGCTCGATCCCTTTACGAATTACGAACTAACATATTATAATTAATTCATTAAAGAAAAAAAAAACAAAATGTACAATTTTCATTTATTTATTGTTGTTTGTTGCATGTAACTAAATTATTGGTTTGATTAGTCACAAATGGTACCTAATTTCACTTTAAGGACATTGCACATGGTGCCCTCAAGTCCCAAAACTAATGCACATTCGGTTTATAATTTAATTATTGGTGTAGTACACAGTATATTTCATTAAAATTTCTATCTTTTTTTTTATTAGTTGTTTTACGTTATAATCACGCTGTCTTGTCTCGTGAATTTGTTATTTGCAGTTAGTGTTAGAAGGAAAACAATTAAAAATATATATATTTAGTCATGTCGAGAATTATTAATTAATTTCCATAATTAAATAATAGAAAGAAATTGAAATAATATTTGAGAATAATTAATTTACCCTAAGCCACCGCGAATCATTGCATGTCATGAACATGGAAGTAATTTGTCTATTTCGACATAATCAAATCGAGATTAATTATTAATTAGTCAATTAATTAGGCCACCCAACCTTATGAAATCTCCCACCTCTTCACATTAATTACTCAACATTCATGCACAATGTTTTGAACCAAAACGTACAGACTTCCGAAAAAGATATACAAATATCGTCCCTCATGGTGTGGTCGAGTTGATAGAATAGGTGAGCACAGAAACTTTTGATCACGAGTTCGATTTCCCCTATTAACAATTTTTCAATCGAGCTTGTCGCACTGGACTTACCTAGTGTGGTTAATCTGACTGGTATGGTTTGCAGGCTGTTGCATCAACTCGAGAATTTAGCTAATGCGCACTCGAAGGATTAAAAAAAAAGATAAACAAATATCTATAGAATTTGAATTCTGACTAAAAATAGTTGGCAGGAGGTGGAGATATTTTTTTCGGCCCCCTAATGGTCATCGATCCATCATCGTAAAGTTGTTCTTGCGAAACTTTCGGGAAGAGGGGTGGATAAATTTCACAAATATTCTCGACTTTATGCTCCCAACATATCGTTTTACAAATGCCCCAAATTAACGAAAAATATTTATTTGAATGTTAAATAGTCACATGATATCTCAATTTTAAAAAGCTAAAAATGAACGTGTAGTGAGTCGATGACATATACGCCACACTTACAAAAAGGAGTTCGAGACTTCAAATGGAATTTCTATTAAGAAAAAAAACATACAATTTCTCGACTAAATGTTCAAAGCAATTGTATCATTAACCTAATTTATCAAAGGTTATCGTTACGTTGAGTTTTTGTATTTGAAATGAAACGGTATTTGATATATTTTCCCAAAACGGTCACAAACGTGCCTTGATGTAATATTAAGTTTTTTTCAAAATAAATAATTGAGAGTTGAAATTCATTTATAATTAATTAATTAATTATCAATGAGCTCATGAAAGAGACAAAATAAAATAAAGGAAGAGTACACAACTTTGAATAGTGTGTTGGTCATAGAGGGACAAAAGTGTCCCAATTTAGTGGGCCCATAAACAAGATTCTATCAACTGTTACTTTCATGGGGCCCATCATTCAGTGATCCATAACCATCTGGCATCTTTTTATTCTCTATATCTTTAATTTTGGCGTTTATCATGCTGATACTTGATAGATTGACAGGTAACTAATCATGTATTTGATATGCCTTTGGTGAAATAAAAATAATTAAATTAATCATCCTACCTAGCTAATACCACTAGGAAATATTTTAGACACCTTTCGGTGTCTTTAACTTTAAGGAATTTCTGTTCAAAAAATATATTTATTAAAAGTTGTTTGGCACAAAATATATTACAAATAACTTACAATTCATTGACATCGGGTCCTGGTTTGACACTGCTTAAAATAATTGACAATTGTTACTGACTTCGCATGAATTGACCATGCAGCAATTGCATTTAGAGTTCCACCAAGTACATTTAGGGGACGTTCTTTTTGTATTTTAATTTTGTATTTTGAGTTTTGAATTCATTTTGTATTTTGTATTTTGGGTGTCCATTTTGATATTGTTGAAAACTCGTTCTTTTTGTCGTTTTGAAAAAATATTTCACAACCCGTATTTTTTTATTTTGGCAAATTTGTGAAGAAAACAGACAAAACGTAAAAAAATTATTTTCTATTTTTTTCACAAAATTTTCAACCGTTTTCGAAAATGGGAAAGAAAACGTATTTTCAATGTTTTGAAAAATCGAAAATATAAAACGGCTCGAAAACAGTAAAGAGAACGTCCCCTTATCTTTGCTAGTTCTGATAACACTTATCTTCGTTGGTTCTAAGACACGATATTCTATCCGTTTAAAAAGTAGGACATTAAAGTTTGACAATAATAACCTTTGAAATTTCTAACGAGGACAACATCACAAAGCTGAATTTTAAAAGTGTTGTTCGTAGGGACGGATCCAGGATTGGATCAGAGACCGGGCTAATACGTGAAAAAAAAAATTTTACACGAAAATAAAATTTTACACGTGTAAAATTTTATTTTTACATAATTTTTTTTTTTTTTTTTTTTTTGCTTAATGGGCTGTGGGGGGGACTGGGTTACAGCCCTACCCAGCCCTCCCTACATCCGTCCATGGTTGTTCGGTGGTAGGAACAAAATAGTTGTGTGATGGCCAAAGGGGTGTGGCCGAGTTGGTCAAAAGGGTATGCTTGGGAAATCAAGTGGCTCTCAACAAGGGTTCAATCCCCCCTAAGGCATCCGCTGCCTCATTTGAGGTGATTTACCCGGCTGGTATGATTTGCGGGTATTGTGTCAGCCCCCAAGTTGATCCAGTGCGCATTGGTGATCGGGCCTCCGCTCTAAGAGTGGTCGGGACTCTGCCAGTAGCGGCTGCGGGTTCCTGGGTCATCAAAAAAAAAAAAAAAAAAAATAGTTGTGTGATGAAGTAAGAAAAGGTTCTCCTCTTTGATATATGCGATACAGTTATCCACGATAAGCAATATATTTCTATCCAAACGGCTATCAAACCGCCTAAATCATTCCATTAATAAGAAGAAGAAGAAGAAGATGTCATTCATGCATTTAAATTTACTCGATACTTGCCGTTGAGATTATCACGTTTAATATTCTTAAAGCATCTTGAATTAAAAAACATATTGATGACCCGAATGGAAAGTTTGATAGAGCCATCATCATTGCAACAACTCCTCTCTTTATTTTCCTTTTGGCCCTTCAACTGCTTCGTTGCAACAGAATTATTGACTTGCACGAGATAAAATATATTAGTTTCATCCATATCATAAAATGTGCTTCCAAGGCCATTCGTCTAATTCCTCTCTTATTGGTGGCAAATAGCTTCAATTTACTCCACAATTACTAATTCACTGTCCCCAATACGACAAAAGAATGAATTCTATGTTGCTCCTTGAACTTTTCCAACCATCCATAAGAAAATTCAAATGAGGTAGCTTTGGGATAGGGTTGCTTTATAAATATATTGTTGAAAATCAACGTTAGATTTCGTGTTGAAAATCAACGTTAGATTTCGTGTCAAATTCGATCAAATATTCGACCCTATATGTTTAGGCAAAATAGTTTGTAGCTCCGCCGCTTCGTGGCTCTGAAACAAAGATCGACTTGCTCGGTCAGGTCGCGAGGGGCTCGGGGGCAATGCCTCCGAAAGGAAATTTTGATTTCTGTATATATTTGGCATGTCGAAATCAATTTCGGATGAATGAGAAATTACGATCCAAAAGTTGGAGGAAATTTGGAAGAAGCCAAATAATACCGTCACTCGAGCGACGTCGAGCGAAGAGTGAGTGACCAACTCTTTGGAAGTGTCACTTGAGCGAGAATCTAGCGAAAAGCTAGCAAAGTAAACTGAAACTTCTTTTCGTAAAGTTGCATGATTTTGTCTGCAATCTTTCACCCACACCACTTCATCTTCTATATAAAGGACCCTATGCACGACCATTTGAGCACACCATCTCATACTTTGCATTGAGAATCATTCTATCTCTTACAAATCATCTTCCTCTTTCATTTCATTTCATTTCCTTGTAGAGAGGGAAATTTCGTCGAAAGTTCTTCATTTTTTGTGGTTTGAAGTGCTACTGCTACCATAAGAAGAATTCATTGTATTTTGGAAGACAAGTGCCATAAACCGTGAGCACTATAGCGGGACAATATTGTTTTAAGGAGAAAGTGTCATCACTTGCCTCGGATTGACATTCTTCTTCTTCTCCTTTTTCTGATTTTATTTTCTGGTTTTTTTTTTTTGTGGAGTTGTTATACTTCACGTTTTCATCCATTTATTAGAGGTTAACTACGCTCCTGCAAGTTGAACTTTTACCCATTTATTTTCTTTTTCCAAACAACCTTTCTGCTCGATATTAAGCCCCGTCGACAACAATATTTCCCTTATATTTTAACAATTGACAACTCATATTGACATGCTCTTGATGACACGATAATCATTCAAAGCTTTGTCCCTATTCTCTACCCACACTGAAGTATGTTTGGAAAAAATTTGGTTATACTAAATACCAACATAACACCCGAAGTTATTAACAAGACAAAAAAATCTCAATTAGAGACTCTAGCCCTAGGACACTATAGTTTCAAGGTCTTTAATAACTAGATTTGTTGTAATATTATTCTTTTGATGTACAAAATCTTAAACTACAAAAGTAAAGCACCACAAGAGTAAAAAGACTCTTACCCCTTATCATGATCATGCAATTTCTTCTTGATTCATGCTATGATTACACGTCCTTTTTTTCCTTTTATTTTTGTCGACATCGATGACAATGAAAACTCCTAAATTTTAATAGAAATGGGGGAGGAGAAAGGTAAGGTCTAGCTCGACCCACCTAATGAACTAGCTTGTGCTCGTAGACAGGTCAAGAGCAAGCTAGCTCGATTCAAAAACCTCAACTTAGCAAGCCCCACTAACTTGTCAGTGGTGATTCCTAGTCACCTCGCGAGCCACCCATGACTCGCATTTTTTATTAATATCTATAAAGAAGTGGTTGACCTCTAGTTTCTACTCGTGAATCAATATGGCGAGTCTACTCACGCCCTCGAGCTCAGCTCATCTATAGCATAAATTGAGTGGACGAGTGGCTCACTCCACTTAACAACCCTAAGGGGGGGGGGGGTGGTCTTTGGCATGTGCGGTGGTTGTGAGTGTGGATTGTGGAGGTTTAAGCAGCAACTTTTGGAAGCTTTGGTGGGGATGGAGGTTTGTACGACGATTTTTGGGGAAGGTAGATTGTGGTAGGTAGTAACCATTGGTGTAGTGGTGCCAAAGTTGTTAGGGTTATAGTTTGGGGAAGAAGAATTTTCTTCATTGTCTCTCTCTTTTCCTTTCTTTGGTTATTTTTATATATTATTGATTTTCCTATTTTTCCTTGTTTTAGTTTATTTTAAATTAAAGGGTAGAATTATGTTTTTGCAAGATTTTAACAGGAAAAATGAATGGAAATCTTCTTGGGGGATGATCATGAGAGAATAAATGAAAAGGTTGGGGATGAGAGAAAATATGAAAAAGAATAAGGACAAATTGCTACAAATAGAAAATGTTGGGGAACTCCCGATGAAATTTACCTTACTTAAATTGAGTAATACTATTCAACACTACTGATATTAAACACCAGTATAGATGACAATTACATATCATTAAGGAAGGTGTTCTCAATTGAGATTGTGGTTGATTTTAGAAATCCTTCTAATTTTAGATATCCTGAATTGAGATTTTATTGAATTTTAATGAAATCCATTAATATTTAGGTATGTTCAATAACTAGTGTATTTATAAATATTTCATTAATAGAAATTTTTAAAAAGATTTTGATGCATTTCAAGCTTAAAAATACATATAATCAAATCTTTTAGAATGTCACCATATTTGATAAAATTCTTATGAAATTTGTGAAAAATTATTCAAATCCATAAAATTCATTAGAATTTATAATTTTTTAAAATTCATCAAAATTTTAGTTGAGAACATCCCCGTAAATGATAAATTCACTTACATGCAATATCACATGATTCAATTAATGATAACCTACCCAATGTGTCTTCCTAAACTGATGCTCAGCACCAATGATGTTAAATAGGATTATTCATTTAGATTGGTGTATAGTTAGATTGTTCATAGTGACTTTTTATATTTAGATTATGTTTGGATAATATTATAAATTATTTTTTAACCAAATTATTTGAGAGATTTAAAAGTGCATTTCACGTTTTCATCACTCATTTTATTTATTTATAAATTAAATTATTTGTATATTGATGTATATACCTATTACGTGGCATTAGTATGTCTGCTCTTGTACCCTGACCTGTTAAGATACATCTCGTAATTTATCTTTTTCACAATACTCTAGGGACGTGACAGTAAAGGAACCTCAAAGTTATGATTTAACCTTTAAATATGGCGTGAATTTGAGGCGTAGTATACAGCTAAAAGACTAAAATGCGCCCTTGTTGTCGTTGTTCACACGTGGTGGGCTCGAATGCACCATTAATGTGTGGTTGAGTCTGATGGGTCAGATCAATGGCTGCCACTTGACACGTGCTCATGCCATTCCATAATTATTGAAGATATCTACCCAACCATCTGCAACCACACTTGATCCGGTGGTCCAGTGTTTGGTCCTCTTTCATATATTTTACTTCTGACAATTTACTAAAATCTTGTACTTTTTTAATTGTTTGATCTCAATTTGACAAATGTATATCTAGAATAGAAGTGGCAATTTTTTTTGATGATGTAGATTTTAGTAAATAATGGTTGTGATATTATAAATAATAAGAAATCTTAATTTGCTACTGAAATATTAAAGAAATAAACGGCAACAAAAAACAAATGCTTATTCGTCCGTGAACAATGATCAAAGCATCATCGATAATCACAATGGTGTTGCCGTCGTTATTTACAGATGGATGTGCGGGTTTTAATCATTAATGGTATAGTCGTCGATAATTAAGTTTGGATCTACGGAGATTAATATTTATATTATTTTCATTAGGTACTATGTATGATTCAGTTAAGGGTCATTTTGTTAAGTTAATTTGTTATTCTTTATAAGGCCCTACTAAAGATTTTGTTTAAGATACCTAAGTTAATATATATATATATATATATATATAACGGATCTTCCTACTCATAAATTTGACATACTTATTTGACAAATAATCGTGACCTTTAATTTAAGTCAATCCAACGCTCAATATCTTATGAATCTCAAGTAGTTATAATCAATTCTCTCATGATTTTAATGAAATACATACTGAGTATTAGATTGACTTAAATTAAAGATCATGATTATTTGTTAAATAAGTGTGTCAAATTTATGAGTAGGAAGATTCGTCCCATATATATATATATATATATTATTCTTGGAAAATGACTGATATTTAAAGTGAGTTTCTGTGACAATGAAAAGTTGAAGAATCTAGAAAAGGTTTTGCTAGGAGATAAAAGTGGCAAAGTTAAGTCAAGAAGTGATTCCTACAAATATGACTTTAATACATCTTTCAAGAGCCATCAGAATTGAAGTGTATAACGAGGAAAATGTGGACATTTTTGTCTTCATTCGACCTGTAATATGCCCCCATCCCATCACGAGAAAACTCCACCAAGAAACTCTAATGGTACGAGCAGCCTAGCTTAGTCAAAATCGGGAGTCTATCCGAGCTGCACGGCATGTTTGAAATGGCAAAAAATTAGTTTTATCTATTACTACGTGGATTATAGCTAAATACCATTAATTTGAGTGAATGTCAATTTATCACAATCCTCCTCTTTTCTTTGAAGTTAAGAAATACGACAAGGGATGAGAATGGATATGTTATGAAATAAATTTAGGGGGTGTGTTAACAATTGAGAATTTAGTGACTTTAAAAATCCTTGTAAATTTAGGCGTCTTCAATAACTTGTAAATTTACAAAAAAATCCAAACTTAAAAATATGGAAGAGGCTATGGGTACAACACGGTGCACATCCCTCACACATTTGGAGGTGGGGTCCGCGATTAAAATAATGGTGGATCCCACTGCATGAGTGAGAGCTGTCACCCATCCTGTGTACAAGTGTTGTACACACAACATTTTTCTAAAAATATACATAACAAATTCGTTTGAAATTTCACATTTTTTTAATGAGATTCTTGTGAATTCTACATAAATTCATTCAAATTCATGAAATGAATTATAATTTATAAAATTTTAAAATTCATTAAAATCTCAATTGATGACACATTATTAACGATGTTGACCGTAAAAATTGGATCAAATAATTTTATTTGCAAAAAAATTCAATCAAATATCAATGTAATATAATTAACAAATCATCTCGCCCAACTGTGAGTTTCACTCCTAAGTTTGTTAGTCTAGAAGCTTAAATTAGAACAAGAAGAGAAATAGCTATTTGAGATTGAGATATTTGAATTCTACGCCTTCTTCAAATGGAGGGGGGTATTTATTGATTTTCCTCCAGACGAGGGTAATTTGGTAACTCTTGCGCTACGCCAAGTGATTATCCCTGATTGGTAGTTTAATAACTGATTTCGATTAGGAATCACGTTTTACTCATTTGCCCATGTGTCTTTCATTGACGTTCTATAGCCCACCTAGATACAGAGATTGGTTCACGACATTTGGGCGAATCTTTTGCTTTCTCTTTCTTTCGCATGTCACTTTTTGTTTCTCTAAAGGGAGATCTTGTGAAGTGTCTTACCTTGTTCAACAAATAGTCACCCAAATCCTATTTTAATAGTCATATTAAATTAGGACTCATTATTGTCAACATTCCATAATCGCGAACTTTCCTAAGGGTCTGACTTGATTTTCCTACTTCGCAATTGATGTTTACGGTAAACGGAATGTCTATGACGTCATTAGAGTCATTCATTGCCAACTTGTGCGTGGTTTCAAGAGGCTTTCTTTTCTCCCATTTTTATGCATTGTATCTTCAGTCGTTTTATTTTGTGTCTTTCTATATTCGACGGTTAGGATCTCCCGTCGTATCGGATGACCAAGTCCCTTGGGATTATGCAGTTTTTATAGACTCATTCTAGTGCTATATATATGCATGATGTGTTGTTTGTTCGGTAATATCGATTTTTGTTAAATAGAATGAGTCTTGTTGCTTTGCTTTCTATCAATTCCGATGGGAGATTTCGTATTCCCACTGGGCCTTGTGTTATAATTGTCGTTCTTCTTTTTTATGATTCCACTCTCGAATCTCTCATTATCATCTTATAAGATTGGAAAAAGTTTTGAAATTACTCTAATATTCCACTTGCCATGCTGCAACCACGTCTGCAGTTCTAATTTCGTCACGAATGATCTAGAAGTTGGGATGGGGACATAGGATCCTCAAATTCATGTGGACCTTTGGGAGCTATAGTTGTATACATAAAGTGTTCATGTTGTTTCTTGCTAGCTTCTTGCATCTTCCTCGGATATGCATCTGCTTGAAAACACTATACATGGCATAGTTCTAGCTATTGTGATAAACCTTCATACATTTCCTTCCCAACAAATGCCTGGTTAACTACTGGAGGTTGTTTTGAATAAAGCGATTTGAATTTAGAGTCTTGCTACACAAACACCCCCGTTGACCGCATGGATGACAGCATGTGAGTATAGAGGGAAATATTATTTTATTCATGCGGGACCCACACCACTCACATGCGGTCATCCATGTGGTCAATCGAGGTGTTCGTTTAGATTTTTCCTTGAATTTATCCTCCATCTCTTCCTCATCCTGACTCCAAGAACCTATATGGGAATATGTATTGTACAAGATGGCTGAAATCATGGGACATGTCTTACGTAGTAGTTTTTTCTTCGCATAACAAGCTTTGTAGTTAGTAGCTTATACTTCACTTAACAATTCTTGTAGCTATGTAGCAGATGGAGTTGGCAAGTATTATTTGCTTTGTAATCTCCTTTTTCGATTAATAAAGAGCTTTATTTTGTCATGTATTTTCTTCGCTAATCGTTATTTGGTTTCAACTTTAATTTCTAGTGCGATAAATTCAAAACTAACTTAGGAGGCCTCCCGTCATAAAGAGAAAATTTTGTGATCAGCTTTCTTGGGTTTGCAAGGGATAATTGGAATTTTAATGATAATACTTTTTTAAGTACATACCATTCCAGAAATGTTTCAATGGTTCGCCAGCTTTTCCTGCGAGCTTACATGTTCGGCTCCTACAACTTCGGTGACCATATATGGTTTAAATCAAGCATTTCCTACAAATGCTTGAGTTAAAATATTTTTTAATCCTTTTATGGTATGTTGCGAGATTCACCTGCGAATCATCTTTTTCTTCTTCTAAGAGGTTTATGCTTGCATTCATAAATTCTTCATTTTATTCTTTGTCGTGCCCGATTCTTCTGGCCAAACTCATACCTACTTCCATTAGCTCCATGCTTCCATCCCATGGGCGAGGAAAAAAAGGAGTTTCTCGAGTGGCGATTTTCATAGTAGTTTGATATTTTCCGTGATCTGAAGTTATTGAATTAAGTATCCCAAATCAACATATGATGTTTTTCCATATAAATTTGCAAGCGTTGGCCTCTGTGATGTTCACAAGGGAATTGGTTTCTACCCATTTTATGAAGTAATCCACTACAATTATCATGAACCTCGTATTAGATCTTTCTCTAGGTAGGGAGCCCGCGAAGTCAAATTCCCACTTGGCAAAGGGCCAAGGGCCACTGCTGGTTGCTAGCTTTGTATAGGTTGGCGAGGAACTAATGCAAACGTTTGGCATTTGTCACATTTCTTGGAAACGTTTATCGTTTATTTCCTCATGCTCGACCAATAATATACCTGCTTCAAGGCTTTTTGCGCTAGATAGTGCCCACTAACGTGGTTACCACATATTTCTTTCATTACATACAGAGCTTTGTCCTCACTTATGTATCTAAGTAGAGGGAGCGTATATCCTCTCTTTAAGATGATATCACCTCGTAGTGCGTACCTAGAAACTCTTATTCGTAATTTTTGTACATGCTTTTTATTTTCAGGTAATAGTTCATCCTTTAATTAAGAAATGATATATTTCATCCACAAAACATTGTCTTGTATCCATAGGATTTCTTCTCTTTTTTGGCTCACTAGCGGCTACAAAAACAATTATACAGGAACAATTTTGAATAATTTAGTATCTTTTGAATTTACTAATTGGTAAGGCATCTACATGTTCATTTTCCTCTCTAGGGATTTGGATAAGTTCAAACTTGTCAAAGTACTAAAGTGACTTTATAGCTTTTGTGAGGTATATGGACATCGTTTTGTCTTTGGCTGCGAAATTGCCATTAACTTGGTTTACTACCAAAGGCGAGTTGATTTTTATTTCAATGTTCCGCGCTTGCATTTCTTTCGATAAACAAAAACTTGTTAATAATCCCTCATATTCAGCTACATTGTTGGTTGTCTTGAATACGAACCTCAAAGCATAGTTCAATTTGAGCCCTTATGGACTTGTTAATATAATACCCGTTCCTAAGTCAGCATCCCTTGATAATCCATCCACTAATAGTTTCCAGGTTCTTTTTTCGAGCACTTTTTGGAATAGGAGTAGCAGATAATTCTGCTAAGTAGTCGGCTAATGCTAGTGTTTTGATCGCAGAATGTCCATTATAGCTTATTTCGAACCACCCCACCTCTACTGTCCATTTTATTGGCCTTCATGATGTGTCGGACTTCTTCAGTTAGGGGTCGATAGAGTCATCTATTTCTAATTTGTCCTCGGGTTAACTTGTTTCAACTACAACAACAATATTTCTAGGAACTTTCGAGCTTCCTTCTTGGTAGCTTTTAAAAATTCTATGTAGGACCCCTTGATTTTATCTCACCAACATTTCATCTTTATTGGTAGAATAGCTCACATGCAAATGTTGCAGAGATATAATTATTTTCATTTGCTTTAGAGCAAGTTGTCTAAGGATTCCGTCGTATGAGTGCCAAGTTGTCTATGAATAGCTCACATTTTCATTTTCCAAAGAGAGTGCCAATTTGTTGATAGTGAAAACTGGATAAAATGATTTTATTAACAAACAATTACAATCAAAGATCAATGTAAATACAATCAACAAATCCTCTCATCTAACTATGAGTTTTACCTACTAAGTTTGCCACTCTAAATGCTTAAACTAGAACAAGAAATTGATATTCGAAAGGGAGATATTTGAACTGCATGCCTTCTTCAAATGGAGAGTATGTATTTATAGATTTCCCTCCAAGTATTGAGGTAATCTGGTAACTCTTATGTTGCACCATGTAGCTATCCCTGATTGGTAGTCTGAAAACTGATTTCGATTAAGAATCGCATTTTATTCATTTGTCCATGCACCACTCATTGATGGCCTATAGCTAGCTTGGATAGGGGGATTGGTTTGCGACATTTGAGCGAATATTTTTGCTTTCTTTTCCATTCGCATGTCTCTTTTTATTTCGTTAAAGGAGGATCCTGCGAAGTGCGAATTGTCTTACCTTGTTCAACAAATGATCACAAATTATAAAAGGAAAAAAAAAAAAAAACTATGCTCATCTTTGTAATTTAATATTCAAACTTCCAAATGAAGATTAGTTTGGGATAAAAGGGTAGGCATGCTTATAACATGACAATGGGAATGGACATGGATTTCAAAATGGTACAACATATGAAATACTGTTGCTTTCACATCGCTTTATATTGCCTGAAAAGTTAGGAGAAATGCCTTTAATTACCTATGCAGGAATCAAACTACCAAAAACAATTCTACTTTTTCAAGCATCTTATACATGGACATATCACCTTGCACCCCACCCCACCCCACCCCACCTCACCTCCATCAATTATATGAATATTGATCCCACCAATACATACTACTGTTTCAATTTTTTCAACATATTGACATCAAATAATCCTCTTTACACCGCCATTAATGAGCACAAACGCTCGTGATTCGTAATCAATGCCCACTACCTCTTTAATAATTCAAAAAACGGACCACAACCATATAGGGTCAAAATTAAACTTGAAAAGGTGGTAAAGTTGACAATTTTTACCGACTATTCAACAGTATAATATCAAGAAAAAGATAAAGGGTCTCTCAATAAAATTTGTTACGAAAGGTTAAACCAATGTGAAATATACCCTTTCACACTTTTAGAACAATTTCACTCTAGAATAATTCTATGTCAATTTAATTATATATGCACTTTTATTCAAATATGTTTTTCATACATTTGAACTCAATATAAAATTTACTATAAATTTAACTAATACCTCTCTATAATCAAGGGTCGAGTTGGCACCCAACGATTTTTTTTTTCTTATATTGGGCCGCTGTCCGTGCTCATATAGATTCTTCGGTCGGTGTTCACTTGAAAACCTAGACCCGCCACTATTTGTAATATAATATCATCTAATGAAAAATTATTTATCGAGATATTGCATTAAATAGAGGAGGGGAAGAAAGCATAAAAAGAAGGAAAAAAATCATAATATTTTTTTTTATTAATTAAAGAAATTTACAGAAGATTTTGAAAGAATGTACAACCAAAAAGTGTCTATCATCATCTTCTTCTTCTTCCTAGCTATGTATGCCTCTGGATTGATTAAGAAGACATGTTAACGTGCAATGTGCCATTCATGGCACAGTTGCACACAGGGCAAGCTTTGAGGCCATGGCACCCACTCCCACAAATGTAGCAAAGGCATAGGTGCCTGCACGGCATCAACAAAACCGTCGACTCTCTTTCCCCACATCTCTTGCACGTCCGGTCACTGAACACCCGGTTTTTCCGGCAGTCTGCATCTTCGTTGACAATTTGGATATCCCTTCCATAGTCACTGCTGCCACAGCAAGACTCGACGTCTTCCTCCACCACCTCTGGTGGGCCACCACCTACGCCTCCGCCGGAGTGGCGCTCTTCGCTAACTTGGGCCAGGACTTGTTCAAGATTTGTCCGCAGGGACATAGCTGTGGCCTCATTTGTCTGCGCCATGTCTCGCCATAGATGGTTTTCTACATAAAGACTCTTTACTCTTTCTTGAAGAACCAAATTCAACTTTGCCATTTTCTGAATCTGCTCGTCTTTTTTCCTTTAATTTCTTCGTCACTGCCTCGCCTATTGTTGCTAACACAGCTCTTGCGTGTTGCTTTTGTCTCTCTTCTAATTCCACTCTAAGTTTCTTAGTCTGCAAATTAACAAAATAAAAGTAATTCAATAAATATTCATGCATTTCGCGCATGCACAGAATCACATGCATGTACACAGAAATTAAAACTCACATGTTGGGAAATAAGATTATCAATTTCCAAGTGGTGCTGTTGCATTTGATGCAAAACGCCTTCATCGGCGAAAGATGGGAACTGCGAGATCGTATTAACTTTCTGGGTTGCCGGGCTGGAATTCGATACTTCATAAAACGGATCCATTGAATCCCTAGCACGCTTCCGACTATTACTGTCGGGAATCATTGACGTTTTTACCTGGGAGTCATAAATCGGAACAAGATTTCCAGGCAGGGCTTGGCGGAAACCGAATCCTGATGAGCCCCTCTGCGGATTGACTGCAAAGGCGTTGTTGCCAAGGTCGGAAGAATTCATCAAATCTCTGTAGGAGTAACAGAACATCAACACATAGAAAGTAGAAAACAGAGAGATTGAAACAGATCGAGAAATTTTTGCAGACAAAAATGATTTTAAAGCGTACCCGTTTGAGATAAGTTGTGGAGGAAAAACATTGAGATGCCCTGTTTCAATGGCCATTGGAACTCTGATAATTTTCTCTATTGCCTTTGTTTTCTGAGAGAGAGAGATAATACGGAAGGAGTGAGTAGGGAAAATGAATGGGTGTGGGAATTATTTAAGGCTTCAGTTTTTGGAAAAAGTAAAGTCAAAACACGAGGGAGCGAGAGTCATACATATTTGGTCATCTCATCTGTTAGGTTAAATAAAGCAAACCACCATTAAAAAATAGTAAAGGTGAAAAGATGATTATTAAATGCAAAATCTTGCATTAATTTTTTTTTTTTTTTTTTTTTTTTTTTTTTGTCCATATACGACACAAACGTAAAAATCAGCCTCAATTCCAGATTCTCCTTATTAAAAAAAGATTGAACTCCAACCTTGAGAGTCTCCCACAATTTCATCCCTAGAGAATTGTGAATGAGGTAAATCACGGAATATTATTTCAGTAGGTCAGAGTACAACAGTTGTCATACTGGTGCCCACAAATAATCTAATTACATACCTTATAAGAGGTAGAAATCGAACTCCAACGCTGCGACTGTCATAGTTGAGACTACTTTATTCCTTTGTACCACTGACCTATACTCCGAATGACCCAAATTCTTCTTATTTGATAATAGCAATCTGGCACTAAGAGCATTTATAAGCTACTATTTTAAAAGAATTATCACATAAGCAAAATAAGTAATGTCTTTTTTCTCTCAAATAAAATTTAACAAGGACTCTAATCTCTATTAATTTGTGTAACAAGAAAAGAAAATAAAGGCAGATATTATCTAGAAACAAAAAGAAAATTTATCATATAATTGATTACTCATTAAACATCAATAAACGTAGACTACGATCCATTAAATACATTGGAGATGCCCTCAAGATTTTTCAATTAAATTACCATATTTCGAATTTCGAATCATTCAAGTCACAATATCTCGAAAAAAGCTCATTATAAATCATTATCTACATATTCTTTTACAAATTAATGAGGTAACTATAAATTAAATTAAAAATTGTCAAAATTTCTTCATTAATAGTTGTACTTAGCCCCCATTAAAGTAATTTAAAATTTTCTCTCTTATTTTCAACCACAAAATCTTCTATTAAATAATATGACACGTAAATCGAATTTTTTTTTTCTTTTTCAACTGTTCATTCTCCAAAAAAAAAAAAATACTATTACCCCATTAAAATTAAAAATAATGGAGGCCAAATAGAGGCTTATTTAATGTGAGTCAATGACAAAAAGTTGAAAATGCATATATATATATATATATATATATATGAAATATATCACTTATAATGCGGTGTCCATCATTCTCACATGAAGGGAGATCCACCTGAAATAAATTATATTTTATTCAAAGACTCGTTTGATTCTCATTATTTGTAGAATGAGGGTGAAAAATATAATTACTATGGACCCCACACAAGAATGAAAAGTCAAAAATGATGACTGGATATTATTGATAACGGTCATATTTTTCATTTATATGAATGATTAATTAGAATCAAACGGGGTCAAAATATGTCTTTTTCATGTGAGGGGGTGAACATCGGTACAGACAACCTGATGTACGTGTAGTATCAATATATATATATATATATATATATATATATATACACACTTGTGGGCAAGCTCGATTCTTGAGTTTATAAGCTTAGGGAGTGAGCTGGTTCGGCTGAATTTGACCTATTAAAATTCCTATTGTTCGTCATCTATTAGTAAATAGATATGTGAGCATTTCTCTCTTTTACGATTAGCATCCGATGTATGATAATACGAGGGAATATCAATACAAGTTTTTCTCAATTTGAGATTGGAGGGACAATTTCGGAAATTCATGGTGCCTAGTTTTCATAGTGGATCTGGGGGTGACGACGTGGTTGACGTGGCTGTGAGTTCGTAACTGACATGCTGGGTCTCCGCCACGTTGCAATTGCTGGTACTGGACCCCACCTCACCGTACGCAGCAGTTCAGTCAAGTCCAATGTACCTTTCCAATGATGATTGTCCGAAGAGCGTCCGGTTTGGGAAACGTGAAGGGGAGAGGGTTCGTGGGGACCACACACAGCACGTGCGAAGGTGTGTGCGGATCAGATCCGGACAGGAACGATTATTGTAATTTTCTTAAATGGGTCACACAGTAAAGAGGTGCGTGGGTCCCGTTGCCTTTCTGTTTTCCGCTGCAGTTTTGCCGGTTTGGGTACTTTGTCCCCATTTCCTTAACTGCTCTGGTCTGTCTGTGAGCAATAATTATCTGCGTCCCATGAATTCATTCTTGATTGACTGTAATCCGTTGATCTAAAGGACCGTTTGATGACTAATTGTGATAATCTGATCTACATCTTTTAAATACTTACATTAATTTTTTTCACAAAATTATTTAAATTAAGTTGGTTAACAAGAAAATGTTTGCCCACCTAGCTAACATTTACTTATATGTACATAGGATGCGCGTAAAATAAAAAATGACAAAAAATGTTTTCCTACTTCCCTAATGTGAGTGTTCTATAACATAGTTTGGTTCAAATTATTTTACAAGTAACACTTGTCAACAATTAATTGGAAGTTTAAATAAATAAATAAAGCTTCAATAAAGTGCTGCTACCTGTAAAAAGTCTGTAAGGAAAAACCTTGTACATATGGCTTCTTCCTTAAATCAAAGGCATTAAATCAAGGGTTAAATAATTTGTACACCATGATGTACAGCCTCCTCATATGTTGAAGGGGTCCATGAAGTAAAAAATTGTGGACCCCCTCATTTATGAGGAGACTGTCATTCTTGCTGTACACAAGAGTGTACAACAAACATGATCCTTAAATCAATCACGCATCCATAATGATTGTTTATAAATGTTCAAACTTTATTTTACATAAATATTACTCAACTATTCATTTCTTATCATTTTTTTTTTTTAAATTCATCCAAAATGGAGGCTAAATTTAAAACTATTCTTAATTAGCATTTAACTAATCACAAAGTATTATTTTATTAATTTGA
The DNA here is from genome assembly GCA_019395295.1 of Osmanthus fragrans. Taxonomy (NCBI): domain Eukaryota; kingdom Viridiplantae; phylum Streptophyta; class Magnoliopsida; order Lamiales; family Oleaceae; genus Osmanthus; species Osmanthus fragrans. The sequence continues at coordinate 12,630,863 of CM033362.1, forward strand.
AATTATTATGAACGAGTTTCTAGTAAACAATAAGATAGTTTTTTTTTTTTTAATTATTTCTTATAGTTCTGGGTTTGGTGTTTTTTTTTTTTTTTTTAAATTTTATACCGTCTTAACTATTTCCTGTACTATTGTTCGAAAAGTTTGAACAAAGTTCTACGTTAATAGTGCAAATAAAGTTCTACATTAGTTAGATATGCAATAAATATTGGCAGGCTTATAAAGGATTTAGATAGGCTACTTAATATGTTAATCTTTTAGGATGAAACTCAGTAAAAAATTCCATGATTGACTTTCAACGAATTTCTACCCACCTAAGATGGTGACCAATTTGACATGTTACTTCGTTCGAATGGTAATATTTAAAAAATTGAAAAAGATAATAATAAATCTTACACAGGTCAAACATGGTTGTATGATGAGATTTCTAATAGATTTGACTGATTGGTTATAAAATTCATGTTCGATCATCAATTTCTAAAATTCATTCTTTTCCATACACATTTTTAATAACACATTCTCCTTATAAAGTAGTGTTGCATGTGAACCCATAAATTTTCACTACTTTTTAACCGTAGATTCTACAACATTTTCATAAAATCTATTCTTTAAAAATATCTGCCAAACAAGAGGCAAAAATGAAATCTCTACATATGCATTATCAAATATATGAAAAATAGATAAGGGTAGTATTAATATATTTCTATAAAAAAAAAAAAAAAAAAAAAAAAAAAAAACCGTAACTTTCAATTACTTATTTTGATTCCCATTTTTTCTTCATAAAAAGGAAAAAATATGATCGTTATCAATCACATCCAGCCACCATTTTTTACTTTCCATCTCTTATGTGGGTCTCATAATAGCTATATTTTTCCATTATCATTCTACAAATAATGTGGATCAAACAGAACCTAAAACAAAGACACGTTCCAACTACTTAAAAAATTAAGAACATTCACAACCAAATCAACTATTATTTTACTAAAGTTTTAAAAGTAATATATTTGTTTAATAACAAGCAAATTGGTGGTACAATTCAAATTTGACTTTTTCATTTGTTTTTCTTACATTTCTATTCGAATAATTGTCTAATAAAAACAAAAAAAATGATGCAAATAATTCTTTTTGTAGAGACAAGATTGATCAGGCACCATTTTATTATTTATTATTATTATTATTATTTTGTTTCGATCGAAGAGGTAAGCAAGTAAATAAATAAGCGGTTCTCTTTGGGTTTGAATAAAAGCCGAAAGAGATTATGTCAAAGGTCAAGAAATGTTTGTTGGAGAAATAGTTAGGATGATGGGGGTGGGCCTGGCGTTGCATGTCACGCTAATTGTCACTCTTCGTAATAAGGACAAGCCTATTAAAATTGTTTAGTCAAATCAAATGTAAAGCATGGGGAAGTCCGGAGGAAAAAATAATAAAAAATTCTAGAAATCATGAAATGCGTCTTTTATTTATCACTACATAGAATGATCTCGAATGCTTGATTAAAATATAAATTTTAGAAAAATTTCTATGGTTGGTTTTCGATTTATCAATTCAACAAGTCGAATTGAAATCATAATTTTTCGAAATCCACAATTTTAACCATCATGGACCATTCAACAATATGGTTTTGAATCAGAACAAGCCGCCACAAAATGGTTTAATTTAGATTTAGATTTTTTAAAATCAATCTGAATCAATCATGTATCGAAAGTGTTTATAAATAATTTAAATTATAAACAAATAAAAATGAAGGACAAATAAGTAGATAGTATTTGTTAATCTCTTGAAATATGTAAATAAAACAGACTTCATTTCAATTGTGAAAATGACAATCCTTAATCAATTAGAACAACGTAAATTGTTACATGGTTCATTTGGACTTATTTATGGTACGATAATTTTCTAAAGAAGTAAATTATGCAATAACATACTCGTAATTTCTAAACCATGGCTGAGGGCGGGGAATCTAGTGGTCGGGGTATGAACCTGTTTTATTATATATGTGTTGTATTTAGGGTTTCATCATATCATATCATTTAAATTAGTCGTGCATCTTATAACCATCTTTGATATAGTGATTTTCCCTCTCCGCCTGTGAATTTTTTTTTCTGTCTTGAATTTTCACTTAAATCTTGTGTTTTTTTTTTTTCTTATTTTATATGTATATTGTCTATTCTCGTTTTTGCATAAAAAAGACCCTCAAAAATAATGTTTATAGTTAAATAAACATTGAAAAATAATGATTACAGACAATTTTTTGTGGTAATAAGATTAAAAAATTATATAACTTTTAAAAATTTAATAACTTTCTACAAGTTTGGACATATTGATAATTTAATATGGGACTTTAGTTATTTTTAAAATTAATTGATATGACTTATATTTTTATAATCTTTTAAAAACTATTTTTATATAATTTTGTTATTGTGTGTTCTAGATAGCGGTTCTGATCAATAGTATTATATTGTATTGCATAAATAAATAATTCAATAAAACAAGCGCAACAAATTATATAGGTATATAATAAAATGAAATTTGTAAAGTCAAATAAATTTTAAAAGTCTTTAAATAAAAATCTGTCGTAATGAAAGATTTTCATCAATTCTATACGAATTTATAAAAGTTCACGAATTTCATAGAAAATCCTTAAAAGTACAGAATGAATATATCACCTTTTAGGTTTGTTTGGGAGAGAATTTTTTTTTTTTTAAGAACTTAATAAGCTAAAATTAATGAAGAAAAAGTTCGTCAGGAATAAATTATAATTGTAATATTATAAATAAAATTATAAAATGAAATCTAAAACTACTTTCAAAATAATAATAAAAAATGAACAAAAAATATATTGTTCATTGTTGGTGTTCAGCGAAACTGTCGGTTGTTGCCAAAAAATACAAACGATGTTCTTGTTAGTAAACATCGACGGTATTGTTGTATTATCATTAATTTTGTCAATTGATATTTATTAATTTTTCCAATTGATATTTATTTTTGTCAGGTATCAATGTATCATCATTAATTTTGTTGATGATCATTTTTATAATTTAATTTGTTTTTCTTCTTAGATTACTCTTTAAGGTCTCCTACTTAAAGCTAGGAGTAGGTTGATACTTGGTTAGGATGGATTGGGACATAAGTATGAAGAAGTTGAAGCTCTCTCTCTCTCTCTCTCTCTCTCTCTCTCTCTCTCTCTCTCTCTCTCTCTCTCTCTCTCTCTCTCTCTCTCTCTCTCTCTCTCTCTCGTATTAGTTTTTCAAGTATATCAAATCATACATGTAATTATAAAAAGTAAAACGACTAATATTAAAGAATGATAAAACAAGCACGGGCGCTTGATTAATTCCTAAACAATCAAAGAATAATATTGTTTATAGAACCCGATGTGCTGATATCTTCTATTGATTAGCGTGGATGGGTTCCTACGTCACATGCAACTCTGTACACTAAACAATGTTTAATCAGTGATCATCAAGTATGTAATGTAATTATGGTCCAGCTAAGATTAAGGAAAAGCAGCCCCTCAATTATGAAAGTCATTTACAACGAATGCACTCCTCTTTTGAACATCACCCCTTTAGGTTTTATTTTATTTTATTACTCGATAAGCGTTCATCATTGGATTGAACAATGGGAAACATACTATACGTCTTTCATTTATAATTTTATAACTATACCCAATCAGATTTAGTTCAGTATATTAGAAGAGTCAACTTAAGATGTTCACGTCCCTATTAGGTTATTATTGTGGTATTTATGTGTTGAAATTTGACTCAAATTCCGTTGGATTTTTTGGTGGACCATTTGAAGAATGGTGTTAGAGGGATTAAAGTTGGACATTAGAGTATTTTGAGCATCAATTTGGACCCCAAGGCTCCATTCAGGAAGAAGAAAAAAAATTTTAGATCCAAAACAAGGCACCACGTGTCATTTGGGATGCTAGAATGTCGCCCACTTGCCGCCTGCTTTTTCGCTCGAGCGACAATGTTATTCCAAAAAAATATTATTTCTATTTCACTAGCTCGTTTGTTATCATCTTTCCATCTATAATATATTCCTTTGGATCCTATATATATACTCCACGTGATTATTAGCTTTGGATTAGGTTTTAAACTTTATTTTATAGAATTAGAATACAATTCATTGTATCTTTTCTCTCCTTATATATAAAATTCATTGTAGTCTTAGGCCTACCTTATGGCATAATTCTTACTAAAAATTTTCAACACTTCAATGTGTCATTAGACGATGAGCCTTTTCTTAAAACTAAACACATCGATGTCATTAACCTTAACACCCTTAAATGCATGAAAATCGTTAAAGGTGACGGGCAATGGGTGTATCATACTCAAGGTTTCGACAATACCTCGGGGCTTACTACTTGGCCATTCATCGAAGAAGAGGCGGAAGAAGCAATGGGTGATGGTGATGGTAATAGTTCACCTCGACCGAAACAAAGGCCTACTATTCCACAAGTTGCACCTACCCACGGTTGATATATGTCCAAAGATCAATTCAATATCCTACAAGGTCGAATTGATTCCCTTGCTACTACGTCAATAGTCGAATGAACACTCTTGAACAAAGGATGGATCAAATGAGCTTATCACAAGAGACCTTCTTTGCACACATGTACTCTATTTATCCTCAAGGCCCTCCTCCACCGACGGATGATTGAAACATCATAGTCTTTTCTTCATTTTAAGCTTATATTTAGTTTTATGTCATGCCCTATGATTTATATCACTTGTTTTTCTCCTTTCCATGCACCTATGCCTTGATTAAGGGGGAAATTTCTTTTAACTTCAAAATCCCCACTCTTTTGATGATGACAAGGGGGAAAATGAAATGTGATTTATTACTATGAATTGTGACTTGAATTATGAATTGTAAATTGTAATGACTTCTAATGTGATTTATTTCAATGAATTGTGGAAAATTGTGGAAATGCATGTCTTTACATATTATGCTATCTTTATGGAAAATGAAATACAAACAAACTCGATTCCCATTGATGTGTAAAATATAGGGGAACAAAGGCAACTATCTTGTGTATTTCTACAAATCACACATTATTTGTCATAATCAAAAATGGGGAAATTATTGACCTATGATTTAATATAGCTCCACTTGTTTTGATTATAACAAACAATACACTTATATTTCTAACAAATCTTGTTTCTTGAGTTTTTCATGAATAAATCTTCTTAAACATTCAAAAGCTCAAATCGTCATCCATTGAAGAACAAACAATTAAAAGAGACTCAAATAGAACAAGCACTTTGAAGATTAGAGTTTAGAAGTTATATATCGAAACTTCAATCTATATGTAAATGTATTAACTCATTGATTTTTAGCAAGTACATAAAACTCAAACTATTCTTCATTATTCATCACTTGCATAAAAATATTTTTGATTTATAATATGAAATAGATTTTGGAATAATGATTACTTTGATGTAAAAAATTAATTTCCAGAATCTCACACTTCGGTCGACCGAAGTATACACCAGTCGACCGAACTTATGTTCGACCGAAATGGAAGAATTGCTCAACCGAAATTTCAACAGTTTGAATTATTACAACGGCTATATTAACATTTTCGTCTACCAAAATTGCTCAACCGAAAGTGACTGTTTTTCTATTTCTTGATCTATAAATAGCCATCTCTTTTGCATTCAATTCTAACAACTTACAAGAGCTATTAAGAGAGCATATTTATTGAAAATCATCGAGTTTACTTGATTTTATCTTCTATTTCATTTATTACAAAGAATCTCTTGATTGATAAAACTAGTTTCATCTATTTCATCAAAAATTCTATTTTGAAAGAAAACTTCTCAATCCCATCTATTTTCAATTCTTGATAAAGGTTTTCTTTGCCAACACTTATCTTGAAGTGTAAATCTCTTTTCATACTTAACTTGCATTATTTGTTAAGAAAGATCATTGATTGAAAACTTTGATACAAAGATACAAGCTATTTCATTAACTACTATTCATCAAAGTTTACAACATAAACACTTGAGCTTTACTATTTGCTATCTATTGAAGTGTTATCCTAACTGTCTAAATACTTGACTTGATTATATCATTTGTTAAGGATAAGTGCTCATTGTTATAAGTCACTTAAGGTTTGGTACTCCTTATTTGTAAGTTACCACTACAGTACATTTGGCCATGCTCGTGACGGAGAGTTTGGTAACGGGGATATAGATTACATTGTGTATCGAACCCCATTAAATTTGCTTGTCATCTTTACATTATTGCACCTTACTTTAAATTTCTATTTACATTGTACTATATCAACTTAAGTGACTTTACTTGAATCGAGTTATCAAGTTTGCATATTTACTTTTCTTATTGCACTTTGCATTTATATCTTGTGTATTGAATAATTTTGAGATTAATTGTCGAAAAAGTTTTAAAAACTAATTTACTCCCTTTTGGTTAGTTAGTCTTGGGTTATCATTGTGATCTTTACTTCATATTCTGTCTTATCTCGCTATTCTCTAACAAGTAGCATTAGTTTTCTAGAAAATTGTATTGTAGCATATATAGATAGCTTTCTCACAAGTGATATCCGAGCCAATGTTTGACAGTTTTTTGAGAGAACCAATTTTTTTTTCCCAATTTTAGAGTGAGGTTTGATCAATTCAGAATGAGGTTTGATTGTCTAGCATGACAAGTATGAAGTTTGATATTCTGCTTTTAGATCACAACAAGACTTTTTTGTTATATCAGTTTTTGTTTGGATGCTGTAGAAGAAGCAACGTAAGGATCAAGTTATATGTCTTGAAAAGTTCGACAATCACGTTTGTTGCAATTGTCACTAAATTGAAGATTATGCCTCAAGAGAGGTTTGGTGAGACTGATTTGGTTGTTTATGATTTAATAAGTGTTGACTCAAATAAAGTTGGTTGTGATCGGGTTGCACGTGATTCGAGCAAATTTTGTATTGAAAACCTGCAACTAGCTTAGGTGGAGCTAGTTTTGATGTTGTTGTTCGTGATTTGAGCATATTTGGTACCCAAAGTAATTCTAATGGAAAGCATGGCTTGGTTCTATAGAATCTTTAGATCAATCAGTGGAGGTTTAGTACTTTGGTAGATATTCAATTTTGCACAGTATTGTTGGAGTTTGGTTTAAGGTCTGTGTTGAAGAATACATTTCAGTTGAGTATAGAGTTTATAGATAATGCAGCTTTGCCATCATATTCAATTACTAGAGATAGACTTAGGAGAGATATTAAACATCCACAAAGGTAAGAGGAAGTTGATTTAGTTGCGTATGTTTTTAGTGTGATTGAAGGTGTTAAATCTAGCGAAGAATCTTCTATAAAAACATTTTGTATTGTTGATTCCGTTTCCGGGCGTGACTTTGCCCTGTTTGGTGATTACTGATTAGTAAGTTATTTGTGATTTTGCTGCTCGTGGTGATAATTCGAGCAAGTTTGGTGTCCAAGATAATCTTGTTTAGCAGTGCTTGGATTCAATTGATTGTTTTTATTATTATTGTGTTTTCCCTAATTGGGTTTGTGGAAGAGACAGCGAAATTTGTGTTGGACTCGAAACAGAGTGCACGAGCGTCATTCGGGGAGCTGGACTGCCGCCTGCTTGCTGTCTGTTTTTTCGCTCGAGCGTCGCATGCCGCCCACCTGTTACTCGAGCAACAGTGTTATTTCACGAAATATTGTTTCAATTTTTCTGGCTCGTTTTTTTTTTTTTTTTACTCCTATTTCCAACTATAATATATTTATTTGAGTCCTATATATAGTTCAAGTGATTATTGGCTTTGGATTAGGTTTTTGTAACGACCCGAATTTTTAAAGTACAAATTTTATAACTAAGTGTGTCGTTACGACAATCCCGTCGAATTTTAGAAACTATTTTACGTCCGTCGAATTTGCCTAGCAAAAACAATTAATTTAAGAATTTCGAAACGATTTTAAATTACAAAATTCAACATTTATTTATTGAGTTCAATTAAGAACAATTTTAAAAGTATCAAATTCTTATCGATTTAAATCCAATTTTAAGGTTCGATATTCTATTTAAAATCCAATTTCATTAATTCCAAATTTTGTATTTTAATCCAATTTTATTAAATCCTATTAGCCAAGGAATTGTTTTCCAATACAAACTCTAGGTCCAATTTATTGCCTTGTTTTCTATGCCTTAACCTACTGTTGATCACTATTCATTCATCTTCACCACGCCTCACCAACAGCCTCCAAACACACGGCCAAACACTCAGGTAAGAATTCACCATCTTCTTCCTTCAAATTCTGCTTAACAATCGATGGAAAATTTGACAAATTCATCACTATTCCACCCAGTCGAAACCCCCAACCTCGACCCATCTTCACGCACACACACGGTCGATTCCACCAAACTGCAAACTACCAAAACACCACCTCAAACCGCCGCCTACACGCACCCATTCAACCTCACCATCCCACATCAACCACCACGAACCACCTCCACACCAACCAAACTGCAAACTAGAGTCATCACCCCAACCCGACTGCAAACACACGACTGCAATCACCACCCACAACCGGACCACCAACAAGCCATTACCATCCCAACGCCGCGCCGGTAGTTACCCAAAAACGGCAGCCCCGTTTGCCAAATCGAATCCCCACTTCACCAAGTCTCACCCAAATTCCAACCACCAAAACCAAGAATAATAAAACCCATTCACATACCTCAACTTCACACACGTTTTGGCCGGACTTCCTGCCGGAAAACCCAAGAAATTTCGATTACCTAGCCTCGGTTCTTGACCCCGTTCAACGCCCAATCAACCCCCAATCGACCCCTCACTCGTCGGCGCCCTCGCGACGGCAACGCCTCTGATTTTGGCCGGAGATCGCCCCACTTCGCCTCACTCTCCCCGTCGCCGGTTTCCCCCTTCCTTTGAGCCCCTGTCGCGAATTTGAGTGAGAGAGAGATAGGGATAGGTTTGATTTTTGTAAATATATTGATTTTGAGAAATTTTCCTTTAATCCTTAACTTTTAAAAGTTAAACATTTAGCCCAAAGTTTTAAAGGTTATTATTTCAATTTCCAAAGTTTTATAAATTATTTTAATTCAGCCCCTATGTTTTAATAACTTTTAAATTAGCCCATAGAATTCCAAAAAGTCTATTTTCAGCCTTTAAACTTTTAAAGTTCAGTTTCAAATCCTTTCAATTTAGTCCCTAAAAGTTTTAAAGTCTTAATTAAACTTAGTATCTTAAATTAAATTAATTTTGTTCTTGCTAGACGAGTTCGCGGGCAAAGTGTGAAGCACGGTAACATTACAATTGTTCAATTTCCCAGAAAAACTTTCAAGACTTCGAGGTGGGGTTTACATTTAAGCAATTGTGGTTATTTGTCCATGTTAATTCTCGATGTGTGATTTTGATTGTGATATGATGTTTATACATATGAAAATGTTGCCAGGGACCGTAAATAGGTCTGGGATCGAAATCGGGTCCTTGGGAATGCCCATAGTGCTAAAATTTGCTAAGCTTATGCCATGTTGTCGGGGATCGTAAATAGGTCCGGGATTGAAATTGGGTCCTTGGGAATGCCCACAGTACATAATTCTATAGTATATTGTATGGATATTATGTTCACCACTTGATTGCATATTGTGACTTAATTTGGACTGATTGCTGTATCTCCACTGAGTATAATTCGTTATGCTCACCCCACTATTTTTCCAACCTTTCAGGTTAAGGAGCTTGGCAGGGTAAGGCAACGAGCGGGGCAATTTTAATTTAATAATAGACCTTTTAAATTTCAAATTTTGAAACTAGAATTTTAAATAGTTGGTTTCCATTTGACATTTTAATACCGAATTTTGGTATCTTTGCAAATGTTGGTTCTGCTTATTACATTTGGTATTAACTCTTGAATATGAGAAAAATGATTTTAGAAGTGATGTTTTCGCGTTTTGTGTAAAATCGCTATGGATTTTTAAAGTATATGTTTGCCTTCGTATTGTGGCGACTTTTGAAAATATTTATTTACAGGCTATTTTGATTTAAGTAGCGCCTCGAGTTATTAGTGAAATTGGGGCGTTACAGTGTGGTATCAGAGCACGGTTTACCTTTCTGTAGACTTGTGAAAATTTTTCAAAAAATAAAATAAAATGTGTTTAGTACTTAATTTAAATGCTACCCGCTCTTGCCGCGCCACGCCTACTCCGAAAAGGTAAAAATGTTTAGAAAATTTTATTTGATGAAGTCTGAAAATTTTCATCTGCTGGATACTATGAATTTATTATATTACTGCATCTGAAATTGATTGTTACAATAAAAAGTTACATGAGAATGAAATTTTGCTATAGTTGATGCAGTTTGAAATGTTTGAAAGTTTGTATCCAGTACATGTTATAAAAATTTTCTATGAGCTATTATGTTTGGGAATTGAACTTGTGATGTGAAGTATTTAAAAAAAATATTTGGAAATTATAAATTTAGTCCTCGGAATTAGGCTAAAACATGAAGTAACCCATTTCAATAGAATTTACCTTCATAATTGATATGTCAAAAAGGACTGTATGAGATAGAGATGTGGAAAGAACTATTTGTGAAAATTTCAGTAGGAGAACATATTTCAAGTTATAGATATTGGTTGCAATTTTATTATTTGTTTTCCTTTTGGAAAATTTGAGATAATAATAAAATTTGCTTTAGACTCTACTGTGATGTTCTATAATTATTCCTTTTAGATTTTATTATTCCTAAATGGCCATTGTGAATTTCACAACTTAATGGATGCTGAGACAAATGTTGTTGTGATTTAGAAAAATGTCTAGTAGAACAAATCGAGTTCCCGTGAATCGGACTGCTGCAAGACAAGTTACCCCAGGCCAGACTGCTACTGGCGATGCGGGAAATGATTCGATAAGGGATCTCGTGAATGCACTTCAGGGGCTCATTCAGCAACAAGCCCCGACAGCTCGACGAAATGCCCCTAATCCACAAGCTAATGCAGACAATACAAGTATGGTTTTTGAACAATTTCGCAGATATAAACCACCAACATTTAATGGTCGAACAGGACCCCTAGCTGCAGAGGAATGGCTAAGGGCTTTAGAGAGGATCTTTAAACATATAGCCTGTTCGGACGCTCAGAAAGTGTCATGTGCTGTATTCCAACTTGAAGAGGACGCAGATCATTGGTGGGAATCACATCAGCGCACCAGAACAGAGGCACAGCAACTTGAATTGACATGGAATGGATTCAAGGAATTGATAATACAGAGGTATTTTCCCCAGTCTTTTCGGGATCAGAAAGAAACAGAGTTCCTTGAACTTAGACAAGGAAGTATGTCAGTAGTGGAATATGAAACAAAGTTCAATCAGCTGTCCAGATATGCTACCCATCTGGTTGACACGGATAACAAGAAAGCCAGAAGATTTGAAAGGGGCTTACGCCCAGAAATTGGAGGAATCATGGCAGGTTTGGGACTCACTACTTATGCCGAAGCAATTGAGCGAGCACAAGCTATATCTTCTCGCTTAAACCTGGAAAAGACTACTCAGAAACCCGCAAAGGTACCAGCGAAAAGGAAATGGGACAGTCAGAATATGGGCAAAGGCAGATATCAGAATAAGAAGGGGAAATCATGAGGAAAAATGGAGGAAAAGGCTAGCACTGAGAAACCTGTATGCCCGAAGTGTGATAAGCGTCACCATGGAGAGTGTTTACTCGGAAAAGGGATGTGTTTCAGATGTAAGAAACCCGGTCATTTTGCTGGTGAATGTCCTGAATTCAAGGGTAAGGAAGATGCCAGGAAGGGAAAGGCTCGAGTTTTCGCTCTAACTCAGAAAGAGGCAGAGAAAGATCCAGACGTGATGACAGGTATTCTATCAGTATTCAATATACCTGCTATTGTTTTGATTGATTCCGGTGCTACGAATTCTTTCATCTCTGCTGGTTTTCATGCTAAGATTGGGAATGTATGTGAAAGTGTGAATGATGCCTTAGAAGTTAGTATCCCTTCAGGTGAAACTATTATCACTAATATGATGTCGAAAGCTGTTAAGTTTGAAATAAATGGGAAGAACTTAGAGGCAGACTTGTACTTAATAGACATGAGGGACTTTGATATTATTTTAGGCATGGACTGGCTTAGTTGCAATCACGCTACGATTAAGTGTCATGAGAGGGAAGTGCTCTTTCAGAAACCAGGAGAATGTGAATTTACCTTCTTCGGGACAAAAATCAAAACCATGCCCCGTGTCATATCAGCGTTGAAAGCACAAAGGATGTTGAGAAAGAGTACAAATCAAGGATATCTAGTGAGTATCACTAGTGTTCAGGCAACTGAGGTAACTGTTACAGATGTACCAGTTGTGCGTGATTTTGTGGATGTATTTCCAGATGATCTGGCTGGTATCCCACCAGATAGACAAGTGGAATTCATGATTGACTTGGTACCTGGAGCTGCACCCATATCTAAAGCACCCTACAGGATGGCACCGAAAGAACTTCAGGAGTTGAAGGTGCAACTACAAGAACTGCCGGATAAGGGATTTATTCGATCGAGTGTATCGCCTTGGGGAGCACCGGTTCTGTTTGTGAAAAAGAAAGATGGATCAATGAGGATGTGCATTGATTACAGGGAGTTGAATAGCCTCACAGTCAAGAATAAGTATCCCTTACCACGAATAGAAGATTTGTTCGATCAGTTAAAGGGTGCCGTTGTATTCTCCAAGATTGACTTGAGATCAGGTTATCATCAGTTGAAGGTTAAGGACAATGATATACCAAAAACTGCATTTAGGACTCGATACGGACATTACGAATTCACTGTGATGCCGTTTGGGTTAACTAATGCACCAGCTGTCTTCATGGACTTAATGAACCGAGTATTTCATCAATACTTGGATCGGTTTGTAATTGTCTTTATTGATGACATTCTGATTTATTCAAGGGACAAGGAACAACATGAGGAGCATCTCAACATTGTACTACAGACACTTCGACGGGAAAAGTTGTATGCAAAATTCAAGAAGTGTGAATTCTGGCTTGACCGAATTGGTTTTCTTGGACATGTGGTTACCGCAGATGGTATTGAAGTTGATCCAGCCAAGGTCGAAGCTCTCACTAATTGGAAGGCACCAACCAATATAAATGAAGTTCGTAGTTTCTTGGGATTGGCTGGCTATTATCGAAGGTTTATCGAAGGATTTTCATAAATTGCTGGACCGATGACCCAGTTGACCAAGAAGGGAGTGAAGTTTCAGTGGACAGAAAAGTGCGAAAAGAGTTTTCAAGAAATGAAACAGAAATTAGTATTTGCACCAGTTTTGGCTATTCCAGAAGGGTCAGAAGGTTTTGTAATCTACAGTGATGCCTCGAAACAAGGTTTGGGATGCGTGCTGATGCAGCGTGGAAAGGTGATTGCATATGCATCTAGGCAATTGAAGCCACATGAGCAGAACTACCCTACACATGACTTGGAATTGGCTGCTGTAGTTCATGCTTTAAAAATATGGCGACACTATCTATATGGTAGTAAGTGCGAGATATACATAGACCATAAGAGTTTAAAGTATTTCTTCACTCAGAAGGAATTGAATATGAGACAGAGAAAGTGGTTGGAGTTAGTTAAAGATTATGACTGTACTATCCATTACCATCCCGGCAAGGCCAATGTTGTTGCTGATGCACTTAGTCGGAAAGGCAAAGGATAGTTAGCTGCCTTAACCAGTCAAGAACAATTGATTAAGGACTTTGCCAACATGAGACTCGAAGTTGTAGCTCATCCACATCACACAACTGCAATTATAGCCACTATGATTGTTCGACCGACTCTCAGAGACAGAATTAAAGAAGCTCAGGGTAAGGATAAATTTTTGTGTAAGATTAAGGACCGAGTACTCGCTGGCAGTGTTAAAGGTTTTGAAGTATCAACTGATGACACTCTTCTGTTTAAGGGAAGACTGTGTGTACCGAAGGATGAAGCCTTGAGGAAGGAAATTTTAGAGGAAGCACATTTTTCACCTTATACTGCACACCCAGGAGGTACGAAGATGTACCAGGATTTGCGAATAATTTATTGGTGGAGAAACATGAAGAGGTCAATTGGCTTATTTGTTGAGAAGTGCATGACTTTCCAACAAGTTAAAGCTGAACATCAACGTCCGTCTGGAATGTTGAACCCACTTGAAATCCCAGAATGGAAGTGGGAACATATAACAATGGATTTTGTCGTGGGACTTCCTAAATCAGTTAAAGGTCATCAAGCTATATGGGTTATAGTTGATCGTTTGACAAAATCTGCTCATTTTCTACCAGTGAAAATGACTTTCAGTTTAGACCAGTATGCTCAGTTGTACATCAGAGAAATTGTAAGATTGCATGGTGTACCAGTTTCCATAGTGTCAGACAGAGATTCTAGATTTACATCCAAATTTTGGAAAGAGTTGGAAACATAGCCTATAGGTTGGCTTTACCGCCAGAGTTAACAGCAGTACATAATGTTTTTCACATCTCAATGTTAAGGAAATATGTCCATGATCCGGACCACATTGTTAATTATGCATCCTTGGATGTTAACAAAGATATGACATATGAGGAAACTCCTGCAGTTATACTTGAAAGGAAAGTTCATACCTTAAGGAACAAAGATATCTCTTTAGTTAAAGTCCAATGGAATAGACATGGTAGATGAGAGGCAACTTGGGAAAGAGAAGATGAGATTTTAGCCAAATATCCAGATATTTTCAAATCAAGTAAGTTTAATTTCGAGGACGAAATTTTTTTAAGTGGGGAAGGTTGTAACGACCCGAATTTTTAAAGTACAAATTTTATAACTAAGTGTGTCGTTACGACAATCCCGTCGAATTTTAGAAACTATTTTACGTCCGTCGAATTTGCCTAGCAAAAACAATTAATTTAAGAATTTCGAAACGATTTTAAATTACAAAATTCAACATTTATTTATTGAGTTCAATTAAGAACAATTTTAAAAGTATCAAATTCTTATCGATTTAAATCCAATTTTAAGGTTCGATATTCTATTTAAAATCCAATTTCATTAATTCCAAATTTTGTATTTTAATCCAATTTTATTAAATCCTATTAGCCAAGGAATTGTTTTCCAATACAAACTCTAGGTCCAATTTATTGCCTTGTTTTCTATGCCTTAACCTACTGTTGATCACTATTCATTCATCTTCACCACGCCTCACCAACAGCCTCCAAACACACGGCCAAACACTCAGGTAAGAATTCACCATCTTCTTCCTTCAAATTCTGCTTAACAATCGATGGAAAATTTGACAAATTCATCACTATTCCACCCAGTCGAAACCCCCAACCTCGACCCATCTTCACGCACACACACGGTCGATTCCACCAAACTGCAAACTACCAAAACACCACCTCAAACCGCCGCCTACACGCACCCATTCAACCTCACCATCCCACATCAACCACCACGAACCACCTCCACACCAACCAAACTGCAAACTAGAGTCATCACCCCAACCCGACTGCAAACACACAACTGCAATCACCACCCACAGCCGGACCACCAACAAGCCATTACCATCCCAACGCCGCGCCGGTAGTTACCCAAAAACGGCAGCCCGTTTGCCAAATCGAATCCCCACTTCACCAAGTCTCACCCAAATTCCAACCACTAAAACCAAGAATAATAAAACCCATTCACATACCTCAACTTCACACACGTTTTGGCCGGACTTCCTGCCGGAAAACCCAAGAAATTTCGATTTCCTAGCCTCGGTTCTTGACCCCGTTCAACGCCCAATCAACCCCCAATCGACCCCTCACTCGTCGGCGCCCTCGCGACGGCAACGCCTCTGATTTTGGCCGGAGTTCGCCCCACTTCGCCTCACTCTCCCCGTCGCCGGTTTCCCCCTTCCTTTGAGCCCTTGTCGTGAATTTGAGTGAGAGAGAGATAGGGATAGGTTTGATTTTTGTAAATATATTGATTTTGAGAAATTTTCCTTTAATCCCTAACTTTTAAAAGTTAAACATTTAGCCCAAAGTTTTAAAGGTTATTATTTCAATTTCCAAAGTTTTATAAATTGTTTTAATTCAGCCCCTATGTTTTAATAACTTTTAAATTAGCCCATAGAATTCCAAAAAGTCTATTTTCAGCCTTTAAACTTTTAAAGTTTAGTTTCAAATCCTTTCAATTTAGTCCCTAAAAGTTTTAAAGTCTTAATTAAACTTAGTATCTTAAATTAAGTTAATTTTGTTCTTGCTAGACGAGTTCGCGGGCAAAGTGTGAAGCACGGTAACATTACAATTGTTCAATTTCCCAGAAAAACTTTCAAGACTTCGAGGTGGGGTTTACATTTAAGCAATTGTGGTTATTTGTCCATATTAATTCTCGATGTGTGATTTTGATTGTGATATGATGTTTATACATATGAAAATGTTGCCAGGGACCGTAAATAGGTCCGGGATCGAAATCGGGTCCTTGGGAATGCCCACAGTGCTAAAATTTGCTAAGCTTATGCCATGTCGTCAGGGATCGTAAATAGGTCCGGGATCGAAATTGGGTCCTTGGGAATGCCCACAGTACATAATTCTATAGTATGTTGTATGGATATTATGTTCACCACTTGATGCATATTGTGACTTAATTTGGACTGATTGCTGTATCTCCACTGAGTATAATTCGTTATGCTCACCCCACTATTTTTCCAACCTTTCAGGTTAAGGAGTTTGGCAGGGTAAGGCAACGAGCGGGGAAATTTTAATTTAATAATAGACCTTTTAAATTTCAAATTTTGAAACTAGAATTTTAAATAGTTGGTTTCCATTTGACATTTTAATACCGAATTTTGGTATCTTTGCAAATGTTGGTTCTGCTTATTACATTTGGTATTAACTCTTGAATATGAGAAAAATGATTTTAGAAGTGATGTTTCCACGTTTTGTGTAAAATTGCTATGGATTTTTAAAGTATATGTTTGCCTTCGTATTGTGGCGACTTTTGAAAATATTTATTTACAGGCTATTTTGATTTAAGTAGCGCCTCGAGTTATTAGTGAAATTGGGGCGTTACAGTTTTAGACTTTAATATATAGAATTAGAATACAATTCATTGTATCTTTTCTCTCATTATGAATAAAATTATTCTCTTTTGTTCGTAGTGTTTTTCACATTAATTCTTCGTGTTTTTGTGTTGTGATCTTTACTTCATATTCTATTATATCCCGATATTCTCCAGCAAGTTGTATTAGCGCGCATAACTATTTTGTTAGATTTGTTAACAAGTGGTATCAATATGATACGTAATTCTTCACCACCAAGGGCTTGATTTCTAGCAAGTGGTATCGCAACATACATAATCTTTGCTACTTTTTTAACACTCTGATTGTGAGGTTAACATCGAAGAGAAGAAGATTATTTGTTCTTTTCTCTTATTTTAGATAAATCACTTGTCAAATTGGTGTTAGGATTCAATTTAAGTAATTCTAAAAGGATATGTCATATGTTCGAGTCTTGAGACTCGATAGAAATTCGTGAGAGGTAAGATGAGTTTAAAATCTTCCATAACGGACAATACGTAAGTTAACAATTTGAGTATAGAGGCCGAGTCATTATAAAAATATTCTTTTTAATTAATGCTTGAAGCCAAAACCGATTATTTCAGTAGAAAACTTTATGAGTGTAATTAAATAATTAGGGTAGATAATGCGACCATAGGAATCAGTCCAAGATTAATGGTTGTCCACATGATGTCCCACTAACACGGCTACATTTGTACCACAATCAAGAAAGAATATAAACCTAAAATAATTCATCCTCTAACACCTAAAAAGTCAATAATTTGTTACTTGATCGACACTAATTAAAGTATAATATCTTGAGTGGTTGGCTCTAAGATTTGACTTAAAGTGGATGAGATGGAAAAGATTTGTAAATTCCCTTTATGTCATCTCTTTGTTTAATGTAGAAACGAATCGCTAATAGCTCGATTATTAAATCATATTATTTACTTGAGATCTTATTCCCAACTTTTAAAAATAAGTATAGGGTTTTGGCCAAAATAGATTAGAATTTGACTTGTAATTTTTCTATTTAAATTAAATAATTTAACTCTTCAAGTATTCAAGACTCTAATGACACGAACAAACTCAATTTTCTTTTTTTTTTAAAAATAAATTTTAAACTGACTCCTACAATTCATTTACGAGATGTTGTAGATTTATTGAAATCGTTACGCGTCACGCCATATCTCCATCTTCGAACATCCTTTACTAGAATAAAATATATAAACTAAATGAATAATAATTTATTATAAATTGTCAAACGGAAGAGCCCTGCTAAAGTAAATTATTCCCCACGCATCTTCACACGTTCATAGAAATAATTGCCAAAAAATAAGGCATATTACTTTGGTCGACAAAGACTGAAGGCCCGTCAAATAAAAATTTGAAGTAATCTCGATTTTATGGTCATATTCTGTGTCTTTAGATTCAATTAACATGACCTTCTTTTTTCTTTTTCTTTTTTTAATTATGTTGGATTCACTATTCTTGAAATATGTATATTATAATAATAATGCTAAACGAACAGGGTTTGGGACAGAATTTGGTGATCGACGCAGCCACCCCGTCCCTGTAGCAAAACTCTATATTATAATAGCCGAACAAAGACTAAATTAATTGTGGGTTATACAGGCAGCCCACCCACCAAATTCGTAATTAAAGTCCTCGTGCTTTTACTGTTTTACATCTAAAGCAAAAGTAAAGAATCATACTTTTTTTTTGAGCAATTAAAATATTCAAGAAAATCATCATATTTTGTTAAAAAGATGGATTAAGTGAACCTCTTCTATAATTATTGAAAGAATTTCAAAAGGTGTGATGTGGAATAGACATGACTTTAGTAGTGCATGTTTGCCAAATAAAAATGACACGTCCACTTACAACTTTCGAATACTTCTCCATTCCTTGCTTTGGAAACATTTCTCAGGCAAATTTACTTCAACTAATAGCACTCTAAAAGCTCAATTCACTCTTAACTCTTCAATTCGTCGATCTCCAACCATAAAAAGGAGAAAATCATCGATGCACGTGTTATAAAATTCCATTCCCGTTATATATGAATGATTCCGCGTCGAAAGGAACTTGAATATTGATTAAAATACTTTAGAATTATTGTCACTTGTCCCTTAGACTACGAAGGATTTGTGGTTTCAATTTATTGCAATTATGAATACATATTTTTGTTTATAGGTGGCACTGGCAATGGTCTTTTTTCTCACGAGTAAAGTCACTTGAACAACCCCTGGATTCGACACGTAGCAACGCATCAAATTCACAAAACATTTGTTTTATTCGTTATAAGCATAATACATACATATATACTAACAGAAATTGACAAAATAACTTTCGGACTAGAATCAAACTTCAAAACGACACCTAATAAAACAAACTGTCCAATGTCCCATGTTCTTACAAAAATCAGCATAATTTAATACGAGTTGTGAATTGTACAAATTGTTAATTCTCCAGTATTGAATGAAATGCATTGAGGTGCAGCAGTTGACTGGACATCTAGAGGTAAAGCACTGTTTCGGAGCCGACTGTGAGAGCGGTACCAAATCGATGAAGAATAAAAAAAAAAAATTATTTATTTATTTATATCGATGTTCTCTCTCTAATAATGTATGCCAAATGGAAATTGAAGTGATTGTGATTGGACATCTCGTTTTTTGGAAGTTTAATTAGCAGACACGACAAGATCTATATGTATATTGATTAAAAGGGTCACTCTCTTGGACCATTGGTGGTGGCTTTCAAACATTTTGTTCAAAGCTGTCTTTATTCATGGTGCTACTCTCATTATTTTCTTGACAAAAATGAAAATTCGTTTAGTCGACCAACGTAACATAATAATTAAAGATTAATACTAGTCATATTTGCCTTCTATTACCGCCTTTGATATCCTTATTCTTACACTAGTTGTTAGACATCATAGAATCATGGTTTAGGCCATGTAGAATTATTGAGGCGATGGATCGTAGAATATTATTTATCTATAAATTTTTAAAGACTTAAAATATCTTTTGGAAAATATTATTATCTAATTATTTTTACTTTGTCGTGGGATGATCAAATATGGATATTCAATCTTGTTGTTTACGAACAGCGCCCTTCATGACGCAGTGTGTGACTATATAGTAAGTGTGTGCGATTATCATTGTAATTTACGAACTTTATTGATACGTTCGAGCCCCTCATTTTCTAAGATTCATGCAATGACACACATATTTCAATGATTCGGTCAAGCACGATGGCATCAATAATGGGTTTTTGTCATGTTAGAATTATCATAAAAAATCTAAAAAAGTCTAGACATTATTTGACTAAACATATCTATTATATGGCATGTCATGGGTGATAATTTGTGAAAGAAATCAACTTAATGCCACGAAATAGGCAGGAAAATGTCCCTTTTTCTAATTTCTTGTCGTATTTCTTTCAAATATTATTTGTCAACCACACAAATATTCTAACTTGTGAAAATTAAATGAGGTTCATTAATCACTTTAATTAAAGATTAGCACGCAATTGTTGCCTTCGAGCGAAGTTCTACGAAGAAAAGTGACTAGATTAGGTTTTTTCTAATTTAAAAAAGTGAATCAATTAATTAAGGGCTGCTTGGTTAACGTAACACCGTAGCTAATGTTTGTAAATTGAATATAAAGGAACTTTTCATTGTCAAAGAATTAGAAGTTGTGAAATTGGTGGTGACTTTGGTGAATTTTTAGATGGAAATTTGTGAATTATTGCTGCGACCATATTACGAATCAATTTTGAGGGGTTTGAAGAGAAACTAATGGTATGAAGTCCCTATTTGATTTAGCTAAAAATTATATTTTAGTATATTTTAATAAAAATATATTAAATATGTGATTGAAATGTTGATAACAATCGAGAGTCCTATAAAATATGCTGCTACAATTAATTAATGACTTTTACTTCGATTGTTATCAATTCTCTAGTTAAACCAAACGGACACAAATATGAATTATTATGATGAGTTATTTTGGGAATCATGTATTCATGTGATAGTAACATAATGGTTGACATAATATCACGACATCATATTATTGCATTGTTTAAAATGCAATCAACTTTTCCATATAATCATATCATGCCAAAATTCATTCTGTCAAAGTATCTATCAACATTTTTCAGTCAATGTGACTTTACCCTTATTTTAGAAGCTTTCGATGGATTTGGGGATATCTAAGCTGGGGTTCTTTAAGTAGTGAGTGAATGATGAAATCCGTAGCGTCAAAATGATATATAAACATAAAATAAATTAAAATTAGCCCTTGTTCCACTACAAGAAAAATGATATTTAACAACTAATGTTTCAACGATAAAATCAATCTGGTCGTTAAAAATTATTTTCAACGACTAAATATTATGTATGGTCGTAGAAAATGGATGATGAACAATCAAATTTTAAATTAGTTGGAAATATTTTATTACGACAAAAAAATAGTTGTTAATTCTATAATTTCTACGACCAAATTAAAATTGGTTGTTGTGAGTGGGCGCCAAATAAAAAATTCCCACCAAAATGTTTGTTCATAATCAACGACAATATAATTGATTAAAATTAGATTTTTAGCAAATTTTGATAAACGTTGATAAAATGTGTAGTTAAAAATTTGTGAGTTCCATAAAATACGTGGTTAAAATTAACTGTCGACTTTAATTTTAATTTTAATTTGGATTTTAATTTCTATCAAACAATGAAAAAATATACACACTGCAATAACATTAATATAGTGTAAATTACAATTCAAAAAAATTATATACACTGTAACAACACAGTGTAAATTATAATTATTGCAACTTAAAAAATGCAGGATTCCCAAATTTCACCGTAAATTGGGTGTACATCACCTATTTTTCAAATTCTTGAGAATTTACCTGATTTTTGAATCTGCTCATCTATTTTGATGGCCTAGTGCAATTTTCACATCATTTTATCAAGGCCAAGCCCAATTCTTCTTTAGAAAATTTAGTTTGGTAAGAATTGAACGGAACCCATTTATCCAATTAGATTGTTCGTCAACTGGGATGAATCTGTTTCTTCATCCGAGCCCATGTTCCAGCCCAATTCAGAAAGGTCATGGGTATGAATGTCAAGTGGAACAAACTAGCACTATAATTATTGTAATAATACTATTTGTACATTCTATGAATGACATGAAATTTGACATTTTTTGCAAATTTAAAATGTTGTGTGGCGGAAGTGTGTTGAATTAAAAAACTGGCCAATCATGTGCTGACACATGGTATAATGTCAAATTTGATATCAAATACAATGTACAAATATCAAGATTGTAATTAGAGATATCCTGTTGGTCGGAATTAAAATCTGATTTTTAACAAATTTTGATAAAAGTTAATAAAATACCTGGTTGAAAAGTTGTAAACCCTATAAAATATGTTATATGTGGTTAAATTAATTATTAACTTTGATTAAGATTAAGATTAAGATTAAGATTAAAATTAAAATTTTAATTTCTACCAAAACGGAACAGTACATCAATTCTTATTTTAACTCTCCAAATAAGATCTAGTTGCTATCCAGTTAACATGAGATGGCCTGGAAAAAATTATTCACTTGAACCTAGTTGAGATTATCAGCCAAGAAATTTGATCAGCTTAGAAGAATTGACCTATAATTATTCTTTTAATTGACCGAGTAAGTGCATGAACAATATAACTCCACCCGAATCGGACAAAGAAGAAGAGACCATGAAACGTGTTTCTTAACACAAATTGATTTAGGATGATAATGCTCACTAGAATAAAAGGAAACAATTCTACAAATAGCTGATTAGGGCTAATCTCGTGGTCATTCAAATAATAATAAACACAATCACATGGGACGGACTCAGGATTATGATTCAGTGGGGAAGAGACACAATTATGTAAAAAATTATTTCAAATAAATTGGGAAAGAAACCATTATTTTTCTTTAAATTCGAATTCAAAAAAAGCTACATTTGAAATCTAGTGGGGGCTGTTGGAAAAACTAAGTTTATAGGCTGATTTTGGCACGAGTTTGAGTGGGACTCGGTTGTTCAATTTGGAAGATGAAAGTTGATTTGTGTTCTCCTTCGTGAGTATATCAAAATCATATACTTACTTGCCAAAATTGATGCTCGGGTGAATGAGAAATTGAGGCTCAAAGTGTGCCACTTAAAAGGGAGTTTATGTGGGAAAAATGAATTTGTCCCACATAGGAAAAAAATGAGAAACTCCAAAGGTCATTGCCATTAATGGTAGCCTAGCCTATAAATAGTGGCTCATTTTCCTCATTCCAACACACAAAAGCAAAAACTTTCAAGTTTAGAATACATAAGAAATTCATTTGCATAGAGTTCTGTCTTTTTCTGCATTTCTGTCTTGGTGGTGGTGTAGTTCAGGCACTAGTTCAGTTTGTCGGAGTGGTTCTCGTGGTGCTCGGAAGCTACTGGTTTTACCGTTATATCCTGGGAAACAGACGCTCGTTGTAAACCTCAAGCACGAACGGTGGGGGGGCGAATTTGTTTTAAGGAAACTATGTGCAGCACAGACCTCGGGTTAAAAGTATTCGTGTTCTATTACTCGTTTTGCATAGTATATTCTGCAGATTTATATTACTTGTTCGATGTTGCAGTTTATTACTTGTTAATATTTATATTCTGCAGATTTATATTTTTAAACATGTTATATATATAATTGATTTAAGTGGTAAGCAAAACAATATGAAAAATTCTGTGTTTAAATTCACCATATACGGCATGTTAAAAATCAGTATGTGCATATACGATATTTAAATCTATTGCATATACGGTATTAGTCTTCCACTTGTGGCAGAATTGCAATCTGGTAAGACGTGCCCACGCCTTAAGTAAAGTCCGCTTCTGGCGGAATTTCAACTCAATAAGGCGTGCTTACGCCTTAAGTAAAGTTCACTACTGCAGTATCTATTCTACATATCCGGTGATCGTGAAACTTGTATAACAAGCTTAAAACAAATTTGTTTTTTGTAAAGACAAGTTGATATTTAGTTTATTGGAAACTAATTTTTGTGTATTTCATTTCAAGAATGACAACCGAATCAACCAACATGGATGTGTCCCAGGCTGGAGTTACCCAAACTGGGGCTATGGGTTCCGATGTGTCCCAAGTTGCCCAAACTGTGGGTATGGGTGCAGCTATGGCTGCAGGGCCTAGCTCTGTTGTGACTCAGATTGTGGCTCAGGTGCCAAGTCGTGTTGTGAGCCAACATGTGGCTAATGTTCTGGTTAACCATGGGAAAAAATCGAAAAATTCAATGGCTTAAATTTCAAGAGGCGGCAACAGAAAATGTTGTTTTACCTGACCACCTTGAATCTTGCGAGATTCTTGACTGAAACTGCTCCAATACTCAATGAGGGTGAATGAGATATTCAAGTTATTAGTGCGGTTGATGCTTGGAAACATTCGGACTTTCTGTGCCGAAATTATATATTGAATAGCTTAGCGGTCTCGCTATACATCGTGTATAGTAGTATGAAAACTGCTAAGGAGCTGTGGGAGTCGTTGGATCGGAAATATAAGACTGAGGATGCCGGGGCAAAAAAGTTTATTGTCGGCAGATTCTTGGATTATAAGATGGTGGACTCCAAACCAGTAATCAGTCAAGTGCAAGAACTCCAAGTGATTCTTCACGAAATTCATGCCGAATGGATGGTTGTGAGTGAAACTTTCCAAGTGGCAGCAATTATTGAGAAATTGCCCCCCGCGTGGAAAGACTTCAAGAACTATCTGAAGCACAAACGAAATGAAATGAACGTCAAAGAACTGATTGTTAGGCTTTGAATTGAAGAAGACAACAAGGGTTCGGAGAAGAAGTGGTTCAGTCCTGGTGTTGCTAAAGTCAATGTGGTACAGCATGGTCAAAGCAGTAAGGCCTACAAAAGTAAGGCTGGGTCATCCGGTGGCAAAGGGACCAAGCAAGGACCAAAAGATGGAATTTCTAAAAAGAAATTTCAAGGAAAATGCTTCAACTGTGACAAAGTAGGTCACAAGTCTTCGGAGTGCAAAATGCCAAAGAAGAAGAAGGAAGCAAATGTGGTTGATTACATGGCAAATGACGTGTCGGAGATGAATCTCGCAGCCATCATTTCTGAAGTAAACATGGTGGGTTCTAAACCGAAAGAGTGGTGGATTGACACCGGTGCTACAAGGCATGTGTACTCTAATAAAGAGATGTTTAATGCTTTCGAAGCAATTGACAATGGAGAGAAGTTGTTTATGGGAAATTCAGCAATTTCTGAAATCAAAGGACAAGGGAAGGTGGTTCTAAAGATGACTTCAGGAAAAGAGTTGACTCTTAACAACGTGCTATATGTGCCAGAAATCTACAAGAACCTAGTGTCTGGGTCGCTTTTGAATAAGCATGGGTTTCATATTATATTTGAGTCAGACAAAGTTATTTTGTCCAAAAGTGGAATGTTCGTCGAAAAATGGTATGTTTCTGATGGCATGTTCAAACTAAATGTAATGGTTGTTAAGCCAAAAATGAATAAATTGAACTCTTCTGCTTATTTGCTTGAGTCTTTCAATGTGTGGCATGGTAGACTAGGGACATGTTAACTATGATTCTTTACTTAGACTAGTTAACTTGAATTGCATACCCGCATTCCATGTTGATTCGAAACATAAGTGTGAAATTTGTGTTGAAGTAAAATTGACAAGGTCGTCATTCAAATAAATTGAACGGAATACTGAACCACTTGATTTAATTCACAGTAACTTATGTGATTTAAAATTTGTACAAACGAGAGGTAGCAACAAGTATTTCATTACTTTTATCGACGATAGCACAAAATACTACTATGTTTACTTGCTAAAAAGCAAGAATGAAGCGATAGAGAAATTCATTCGCTATAAGACGGAAGTTGAAAATCAATTTAGCAAGAAAATTAAGGCGTTGAGAAGCGATAGAGGTGGTGAGTATGAATCACTGTTTGCTGAATTCTGTGCACAACACAGAATTATAAATGAAACCACCGCAACTTATACACCGCAACAAAATGGCATTGCTGAAAGGAAAAACCACACCTTAAAAGAAATGATGAATGCAATGCTAGTAGGTCTTGGGTTACCTCAGAACATGTGGGTGGAGGCTGTGTTGTCAGGAAATTACCTTTTAAATAAGGTGCCCCGAAAGAAAATGGAAAAGACCCCGTATGAGTTATGAAAATGAAGAAAGTCTTCCTATAAATACTTATGAGTGTGGGGGTGTCTCGCTAAAGTGTCTGTCCAAACACCAAAGAAGGTGAAGATAGGCCCTAAAACTGTAGATTGCATCTTCATTGGATATGCTCATAATAGTAGGGCTTATTGGTTTCTTGTGTATGAATCGAAAATCTCAGATATACACAAAAACACGATAAGGGAATCGACAAATGCTTCGTTCTTTGAACACGTATTTTCGTATAAGTCCAAAGAAGAGGCAAGCTCTTCTAAACGGACGTATGAGACTATGATTGAAGAAGTCAGGATCAAGAACTAGAAGAGGAGGTTGAGGTTGAACCAAGACGTAGCAAAAGAGAAAGGACAGAAAAATCCTATGGTCCAGATTTTCTGACCTTTATGCTAGAAAGTGACTTTGAAGCTATCAAGAAACTGTAAACTCCTCAGAAGGACCTAATGGAAAGAGGCCATTAAAAGTGAAATAGATTCTATCTTGCAAAATCATACGTGGGAGCTAGTGGATCTTCCTCCAGGAAGTAAACCACTAGGCTACAAATGGATTTTCAAACGAAAAATGAAAACAAATGGAACTATTGAAAAGTACAAGGCCAGGTTAGTAATAAAAGGTTACCGACAACGGGAAGGCTTTGATTACTTTGATACATATTCTCCAGTAACAAGAATAACATCTATTAGGATGATACTTGGGATTACTGCTTTGCGGAATCTTGAAGTACATCAAATGGATGTTAAGACTGCCTTCCTGAATGAAGATTTAGATGAAGAAATCTATATAGAACAACCGAAGGGTTTTCCTCTCAAGGGCAGGAAAAGAAGGTGTGTAAATTGGTGAAGTCATTGTATGGCTTGAAACAAGCACCAAAACAATGGCATGAGAAATTTGATAGTGTCATGATGGAGAGTGGATTTAAGATCAACGAGTGTGATAAATGTGTTTACGTTAAAGACACTGAAAATGGCTATGTCATTTTATATCTTTACGTTGACGACATGCTTATTGTTGGTAGCAACGATAAGATGATCAAATCTACTAAAACCATGTTAAATTCGAGATTTGATATGAAAGACATGGGTCTAGCTGATGTTATACTTGGAATCAAAATTTCAAGAACGTCAGATGGTCTTGTTCTAAGCTAGTTACATTATGTTGACAAAATTCTGGGAAAGTTCAGTAAGGATGATACTGAAATGACTAGAACACCGATAGATACAAGTCAACATCTATCTAAGAACAAAGGTGAAAGCGTATCTCAATTAGAATACTCGAGAATCATTGGAAGTCTGATGTACTTGATAAGCTGTACAAGACCAGACATAGCCTACTCAGTGAGCAAACTAAGTAGATATACGAGTAATCTAGGAGCTGATTACTGGAATGGAATAGTAAGAGTACTAAGGTACTTGAGATATACTCGTAATTTTGGACTGCACTATAGCAGATATCCAGCGGTCATTGAAGGATATAATGATGCTAACTGGATATCCGATACAAAAGACTTAAAGTCCACGAGTGGATTTGTGTTCACATTGGCAGGTGCAGCGATATCATGGAAATCCTCTAAACAAACAGTGATAGCCATATCCACTATGGAATATGAGTTTATAGCTCTAGATAAAAGTGGTGAAGAGGCTGAGTGGCTACGCAACTTCTTAGAGGATATTCCTAGATGGTCAAAATCTGTGCCGACAATTTACATATATTGCGATAGTCAATCAACAATTGGAAGAGCACAGAGTAACATGTACAATGGTAAATCTAGACATATATTTCGTAGACATAATACCATTAGACAAATACTCTCAACTGGAGTTATCACAATTGACTATATAAAGTCAAATGATAACATTGTGGATCCATTAACTAAAGGGTTAAATAGAGAGTTAGTTGAGAAATCATCGAGAGGAATGGGACTTAAGCCCTTGAATGGATAAGTTAATACAAAAGAAAACCCAACCTAGTTGACTGGAGATCCCAAGATCTATGTTCAAAGGGACAACCTAATTGTAAAAATTTGATAGAATCACTGTGGGGGATATTACCTCCTATCCATTCCTATGATGCAACAATGATGCCCGTAAAGATAGAGGATAAGCAATAAGCTTTTAATGATTCTTATGCGTCGAAACTCGAGCCAAGTAATGTGGGTTACATATAATAAGAAATCACCTATGTGAGAGAGAAGTGGGGCCGCTTCTAAGGGAATTGTGTGGGGCGCAATTCTAGTGATCTCTCACAGAACCAGGCGTATGCTCATGGCCAAAACGAACATAATAATGAGAACTGAAATGTGTTAGGAAGAATCCTGTGTGAAGTGTATCATCGTTTACATAAACGGTAGAACAGTTCAAGGATATCGCGTCTACTGGTCAGAAAGTAAAGTAAATATGCTTTCACAAGGGAAGGTTCAAAGGATAACACCTACCTATCCTATGCAGGTTTCAACTTTTGAACTATATCACCAAGTCGTCATGTGTCGCATTCATATGTCGTCATGTGTTACATGCATGAGTCACTCCTAATTTTCATTCATGTGGGGAATTGTTGGAAAAACTGAGTTTATGAGCTATCTTTGGCACGAGTTTTGAGTGGGATCCGGTTGCTCAATTTGGAAGATGAAAGTTGATTTGTGTTCTCCTCCGTGAGTACATCAAAATCATATACTTATTTGCCAAAATTGATGCTCGGGTGAATGAGAAATTGAGGCTCAGAGTGTGCCACTCAAAAGAGAGTTTATGTGGAAAAAATGAATTTGTCCCACATAGGAAAAAGATGAGAAACTCCAAATATCATTGCCATTAATGGTAGCCTAGCCTATAAATAGTGGCTCATTTTCCTCATTCCAACATACAAAAGTAAAAGCTTTCAAGTTTATAATACATAATAAATTCATTTGCATAGAGTTCTATCTTTTCTGCATTTCTGTCTTCGTGGTGGTGTAGTTCAGGCACTAGTTCAGTTCGCCGGAGTGGTTCCCGTGGTGCTCGGAAGCTACTGATTTTACCGTTGTATTATCGGAAATAGATGCTCGTTGTAAACCTCAAGCACGAACGGTGAGTGCGCGAATTTGTTTTAAGGAAATTGTGTGCAACACAGGCCTCGGGTTAAAAGTATTCGTGTTCTATTACTCGTTTTGCATAGTATATTCTGCAGATTTATATTACTTGTTCGATGTTGCAGTTTATTACTTGTTAATATTTATATTCTGCAGATTTATATTTTTAAACATGTTATATATATATATATATAATTGATTTAAGTGGTAAGCAAAACAGTATGAAAAATTCTGTGTTTAAATTTACCATATACAGCATGTTAAAAATCAGTATGTGCATATAGGATTTTTAAATCCATTGCATATATGGTATTAGTCTTCCATTTGGGGCAGAATTGAAATCTCCTTAGGCGCGCCCACACCTTAAGTAAAGTTCGCTTCTGGCGGAATTTCAACTCAATAAGGCATGCCTATGCCTTAAGTAAAGTTCACTACTGTAGTATCTATTCTGCATATCCGGTTCTCGTGAAACTTGTATAACACGGGCGACCACACTCACTCGTCCCTTCATAGATCCGCCCCTACCATCACACATTCGCTGAGAAATATTTTGTTTTCTCCATGTATATCAGAAAGCAAAACCACCAATTACGTACTAAAATGAAACCTTTTCTTCAACGCAAAGGTAGACTAGATCACTGATTTTCTAAATTAAATTTCAGCAAGAATGAAGGAACAAAATCAAAATTGCTATCATTACTTACATTGAAGGTGACAATTTTTGAACGATTAATGACATGGAAAGTTATTACTGATCCTGTAATAAAACTGTAATACAATAAAGAATTTCGAAGTTCATTGGTGCCTTGGGCTGACCAGTTCAATATCAAGTATGAGTGTCCCTAGTGTTGAGTCTTCTCCATTGACTAGACGTGTTGGATTGAGATTGGTAGTGAAGAGCCTCTGTCTATCGAAAAACTGCAACGGTTATGTTACATGTACATAATGGTTTATACACATATGATGTGGTGAAATATGTTGAGTCAGAATCTATTCAAGCAAAAAAAAAAAAAAAAAAAAAACTTCCTCACTATCTTTTTGACACATAATCTCTATGTAAACCATTACGTAACTTCATTATATACAAGTAGTATTATTCAAACGGAATCCAAGAAATTAACTAAGATATCATATAAACAAAGGCACCAACAAGATATTACGGTCATTCGAGTTTCTAACAACCTTTTCCTTCTTAACTCTAATTTAAACACTTGATCTTCACTAGTGTCTATAAACCGCCTAATTGTCTAAAGTCCTAAATTTATATATTTCTACTTAACATTTTGCACACTAGAAAAGAGAAAATGTGCTCATAATTATGTTGGAAAATGGCTTATAAATGGGGCCGGTTTGGCATAATTTTGAGTGAGATCTATTTATGTTTTAAAAGATTAAAGTAGATTTCGTTCTCTTCCATCAGAACATTGAAATAATTTATTTACTTGTCAAAAATAATATTAAGATGAATAAGAAATTGGAATTCAAAGTTAATGAATTGAAAGAGGTTTATGTGTTTAAAAAAAAAAAACTAATTTTAGTTTGTCCCACATAGGAAAATGACCAAGGCAATTACTACTTGTTATATGGTTACACTTTTGAAGGGTGTAATCATTTGTAGCATAGACGCTATTTTCTCATGTTCAAGCAAGTACCCACAATTCATAGATTGAATTAGCACATCAGGCCTTGAACTTATGTGTGAGTTAACATCTTGACTAACTTTGATGTTAATGGTTGTAACACCCGTATCTCCCGACTTGTTAATTTTCCATTAGAGCCTATTCATACATTCGATTTTCTTCCATTCCTGTCACACATGTTTAGTCTAGAAGATAGATGCTCAATAGGAACCAAGCACTGATGGTGAAAGGACGAATATACTTTTAGCGATTAATATATTCCTTTAAATTTTATTTCATGTTTTGTTCTTTATTAATTAATAAAATATTATTATATTTTGTAATTTTTGTACAACAAACTTAAAACAGATTCGAAAAAGAACAAACACATGGTTCATTTTAATTTTGTCAAGGAACTAATATTGATTTAATTTTTTAGAAATGGCAACCAAAATCAACTAATATGGATGTGGCTACTGGAAACCAGGCTGTAGCTCAAGTGCTAAGTCCTATTGTCATCCAAACTATAGTTAAATTGTCAAGTTATGCTGTGACCCAAACAGTGGCTTAAACAAAAGGCTCTACTATAACTATTCTAGTGAATCATAGGGAAAATCAGAAAATTTTCAAATTTCAAAGGGTGGCAACAAAAGAAGCTATTTTATCTGACCGCATTGAATCTCGCAAGGTTCTTGACTCAGGATGCTCCGAAACTCAATGAATGTAAGGGAGATATCCAAAGTTATTAGCACACTTGATGCTTGGAAACATTCTATTTTTATGTGCTGTAACTATATCATGAACACTTTGGGTGACTCACTGATATGAGCCAGGATGCGGGAGTTCCCATTGCAAGCGCAAGCCGAGACCCGTTGATATTGATGAAGGAGCAATGACGCGATCGAGAGCAAAACGAGTCAAAGAGGCGTTGGGGATGCTCGTCAAAGCCACTATTGATGAAACTATGTTCGACACGCAAAATGGAGCAAGTTTTATGGTGGAGTCGAGGCCCGAAAACCAAGTGGATCGACACAATACAAGCAACGGATGAAAGGGTCCTGCCGGCAAAGCCAAGCGACCGCTTAGGCTAAAATAGCAAGCGACCGCTCAGCCCTTACCGAAACTCAGTGGAGGCAAAACAGACCTTCCAAGCGACTGCTTGGGATATAACCAAGCGACCGCTTGGTTATAAAAATCAGCGAGAATTTTAATTTTGGCAAGAGACCAAGTTTCCTTAGAATTCTACTTTATTTCCCTATTTTGACATTATTTGTTGCCTTATGCACGTTTTTCACTTGATTTAGGGCTCTAATATAAATACTTGAATACTTTGTTATTTTACAACTTTTGACATATTGAATAAAACTGAAAGCTTTGCTTTTCCTCTGTTCTTCATTGAACAACAAATCGAACTTCCAACATCATTTCTTGTGTGTTCAAAATCGGTATGCGAGTTCTTGATATGTGTAATCAAGGGGTTCAACGGATCATCGTTATCGTTGAGTTTATTTGGTTCACTTTGTTGGGTTTAAGTCCAACCCGGGTTTTATTGGTGATCTTGGGTTTCGCATCAATCTCGTTGTGGGTTTCATAGTCACCGTTGCTACGGGGTTCGCATCAGTTGGTATTAGAGCAAAGGCTCCAATCTAATCAGGTTCTATCTTTTAAATTCTTGTTGAGTCTTTGTCTTCCTTTTTAGGTGTTCTTCGTGTTCTTGTGTCCAATAAGTTATTTTGAGTCTTTAATCCAAAAAAATCTCAAAAAAATATTCAAAAGTTATTTTTGTGCTCAATTTGAGCCCAAATCAACTTCCGTCTTCTTTGTCCTTCTCGTAACCGAATTCTAGAGTTGGTAAAAAAAAAATTACTGTTCATCCGTACCAGTATTAAAAAAAAAATTGAATTGTTTGATTGAGTTGCTACCAACAACTTCTATTGGTTACACACTTTGAGTCACTATCTAAATCTTTCATCTAGTTCCTTAAATTCTTCAATCCAAATTATAGTTTCCATATTACCCTTGTTTTACATTCCTTTTCGTATTTGTTTTGAATTCACAAATTTGGTCCTGTAAGTTCTTTGTTGACTTTGCAAGCACTTTGGAAGAACAATTGAGTGGTAAAATGTGGAGAGTGAGCTTATTAGAGGGTAAAAGCCAATTGAGTGTTTTTGAGCGAAAAAAAATTTGGTAAGGCAGAAATCAAGAGAATGTCTGACATGGAATGTTCAAATTCCAACCGGTATGGTAACCAAACCAATAAACAGAATGATAGGATGGATAGGTTTGAGCAATTATTGATGGAGATGGGGGAGGAGATGAAGAAATTGAGAACTTCGATGGTAAATAATAATAGGGAACAACCCGTGGAAGTACCTCCTGCCAGGGGAATAGGTAGGCGGGGATCCTAGGATGGATGAACATGAGCTAGGTAGCGAATGTGGAGAAGATGAGGGTGAAGGAGTTGAAATGGGACGAATAAGACATAGAGGAGATAGGTTTGAACGACGGGGTAGGAATGATTATGGAGGTGAAGTTGATGGAGGCTTGGGAAATGTAAAAATGGTTATTCCACAATTTAAGGGTAGAAGTGACCCCAAGACATATTTAGATTGGGAGAAGAAGTTAGTGTTGATCTTTGAATGCCATAACTATTCTGAGGATAAGAAGGTGAAGGTTGCTGTGTTGGAATTCACCGACTACGCCATCACTTGGTGGGATCAAATAGTTACTTCACTGCGTCAGAATCGGAAGAATCCTATCAATACTTGGGATGAACTAAAGTCAGTAATGAGGAAACGATTTGTGTCTAGTCATTATTACCGGGAAGTCTACCGGAAACTGCGAAGTCTATATCAAGGGACGAAGAGTGTGGAAGATTACCATAAAGAGATGGAGACTTTGATGATTAGAGCAAATGTAGAAGAAGACCGAGAAGCTACTATGGCTAGGTTTTTGAATGAGTTGCACAGAGAGATTGCTAACTTAGTGGAATTGCAGCATTATGTAGAGCTGGATGACATGTTGCATGTAGCTATGAAAATTGAGAAACAGTTGAAGAGGGAGAGAACAACTAAACAATCATTCGGTAATTCGGGTTCCAACTCAAACTGGAAACCAAGGTGGGATAACAAAGGGGATGGGGTTGAGTCGAAAGGAAGAACTGAAGGTACTAGCAGGACAACACCAAAAGCAGACTCACAGCCAACCAAGAATCGAGATATCCAGTGTTTCAGGTGTTTGGAAAAAGGGCACATTTCGTCTCAATGCCCAAACAAAAGGACCATAATTCTACGCGATGGGGAGGTAGAGACTGACGGGGAGGATGAATTTGAAGACATGCCACTATTGGAAGATGTTAGTGAGCATGGGGATACAGTGGAATTTGCTCCTGCTGCGAAGTTAATGGTCACAATGAGAGCTCTCAACACTCAAGTCAAAGCAGATGATACAGAGCAGCAAAGGGAGAACATCTTTCATACACGATGCCACATCCATGATAAGATATGTAGTATGATCATTGATGGAGGTAGTTGTACCAATGTAGCTAGCCCAACCTTAGTTGAGAAATTGGGGTTACTACTAATTAAACACCCTAGGCCTTATAAATTACAATGGTTGAATGATAGTGGAGAAGTTAAGGTGAATAGACAAGTGTTGATTCCTTTCTCAATTGAGAGCTATAGTGACAAGGTTGTATGCGATGTGGTACCTATGCAGGTAGGTCATATTTTGTTGGGTAGGCCATGGCAGTACGATAGAAAGATTATCCATGATGGGTATAAAAATAGGTATAGCTTTGTCAAGGAGGGTAGGTCTATTACTCTTGCGCCATTAACACCGGCTCAAGTTTATGAAGACCAAATTCAATTGAGAGAAGCTGACGAGAAACGAACAAGAGAGTTTGAAAAAAGGAGAGAAAACAGTGAGTTAGCGAGTAAGAGAGAAAATGGAGAGGTGGCCGAGAGTGGGGGGAAGAGAGAGAGGCCACATGAGGGGAGAGAAAAGGAGCCAGTTGAGAGGAGGAAAAGCCGAAAGTGAACTTCTTTGCTAGTGGGAGTGAGTTGCAAAAGCCTATAACTGGTAAAAGAACAGTGTTATTATTGATGTATAAGGAATCACTCCTCAACTTTGAGGAATCTAACACACCCCTCCCTAGTTTGGTTGAGTCTTTGTTATAGGAATTCGAAGATGTGTTTCCAGAAGACATGCCAAGTGGATTGCCACCAATTCAAGGTATCGAACACCAGATCGACTTCATACCAGGAGCTGCCTTGCCGAACCGACCCGCTTACCGAAGCAATCTCGAGGAGATAAAGGAGATTTAAAAGCAAGTGGAGGAGTTGATGAGCAAAGGATATGTGAGGGAGAGCATGAGTCCATGTGCTTTACCTGTTCTATTGGTACCAAAGAAGGATGGGACTTGGAGGATGTGTGTGGACTGCATGGCTATCAACAACATAACGGTAAAGTATCGTCACCCAATACCTAGGTTAGATGATATGTTTGATGAATTACATGGTGCTTGTATTTTTAGTAAGATAGATCTCAAGAGTGGGTACCATCAAATTCGTATGCGGGAGGGTGATGAATGAAAAACTGCATTTAAAACTAAGTATGGGTTGTATGAGTGGTTGGTCATGCCATTTGGTCTCACTAATGCACCGAGCACGTTTATGCGTTTGATGAATCATGTTTTGCGTGCTTTTATAGGGAAGTTTGTTGTTGTCTATTTTGATGATATCTTAATCTATAGCACAAACTTAGATGCGCATTTGGAACATTTGAATTGTGTGCTTGTGGTACTTAGGAAGGAACAGTTGTATGCTAATTTGAAAAAGTGTACATTTTGCATGCCAAAACTTGTCTTCCTAGGATTTGTGGTGGGTACTAATGGGGTAGAAGTAGATGAAGAGAAGATTACGGCTATTAGAGATTGGCCAATACCTAAAAGCATAACTGAAGTTAGGAGTTTCCATAGCTTGGCTAGTTTTTATAGGCGTTTTGTGAAGGATTTTAGCACAATCACTACACCACTCACTGAAATTGTTAAGAAGAGTGTAGGTTTTCAATGGGGTGACGCACAAGAACATACATTTAATACTATTAAGGATAGATTGTGTAAAGCACCTGTTTTGGCATTACCTAACTTTGACAAAACTTTCGAGATTGAGTGTGATGCATCAGGAATAGGTATTGGAGCTGTGTTAATGCAGGAACGCAGGCCCATAGCTTATTTCAGATAGAAGTTGAGTGGAGCTGTCTTAAACTATCCTACATATGACAAAGAACTGTATGCGCTTGTCTAGGCATTGGAAAATTGGCAGCACTACTTGTGGCCCAAGGAGTTCGTGATACACACTGATCACGAGTCGTTGAAACACTTACGGGGTCAAGGTAAGTTGAACAAAAGACACGCAAGGTGAGTGGAATTTATAGAGTCATTTCCCTACGTCATCAGGTATAAACAAGGTAAGGAAAATGTGGTTGCAGATACGTTGTCACGAAAGTACGTATTGCTAAATTCTCTACATGCACGGTTACTTGGATTTGAACACATTAAGAGCATGTATGTAAGTGATCCTATTTTCTCTGACATTTATGAGTCATGTAATAAAGGTGCTATTGATAAGTTTTATAAGCATGAAGACTTTTTGTTTAGGAAAAATAAGTTATGTATTCCTAATTGCTCTATACGCGAATTGTTGGTAAGGGAAGCACACAGTGGGGGCCTAATGGGACATTTTGGGGTGCAAAAGACTTTAGACATATTAGGGGAATATTTTTACTGGCCTAAAATGAGAAATGATGCAGAACAAATTTGTGGGAAGTGTCTAACTTGTAAAAAGGCTAAGTCTAAGGTTCTACCTAATGGTTTGTATACTCCTTTACCTATACCTAGTGAACCTTGGGTGGATATTTCTATGGATTTGGTATTAGGTTTACCTTGGACAAAAGGGGCCGGGATTCTATATTTGTTGTGGTAGATAGGTTTAGTAAAATGGCACACTTTATACCATGTCACAAAACCGATGATGCCACTAATATTGCAGATCTATTCTTTAGAGAAATAGTCCGTTTGCATAGGGTCCCTAAGAGTATAGTGTCAGATCGAGATGTTAAGTTCTTGAGTCATTTTGGCAAGTCTTGTGGAATAAGTTAGGCACTGAACTGTTGTATGGGTAGCTTGGATGGCACAAGGAAGGCTGAATTGGTCAAGTCCTTACATGAGAAAGTCAAGGAGCAGATTGAAAAGAAAGGGAAGCTTGTGGCACAGAAAGTGAACAAAGGACGGAGGCGCGTGATCTTTGAGCCGGGAGATTGGGTCTGGGTACATCTCAGAAAGGAGCTTTTCTTGGAGCAGAGGAAGTCTAAGTTGCAGCCAGGTGGGGATGGTCCATATCAAGTCCTCAAGAGGGTCAATGACAATGCATACCAAGTGGATCTCCCAGGTGAGTATAATGTGTTAGCTACATTTAATGTTGCTGATCTCTCTCTGTTTGATGCAGATACAGATTCGAGAACGAATCCTTTTGAAGAAGGAGGGGATGATATGAGCCAAGATGCTGGAGTTCCCATTGCAAGCTCAAGCTGAGACCCGTTGATTATTGAGGAAGGAACAATGACGTGATCGAGAGCAAAACGAGTCAAAGAGGCGTTGGGCATGCTCGTCAAAGCCACTATTGATGAAACTATGTTCGGCACACAAAATGGAGCAAGTTTCATGTTGGAGTCGAGGCCCGGAACCAAGTGGATCAACACGATACAAGCAACGGAAGAAAGGGTCCTGCCGGCAAAGCCAAGCGACCGCTTAGGCTAAAATGACAAGCGGCCGCTCATCCCTTACCGAAACTCAGTGGAGGCAAAACAGACCTTCCAAGCAACCGCTTGGTTATAAAAATCAGCGAGAATTTTAATTTTGGCAAGAAACCAAGTTTCCTTAGAATTCTACTTTATTTCCCTATTTTGACATTATTTGTTGCCTTGTGCACGTTTTTCACTAGATTTAGAGCTCTTGTATAAATACTTGAATACTTTGTTATTTTACAACTTTTGACATTGAATAAAAACTGAAAGCTTTGTTTTTCCTCTGTTCTTCATTGAACAACAAATCGAACTTCCAAGATCATTTCTTATGTGTTCAAAATCGGTACGCGAGTTCTTCATATGTGTAATCAAGAGGTTCAACGCATCATCGTTATCGTTGGGTTTTTTGGTTCACTTTGTTGGGTTTAAATCCAACCCGGGTTTTATTGGCGATCTTGAATTCCGCATCAATCTCGTTGTAGGTTTCGTAGTCACCGTTGCTACGGGGTTCGCATCACTCACTCTATAATGTGTATAGTACGCTGAAAATGACTAAGGAATTGTGGGAGTCTTTAGACTAGAAATATAAGACCGAGGATGCCGGCCTAAGAAATTTATTGTTGGTCAATTTTTAGATTATAGGATTGTTGACTCAAAAATTGTAATCAGTAAAGTACAAGAACTCCAAGTGATTTTCTTCATGAGATTCATGCTAAGGTGATGATTTTGAGTTAACTTTCCAAGTGGTTGCTTGATAAGTTGCCTCCAACGAGAAAAGATTTCAAGAATGATCTTAAACACAAGTGAAAAGAAGTGATTATTGAAAAATTGATTGCCAGTTTTGAATCGAAGAAGACAACAAAAGTTCAGAAAAGAAAATGTTCAATCCCATTGTTGCTAAAGTTAATGTTGTGGAGCATGGTGAAACTTCTAAGAGTTTTAAGAACAAGTCTAGGCCAACTGATGGCAAAGGCACTAAGATGGGACTGAAAAGTGGAATTTTTAAGAAGTTTACTTTAACAAGGACAAAAGAGACCTTAAATCTTTAGAGTGCAGATTGTCAAAGTAGAACAATAAAAAAGAAGCATATGTGACTGACTACATGACACAAGATGTGTTTGAAATAAACCTTATAACAATTATTTCTTAAATGAATTTAGTGGGTTCAAACCCAAAAGAGTGGTGGATTGACATCGGTGTTATGAGGCAATGTGTTTTGATAAAGAAATTACTTCGTTCGAAGCAAATAGAGAATGGGGAAAAAATGTTCATGGAAAATTCAACAACTCTTGAAATCAAGGGTCAAGGCAATGTGATTTTGAAGACAACTTTCGAAAAAGAGCCAACTCTTAACAAAGTTATTTTGTCTAATAGTGAAAAATTAGTCGAAAAGGGTTATGTTTCTGATGGGAAATTTAAGCTCAATATAATGATTGTTAAGGTGAAAGTGAATATAATTAATTCTTCCACCCACTTAAGTCTTTCAATTTGTCGTATGGTAGACTAAGACGTGTTAATTACGATATTTTATGTAGATTTCATACCTTTAAATTGCATACCCGCATTTCATATCGACTTTAAATGAAAGTGCAAAACTTCACCACTTGATTTAATTCACAAGGACGCATATGATTTAAAATTTGTACAAACAAGAAGTGACAATAGGTACTTCATTACTTTTGTTGATTATAGTACAAAATATTGTTATGTGTATCTGCTTAAAAATAAGGAGGAAGGAATAGAGAAATATGTTCTCTATAAGAATAAAGTTGAAAATGAACTGAATAAGAAAACTAAGGTGTTGAAGAGTGATCGAGGAGGTGAGTATAAAACACCATTTGCTAAATTTTGTGAACAACACAAAATCATAGATCAAACAACGAAACCTTATTCATCCTAGCAAAATGGTGTTATTGAACGAAAAAATCGTACCTTAAAAGAAATGATGAATGAAACGTTAGTAAGTTTTTGGCTACTGCAATGTTAGTAAATTTTAAGTTACCTCAGAAGAAGTTGTACTATCGACAAAATACCTTTTAAATAAGGTGCCCCAAAATGAGTGAGAGAGAGAGAGAGAGAGAGACCCTATCAAGGCTGGGCATGGACCTAAAATTTTCGAGTATTTAGTAAGTGGAACCGTCAAGTCCAAATTTAATTATGGAACCGTTCGGGTTCGACTCCATTCGGTTTAGTTCGGTTCGGTTCGGTTCCCAGATTTTGTATTATAATTATTATTTTTTTAATATTTTAAAAGTTACATTAATTCACCTAATGACATGTATAATCTTAGCTCTTACAAAATAATGTAGTCCAATTGTATGTGTCTTTTACGCTTATCTTTACTGAGTTCTTCATAGATTTGATTGTGAAAATCATAGGAAGATGACGATAGCGAGTTTACAATAATTAAGAAATGCGTTGTCGAGTATCAATTCGATTTCTCTAGAAGAAACGATACTACGGTAGAATAACCGATTTGGATAAAACTTAGGTCAATTTAATTAAGTTGGGCTTGGAATGAAAATTAGAAATATGAAAATAATATCTTTGTGTTAGCAAATTTATTTAGAAAATAATAAAATAACTTGGCTTATTTAACATAAATAAATTAAAAAAAATAGAAAGATTCGGTTCTTAATTCAGATACCCGTTCAGGTATTTAACTTAAGAAGAATTGCTCGGTTTGGTTCAGTTCGATTCGGGTCTAGTTCAAGAGTTTTGCCCAGCCTTAGCCCCTATAAGTTATGAAAATGAATGAAGTCCTTATATTATTTGGATTACCACATAACATGTAGGTAGAAGTTATACTATCAACAAAGTACCTTTTTTATATGGTGCCCCGAAATAAAAAAGAGAGCCCCTATAAGTTATGAAAAAGGAAGGAAGTCATCCTATAAATATTTACCGGGAGGGATGCCTTATTAAATTGGTTGTACAAACATCAAAGAATGTGAAGTTATGCTTGAAAACTGTAGATTATATCTTCATCGTCTAAGTACATACAATAGTGTTTATCAGTTTCTTGTGCATGAATCTAAAATTCCAAACATATATAAAAATACAATAATGGAATTAAAAAAATATTTCATTCTTTAAACATGTATTTTTGTTCAAATTCAAATAGGAAGTAAGTTCTTCTAAACGGATACATGAGACTATGATTGGTAATAGTCTGGAACAAAAACTAGAAAATGAAGTTGAGGTTGAACCAAGACGTAGCAAAAGAGAAATGACAAAAATCTCTTGTGGTCTTAAATTTCTGACCCTTATGTTGGAAAGTCAATCTCAATGCTCCTAAGAAGCTATGGACTCTTTAGAAGGACCTCGATAAAAATAGGCCATTAAAAGTTAAATAGATTCTATTTTGTAAAATCATACATTGGAGTTGGTGGGTCTTTGCACAGAAAGCAAACCATTGGGCTGTAAAATGGATTTTTAAAAGTAATGAAAGCAGATGGAAATATCAAGAAGTCTAAGACTAGTCTAGTGATATAAAGTTACAAACAAAGAGAAGACCTTGATTATTTTGATATATATTCTCCAGTGAAAAGAAAAACATCTATTAGGATGATTTATACAATTAAAACTCTGCAAAATCTTGAAATATATCAAATGGATGTTAAAACTACTTTTTGAATGGAGATTTAGAAGAAGAAATCTACATGAAACAACCAATAGTTTTTTTTATCACCAGGACAGGACGATAAAGTCGGTAAATTGGTGAAATAATTGTGTGGCTTGAAATAAGCACACAAACAGTGGCATGGAATTTTTTGATAATTGCATGATGGAATTTGGATTTAAATCAACAATTGTGACAAATGTGTTTACGTAAAAGATATCGAAAATGGCTATGTCATTTTATATATTTACGTTGACTACATGTTTATTGTTGATAGCAACGATAAGATGATCAAGTATACTAAAAATATGTGATTT
Source organism: Osmanthus fragrans (assembly GCA_019395295.1). Taxonomy (NCBI): domain Eukaryota; kingdom Viridiplantae; phylum Streptophyta; class Magnoliopsida; order Lamiales; family Oleaceae; genus Osmanthus; species Osmanthus fragrans. The sequence goes on from CM033362.1 coordinate 12,672,540, forward strand.
GACATGAAAGATATGTGTTTAGTTGATATGATACTTGGAGTTAAAATTTCAAGAACATTAGATGGACTTGTTTGAAGACAATCACATTATGTTGACAAAAGTTTGAAATTTTTTTAACAAAGATGACTCTGATATAGTTAAACAACAATAGATATAAGTCAGCATCTATCTAAAAACAAAGGTAAGAGTGTCTCTCAAGTAGAGTACTCTAAAATTATAGGAAGTCTGATGTACTTGATGAGATGCACAAGACCAGACATAGCCTGCATAATCAGTAAACTGAATAGATACACGAGCAATCTAAGAGCCGACCACGGGAAATGAATAGTAAGAGTACTGAGGTACTTAAGATATAGTTGTAATTGTAGACTGCAATTTATTAGATATCCAACAGTCATTGAAGGATATAGTGATGATAACTGGATATCTGATATAAAAGACTCAAAGTCTACTAGTGAATTTGTATTTACATTGGGAGAGATGCAGCTATATCATGAAAATCGTCTAAACAAATAATTATAGCTAGATCTACAATGAAATTTGAGTTTATAGCCCTAGATAAATGTGGTAAAGAGGTTGAGTGGCTATGAAACTTCTTATAGGATATTTAAGTTCTAAGTTTGTGCCATCAATTTGCATGCACTGTGATAATCAATCTACGATTGGAAAGGCACAGATCAACATGTATAATGATAATTCTAGACATAATATCATAAGACAACTACTCGCAATAGAATTATCTCTGTTGACTATGTGAGGTCAAAAGATAATATTGCCAATCTGCTAATCAATGGATTAAATAGATAGTTAGTTGAAAAGCCATCGAAAGAAATGAGACTTAAGCCTTTGAACGAATGAGTTATTACAATGAAAACCCAACATAGTTGAATGGAGATTCCAAGATCTAACTTCAAAGGAACAACCTAATTGCAAAGACTTAATCGAATCACTGAGGGATAACATTTCCCGTTCACTCCTATGATATAACATTGATGCTCATAAGGATGAATGATAAGTAATAAGCTTTTAATGATTTTTATGCATCGAAAATCGAGCGTAGTAATCTGGGTTATTTGTAATAAGAAATTACCTATATGAGAGAGAATTGAAGCCGCTTCTAAGGAAATTGTGTGGGGTTTAATTCTTTAAAACTCTTACAGAACCAAGCGTATATTCATGGCTACAAACAAACATAACGATGAGAATAGAATTATGTTGGGAAGATCCTGTGTGGTACTTATCATCTTTTACACAAAAGACAGAACAATCAAAGATATCATATCTACTACTAGTAAAGTAATATATTTTTTATAAGGAAAGGTTCAAAGGGTAATGCCTACCTGTCATTCGTAGGTTTTAATTATTGAAATATCATGAAGTTTTTATATCTCCAACTTTTGTGTCTCTTTCAATTTTTATTCATGTGAGGGATTGTTGAAAAATGACATATAAATGGGGCTTGATTGACATGATTTTAAGTTGGACCCGTTCATTTGTTTTGGAACGTCAAAGTAGATTTGTGTTCTTCGTGAAAACATCGAAATCATAGATGTACTTGTCAAAAATGATGTTTGGATGAGTGAGAAATTGAATTTAAAGTTGATGAATTGAAAGAGGATAATGTGTTGAAGGAAAAACTAATTTTAGTTTGTCTCGCACAGGATAATGAACAAGACAATAATTAGTTTATATATAGAGTGCAACTTGTCTAAATTCAGCTATTATTTAAAAGAAATTCAAAGTATAATGTAATCATATATTTACTTGTCAAGAATGATAGTTGTGTGAATGAGATATTGAAATTTAAAATTGATGAATTGAAAGATGTTTATATGTTGAAGAAAAACTAATTTTAGTTTGTCCCGTATAGGAAAATTAACAAGATAATAACTAGTATATGTATGGAGTGAGACTTATTTAAACTCAGTGATTGTTTAAAAGTAGTTCAAATTATAATTAATAAAGCATAACGATAAACAAAGTTCAATATATAGTAAAACCTTTAACTCGTAACAAACCCCCATACATTCGAACTAGCCTCGATAGTCCATTTAGTCTATGCAAAATATGTTACAAATCGAACCCGACTCACATGAGTCACGGGGATTAATAACTAATAAGTCGCAAGTCATTTAATTTTTTGCTTTAACTTGCACAAATTTGAAAACAGATTCACACAACTCAAATCGAAATCTTCTGTAGTGTTGCATGTGTTGAAACTTTAAACTTTACAAAACTAGAAACTATAGAACTTGGAAACCAAAATTCCTTTGTTGCCAAGATCCTCCATGTCAAATTACCAAGAAAATTAATAATGCAGAACATACCTTAATTCTTTGAGAATGATTCTTTATTACTGGATCTTGATCTTGAAACTTGAACTACAATCTTTTCATCTTTGGCTTCTTCACTTTTAATTTTAAATTTTGCCTCCTTTGATTATTTAATTGTTGTTCTTGGTTTTGCTTCTTGATCCATAGTGTTGATTATTGAATTTTTTCTTCTTGATTCTTGATTGTGGGTATTGGATCTTCCTCTTCAATATGCTTTCTCATGTATTATTGTGTTGATTTGATGACACAAAGAATGAGAAGTTGCATATGAATTGGGGATCATAACCCTATATATATCCATAAGTATTTCGCCCATCATGAAATACGATTCTAAAGGAATTTGGTCTCTACACATATAATCCGCCCACGCTTTATTTAGATGCCCCAACCCAACAAATTAATTCTTTATTAGATTATTTTAATTTTGGGTTTAACTTTAAAATAGCCTTTTACAAAATTAAGTACATATGTATGCCCACATGACAAATTAAAATTTTCCCGACAATCTCCCACTTGGACCACATATGTTATCTGATAAATGTGTATAACCTTATAACGTCAAAACTTTTCCTATCATAACCAAAAGCATCTCCGAACAATCTCATCTATCAATTATGTCAATATAAGATCAAAGTGGTATTCATTACAAATTTCATAACTAAACCTTCAATGGTTACATATATCAACACAATCAAATTATATAGATTAAGTAAGATTGTGTAGCATGAAAATTGCATGCAATGTGATCCAAACATGCATATTTCCAACTGATCCTACCTTTACCTTTAATGAGATCAACCATAAATTTTAATCAGAGCGGAACTGAACTGAATACTTTATTTTTGAAATAAAATGAATACCATTGATAGAATTACAAGTCTAAAATAGACAATATTCAAATACAAACTCTCACCAATCTAGCATATCATCAAAAGATGCAACACCATAGTGAGCAGTATGCTGATAAAAAACCTTGAGTGATTATAGAGATTGTGCTAATTATTACATAGAAATGTAAACAATCTGAATCCTTTTCTTGACAACTAAGAACTTAGGCCCTGTTTGATTTGGAAACTTTGCCATGGAACTAGGCAAATTTTTCCATTTTCCACCTTTTGGCTGTTTGATTTGCCAAATTTGCCATGAAAATTATTTTCTTGGTTTTCATCACACGTGCACATTATGTAGCTTTTTGGTGTAAATGATTTCCCACCATTTTGGTGGGTTTTCATTTTTCGGGTTTTTTTTTTGGCAATAAAAAAAATTATAGATCCAATGGTAGAAAAATTTATCCTTTTAATAGACAATTTGCATGAAAAATAAAGTCAAAAGAATGATATTGGGTATGTTAAAAAAATTTGTTATTTTTATTTTATTATTATTATTTTTGCAATTGGAACAAAATTTAAACCCAATGGTGAAAAAAAATCACTTTAAAGAACAAATTTCATGAAAAACAAAGCAAATGGACACCAAACTTTCGATATTTTATAGGTGGAAAATTATACTAATTAAACACAATTAATTACAATTCTCAGACAAACTAATTCTAGACAAATCAATTCCCTGTAAAATATTTTCTTTTCACCTATTTTCCACATTTGCAATCAAACGGGCCCCTAATGTCTATAATCTTTGACATCATCAAGCTTCTATTGGAATATAAGACTGCTGTTGTCATAGAATAACTAAAGTGGTCTTTCAAATCCTTTCAAAATATGCAGCCTAGTGACAAAATTTTGCAGTCATATTTCATGATCAAAATCAGAATATCTAATGATCTCCAATTGATATGATTTTCCTAAATGTGATCATGTAACCCTTAGTTCTCTATAAATATTGAATATCCTAATTGATTGCTTTCCAAATATCCATCCCAGAGTAATTTTAGGATCAAAAGGAAAGCAGGTAACACAGATTACAACCTTCCATGTAGTTCGTGTTCCAATGGCCTACAACACCATACTTGGAAGGACACTACTTAATAGAGTAAAAGCTATTGTCTCAACTTTTCATCTATCAATGAAATTTCCTACAAGTAATGGAGTTAGGATAGTTTGGGGAAGCCAAACAGTAGCTAGCTAATGCTATGTTACCAGCATTCAATAAATCAAAGTTGGCGTCATACAACTTTAGGAGCTCAAGCTTGATCTTGAGCATCGTGGAAGACTCGCCCCTGTGGAAGAACTGGAGGAGGTCGAGGTCAAACCTCACAGAAAAATTAATGTTGGTCGAGATCTTGATGCTACAACCAAGGTTGAACTTATCAATGGTCTCTCTAGCAATATTGACGTATTTCCATAGAAAGCTAAAGACATGCCTAGAATTGACCCTAAAGTTGTAGTGTATAGACTTAATATAACTGCAGATACAAGACCTGTCAAACAAATGAAGAGACAGTTTGCGCAAGAACAGCCACATGTCATACAAAAAGAAATTGCTAAGCTTGTTAATGCACAATTCATTTGGGAAGTCCAATATCCCGATTAGCTCGCTAATGTCGTTCTTGTCAAGAAAGCTAGTGAAAATTTACAAGTTTGCATTGATTTCACAGACTTAAACAAAGTGTATCGTAAAGACATCTATCCTCTACCTCGAATTGATAATCTTGTTGGCAACATGTCAGGTCATAAATTATACTGTTTCCTAGATGCTTTCTGTGGATATCACCAAATCTTCATGGCTGAGAAAGATCACAAAAAGACCTCGTTCATGGCCAATTCATCCATATACTATTACAAGGTCATGCCTTTCGAATTGAAGAACGCAAAAGCAACATATCAAATACTCATCAATAAAGTCTTTGCTAACTTGATAGGGAATATTATGCATATGTGGACGACATGGCTGTTAAAAGCAAGCAAGTAGATGAACATATTACTGCCCTAGAGGAGATCTTCGCAACACTATGAATTTACAAGATGAAACTTAATCCTATAAAATATGCGTTTGGAGTGGCATCAAACAAGTTCCTAGGTTTCGTGATCACGCGTAGAGGGATAGAGGTCAATCCTGATAAGATCTAGGCCTTGATATCTATGGAACCCCTTAAGAACAAAATAGAATATTCAGAAATTAACAGGCCGAGTGGCTTCTTTGAACAGATTCGTATCTCGAGCAGTGCATAGGTGCTTCCCATTCTTTAAAGTTCTTAAGGACAACCAAAGCTTTGATTGGAATGAGGAATGTAATTCAGCATTCCAAGAACTTAAAGAAACATTGGCAACACCTCCAATTCTCACCAAGCTAGAACTTGGTGACACCTTGATCTTATATTTGGTTGTCTCTCAAAACAAAGTAAGTGGGGAGTATTAGTAAAGGAAAGTAGAAAGGACCAGCGACCCGTCTATTATGTAAACAAGGTGTTTTTTTATGCAGAAACTTGGTATACATTGGTCGAACAACTTGTCTTCACCTTGGTCATAGCTGTCAGAAAGCTACATCAATACTTCTAGTTCATCCAATTGTTATACTCACTTATCAACCCCTCCAACACATACTTCATAATCCAAATGTCTCAAGAAGACTACTGAAATATGCTTTTGAACTTGGTGAATTTTCTATAGAGTTCAAGCTGCGACCCACAATTAAGGCACAGACCTCGGCCGACTTCTTAGTAGAACTCATCCTAAGACCTAGGGGACAAAAGATAATGACCCGAGCAAGACCTTGGAAATATGGAAATTTTTCATAGATGGAGCATCAAATAGTTCGGGCTCGGGAGCTGGGGTCACCGTCACTGACTCAAATAAAACTACAAAAATCCAATGTATACTCATATTCGAATTTAAAGCCACTAATAGTGAAGCAGTGTATGAATCTGTTATCATAGCCGTAGAACTTGCATACAACCTTAAGCTTAAATGTATCAAAGTTTTCAGCGACTCACAGCTAGTGGTTGGACAGATTGAGGGTACTTTGAAAGAAAAGATTAAAAAAAAGCTTGTATCGTCTAAAAGTGCATGATCTTCAAAGACAATTCAAGTGCGAAATTCTGAAAATTGCTCGAGCTAATAATTACAAGGCCGATACATTATCTAGTCTCATCTTCATAGGGGTAGATGGACTCGACAGAATGGTGCATACCAAGATGGTGATAGAACCTAACATAAATCAAAAGCCAAACGTCATGGATATTGACCATGACCCCTGTTGGATGGACCCAATAATCGAATTCATAAGCAACGAAAATCTACCATCTGACCTCTGGGCTGCAAGGAACACTAGGTCCCGAGCACTAAGGTACTGTATTATTGGAAAAGTTTTATTTTGTAGAAATTTTACGTTTCCCTACCTAAGATGTCTTAGGCGTTTTGAATCACCCCAAGCTTGCCTACAAGCTTATAAGATATGGATATTATTGACTCAACATGAAAAATGATGCATCAGATTACATAAGAAAGTATGAGGAGTGTCAGAGATTTGGCAATTTCATACATACTCCAGTCGAAGAGCTAACCTCCATCCATTACTCAACTTCTTTTGATCAATGGGGAATTGACATTCTTGGGCCTTTTCCTTTGGCAAGAGGACAACTGAAATTTGTTCCGGTAGCAATACAATACTTCACCAAGTTGGTACAAGTTGAGCCCCTAGCAATAATCTCGAAACCTAAGCTCAGGTCATTCATATGGAAATCCATTGTGTGTAGGTTTGGAATACCAAATGTGCTCATAACAGATAATGGAGGGCAATTAGATAATCCACAATTCAGAAATTTTTGTGCTAACCTCGGGATTGACCATCGTGTGATCTCAGCCTCACACTTTTAGAGTAATAGCTTGGTCGAAGTAACTAATCAGATCATATTGGGAATGCTAGAGGTAGTTGGCCGAAAGAGTTGCTTTCCATACTTTGGGCATACAGGACTTCCCATAAGACAGCAACTGGCGAGACCCCTTTCATATTAGCCTTCAGCCTAGAAGTCACAATTCCAATTAAAGCCAGACTTTCGACATTGAAGATACTTAAGCCCAATTCCGAAAGACAGATGACCGAACATCTTGACTTACTTGAAGAAGTACGAGAATAGGCTTCACTAAGAGCTGCAAGTTATCAAAACAAAATAGCAAGGCACTTAAACAGCAAGGTCAAGTTAATAAGATTTAGAGTTGAAGACTTAGTCCTTAGAAGGACAAAAGCTATTGACCATCCTCCAGGGAAGCTCGAACCAGTATGGGAAGGACCCTTTGAAGTCATACAAAGAGTAAAAGGCAAAGCATATAGCCTAAGAGACATCTTGGGAAAACCACTCCCAAAGCCTTGGAACACTGACAACCTAAAGACTTATTATAGGTAGCTGGCCATGCTCCCAGGCATTTGGATTACTTAGTTTTTGTTTACTTTGTATCAAGTTGGGCTTATATGCCCTTCAACAATTTATTCTTTCTTAGTTTAGCTTGGGCTCGCATGCCCTCAAGCAGTTTTCTTCTTTATTAGTTCAGGCCTATGTGCCCTTGTACATTTATACTATTTTATTGGAGTTTTCTTTGACAATAAAACTTGCCCAAATACATCTACTTAGCATAAGGTTGTACCTGCGTAAGCAGCTAATACATCTATTTAGCATAAGGTCGTGCCCTGTGCATATAACTAATATACCTATTTAGCGTAAGGTCGTAACCAGTGCATGCAGCTAATATATCTACTTAGCATAAGGTCGTGCTCAAGCATGCAGCAATTCATGGCCTCATGACCCAACCTGGATATCTTACAATACAGATCGAGTTCGGGTTGTTCTTCATCATCCCCGTACATCTCGAGCTATTTGTCAAAAATAAGGACCAAGTAACAGGCTCGAGCTCTACATATTGGGGTTTAAAAATATATAGCTTTCACAAAGAGCTCGAGCTACTTGTCAAAAATAACGACCAAGTAATATGCTCGAGCTCTACGTATTAAGCTAAAAAAATAGTTTTTACAAAGAGCTCAAGCTAGTTGTCAAAAATAAGGACCAAGGAACATGCTCGAGCTCTATCTATTAAGCTTAAAAATATTAGTTTTTACAAAGAGCCCGAGCTACTTGTAAAATATAAAGACTAACATGCTCGATTTCTACTTATTGAAGCTTAAAAATATTTTTTACAAAAAGCTCAGGCTACTTATCAAAAACGAGGACCAAGTAACATGCTCGATCTCTACCTATTGAAGCCTAAAAATATTACAGTTTTTAGAGGCGCTCAAGCTATTTATAATTGCCAAGTAGCATGCACGACCCTGCCACTTGAATACTATAGCAAAAGATACCACAATAAATCTCAGGGATATAGAGCCTCGACATTAATAACTTGAGATATCATGTTCTCTCCAGAGCCATTAAAACTGGAACTTCGCTTGTTAAGATTAGCTCAACATTTGCTCGAGCTTGATTTGTATTTTCAAAATTAGATGCACAAGTGTGACAAATAGATACCACAGTAAAGTACAAACGTCGAGCAATAATAACCCAGAATGGGCAATGTTTGTGTTACACCAAAAATGTTTTTCAAAAATAAGAATTAGGGGTCGGGGCATAATCTAGGTCTATTGTGTTAGCATGATTACCCTGGTCAGGAGTCCTGGCCTCATCCCCCTCATTGACATCTGATGCCGAAAGCTCGAGCTCATTCATTAGCTTGTTGACCTACTTAAGCTCTTTAACGATGGGCTTCAAGGAGCTTGGGATGCAAAAACGAGTGAGCAAGCCTCGGGCCATAATGGTAGGAGCTTGGCCTATACTGCCCTAGTAGTGTCCCGAACTCTTTTGACTTCTTGAAGTCTTCTATCGCCTGAGCTGCCGTTCATCCTTGAAGCCTTTCTTAGCATGCATGAGCTCGAGCTTGGCCTCTTCGGCCTCATCCTTAGCAACACCCACTTGGTCCCGAGCTTTTCGAGTTTCGATCTTTGCCAGGTCACGTTACACTTCGAGCTTGCTGATGCACTTCTTGCTTTGCTTGTTCTCTTCCTCGAGCTTGTCCATTTTACATGAGGTATGCTTTCAAGGCTAAGCCCCAAGCCATAGTCAAGGTCTGAAAAGGAAAAACAAGGTCAATGTCAGATCAAGCACGAAAGATTACAACAAACAAACAATTCTGATCGAGATTCTACCTTTAGAGTCAACAGCTCAAGGGTCTTCATCTCTTCATGATGCTCGACCTCTTCAGCATATTTGTTTACAATGCTCGAGATCAGTGAACATTGTGCATATTCATCCATTGAGGTCGGGGAGATATTATCATCATCCAAATCGACAATATCAGGTGTGCCCCAAGAAGTAGAAGGTCGAACATTTGGTCAAGGAGCAAGCTGTGGCAGAGGGGTCGGGCTCTTTATTCCTGATGTGGACATTCGCGAAGAGTTTAGATGGGTCGAAAGACATTTCTAATTCTGCAAAATTACAAAAGCATTCGCTCAAGCATTAGTTTAGGGTAATACAAGAGAAAACGACAAAAAATAAAAATTGTACCCTAGATCCCTCTAACGTTGGCAAGGTAGAGGATGTAGGGGTGGCAATGGGTCGAGCCAAGCCGAGCCGGTTCATTGCCCTACGAGCTCGGCTCGTGCTCGGACTCGTTGCCCAACGAGTTCGTGGGCAACGGCTCGGCTCTTTTTTTTATTATTATTATTATATAATACACGTTTTCTAAATATTTTTTAAAATATACATTTTAGGTAAATTTTTATTTTATAAGTATTTTTATTTTGTAAACAATTTTTTTTAGATGAAGTATTTTTTACTTATAAGTAATTTTAATTATAATGTATTTTTTATGATTTTATCTTATAAATAATACTTACTTATAAATTTTTTGTAATTATAATTTAATGTTTTGTTTATAAATAATTTTTAGTTAATATATTTTTATTTTCAAGTTAGTTTTGAAGAAACTTGTTATTGAAAATAATTATTTTATAAAAGATAAAATTTTTAAAAATATGAGAAATGGTCAAATGACATTTCAAAATATTTTTCTTTTTTAAAATAATAAAAAATAAATCCTCCTCATTTATCCGGGTTTGGGACCGGCTACTTCAATTTCGAGTAGGCGGAGTTAAAAATTGTATACGAATAGCTTATTGTATGTACAATATTTTTAAAAAATTATAAAGGTATTAAAATAAAAAATTGTGATGAATATGATTAAATTAAATATCACTTACTTGATTACATGCAATTTCGACATATTTATATTGTAGTTGAAAATTAGCGTCTTGCCAATCCTTCACCCACATTAATGCTTCCAAAATATCTTCTTTTAGTCGACTCCTAACCTCGCAAAGAATCCTAGACCCTGCACTAAAAGCAGACTCCAAAGCTAAAGTGCTAACGGAGGTGTTAGTAGATCTTTTGTCATTGCAGAAACTATTGACCATCGACGTTCATACTTTCGCCAGAATTTAACTACTTCTTCTGAATTTTTTCTTAGTGCATTGTTACTAGGCCAATTATGATTAAAGTAATCAAGTAATTCAGCAGGCAGCACATTTGGACTATTACTCGATGTTTGAGTACATACAATGGAAGACAAACTACTACTATTTGAGGAATCACATGCATATCCAGTTTGATCATATCTATATGAGTTCATGTCTTCAAATAAATTTAAAATTTCAGCGTCATCATCTCCTAAATTAGTGGGAGGAGTATTTGTAGAGCCGAATGGTACTCGAGTAATATGTGTACCCATTCGTGAAGCATCTATTACATACATTTCAGATAAAATTGCTTTCAAATTCCTATAGGTAATAGGTAATTTAAAAGTTAAAGATTTTGAAATTCGGTCAATTATAAATTTAGTACCCGATAAATTATATTGGGGGTCCATGACGCATGCTAACACAAATAATATGGGCAAGTCTTCCTAATATTTTCTAAATATTAATTCCATGACAATTATAACTAAACTAAAATCGGGGTAATCTTTAAATCTATCAAAAGTCCTAGCAATTAGACAAATACGTTGAAGGACCATACAACTAGTAGGATAATAAATATCAGACAAAATATTTGAAGAATCATAAAAATTTGTCAAAAAAAGCCTTAATTTTAATAACTAAAGTCCAATCGGACTCATTCAAAATATTATCGTCGCCGTCCCTAATATGTCTATTATTATAAAATTCTGTAATTAAATGTTCGAAACCTTCACGTGATTTTAATAATAAATATGCGGAGTTCCATTTATGCGCAATGTCATTAATAAATGTTTTTGTATGCGACACCCCATTTTCGGCACAAAATTCCTCAAATACTTGTTTTCTATTAGGTAAAATAGTGATATAAATTAGTGCATTCCTAATTCGTTGAATTTCATCCTTAACTTATTTTAAACCGTTGGCATACACATCGAATATGAAATAAATAATCACCGAAATTGGGTTGAAGTACTCTGTACAATTTATCGACAACCGATTTATTTACAAAAGCGTTGTCGAACGTAAAAGAATGAATTTTACTCTCGCATTTATATTCTCTAATAATGTTCATAATAGTATTAAATATATTGTTAGCATTGTGGGGTACTCAATAATTTTAAAAGTAATTATTTTTTTATTCATGATTCAAAGTGGGTCTATATAGTGTGCAGTTGCAGCTATATAACCTCTTTTATTAATCCCTTCCCATAAATTCGAAATTAAAGATATTACATTCCAATATTTTTCTAAATCGGCAATCAATTTTTGCTTTGTATTTTCAAAATATTCTATTGTATCAGAATGAAGAGTATTTCGACTTACCCCAACGTACCTCAGTTGAAGACATTCTTTCACAAAGGTAACGAAATATTGGTTGTCCGTTTGTGCTAGTGGCAACTCAGCTCCGGCAACGTATTTCACCATTTTTGTTCGAGTTCTTTCCTCCGAATATATCTACGTATTAAGTGGCGTAGTAGTAGCACCGCTGACTGGATTATCAAATTGTAGTTACGTTTGACCAACAGGAAGAAGCACATCTTTGGCCGCACATGTTTTATAGTGACGGTTGAGATGAGTGGTTTCAATGCCTTTTTGATGGGTCAATCGTTGTTGACAGTATTTACATACTACTTTGGTTTTTGGAATTCTATCGATCACACGACCAGTTTGAACCAATTTAAAATGGTCCCAACATTTTGCCTGCTTCTTCCCCTTTCTCTTCACTCTTGCATCGAGAATTTCTAACACAAGTTCATCATCCTGTTCCAAATCAATTGGATGAGTAGCATCAGAATCAACGTCATCCAAATCAATTGGATGACTACTTTCATGATTATCGAAATCTTGTATTTTCTGGATTGGGTAATTCATTTAGACCGGCAAATTCATTCCCAAATTGATTGTGGGGCACATGTGCTTCACCCCCCGCCTTCGACATCGAACAAGTTTTCAATAAATGAGTGTGGATCCATTTGTGAATAATTGAAATTGAATGTTGAAGAAGAAGAAGTGAAGTAGAATTGAGAAGTGAATGAATATTATGTAGTAGTGTAGAAAATATATTGTAAAATCAATATTATAATTCAATGTTTTCAAAATAAAATGTAGAAGAGTATAGAAATTAGAATGAATGAATGAATAATATTGATAATGATTGATTTGTAGAGAGTATAGTAGAGAATAAGAGATTGATAGTAAGTTTGGTGAGAAAAAAATGTTGTAATTGATGGGTATTTATAGGAAGAAAATGAAATTTGAAAAAAAAAAAAAAATATATATATATATATATATAAGGACCAAAGAAGTTTTTCAGTGAACGTTTTGGTCACTGATTTTTGTTTTCCGAGCCATGAGCCGGCTAGGCTCGTAGCGTGGGGTCGTTACCTTTTTTTTTTTTTTTTTTTTTTTTTTTTTTTTTAAATTTGTGCAGCTCGTCTATATGCCGATTCGTTTGACATTTCCTATGATCGGCTCGTGGCTTGAGCTCTTTTTTATGAGCCGAGCTTAGGGGTGTCAACAAGCCTAGTTGAGTCGGCTCGCGGGCCAAAAATTGAGGCTTGGGCTCTGCTCGGGCCCGATCTATGGGCTTTTTTGCGAGCATGAGACGTGATTTTGCTCTCCCAGGGAAAAGAGGCTCGGCCCGAGCTTCGACTTGGGCTTTTTCTCTCTTCCTATCAATTTTTTAAGTATTTCCATTCCCTTAAAGGGGACTCGGTTCAACCTAGCTACGAGCCGAGCCCGACTCGAGCTTTTTGCGGGCCCGAGACCGCAAGCTTTTTTGCCACCATTAGCCGAGCCCACGAGCTACTCGGCTCGATTGCCACTCTTATGAGGATGTCGTCCTTAAGTGGATAATCAATTTTTGTTGGCAGAGGATCCCAATTTACTAACTTCAACCTATCAATCTCTAAAGCCTCAAGGTATTCCTGACCCTCATTGAATCTGTCCTTATTAGGGATCTCCCATCTCGGGCTTAAAGAGTAGTCGAGGTCTTGAGGCTTTACAAAAAGGAAACGCTCATTCCATCCCCGAAGTAAGCTTGGGATCTCAGGTGTCCTAAATTCTCCCTTTATGGATAAATACATGATGTAGTTGTACCTGGTGCAAATTTCATATCACAAGATAAAAAAGTATATCAAGAGCCTCCAGCTGTTAAGGACCAACTGGCCCAGACACAAAAAAGGAGGTTAAGAAGTGGATTACAAATGGATGGAAAGGTCACCTAAGCCTAGCCTTAAAGGCATCCCTAAAAAAAGCCATCTCTCACTTTCGAGCATTAACTACTATCTCAATTGGCTCGGGGGCCCTAACGTCACACAGGGGTATGACCCGAAACTCTCTAGCTATCTTAATAATTATGTGTTCTTTATACTTAGTGGGCCTTTTCAGGTAGGTCAACATTGTCATGTCCTCAAGGTGCGAGGTAATAGGTACGACCAATGGAATAATGGACGTATCTTCTCCCTCGGGGCCACTAGTGGTCGAGTTCCCAGAGGATTGGCTACTACTATCGCTCGACCCCCTATTACTATCACTCGACCCCTTACTACTACCACTTTACATTATACTTCTTAGAAAATAATAAATAACTTAAAAGGCTCGAACACTTACCTCTCAAGACGATCGCTTATAATACCCGCCAGCCCCGAACTCGAATTGCTTTTACTGGGAATTGAAAGTGAAAAAATGAAAAATGAGGGATGCAAAGGTGGGTATTTATAGGGGTCTTAGGAAGGTCAAAGGTCCCTTAATCTCAGCCTTTGGAACAATGCCACATGGGGATAATCTGAGATCAGATGCTGCGTGCTCAAAACGTGGCATGCATCAAATTGTAACCCACAACCAGGAATGGAGTTCGACCTCAGGCCATTGTATCTCACCTCGCAGCTCAAGCACGTAACCCCTAGTTGTGATATGGATGCACGGGGGCCTTTGATGGACACAGATGTTGTAACACCCGGCCTCGAACTTAAAAGCCCGAGCTTATCGTTCCTCAATTATCCAAACATAAAAGTCAGGCTTTCAAATACAGGTCGGGCCGGACATCATATGATAAAATCTTTATATTATCTTATACTTTTAAGAAACATCAATCCCACTTTGACTATAACGCTCCATAACCTTTATCCTCATCCAAATTACTTACCTATCACGGTTCGATTTAAACTCAAACAAAACACTTTCAATATAATTCAAACACCTTGAATGATTAGGATAAGGATTATAGGTTGTTGGATCCTTTTAGCACTCCATCACCATCTATAAATAAATTATTAAAGTTCATTATTCAGGTACAATTTTACATAGTTTTCTAGTTTATAGCCTCATGCATAAATTCTCCTTCTAACTTTAGCATGAGATGGGCGACGAGAACACACCTCGATGCCTTTGTTTCAGGTACTGAAAGATCTTGTTCGTGCTCAGTCTCAGTCATAAAGCTCGAAAATCAACACGTATGATTTTTGGTAGCATCAGTATTTATTTGAAGATGTTGGGTATTGGTGGCACTTAGTTGTCAACCAAATCTTTGTAATTGTGGTTTCAAGTTTATTGTTATAGTTTGGTAGTAATCCAACTAGACTTGTGATGAAAAATATTATTATATTTAGGCATGTACTAGCCTAAGGGGAGTTGGGCAAGTGGTCTAGTTGATGTATTAGTTGGTAGATTGTCACTCACATTGCTCTATAAATAGAGCCCCATGTACCTCGAGCAACACACCATAAAATATACAATTGAAATACTTTAACAATGTAATCTCTCATCTCTCTCTTGACTCCTCTGCTGGTGTAAATCAGCAGAGTGTATATGTATATGTTTTATGTTTTTTCATTTTATTGTTTTATGTTTAATGTTGTTCTTGATCACTACCATTAACTCCCCCAATATTGAAACCACCACTTTTGTTGAGCTGAACTGATGCTTCTCCCCTTCATCGATTCACAAAACAAATTTCTTCATATTTTAGAAAATGGTATCAATGAACTTCCGCATTCAAATGAAGAATCTGTCGTTTCTTCTTTTTTATTTTTAACAGAAGAACATTACTTGCTGCCAGGTGTACAAATATAGAAATGGAAATTGACAAAACAGTCTTACTTTGTTCAACTGCTACCTAAAAACAAAAAAGAAAGGAAAAAAATGTATATGCATTTGCTAAGATGGGAGAAAAAGGGTTGGCCTAGCGAAATGTTACTATTTATTTATTTTTAAGTGCCAAGACATGTTGAACTTGAGTTTCTTGCTCTTGAGAACCTATGCTCTAAAACAAACTTCAGTAATTTATGGTTGTGTAAACTCACTGTTCTTCGATTCATGTCATTCTAGTTGGTTAGATATTCTTCCTGTTTTTGGATACTTTGTGACCCTGAATTGACGCTATTTCTTGCTTTATTCTTCAAAAATTTTGTGTCTGTAGTACCTGGACGGCTGGACCTAATCTGAACTACTTTGTTGATGATCTGCACATGGTCATGCAAAGATTGACTTGATACTGTTTGAAGTCCAGTGATCGCTAACTGATACTGGATTGAAGAAGAAATTGAAGGAAATATAAAATATAGCTGACCACTCTAGTAGAAATACTGAAGGGTTACTGTTATCACCACCTGAAGTAATCAAAGCAAGGGATATGGGAAGTCACCATTGTATGAAATCCCCCAAAGAGATGCATAGATTTCGAGAAAAAGGACGTTATCTCTCAAATAAAGTAGATTAATACTCAAACCCTCAATCATTGTCATTTAATGTGCGTGCATGTATTCTACTAATTCATTTAGCAGGCATACACATGTACCCTACTAATACATTTAGCACGTGTATATGAATCATACCACTACATTAGATCCATCTCATTATTCAAAGTTCATTGGAAGATAATTAATGTGGAATATCAATATTCAGTGAACCATTTTCAAGATTCATCTCACACGTCTGTGTCACTAACTCTATGCCTTTATGTATAAGCTTATTGTACAGATCTTTGTAGGCTATCTGATGAAATTGTTGAAATAAAACACGAGTTAAATTAGCTCCTAAAACATTTATCTGCTCAGGGGATTCTCGTCCTGGATCTGATGAGCGGTGTTTGTCAAGAATTGGAAGAATGGAACCAAACCAGTGGTGACATTCAGGATAGCCTTCAAGCTTATGAAATTAATGATATGGTTTCAACTGAATTGGAAGATCGAAGGGTGCAATTTTTGGAGCATATTGATGTTCTTCTGGCGGAACACAAAATCGAAGAGGCAATAGAAGGGATTGACGTTTAAAGAGCAAAGTCATCCTGAGCTGAATGGATAAGGGGAAGGTTCAGCTGCTGAATTCTCATTTAAGTCTGTTCTATTGAAAAGCAAAATAATACTTGAGAACCAGCTTATTGAGATCAGTCAACAGCTCTAAGTTGGTATACTGGAATTATAGAAGGTTTTATCTGGTTTATTATGCTTGGGAAAGGTCCCTTAGCACATCAGATTTTTTTTGAAATCTTACGGATCCCGCCTTCAGAGGAGCATTGAGGATTTTCTTGCACTGTGTCCTTGCTACCCAGAAACATATTCCGCCACATTGTCTAACCTTGTGTTCTCAATGATTTCATCGACAACTAAAGAATCTGGTCTGATGATTGGTGACAGTCCTGTCTATAGTAATAAAATTGTTCAATGGGCAGAATGCGAAATTGAATCTCTTGTAAGGTTGGTCAACAAAATGCACTGCCTTCTGAGAGTGCTTCTGCTTTACGTGCAGCTAGTGTATATGTTCAGGCTAGTCTTAACCATTGCTCCACCTTGGAATCACAAGGCCTCAAACTATCTAAGCTACTTTTGGTGCTTTTGCAACCATATGTTGAAGAAGTCCCCGAAGGGGAGAAAAAAACATAAAAAAAAAATAAAAAAAAAAAAAAAAAATTAGAAGATCCAGAAGAGAGGTTCTTGATTTGGTAGGCAGTGATGAGTGCATACCGTTATCACCTTGGTTTGCATCTCCGCCTTCTACTTTTGCAACTTCATCTGATACTTTGCTTTTTGATTGTGGTATGAGGTATGTCTCTGTTGTCAAGGTGAGTAGATGATTTCAATTGCTATATTATTTAATTCGTTAGCACAGGCTACCATTCTTAACCAGCCATTGGCACCCCTTTTAGACAAGATTTATTTGGTATTGAATCTTTATCTCCCTTACTGTACATATAGAGCTTGATCATAGTGTAAGCGGAACTTAATTGAAAATATGTTCAAGCTGTTCATCCACATTGTTTGACATTGTCCTACAACTATATTTCAATGTTTCTGAACTAGTTTATGAAGCATGTCTCTTTAACTATTTGTAGACAAATAGTTAACATCACGGGGTAACTGCCATGAATTAATCTACTTAAACAGGGCCACATGGGCCCTGTTGTGTGACTTGTGTCCCCTCTGTTGGCAGGGTGCCTGTCGTGGTCCTGTTTGAGAAGCACAACCCAACTGCCATTGTGTGGACTAGGTCTTAGATGTCCTGCAGTGCAGTCCCATATGCTTTTCATTAGTGATGAATCATATTGGGATATCAGATATGTAGCCTTTTTCAGTCAAATTGTGGTTATAAAATCAGCCTTCTCGGAGGCCTTCCAATGGCATTGAAACGCCTGTTATGAGAGAACTACCTCTAAATATGCTGATGTATTTTGTTACATCATGGTTTGCTTTGTTAAGATGTTTTCATGTGTTTGTGTGTGTGTGTTGTGGGTCTGACTCCTGAATATATCAGTTATTACTATTATCGAATCTTAATCTAGAGAGTTTCTTTTCGTTAACCGCATCAAGCCAGGAGTGGACAGTATCACCATCTAATGCACAAACTACACCATAAATATGCTAATATTGTGTTATGCCTTTTGACCTCAAAAAATGCATCAATAGAATCTCGACTTCGTCCCCTCCACATAAATATCACCTGCACACTAAACACTCTGTTAGGAGTCAAAAGCCGCTGGTCGAGAAAAAGGTCCCATGACTATTTGTACTTCGACGATCAAGTCGACGGCCGAACGAAAGAAAAATGAGTGCAAGAGACGAGAGAGGGGTTTGGCTAGAGTTAGAAATCATACCATAAGTGTGAAGTGAACCCATATATATAGAGCAATCGAAGTGTGAAGTGTAATTACATACGACGTTTTTAAAGTATCAAAATACGTATAAACTTATTTCATTAATAATATGTTGTTTTTTAAAAAAATTATATTTTATTTTTTACCTCACAGTACAAAAAGTCTGGGTCCGTCCCTGACGTCTGCCAATGTGGAACCCCCTTCGTCACGCGTATGCCACGTAATTTATGGGTGTAACAATGCGTAGCTTGAGATAACATTGATGCATTTAATAATTTACAGGAGATAGTTGAGCAGCTAACTCACTTGGTCATCCTGCATTTTGATGGAAACATATCGATGAGGATTGCTCTACTTTTTGATAAGTATGTTGATTTTTTTATTAAAGCCATAGCTGGCCCCTCTGAAGAAGACAATCTACGGAGCTTAAAGAGCCAGTACCATATAAAGCTGAAACAGATTCTCAACAACTCGTATTATTGGGAACTGCATTTACTATTGCCGAAGAACTATTGCCTACGGTAGTCTCCCGAATTTGGAATGTTTTGAATGAAAGCAAGGAAGCAGGAATTTCACTAGCTGATAATTTATTGCCTGCTGGAAATAATTCTTTAGATGCTAAAGATTGGAGACGTCAACTACAGCATTCATTGGACAAACTCAGAGATCATTTCTGTCGACAATATGTTTTAAGCTTCATATACTCGAGAGATGGTGAGACCTGATTAGGTGGACAAATATATATAGATGGAAAAAGGGAAGATCTGATCTGGAACTCTGGTCCTCTTCCTTCACTGCCATTCCAGGTTTCTATTTCTTGCTTCAAATTTTAGGACTTGGACATCATTTGATGTACCTGTGTTCTCATAACTGTACAGATGTAATATTCTGTTTTTTTCATGATCCATTCATTACCAAATTAGTACATGCAACTTAGGGGAAGAAGTCTTAAAATTCGAGTACAACTTCTCTCCAAAATACCTAGATGTATGGTGTAAAGAGTTTGCTAGCTTTTTCAAGATACAGATTTTGCTCGTTGTAGTTGCACAAACATGTTTAGATTGATTTCTTGCATATGCCTTTTTTAATGTGTTAAACCATTTGATCTAAAAGCTATCATTTAAATATTATCTTCAACATGCCCCACACGAGTAGACAGGATTTAATTTTTCCCATGAAAGCCTTACACGTGCACATTTTTAATAAATAGGTAACGGAGACGCTTGAATTTAGGACTTTTGCTTGCTCTGGTACCATGTTAAACCATTTGATCAAATATTTTAAACTTTTAGATCAAATTGTTCAACATGTATGTTGGTGTATATTTTATTCATTTAGAGGCATTAACACAATATCTGAAAAGCCTGGGATATACCGAACTCTTTATTTTACTACTACTTCTGACTGTCAGTTTCATTTTCTGCAGGCTTATTTGGGAAGCTTCAACAATTTGCAGCTGTTGCTGGAGATATTTTACTAGGAAGAGAGAAAATACAGAAGGTTTTACTAGCTAGGCTAACTGAAACAGTGGTGATGTGGTTGTCTGATGAGAAGAATTTTGGGGAGTTTTAGAGCATGATTCTTCGCCTCTTCGGCCAAGAAGGGTCCATAACTTCTATTCAAACTGTTTATGTACCTGCACACGATTTGATATCTCCCTCTGTGGTTACCATATTTCTTATTTCTCTTTCAATCTCACTCCTCCCACTCACCCACGCCACGCACAGAGAAGGAGTTGGGCTATCTAAGAGAGAACAGAGAGAATAGACTTGCAGAATAAATGACAAAAAATTTGGTCCTAGTTAGCCCTTGTTTGAGCCACATTCTCTAAAAACTCATTTTTTCCCAAACTCATATTCAACCACACATTCTCTCAATAGAATAATTTCACACGTAAGCTCAAAATTTTTCCTTATGTTTTAACTATACATTCTCCAAATAAAATTAATATTACAAAATCTACTTCACAAAAAACTGAGCTTATACAGAATCTTAGATGCATAAAATGCCAAAGAGGATACTGTAGCTGGTGGCTTATCTTCTAGGGGGTGCTTCTAAATTAACAAGCACTTTAAGCAACATGCTAAAGAAACAATGAGCACGTCTAAACTGCTTTAGGAGGACATAAGCTAGTTATCTGAATCTGGGGGTTTGGTTCTCGGATCAAGGTTCAACCTTTAGTTTGAAGGTCGGAGATCAGGTCCCCAAACTTCACAAACCGCTCCAAACTATCAAGTCTCCATCGTGAAATTCTCCCGAACCGCTCCAAACGCACAATGAATATGCTAATCGAACAGACGCAAGCAAGACAAGAGGCATTCTGAAACCAATGAAACTAGGTTAGTACAATACAAGACGATGGAATGCAATGGAATAGATGGTAGAGGGCTGCCATAGTCATTCTAGGCAGGGGCGGATCTAGCACCCGACGAGCCCGCGCGACCGCGCGTGCTGGATCAGCTGGGAGGGACTTTTTTTTTTTTTTTTTTTTTTTTTTTACAGTAAATAAACGTTTAGTTTATATTGTTGATAATCCATTTTATTTTCAAGCATGGCTTGTAGTTCAACTGGTTAGGGCGTCCATCTATATTCTCAAAGTTTTGGGTTCGAATCCCTTCACAGCCATTATTGTAAAACATTTTAAGTTGTACAATTTTTTTCTAAAATTAATGCCAGAAAAGGTTGGAAGGGGATTCGAACCGTGAGCATTTGACCAACAGCCTGACCATTATGTCAATGGTTGAAAGTTGAAACATAATTGAGCAAAATAATATATGTTAGGTTTTAACGGTTTTAATGCAATTTTAATTGTAAAGATTCAAACTCATGTTCTTCCTTTGAATTACACAAAATTTGGCCACAATGTCAATTGATAAGTACCGTGTCTTATAATAGAATTTTATATGTTCAATTTGAGCAAAATAATTGTTATATTGAAATTTTAGGCATTGTTTGATTCCCATTTTTTTTCAAAATACATTTTTTTCTCTTCTTTTCAATCACACGTTCTTCAATAAAATAATATTACACGAAAATTCAAAACTTTTCATTATTTTTAGCTACACATTCTCCATCAAAATAACTATTCCAAAATACATTTTTTTACAAAAAATAAACATTAAACGAGCTCTTAATATTTTATTACAATCGACCACCGTCCGTGCTGACTTAAAACGCTGGATTCGCCCCTGATTTCCAGGTCCACGTGTGTTGGAGATAATTATAAAATTGATAGAACCTAAAATGCGTTGAGATAAAAACAAAGACATGGAAGAGGTTACCTATTCTTAATTGGTCAAAGCTAGCCCCTTTATTCTGAATTCGTTAAAGGCAAAAACACTAGCTGATACACAATATGTGAACTTCTCAATTGCAGTTAACACTTTATATGCACTTCACTGTAGAAATTGCACGTTTTGCGGGTTCATCTACATAACTAAATATCAACACCCTTCTTCTGTTTTTCTATCCTGCAATCAACACTTTCTTTCTTGACAGCGCCCTTCCCGAGGATGAATGGTTTGTAGAAACTGCGAAGGGCACCATAAACAAGTTTCTGACTGGCGTCTGGTTCAGATACATCGGAGATTGATGATGAACACATCATTATGGATTATGAATCCCCTTCTTCCCTGTCAGCAGTAGATACTGAGTCTTTTGCCTCTGCACGAATGGAAGAACTAGATAGTCCTGTGCACACTGATTCAGAGAGCTGAGACAGCAATAAATTGAGGTTAGGCGTTTAATCATGGATCTGCTGATGTACATTATCTCATTGCTGATAGATTAGGATACTTGGATTTCTATTCCATGATAGTGAACATTTATCAGTGTTGTAGATTCATACATCAATGATATTCTGTTGCATTTACTGTTTTATGTGGTGTTGTACATTAATGTTGTAGTTGTAGACGGCCTCAAAACGTTATGTAGATACCATTTGCTTATATCTTGGTTTATTACTGTTGAATTTAGGTGACGCTTTAGTTGTCAACCAACTAGTATATTTTCGTTTGTATTTAGTTGCAATATTTTAGTTTATGTCTAACTTAGTTTGTGGTGTAAAGTTAGAATTAGTATGGCCTATTTTAGTAGAGTATGTTGTTAAGTACTAATGTTAAGTATTGTCTAGTATTATAGGTGGTATGATTAAGGTTAAAAGCACTTTTGTTTTGTATGTGATTTTGGCTATATGTACAACATTTGTAATACTCGAAAATAAGAAGAAAAGATATTAAAAATGTAGCCTTAAACTCTCTCTTCTCCTATGGTTTTCTTACTTGAAAACCAGAGTTCATATCCTGTTTTTGATATGTAAAATCTGTGTTTTTCACCTCCTCCATCGACCATGAACTTAACAAATATTTTTAGAGTTTTTCAAAAAGCTTTTGAAAGATAATTCCAACAGTGGTATCAGAGCTTATATGTTCTTAAGGGGCCTGAAAAGTGCCAGAAAATGAAGAAAAAATGTACCACAAAGAAGCTGAAAAAGGAACCAGAAAAAGTTGTTGTAAAATGACAGAAGAAAACAAAGAAAAAATCTGGTATGCAGGAGCTTATGTTGAAATACGGTAAGTTTAGATTTTTCATATCCGGTATGTGTAAAAAGGATCAAATCCGGTATGTGTTGAGCAAATCCGGTAAGAAGCTGTCAAATATGGTAAGTGTTGAAAAACCGATAAGTTTAAATACGGTATGTAACAACACAAAATTTTGGTAAGTGCAAAAATCAAATACGGTAAGCTCAAAGTTGTTGATATCTGGTATGTCCACCTCAAACCTGGTATTTTTAGTTAACTCGAAATCCGGTAAATGAGTTGAAATCCGATAAGAGGTGAAGAAAAAGGGCAGCCAAAAATGAGAAAATCCGGTATTTTCAGTTAACTCCAAATCTGGTAAATGAGCTAAAATCCGCTAAGAGGTGAAGAAAAAGGGCAGCCAAAAATGAGAAAATCCGGTTTGATGCCAAAGCTTTAGCAGCAATCTTGGGAGTCAAATTTGATCCTAGATGGTGTTGAAAGTGGCTAAAACGAAGCATACACTGGCATGGTGTTTGGCTGCAATGAAGGTGCTGAAAAAATGCTAAAAATTTTGAGAAAATCTGATGCTGATAAAATGAAAGATTTGGTATGCTGGCAAGGATTTAGAGCTGAAAAACTGATCTTTGAATATCAGAGCTGAAAAACTAAACCTTGGCCATGAAAAAATTGAAGAAAACAACAGTTGAAGGTGCTGTAAATGTCAGAAAAACCAGAAGAAGAATTGTTATTTTTAGGTGCTATAAAAGGGCTGAAAAATGAGTGAATCCAGTTAGCAAAGAATGAGTGAATTTGGTAGAAGCCAGTAAGCTCGAAACCTGGTAAACTCGAAACCAGCAACAACCCTGGAAAATGAAGCTCTCGTATGGTGTTGGAAATGGGTGAAAAGGGGAGTGAATTTGGTAAAAGTCAGTAAGCTCAGCCAAGCCAAAAAACCAACAACTGCCCTGGAAAAATCCGATGGTGAAGAAAATGGCTGAAAAACCAAAATCCAGCAAGCTTTAGCAGCAACCCTGTTTCAGCTTTAAAAAATATAAGGAAAGATGTAAAAATGAAAGTTGTTTGGGTGAGGTTGATTCGAATGCAATATATATTGATCAACTACGAAAAAAGTTGCAATCAATATGCTTCGATCAAATAAAAAATAAAGATACTTCAAAACTTGTAATCACCAAAATATGATATGATCAGCAGCAGCTCAAAAACAAAAAGAATGGTTCAACAACATGAAGAATACTTTGATGGTTTCCTACAAAAAGAACGGTCCAGCAGATGAAATTATTTTGATGATTTCCAACCAAAGTGTCATGGGGGGAGTGTTGAATTTAGGTGACACTTTAGTTGTCAATCAATTATTATATTTTTGTTTGTATTTAGTTGCAATATTTTAGTTTATGTCTAACTTAGTTTGTAGTGTAAAGTTAGACTTAGTATGGCCTATTTTAGTAGAGTATGCTGTTAAGTACTAATGTTAAGTATTGTCTAGTATTATAGGTAGTATGATTAAGGTTAAAAGCACTTTTATTTTGTATGTAATTTTGGCTATATATACAGCCTTTGTAATACTCGAAAATAAGAAGAAAAGATATTTAAAATGTAGCATTAAACTCTCTCTTCTCCTTTGGTTTTCTTACCTGAAAACCAGAGTTTATATCCTATTTTTGATATTTAAAATCTGTGTTTTTCACCTCCTCCATCGATCATGAACTTAACAAATATTTTTAGAGCTTTTCAAAAAGCTTTTGAACGATAATTCCTACAATTGCGTCCCATGACTATCTATACTGACAATCGCAAGATAATATTCATCAAGTGGATCCTTCGTCTCTTACCTTAGTAGTTGGCCCGAAAGGTGGTAATCGGCTTTGGTGAAAACTAAAATTAGTCACAATCAACACGAAAGGAATATTACACGAGAGTAGTTTTGTGGGAATATGTTCTTTTATTTTTATTTTTTGTGTGAATATTTGAGCTGCATTCCCTTTAGTAATATTGACACAGCAACCATTCTTTTCCTATTCAAATCACTTGCTTGAATAAAATCAATTTTTTTTTTTAGAAAATTATGATGGGAATTGATAACATGTGGTTTTTTTTTTTTTTTTTTTTTTTGTAGGAGGGTGGTAGCTTCGAGAATTTATTGATATACCCTCACGTGCGGCGGAAGATAATAACATATGTGGTTAAAATTAATTGTTAATTTTGACTTAAATTTTTATCAATTTTTTAAACTGCACAATTGCATATGGATTGGAAGTTCCTGTGAATATTAAAATCACTTTACCCGATGGAAGCACACAACAAAACAAAGTAAATTTATGGTAAAGCCAAGAAGACGGATAGAAATCCAAGCAGGAGAGCTGAAAATATAAGCTCATCAAAGATCTGTTAAGGGATAAATCCCACGTTGAATAAAAATGAAAATGCAAATCAACATATAAGAACTTGAACTACTCCTCTTATTTAACCTTTTACAATAGAATTCCAAGTCTTCATAAGAACCACAACATTCAGACATTCTCAACGAACATGCTGTGACAATGGGACATGTGCTTTCATAACAGTAGTTCTTGTATTAAACAATGAATAATCATCCACTCAATCCTTGAGCTAGTTCTTTCGAGATAAAGTGAGAGACCGACCACATGAATGAGTGCTACGACATATATGTTATCACATTGATGCTTCATGAGGCCACATGAATGTTGAAAGCCAAGTTAGAATCTCGTATACAAAAAATTGGCATATGTCAGTTTTACTAAAAATAAAACGAATCCACTTCACAGGTCATGAGGTGTGTTGAAGATAAATTTTAACTTATACTTTCAGACGAGGTGGTTCAATATTCTCAACCTTCAATTTTCGTAACAAGTCTTCAAATATGATTTCTATCCAAGCCATGCACCATGAATACTCAGTAATACAATTAAAAAGATTTCGAGCAAGGTGATTTGGTAAGGTATAGAAACTTAAAGTTTCAATTTTTATTTCAAAAAATAATCTCAATGTTTTGGAAATACCCCGTGTAAAATATTTAAATACTTGTTATTGTGCAGAATTGATTCCTCACATCAACACTCAATCTGGCATTGCACCCCTGTTAGCAGTAGAAAACACAATAATACAATTAAAATTAAACAGCTAAATGAAAAGACAGTCTCAAAGGATATACAAATAAATCATCCCTTCCATCAATTTCAATCCTAATTAGACCACATACCTATGGCAACTGAGTTCGAAAAATAGAAATTTATTTAGCATGGTGCTCCACAAACCAGTCTTTCTGTGTTAAGAATACTATTCTCCACCAGTTTCTATAGAAGGCCATCCTCTAGCAGCTTGTGACTTCACAAATTCAGCTAAAAGTTTAATCTCGTCTTCTTGTAATCGAGGTCCAAATGTGCATTGACCTCTAGGAGTGCAATTCTCACCAAAACCCTGCAGAAAACAGGATGTTTTGTGTTCATCCTAGGTCCATGCTACATATAAGCATTTCATTATTAAAAAATAAGAAACTTACTGGCATTCTTCCCTTTCCATAGTATGTTACTCGGTATATTTCCTCTTCTTTATCAACTCCATTTCTGCACCACAAAGAAATCATACTGGTTGCCATTTTCTTTTTGTTTGTGATCACGGTAAGAATATATAAATGTTAGACAAATGGCCATAAAAATGATTATGGCGAACTTCAACATTGAATATGTAATTCACCTTTCTAGATCTTTCAAGAAGAGCGTCGCCCCCTGAAAGATGATTGAGTCAAAGACATGCAAAGTTTGATCTGAGATTTTAGATGACTGTGTAACCTAATAGCAGGTGAACTCACAGGCTGTATTATGTTTCCTCCACCATCATGGCATCCAATGCAAGCCTGACGAAACAAGGTGGCTCCTTTTCGAGCATCAATTGTTTGGCCAAGTGATACTGCATCATTTCAGCTCAATAACCAACTTGGTCCCAAGGTAAGGGATAAAGAGTTATCCCACCAACCATGAAAAGATAAATTACACATTGTACTAGAACTTCTATGAATTGAGAACTTAAACATTTCTAATATAGCTAGTTGATTGATCGACAATAGAATCAACATATCATTGGTTGGCCAATAAAAAGGGCACTGAATAGTTGAGACTTTTCCAGCTAAAATAATACAGAATATTCTATCAATTTTACCCAAGTAAAATGTCATATAGCATATGCAATATAACTAAGTTCCTCTTGCACTTACTAATACGAGATTATATTCTACAGGTGAGTGAAAATGTAAAATATCATAGTTTAACTAATAAATGGTCCTTTTTACAAGTAGTTTGGATTTATCTTCATACATTTGTTTTGGAAATTGGTAATCTTTGCCCCAAGGGCTTTGAGGAAATCATGCAAGGGTCTTGTAAACTTTTATAAATCAACTTTTAGCCCTCAGGATACTTGGCAAGTCTTCCTCAATAACTATGTTGAAAAGGCTGAATCAAGTTATCCGTTTGATCATTTCAATATATTATTCACAATCATGTTACTAAAAACACTTTTATACCTATCGCGTCTGCCTCAGAGAATTGATGTTGAAACAAGTAAAAAACTTATTTACGAGCAACATGGGCTTGGTGGACTGAAAATACATCAAGGTTAAGGTGCAAGGGTGTGAGAGTCGAAGTTCAAGAGTTAAGACGCACTTGTTTGGTTATCTGTGAATCATGTCTAGATTTTCCTTCATTTCACTCAAAACGGTTGTGGAAAACACTGGTTCATTTCACAGGAAACTAGTTCTTTCGGATGATTAACAGTTTAAAGATAACTAAAGAATTAGATATTCAGATCACTGAATTTGTAGTTGAAAAGATCAACCAAAATCCTATAATTCAGCAACACTTCTAAGAAACTAGCAGCTCAAACGCGTGATCTTATAGCACTACAATTATCAATACTCCATCAACTAGAATTCTTGGAAATTTTGTAAAAATTTCATGTTTGTAATTCCAATCTATAAGTTTCAAACTGTAATCTCATGTTAAATTCCAGAAGTACTACTTAATTCCAATCTCGATCTGGAATCTGAAATCCAATCTCTCCCCTTTTCCCAATAATTGTTCATAATTTCATGGTGCGTTCAAGGTTGAAATTGATAAATGCCCTCCAAATATTGACGTTCGGGCGCTGCTCTGTAAGATAGTGCATGGAGCTCAGAAATCAAGTATGGAGCTCATAATTGAATTCCCTCAATAATTTGCCTCTATTGAACATCAATTTTGTTCATGTCGCAGTAAATTTTGTCTGGTACCTGGGGTGTTGCAGAGAGGAGATAATGCTACAATTGCAGCCATAAGTGGTGGCACCAAGCATTTCAGGAACTTCCTCTCTTCATTCTGCATTTTGTCCACGGACTTATATCCTTCTCCACTCCTACCCATCTTCTGCCAAAATAGCTACAAAATTACAAAAATTAATCAGGCTGAAGAATTCTATGAAGATTGGATGATTAATCACGCAGAGACACGGAAGTCGTTGGGAAAAAGGATGAACCGGCGGCGACAGGGAGGAACTCTTAGCGCAACTAAGAGTCGCTGAGAGAAGGTGCATTTTCCTCTCAATTTCACAAAGGGGTGAAGAATTCGGTAATTGCCGAGTCTGTAAATTTCGGGAGTTTGCCTAATCTTTCTTGGGACCGACCAAAATTTGCCATTTACCCTAATCTTAGTTAAGCTAACTGATTAGGGAAGGCATCAACTTTAATCTTTTAATCAATTTGTCGTCTTCCTCAGCAAAAGTTATCAACAATAATCTCAAATTCTCTGTCCGTTCGTATAATGTAAGTTAAACTTCAAGGAAGAGTATTATTACACCCATATATTTACTTTTCTGTCAAACTTCTCATTCCTTACATTTCCGTAAATAAATACAAAAAAATAAACTTCAAAATGTAGCCAAAATATTGCAGAATTAATTCATCCAGGGTTTGATTCTTGATTTGAAGAGACGAAATATCAATACACGTCCGTTTAGCATTTTTCATGAAAAAAAGGGTTTTCAAGTATTCTGACGATAGAACAAATTGGATCAAAGACAGAACTTTATTGAGGAATGAAGTGGCACATGTTGATTGGCAGTTTTTCCTTTAAGGGTTTTTTTTTTTTTTTAACTGTCAATGAAAAAATGTCAACTTTGTATATGTATAAATCTCTATCATTGAATCGTATCATTAGTAACAAGATTTTAATCAAAGGTCCAACTGATCACCATGCCTATATTGTAAATGTGCAGTTACAGCAGTAGAATCATCATTAGTGGATATAGCATCAACATCTATAATAGATCTAGAGGCAGTTCCTTTTTAAGATAGAATTAAGCTAGTTGTACACTCATTGTGGACAACTAGTTTGACACCCCTTGAGGTATCAAAATTGCAATAATTGATTTAAATAAGTGTTGTTAAAATTAATGTAAAATTGTGTATCATGTCAAAAATTGTAAACAAAGCTGTCAACCATGACATAAGTGTAGCAAAAATGTTTAAAACGAGCTAATGGGACACAAAATGTGTCGAGTTGTGCTAAATTTTTCTGTCACGTAGAATTTTTTAACGTCTATGAGACTAATAATAAGACGTCACATAGCATTTGGTATGACCTTGGTGTTCTGAGTCCCAAACTTAATGTTGCAAGTCTCGAATAAATTGAAATTGGGCAATTTATTTATGCATTTCTGTGATTAAAATCTGATTATGTTCTAACATAAGTTTTTATTTTGAAGTTGTGGGAGTGAGAATCCTCCTGTTTCTGAATTTATGCCACATCTTTTTCTCTCTTTACATTTTGGTATATGTTTTACATATTGTATGAGATACAACTGCATATGGAACTTTGGTCCGAATAGTCGTTCCAAAACATTGTTTTTGCATGCTTGCCGGCCAAGTACGTATGGGTTGATGGCGATGGAACTGTACCAGTAGAATCTG
Source organism: Osmanthus fragrans (assembly GCA_019395295.1). Classification (NCBI taxonomy): domain Eukaryota; kingdom Viridiplantae; phylum Streptophyta; class Magnoliopsida; order Lamiales; family Oleaceae; genus Osmanthus; species Osmanthus fragrans. The sequence continues at coordinate 12,702,849 of CM033362.1, forward strand.
CTCTAAGCACATATTTTCAGTTTTTGCATGACACATTTAGTACCTTAGTTATATGTCATGACCGAAATATGTTGGGATAGTAAGGGAATTGGATGCAGAATTGCTCATAATCTTGAATCAGACAAAAAGTGATATTAAAGATTGATTGTTTGCACATCAGTGTTTCTATCATGACTTTCCTTGTGAAACTTCGACAAAATAATTTTGAATTTTGAATCATCATTAACTTGGTTTCCTTGTTAATTCCTTCTTCCAGGCAGACGGGCTATGTGCAGAAGTGAGGGTTGGAGTCCCAGGAGACCACCTAGGCATATCCTTTGTGACCATCGCGAGTTCATAATTCTCAAGCATTGGCTTAAGGCAGATCATGATCCTTATTACAATCCAGTAAATCATTGGAAGCAACAAAACAAAGGGTTTACAAGTAACTTCACTCAAAGGAATGGGAAATCATTAGGGAAGACCAAGACAACCAAGAAAATGTAGCTATGAAAATGTCCATAGTGGGCTCGATATCTGCTAGTGGATCCAGGATGATAGGAGAGCACGGGCGGCCACCCAATATAAGGGAAAAAGGATTTCGATGGTGCCAGCACACAATGCCACCAGTGCTCTTCGAGTGCTAGATCCTCTAGTGCCTCTCATATTGAAGGTAATCAAGTACTGCAGGAAGAGGTTCATGCCACCTTTATAGTTCAGCCCCCAAAATGATGATCACAAGCACGTCGACTTTAATGCTTCATCTATTTCAGCAAATGCATAAGAAAGCTATTACATCGTATAGTTGTACTGATCAGAAGCAAATGGAGCTTCTTTGTTGATTTGCACTCCCCTTGTATCCTAGTAGAAGATGATACATGTAAAGAATGTATAAAGCAATGGCTTAACATTTTCCTGCCTTTAGCACTCAGCCATGCAGAATCAGGAATAAAAATTTACCGCGAGTCTTGCTGTATGGGTGTGTGAATGTAACTGTCTGTTACCTAATGTGCTTCAAGTTGCCAATGGTTTGTGCAAATACTGGTGAGAATGAGCAAGTACAGATCAGTCCAAGGGATACATATTTACTAGAACTATTTTTCAACAAAGAATAGGAATTATGCTTGATTGTGTACATTATTAACTGCGACTAGACTTCTAACATACATAATATTGATATACATCCCACAAAAAAGTTATAATTCCCTTTACAGCATTTGCCTTGCACGTTATTTAACTCATATATTATAAGCTGTAACTATATTATAAGCTGTAACTATAACCTTCACAAAAATATATGTAAAAGAATGATAATGGAGTTCTAGCAGAAAAGTACCAGCCGAACACCCTTGCCATATTGTGGATGGGAGTGACCCGCACAGAGAGTTTTCCCAAGGATAATCCAAGGGACAAAAATGGAGCAGTTCACTTTTATTTTGAGTTATGTAGCATCAGAATGCCTTCTTTTCTTTGGTTCTGGGTCACCTAACTGCAAAGAAACATAAATCTCTCCTTCCAGCCCATTTCTTAAATATGAGAGGTTTTTCAATGCACCCTGTTCACATTGATGCTTTCGATTTACTGGAGATATGCTAGAGAAACTCGGGATGAACTGGTGCTCTACACCTGGAGCTTTCTCATTGCCAAATGCAATATGAAAGTCCTCGTGCCTCAGCTTTGGAATTACTCCTTTATGAGAATCATTGTCAGTAGAAACTTGTTGGATGCTCAAAGCAACTGGCTTAAAGTTTTCTTCGGATTTATCTTTTGCGGTAACGCGCTCAAGTGGTGACGACACTCCAACAGTAGAACCACCTCCTGCCAATGCATTTCTCTGCTCTTGCAGTGCCACTATTTATGCAATAGGAAACAAAAACAAGCTTAATCAGGAGAAATATCATAGAAATATAGTAAAGAAATTACAATGCATGGGGACTATTTTTAAGTTGTTTTCCTCCTCACCCTTCAATCTAGACCCAATTTTGCCCAGGACTACAAAAAAAATCTGCTAAAAAATAGAAGTGGAACATGCAGACAAACTACCAAAATAGAGACATATAAAACAGTTGCAATACAGATGGTGTCTAAGAATAGGAAGCTAGAAGAGTTTGAGACAATGGCATCAAAAGAGCAGGGCAGTGTTATTCTCCTAAAAAATGTTGCCTCCATAGTTAAAAGACAAAGGGAATTTCAAAATACCTTACAGTTTTGGTCAATTCTGTACGTTGAATACTTTCTGTGAGTTAGGTGCAAGTGTGAATCTAATGCCTTTATCTGTCAGTGGGCATTTCTTTCACAGGAACGCAGGTCCATAAATAAGCACGTTTATGTAATCTTCGCAGGCTTGCGCCCCAATTTTCTTAATTCGTAAATATGATCCAATAAATAACCTTTCTCAGGCTTAATAGTACTCTTTTGATAGCCTGATGGAGTTACAGTTGGGTCAATATCTATGACCTGTAAGCAAATTTAAACTGCCATGACATTTATAAGTGATAATCGCAAGAACAACTACTGTGGTTCTTTATAATAAATTATCCCCCCCAAAAAATTATATTTATATCTTCTTTCTAGATTAGATATTAGCTAACCTTTTATAAATAAGTCAATTGTTGAGTCACTTAATCTAAAAGTTAAATTGTTAGTTAGAACCAAAAAACATATTTCATTTAAATATTGTCTTCAAAACGTCCCCTCACATGTAGACACGATTTATTTATTTTTCCGACTAAAGCCTAACATGTGCACAACTTAAATGGGTGGCAATGCCACTTAAACTCACGACCTTTGCCTAATTTGATACCATGTTGTGCCCGTTAATCTAAAAGCTTAAGTTGTTTGATAAGGCCAAATATATATAATTTAAATATTATCTTTAATATCAACTATTACAAAATGGATCGAGTTAATACAGTCATGAAGGCAATTAAACCTATACGAACCTTGGAGGCCTTCTTTGGATGTGATGAGATCAAGTTCAAGGAGATCAAGAAGGCGCCCTAAATCAACTCCACTCGTCCAATTCTCGGGTGAGTGGCCAACTTTTAATTTCAACCGACCCCGATTAGCTGTCCCACCCCAAATGATTCCAACAGGCCGTGGTTTCTCCCCATTTTGACCTGTCAAAAGAATAAGGCTGCCACTGTCGCCTTCAAGGTCAAATGTTTGTTGATTCTCGCCGACAACAAGAAAATCGGTAAAGAAACAAATCCCTTTCTCATCATTATACTCTAGGGCATAGGCCATTATGGTCCCAGTTGTCAAGCCAGAGCTCCTTCCAACTTTCACCACTTGTCTTCCAATGAGACTACTGATAGGAGACTGCAAGTCTATATTATTGACATCATCAATTTCACCTAGACCTTTTACAAGTGTAGTCACATTGACCAAGTTAAAATCTTCTGCAAAAGGGATGAAAGCCCCATCTGCTCGAACAAATGTTTCTGCATGATCACGGAATTGTAATGGTCATGTATGGGATTCAGGACTATCTAAAGATGCAAAATAGGACTCAGCAATCATATTATCATTGTATACAACTATTAACCAAAACATAAAGCTCAATATACCCAATGGGAAGTAACTTTTAAAGGTGGAATGGTAGCATGAAAGCTCAAATCATCCTCCACCAAGCAAATATTTTACCTCATGTATATTAAGAGCAAAATAATCTCAAGTTACAACTATTGTTCAGTGAATCTGAATGTTTGGGTACCGTGGAATCATGAGTAATTATACAATAACATGAGTAAAAGGCTTTCTCATCAGTAACTTAGCACATGCACATTCCAGAGCAAAGCCGAGGAAAATCAGGTGGAAGAAAGACCATATAAAAATGAGAAACGTTTAATAGATTCTAATGATACAATGAAACAGTATAAAGACTCATTAAGGAACTACTGTCATACTCTATGCTACAAATGTAGACCAACTAATCAATTACAATGGTAAACAACTATGGGCCACATGCTTATATAATTGGTGACATCCAGTATGTTACTGGTACAAAAATTTTTAAGTTTCTTCAAGCTGATCTACAAATATAATGGTATAATAAATTACTAAGAAAAGCTCAGGACAATCTTGCCACCTTTTGCCTCTTCAGTTGTTAGTCATTTCTTTATCTTTAGGAAAAATGATACCCTACATACATAACTCTTCGTGCTCACACATTTCCTATAATTCTCTGTTCATTGAGAATTATTTATCTAGACATCAGAATCAGAAAAGCAGAATACATAAGAAACACAAACTTCTTCTATAATTGGTAGCAGGTAGTGAATAATTATTAATTAATTGCATTTTATAATCTTGAAACGCTTTACCTGGGTTTTTTCCAGCAAATATTCCGTACCAAAGATCGTCTCTTATAAATGATGTAGCCCTTTCCACGGAACCTAAATATACCCCTGGCCCAAGACTTGGGGGCAAGGGATGAAACATTTTTTGACTTGGGTAATCAAGATCAACTGCCACATGCCGATTAGTTAGGAAACCAACCTGCCTATTTCCTGTCCGACTTTTGACAATAGCGCCCAATGTTCCATATGTTTCTTGGCTTGCAACCTAAAAATGCATAAGATTATTAAACACTGGGAAGGCCTAACAACGAAACAACCAGGAATATAATAAACGGAGAGTTCTTGAATCCATGTAGAAATGGCATCATCAAGGTATAAAGGCCGAAATAATTATGATGGTCTATGACTGGTCTATGACAGTGTGTTATGTACATTATTAGAAGTGTTCAACATTCAGAGCATAATGAGAAACTGATGTCAATAAGAAGAGAAATGGATATGCAGATTGCCAAAATTAAAATACAGTGACTATGCGGCATACACATCATCAAATGCTCAAGTGGATTCATTCACTGAGATGCGTAAATAGCCTGATTAATTCATTTTTAGAAATACATTGCCAAATATTACATATGTACTATACCTAATCATCAATGAATCTTTAATTATTTCCATAGCAGCCAAGAATAACACAGAGCAACTAAATGGTAAGTTAACAGTCTGTTTGATAGGGTGGGGGGGGGGGGGGGGAATTCCTTGGAATTTTCCCACTTTGTATTATTTGATTGGGTTATTATTCTAGGGAAATGGTTTTCCTTTGAAGTGGCTCACGCGCCACTTTTCCTTTGAATTAGGGAATTGACTTTCCCACCTTTTAGGTGAGAAAGTGATTTCCAGGTATGCATTTTTTTTTTTTTTTTTTTTTGGTAATTGTAACACATTCTAGATTCAATGGTAAAAAAATTTATCCATTTAATTAACAATTTGCATGAAAAACAAAGTAAAAAAAAAAAATCAAAAATTATTTTTTACTTTTTGGCAATCCAAACAAATTTCATCCCCAATTTTTAAAAAAAATTATCCCAAAAATTAACAATTTGCATGAAAAACAAAGTCAAACAGATTAGGTGGAAAATTATATCAATCAAACACAATTAATTACAATTCCCTCTAAAACAAATTTTAAGCAATTCAATTTCCTGCAATTCATTTTCTTTCCACCCAAATTCCATCTTTACAATCAAGCAGACCCTAAGTAATTACTAGAATTGTATACCATAAGAATCCATAATCATGACAAACCATGTACATCAGACTAATTGTGGTCACAAACCCTTTGTTTATTTCTAAGACACGTAAATGAGCAGTGACAAGGTACCAGGAATACAATAAAAATTGTCTAAGGGAGCTTCTGAAAATCATTAACAGTGTCCTAGGAGAAAGACCATTCTCTTACTTGAAAGAATACAAACATGGTATGTTACAAGAGGCATAAGAATGATAAGAGAAACATTTTTTATTACCTGGGAACCAGAACCAATGCATGGATCACTTCCACGCAAGCCGTCTACAAGTTCTGTATACAGTTGTTCCTTTGGGGTGGCTGCAGGTGCTCCATAATAAGAGAATTCAACAACATCAATATCACACCATACACCTCCAGGTCCCTGTTCAATATATGACAAAGACACTTAAATCCCGGGAGCTTGTAAGAGTTACGGGAAAGAATTTCTATACCTTCCACGACTCTGTCCAAAACTTTTAATGTCGCCACTAAAGTTGTTAATTACTACATTTTTGCATAATAATTGCAAGTTACACGATCCTAAAGAACTTCCAAAATTTGAGCCCAACCCAGTAGACATCATCCCCATGAAAACTTTCAGCAGTACCAAAAGGTAAAAGCCCGAAGATAACAAAAATTAAAGACATGATCACCAAAATTGAGAACCTCGAGAGCAGCGGGTAGACATTGAGCATGATTAAGCCATTGCCTGTGAACTTTTCGAGCAACAAAGACAAGTATAGCTGGTGTATCAGTCATCACACCACGCCTGATCCGGAAACCAATTGCAGTTCCAAGGCTACAGCGACGCAAAAATTTGCTGTGAAATGCCCTTATTGTCATCAGTTCAAGTAGGGTTGTAGCTTGCTGCCCTGACGGTGGTCGTCCAAAAGTTTCAGGTAAAACCCCTTTCTGAAGATTTCCAAAGTAATTTACCCTATCTTCAGCAGTATCTGTTACCTGGCTGGAATTAGGCCATGAAAAAAAAGTAGCATTGCTGTCGACCTGATAACCTGATGCAAAGGCTTGTAATGGAACCGGACCTGAAAAAGGCAGATTGAGATTCTGGCAGTAATCTCGATCCAAATACAAAGCTGATTCCTCTGATTGTGCAGAACCAAAGTGATGGGTTCTTAAATCCACTTTAGCCCGTTCCATATTTCAGCTTTCCTGCAAGTTTTATCTTAAATATAACTTGCATTTTCCTTAAAAACCCAAAAAGAGGAAAATGCTTGAACTTAAATAAGATACTCAATATCTTTTAGCTTTCTCAGAATAGTATTTGATAAAAGCTTAATTGAGTCGAGTTCAGCTGCGTTTATGACAAACATGCAGCCACACTTGGGATTGAATAAGAACACAACAGAACAGGTGCCACACTTGGGATTGAATATGAACATAACAGAACAGGTCCCTCCCAACTCCATAAAATGGAAATTTACATTGGCAATGAAATCGAGCAATCAAAAAGAGAACCTAAAACATGTGAAACCAGCCACAATATGGTAAAACCCAAATTATAAGGATTTCAAGAGAAACAAAGGAATTCCTTCAGAGACCATTAATGAAAACATATCAAGGTTCTAAAACAACATATACTATTGATTATTGCTGGTTCGGTTACCCCACATTTCCAAGGAGTAAAGCTAGAAACAAAGAATGAAGGAAAAGTTCAACTCTTTCATGAAATAAACCCAACAAGGTCAATAACAGAAGCAAAGCACAAAACGAAATAGCCCAATTCTGTGAAAGAAACTGGTGGACAGAAATGATGAACCCTGGATAAGAAGATTAGTGGGAACAACACTCTTCAAAGAATAACCTATAAGATTCAAACCTAATAAATATAGCGCACACATCTCATGAGTTAAGCGAAATTAAATCTGAAAATAATAAAAATTGAATCTTTAGCGAATTCAACGAAAACCCACCTGTCAGCAAACTAAAGAACTTCGTGCCCAGCACCAATTTTCTTCCTCACGCCCATCTGCAAGATCAATCGATTTATAATAAAGAATCTCTGAATCAAAAAATTTATACTGTCATATTCATATAGGAGTATTCTAGCACAGTTTAGTGCATGCGTGCGTGCGTTTGTCACACAGAGACCCTCCTGGAGTAAGAAGGGAAGAGCTGTAAAATAGAAACCAAGACTATTTTTAGACAAAGAAATATTAATAATAATAACACAGTATCATTATGTGCAAGCAGTTTGTAGAAAGGTAGAGATATAATTGATAGATTATTTTAGCTGTCACTTTCGTTCTTTTACTTTTCTATTTTTCCACTCATCATTTAGTGATCACACACTCTCTTTTAATATATATATATATATATATTTTTTTTTTGGATTACGTCTTATTATTAGCACTCTCACTTATCCTGTCATGAGTTTTAATGGAGGAATAAATCATAGATTATGCCTTCAAGAGTGCAAAGTGAAAAACTATTTTTTAACTCCCACTTACCAAGGACCTTATCCATATTTTAGGATTCGAACCCTCACTTGACAGTTGCAAGCGAGATTAAATTTTTTTCGTCCATCCCTTTCATCACTTGGAGATGTACCATGGGAGCTCTTTTTCAATATGTGATTTGATGAGGAACATAATCAATTCATAAGGAAATTTTAATGGAGGAGAAGGATGTGCAGAAAATAATAATAATAATTGCACTCTGGTCCCCAATATACTACTATAGTAAGAAGTTAGTTTTCAACCTTTAAAGTATATATGTTGGTCCTTGGCATTTTACTGGTAGTTGCAAAAATTATTTCTTATAGACGGAAAATATTCCCATCCGTGTTAAACTATCATGTGGTCATCTTATGTTTAATTTTATGAACATAAATTTTTCTTTACTTGGAATGGCAACGAAAGTAGGGTGGGACGTAGCGGGTTAGGAATTAAAATATCTCTATTTTTTGTTCAATTTTACTTATTAATTTAATTTTTATCTTAATTTTTTTTATTTTTAAATACAATTTATTTACAAAGATAAAAACAAAACAAAACAAAATATGAAAGTTAGGACAAGGACTGTGTACCTTGTCCCTAGGCCCATTCCCTAATAAGGGCGAGTGGTTCATTTTGCCTATTTACAATTTGAATTGGTGCTTAAAAATTTAATAAGTTGAATTTGTGTGAATGTCGTGAGACAATGTAATGAAAGTTTAGATCATTTCAACTATAACTGATGATGCAATTATATCGAAAGAAAAATCAACTTGCTCGTTTTTAAATATTGGTTACTAACTTGTTAATGAGACAACATTTGAGGATCAATTATACCAAAATTTTCCAAAAAATATATATATATCAGATTTCTTGGATAGCATTTATTATTTGTTTTGTGGGGATTAGGGGGCCATACACTTTTGTTCCCTAAAAGTTGCACACTTTTTCAACAAAATAATCCATCCTAGTTATGGTAACTTTGGGGGATTGGGGTGGCGAGCGTTGGGGTATTGTTGGCCTTGTCACTTTGCTTCTTTTCTTGCACTTTTGACTTTTTACACACACACACACATTTACACCATGATATTTTGTTCAGGAACAATTTATTTGGATATTCATATGATATCATTTGTAGAAGACAGGAAACGGGCAATTTTGAATTCTTAGTTTGGGGCAGAAAAAGGAAAAATAATCAAAACGTAGGAGAGTAAAATAAAGTTTAAATTGATTGAAATGTAAATCTATATATTAGGGTGGTTAATTGTAATAGTAATTTTTAGGGTAATTATATTACCACCACAAAATTTGGTTACTGCACCACATTATAATTAAACCAAAATTAAAATATATTTTTAATAAATACACCTCAATAAATTTATCATTATAAAATTAAAATTAAAACTAAAAATGAACCATTATGGTGTGCACATCATCTCTAAAACACACAGAAATTCACAATTTCAGACACGCCCTTTTCCTAATTCATCTATGCTACTTTTGGCAGTAGATTTCAATCATCTCATATAATTTGATAACCCAAAAATGGCTTTCTGTTTCTAATTTAATTCACAATTTTTGCAGCAAATTTCAATTTACAATTTCTCTAATTTATTTCATTTGTCTGCTACTTTTGTACAGGATAGGATATGCGACGCCTTCACAGGGTTCTGTCTCTAGTAGTGTGAGAGGAGGAGAAGGGGTAGGGATGGCAATTTAAATCGTTAAAATCGAAAATCGCGGTTAACCGAATCAAATGGGAAAAAAAAAATCGAACCGATGGTGCAATGGGGTGGTTATGATTTTGATTTTAATGATCCGATTCGTGGTGGGACAGGTATGATATTTAGCAAAGATGACCCGCCCCGAACCGATTATCCGTTAAAAAATTTAATTGGACAATTGAATTTTTCATTATTTTTTTCCCAAAATTAATTGGGTAATTTTGACAATTGGATTTCCCCAAAATTCTGGTTCAATGAACATTATTAAGTAAACTCTTATAACTCATTAACCTAAGTCTAAGTCTTTGACCCCACACGACTACATGTTAAATCTAAAAATTGGAAACAAAAGTTACAAAATACTCATCCACTCAACAGATTCGCCGACGCTCTGATGTACATCAGCTTCCATCGCTAGCTCGTCACTCGTCATCGCCGCTCACCATTGAGAAGGTAACGATTGTCTTCAGTCAAATATGAATAAAAAGAGCAAAATATCGATGATGAGGAATAGATAACTAGCAACTTGAAACTTAACTCACTCTTTCATGTTATTTTCTCATTCATTCTCTCTACTTTCTTGGATCACTTGAATTTGCAAGTCTTGTACCTTTACCTATGACATTTATAATCACAAAGACAGTGTTGTTGCTGCATTTGAACCCATGAATTTGTTAATAAAGTTTTCAATAGAATAGTTAAAGTAATAATAATACTATTTGTTAATAGAATTTGTGACAGTGATAATATTTTAAATGCACTTAAAGTATTGATGGTTAGCTCAGCTTATTGTTGCTAGATGTGAATTGGAGATCCTGGATTCGTAGACTAACATCACTTTCCTGTGAAGACTTCTGTATCCGATCAAGTATCATACTCATTATGTTCGTTCTGCCTACCCATTCGAATTTTGCATTTGGAAGTTGGGATATTGTTTGTATTTTCATTTGGAATATTGTTTAATAAATTGATATTAAGTAAATTGTGTTTTTGTTTTTATTGACTTTTCTTCATAATTTTGTTTTCAATTTGACGGTTGGAGTTTGGACTTATAAAAAATAATTTATTTTCGTAATTATTAACCGAACCGAATTGAAACGAACTGAGTTACAAACTAAGCCGAACCGAACCGATTTACGTGGTTATGGTGCGGTTATGGTATGACCAAAAATTTGGTGGTGTGGTTATGATTTTGGCCGAACCGAACTATTGTCATCCCTAAGGAGGGGTGACTCATAATGATGTTAAAGAAGGGAATTGATGAATCAACAAAGACCTCATGAGTACCTGACCCAATGACCGGATATTACCAACCGAAGAATGAAGTAAAGGAGATTGACATCTGAAGAACACAAACAGTAGCCACTATATCAAAGAATTATAACAACCTGATTTTGGCTCCATTTTTTCTAACAATTAAATGAAATCCTTTGTTTTTCTTCAAAAAATGTTCTACTATTTTAATGAATAGGATATATGAATTGTTGTACCTTCTCTGCAATTCATATGCTCTGATAATTTCAAGATTGGTTTTTTTGACTTGTGCTCATTTGTTGATGATAATCACAAGCCTATGTTGCGGATTTCATTAAAACCCATCGATGTTTGAAGACAAATATGATTATTGTTTAAAGATTGATGTTTACAGAGATATGCAGATTTCAACATAATCACTATTTTACAAGAATGTCTCTTTTTCAAATGACTTTTTTATTTATTTATGATTGTGGTGTAACAATAAAAAATTTTATGTGATAAATATATTTAAATCATGTTCACATAATTTTACTTAAGGTTATTTAAGTAAATAAAAAATGCCTAAAATTGTGTTGTAATTAGTACATTTTGTGGTGGTAATATAATTACCCTAATTTTTATTTGGTTTATGACAATTTTAAATATTTTTATTTACTAATATGACCTTAAACTAAATTATATGTAGGAGGATTTGCATAAAAAGCCTAGTCAATCATAATTTTTGGTAAAATAGCCCATATGAATACTTTTTGTTCAAGTGGTCTTGATAATGTATTAAAAGTCTTAAATACACTTAAATTGAAAATGACTAACATGTCCAATTTGGAGACAATATTTATCAAATCCCCAAATAGAAATCCCTAAATCCCTTTCATTCTAGCGTCTCCAACCAACCCCATTTTCACCATATGAAACCCACCTTGAAGTCCAATTTTCTTATTCTTCTTCATGTGCATTATTCTTACTTACAATTAATGATTATATTTAGAAGTTTCTTTTATTTGAACCAAAGGCTACCCAAATGGTGCAAAATTTGGAAGTGGGTTAGCAAGAATCAATTTCAAACAATTGAAGGTATGCTTTATAAATTGAAAACTAACGATTTCTTGTTATTTTCTAGTTGTGTACTATGAAAAAATCAATAGGGTAAGCAAAATTTGCTGTGAAATATGAAAACAGAATGGTGCCGTTTTCAGTAGTTGGGTGTCATTTTTTGTAACTAGGTGCCGTTGTAATTTGACAGTGGTGGTATTGATATAGTTGTTTGAAAAGTAGTCATTTCTCCATTCTTTTATAGCATTTTATTCTTTTAAACAAATTTAAACGACATATACACATTTAAAGTATAGAACGCCGGTTTTTTGTTTAAAATATGTTATGTAATAATATGGGTTGTCTTTTGTTTGTTATTCAAGCTGTATTTTATAATATTCAGTTTTAACAATTAATGGAGTAATATATTATATATATTTTGTTGAAGATATGGACTCTGGTGCAATTGTTGTCATTTGTTATTTTGTTGAATTTGAAAAGAGTGATCAAAGTGGATGGATTTGGAAATGGATAGAGAATGATAAAGACACCGCAACAAATATTTTTGTATCAAAAATTATTTCCTATACGGAGTTGTATGACGAAATCCAAAAAGTAGTTAAGGTTGATCCCGTTATGTATGACATCGAGATGAAATTTCTCGTTTCGACCATGGCAAAATTCTTAGTTCCGCCGATGAAAATTACTTGTTATATGCATGTTAGTTGGTTTCTCTCTTTGCATGACCAAGTTCCAATTTGTGTAACCCTTGTGGAAAAGGGTTATGGTGATCAACAAGACATGGAGCTTTATAAGGTAAATGTTTAGGAGAATCATGAATACAATTCAAAATCTATTATGGATAATGTGGAAGACATCGATGAATTGAATTGAATATGTAAAAAGATAAGTCCGATGATAATTATATGCAACCGTTGTCTCCATTTAATCAAATTTATTAAAAATATTGTGTGAACTTTACAAGTGATGATTATTGGGATGCGATGGAAATAGTGCACGGCAACCGCATAGATGATTTTCATGTGATAAATGAAGACAATGTTACTTATAATACACCTTTTACATTGGTAAATGAGATTATTGGCATTTCACAAGTTGTTTCTTGTCCAAATCCTTGTGGAACATCAGTTAAGATTCTCGATGATGATGTGCACGTTAGCCAATTTTTTTGCAACAGGAAGGATCTCCAGGCATCATTACAAATGCTTGTTGTAAGAAACTCTTTTGAATTTAAGGTCACCAAGTCAAATAAGAGTACATATGCAGTAGTTTGTGTTGAGAAAATTTGCAAATGGCGTTTGCGGGCAATATGGTTGAAGGAAAGTGACGAATTTGAAATTCGAAAGTATTCACGTTATCATAATTGTTCATTGGATGTTCGCCACAAATATCATAGACAAGCTAGTTGATGGATGATTAGAAAACACATCATGTCAAAGTTTAAGGATCCCAACATTATATACAAACCTTCGAACATTCAAAATGATATTCGTCGAGAGTTTGGCAAAGATATAAATTATTATTAGGCGTGGATGGCTAGAGAATGTGCTTTAGAGTTATTGAGAGGTTCACCTAAACTTAGTTATGACAGATTGGCCAAGTATTGCAATATTCTGAAGAAGAATAATCCCGGTACAGTGACGTGCACTGAGATTGTTAATGAGAACCGTTTCAAATACTTTTTCATGGCTTTAGGACCAGGCATACGTGGTTTTCACTCATCAATGAGACGGCCCATTTCTGTGGATGGAAAATTTCTCAAATCCAAATTTCGAGTTACGTTACTTATTGCCACGTGTCAAGATGCAAATCTTCAAATATATCCTCTTGCATTTAGCATTGTTGATTCTGAAAACGATGCATCATGGACTTGGTTCTTCAATAAGTTGTTTCAGGTAATGGGTATGTTGGAAGGGCTTGTTTTTTTTTCTAATCGTAAGGATAACATTGGTAAAGCTATAGATATTGTATACCCTTATGCACATCATGGATGTTGCATGTGGCATTTACAACTAAACATAAAGTCTAATTATCATAGGACTGATATTTTGCCATTGTTCATGGAAACTGTAAAGGAGTATAGTTTGATTAATTTTGAAAAATCAATGGCAAATATATATTGTAAAAGTTCTGCAGTTGGAGAATACCTAGAAAAGAAAGCCGGGTATGAATTTTGGTCTCGAGCACATTTCAAAGGAATCCGTTACAATATTATGACGATTAACAATGCAGAATCTTTGAACTCGTTATTCAAGAATGCTAGGTAGTTTCCAGTACTTGCTATGGTTGAGCAAATCAGAAAGACTTTACAGAAATGGTTTTATGAGAGACATTGAGGCTGGAAATTGTACAACTACTCTAACCCCACTTATTGAGGATAAAATGCGTAAAAAGTATGATGATGCAAAGGGACTAGTAGTGATACCAATAAATGAGTACGAATTACACGTCGGTGTTGAAAATGAATGCACGTGGTCAACTTGGAGGCAAAAACTTGTAGTTGTAAAGAATTTGATTTTGAAAAGCTTCCTTGCGAACATGCACTTGCAGCAACGAAGTTGAAGGGAATATCTTGTTATAGTTTGTGCTCACCTTATTATGCTAGTACTAGTTGGAAACAAGCATATGCCGAATATATATATCCATTGGTAAATGAGGCTGACTTGGGAATCTCCAATCAAACAAAGGTGTTGCCACCCCTTTCGAATCGACGACAAAGTGGACGTCCAAAAAACCGTCGAATTCCATAAGTAGGGAAGGGAAAAAAAGACTCATAAATGTAGCAGGTGTGGTTAGAGGGGCCATAATCGCCTGACTTACAAAAATACACTACAATATTGACATATCAATGAAACTATTTTTTGGTTGAAGATAATCTTGAAATTGTGATAAATTATGATGATATTTGATACATTGTGATAGTTTTGATAAGTTAAGAATGGTGTGATAGTAGTTGACAGATCAATCATTTTTTTGATAAATGTAATAGCATCAATGTTTGTTCATACCAAAACATCATCTAGTCGTTTTGAATGTATGAGTATCATTTCTACTCATTTCGTGTTCATTTCTGTTTATTCACGTTTGTTTAGAATGGATGGATGTTAATTGTTCAATTTAATGTTTACATTGTGATTATTTTTTATAAATTCTTACTGCTATTTCAGTTAGATTTTTAATTAAAATGACAACATCACTGTTTTTACCAAAATGGCATCTAGTCATTTTAAATGTGCGGGTGACATTTCTACTCATTTCTTGTTCGTTTTGGTGTATTCAAATTCGTAATCACTTGAAAGTTGAAAGATGAAAGTTTTAACTACACTTCGATAATACGGTCGACATATTTATCCATACTATAGCGAATCACTTCAGTTGACAATAAAGAAAAATGTTATGCCTTGTGTGGTATGCATTTTCGAGTGAAATAGATACATCGTGAACCAAAACGGCACCTGGTCGTTTCAAACGTGTGGGTGACGTTTCTACTCATTTCTTGTTCGTTTCAGTGCATTCAAACTCGTAATCACTTGAAAGTTGAAAGATGAAATTTTTAACTACACTTTGACGTTACGGTCGACATATTTGTCCATGACATAGTGAGTCACTTCCGTTGACAATAAAGAAAAATGTGGCAAGTATGGTATGTAAAACATATCACGTGTAGTCGCTCAATGTGTACAAGACATGTATGATGTTTCAAAGACCTTTGTACTAGTTTTTGAGTGAAATAGATACCTCGTGACCCAAAATGGCATCTGGTCATTTTAAACGTGCGGGTGACATTTCTACTCATTTCGTGTTCGTTTCGGTGCATTCAAGCCCGTAATCACTTGAAAGTTGAAGGATGGAAGTTTTAACTACACTTCGACGTTACGATCGACACATTTGTCCAGGATATAGTGAGTCACTTCTGCTCACAATAAAGAAAAATGTAAGTGGCAAGTGTGGTATGTAAAATATATCACGTGTAGTCGCTCAATGTGTACAAGACATGTATGACGTTTCAAGTACCTTTGTACTAGTTTTTGAGTGAATAGATACCTCGTGGCCCAAAATATTATCTGGTCATTTTAAACATGCGGATGGCGTTTCTACTCATTTAGTGTTCATTTCGGTGCGTTCAAGCCCGTAATCACTTGAAAGTTGAAGGATTGAAGTTTTAACTACACTTCGACGTTACGATTGACACATTTGTCCAGGAAATAGCAAGTCACTTCCGTTCACAATAAAGAAAAACATGAGTGGTAAGTGCGGTATGCAAAATATATCACGTGTAGTCGCTCAATGCGTACAAGACATGTATGACGTTTTAAAGACCTTTGTACTAGTTTTCGAGTGAAATAGATACCTCGTAACCCAAAACGGCATCTGATCATTTTAAACGTGTGGGTGACGTTTAGGGTATAGGGTTTAAATGTGTGGTTGCAATTTAGAGTTTATTTTACTAGTTTTGCTCATTGAACCCAGACAAATTATCTATGATGTTTCAATATTTATTTTATAGTGAAGTCCAAACCCCGTGACCCAAATGACATATTGTCGTTTTAAATGTATAACTGTCATTTTTTCAAATTGGGTGAAAAACATGTAGTTAGTCAATAATAAAACTTAGCCCGTGTTGTCGTTCAATGTGTACATTATACATTCGATTGGAAACTACATTGTATTTGACTACAAAGGAAAACGTAAGTAGCAAGTATGGTATTCAAAATATAGCACGTGTAGTTGTTCATTGTTGTCGTTTTATACGTAGGTTTAGGGTATAGGGTTTAGAAAACAAAAACGGTATGTTGTCATTTTACACGTAGGGGTGCCATTTAGAGGGTTGGGTATACAAAAACATAGCATGTGTAAATGTACAACTGAATTCAAGACCATGTTAGCCAAAATGACATGTTATCATTTTACAAGTATGACTATACAAAACATAGCATGTTTCAATACTTGTTTAGTAGTGAAATCGAGACACATTACCCAAAACGGTATATTGTCCTTTTAAACGTATAACTGCCATTTTCCAAACTGGGAGTTAATAACACAGTTTGTTTTGGTTCATTGTATACAAGTTGTCATTAAAATTGCTTGCAACTTCATTTCAACCTTATCTGCTTCAATGTTTGATTAAAACATTCATACAATAAATAATATAGCAAATTTTCATAATAAGACTAATCAGCATCCATACACATGTTTCCTAATCAATAACAAAAACTAATACTAACTAGACAAAATTAGCATCCATGCACATGTTTTCCAGCTAAATCATAAATAACACTGCCATCTAGACAAAATTAGCATCCAAGTCTTATATCCTCCGATCACATAGATGTGAAAAACATACAAAGAAAACAATTATGGATCGAAATGCATAGCAAAAATTCAGTATCAAGTTTCTTCCTCGAATATTCAATCATATCATTAGATATAATTTCATGTCTAATCCAACCGACAAAAGTTCAATCATATCATCAGATACAAGTTGCTCCTCTCTGGACTTTTACTATATATGTATCTTGACATATTTTTCAACCATTTGAAGTCTTGTATTGACTTTATTTCTTTCTTATACAACTCAAAATCTTTAAACCTCTTGTTGCACATGTTAGTACAAGCACAATCTAAAATTGCACAATCTTGTGCGAACAGTAGGATGTGTATCTATTCATGCCCTCATCAAGTACAATACTATGTCAATGTACTGCAATTGTATAAAACCAGTTAAGAATGAAATGAAGTAGGAGCAGAATATAGAATGCTAAAAAACTTACATCACTACTAAGCCATCCAAATTGCTTCTGAATCTCTACAAAAGAAAAAAAAGACAAAAAAGCTTTTTGGCTTCTTGAACAATATCATTTTCACATGGTCACTGCGTAAAACAAATAACATAAAAACATATATTGTAAATTCACAAAAATAATTACACTAAGAATAGTTACCTGTAAGCTGCATTAACCAATCAATTCTCTAAGTCATCTGCCTTAGTCAGATCTAGCTCTCAAAATGGGTCAAATGCGGTGATATTATCAAGCTTCCTCCTATTCTCCGGATTGGTAAACGGAGATCAAAGAATGAGTGACGTTTTCTTAATTCTCTTCTCGCGACCATTCTGACTTGAGCTATCAGACTCATCTTTTACCACTGTAGGGACGGACTCCACTACATCACCATGTAATTGAGAGTCCATCGGTTTACAAGTATCTATCTCTTCCACATGAGCTTGATCATTATTCAACATATTTGTTGCTTGTCTTTTTTCATTTTCCACTTCTACAAGAATTGGATACTCATTCACATCATATGCTTGTTTTGGTTCATTGTCATCCACCAACAAATTTTCTTCGACAGGAATTGATTCATTTACCAACAAATTGTCTATTGCTTGTCTTTGCTCATTGCCATCTTCATTCTCATCATTTTTCACATCATGTGCCCCTCCAGTATTCATAAATCCACTATGAAGAAGAGAGTGATATATGTAAGATGTTGATGGGTTAGAATTCTTAATCCACTGCACGACAGATGATACATTCTCATCAATTTTTCTACACAAAGATGTAACACAATCAAACATTTGATCTATGTAAGAACACATCTGATTTATTCGCATTTTATTTGTTCGCTCTAAAGTTTCTACCATCTGTACTAATTGCATCCTCAATTCTTGAGCGAAGTCATCTTTAGATGGATATGATGTAGACGGTCCAGGATGGGCATCTGTAAGTAGGTGGCATATGAAATGGATATGGATCCCGAGGAGATGTATAGGCATTAGGAGACTGACAAGTTTGTTGAGGAAAATCATCACGAATGGATGAATCTGCTCCATTACATTATCCACAAAGATATCAACTATTGGATCATCTACTTCATCACTGAATTGATGAATCTCCGTCAAATATGCCTTAGAAGCCTCTTCATGCGTAGGCTTCAGTGTTCAATGAACAACAATCTATATAAAAAAAATGAGATGCACACTTGGTTTTCATAAAGTACACTATATTTTAATATACATTTAAAATATATTTTCATTTGGTTCGTCCAGACTTGCACAAATATCATTGTAGTTGCAAATTTCAGAAGAATTCCATCGACATATTCTGGGGAGGTCGGCCTCCTCTAAATTGTCAGCATATCTCCGTCCAATGGATGGTATGGCTTCATAGGCCCAAATGTGTATAAGATACAAAGTATTACAATCCAAATAGAATGAATAATAATTTGTAATTTTAAAAGCATTATCTGTAAAATGAGTGGAAATCCATAATCTGAATATGGATATTTCTCATTGTTTATCGAATATGACTTCACCAAGGACCTCCAGTCTCTCACAAATACATCAATTGTGCGGCTAAAAGCCTTTTTCCCCCCAAGGATAACTATTAAAAGCCTCTAAGTCATCAACCATTGACAAGTGTTCTAAATTTATGTATGTGTAATTTTCTTTGGGCAGTAGTATCGTTTCCAAAATATATTCAAGCCCAATCTTGTACTTGTCTTCCATACACACTTTGCGACTTCCAGTAGCGTCCTTCAAATTGTACACCGTTATGCCTTTTTTACACTTTTAAAGTGTTTCTCCACTAATCCATCATTAGTCAAAATATGGGGCTCCAATGAAAGCTCCTCACTAGCTTTCAACTCCGTTATCAATGATAACTCGTATAATGAAAATCGTGTTGGCTTACCACCAATTGAAAACTAGAATTCTCTTTGTTTTTTGGTTACAATCATTCTCATTACAAGATGGTGGACTAGCTGGGTTGAAAAATGTATACGCTTCATTCGATAAAGTTCTTTGAAACAAGATTCCTTCAGCATATCTCGACGAACATCATCTAACATCTCCCAAATATAGTCAAGTTTTTTAGGGGAACACTTCTGTGAAGGTCTACCTTTAATTCTATTTTCAACGGGAATCACATACTCAAATGAGTGTTCCATTTCTACAATAAAAAATTATAAAACGATCATGTTAATTAATCAAAGAACAAATATGAAATATTTACGATGATTTCAAGTGATACTTGTACAATTCATTTTCAAAAATATATAAATGGCAAAGTGACATTTTCATAATCACAAAAACGACAGGGTGCCATTTTCACAAAAACAACAGTGTGTCAATCAAAGAATTTTCCATTGCAAACTGAAAGCCTACAAAGGAGTTTTTATATATACATATATTCATACACAAGCATCCTTAGACAAATGACACACTTACCAAGATTGAAGCTCACTGACATAACAAAATGCATAAAGCAAAATCATATATCATCTAAGGAACAAAATTAACTCAATAAAAATCATATTTACAAAAGAATTAGATCACCTCTTGTCATGACCCATTTTTTTTTTCAATAGTAATTAAACAATAATTATAGAATAGATGGGCAAAAACAATTATAAGATAGTAACATATTTTCTTACGTACTTGATTATATCATTCAAAAAGGTACAATAAGGCCGAGCTGTTTCTACTGAGTTGTTACAAAATTCCCCTACATCTGCTTTACTACTTATTTACGAAAATTACTTTACATACTAAATGTTCTAAAAACTTTCTAAAAATAGATCATAGTGATGGCATCAAAATAATCAATATCATAGCGAGCTCCTAGAAAGTGGTGGAAGCCAGGAAACCCGTGATACGTCATCCAAATGTGCACTTCTTTGACATACATCCAAAACTGGCCGTCCTCCGACGCCACCCATTCATCCGAGGCAAGGTCGATAACTTCAATGGTAAGCATCTACAAAAATTATCATTACAACAATATGAATACATTGATTCAGTGAGTAATTTAGACCATCAAATATCTTTATTTAATAAGAATTGTTACCTTTTTTTCAAAATTGACAACAATTTGGGCCCGATTATAGATCTTCAATTCTACCCATGCGCGCCAATACAAAATGAGCTCATAGGTTCAAATTACACTAATTGAGTGCATAGGTTCAAATTGAGCTCATAAATCAAATTACACCAATTAGGTGAATAATCAATCATATCACAATCAAAGGGTAGAATTTTTCAATCTATAATCAATTCAAAAAAAATGCTTTCAATGGAACTAATTGTAATAAATATGATTGGGACAAAAATAGACATAACTTACTTGTCAATAATGAGCAATAAATGTGGTTGCAACACCACTTGGTAGCAATCATTTCATGAGGAAGAAAATAGTTCAATAATGATACTTGTAATAAATATGCTATGGAAAAGTAGGTATAAATCATTTTCAAAATAAAGAGTACTTTGATAATACTGTTTGTATCAAATACTTTTGAAACATAAGTATAAACCACTCTCATTTGATTTGTAGATAGGGTATCTTCTTCACTTCTTCCTTTCTTAAGTGCTTTCTTTTCTAATTTCCAATTTATGGTATGATTAATCTTTCTATCCACATCTCTATTTATAGTTGAGGTTGGAGATTAAAATAATAATTTCCTAGATTTTCCATAATCATAACTTGGCCACATAGTAGATTAGTTGTCCCTAAAATTAATTCTCCATAATTATTACTTTGACACTTAATAGATTAGTTGTCCCTAAAATTAATTTTTCCATAATAATTTCCTTACCACCCTTTACCCTAGCATGCCATTTGTAACTATAATTAATTTTCCTCAATCATTTCCTTGCCACGCTTTACCCTAATAAGCCCTTTGTTATTTTAGTATTTAGTGTGACAATTATAGAGTAGCCTTCTCATTCCTCCTATTTTCTTTACATGGCTATTTGTTTATTTATTTTTAACCAAAGTCTTAATTAAATTCTTTTTCATAAAGTGATATTATTATTAACACGACTTTTACTAGGCTACATGAAATGTATATTACAATAAAAACATGGTAAACTTTTGGGATGTCACAATTATTGTAATACCCAGACCAGGAAAGCTTTAAAAAAAGAATTGATAGGTACTACTCAAACCAACAAGGTGCACCTTCTTTTCCGGAAGTCCATCGTTAGAAATTCCACAGTTAAGCATGCTTGACTTGGAGCAATTTTATGATGGGTGACCCCCTGGGAAGTTTTCCCAGGGAGCGTGCAAGTGAGACAAAGCATGTTGAAAAGATCTATGTTGGTACAGTGGGGACAGTACGTCGTCGATCTAACGGTTGGGACAGCCTGTTAAGTGGGACCCCGGTCATTACAAATGGTATTAGAGCCGGTTGCCAGCTGAAAATCGGAAACTAAGTGCTATGCGGGACAAAGTGCTACGCCATAGGGCGGGAGCCACCGCTTGAACCCGTAGGAGCCACCTCTAGAATCCCAACTCTAGAATCCCAATGCCTGGCAACAGATCCTCAGATGGATCAAGCGCGACGAGGACGTCGCGAGTCTAACGGGGGTGATTGTAATACCCAGACTATGAAAGCTTTAAAAAAAATTGATAAGTACTACTCATACAAACAAGGTGCACCTTCTTTTTCGAAAGTCCATCCTTAGAAATTTCACAGTTAAGCGTGCTTGATTTGGAGTAATTCTATGATGGGTGACCCCCTGGGAAGTTTTCCCGGGGAGCGTGCGAGTGAGGACAAAGCATGCTGAAAAGACCTATGTTGGTATAGTGGGGATAGTACGTCATCGATCTAACGATCGGGACAACCCGTTAAGTGGGACCCGGGTCATTAGACTCTACATTGCTAGATTTTCTTAAAATAATGGCATGAAAAAGTATGAGCAAAAGTAACAACATTTTCTAGTTCTAAACTGCGAGCCTTAGGACAAACCACAACCTTCAAATTAATAGAACAAAAGATAAATCTAAATAAACATAAAAACAAAATGACAATATCTTAGTACCAACTGTCGAGTTAACCAAGTATCTAATCCACTAAAACATGTAAACTTCTGAATAATTAAACTAGAATATCAGTTATAGAAGAAAATCTAAGACATAAAAGAATTACAAAGTGACAACAAAATCTTGAAATCCCGAAAAGGTCTAATTCTCTCCAAACATCAAAGCACTAGAAAAATGTTCACAAAATCTTTTCTCAAAAAATGAGGCTGAACGAGGGGCCTAGCTAAAAAATTTTTGAGAATGGATATTGCTATTAATTACGCAAACAAATCAAATCGCTACCTCCTCAGAAGACAGAGTAAAAATTGCAGCAATTGCTTTATACGAAGAAAAACATCGCATACAGACATAGAAGCAAAGCAAACCTTTCCGCATAAGAAAAAAGGGTTGTAAAGTTCAAAACACACTACTTGAATGGCGGCTCGCAACATTGATTGTTCGGGTTGAGACTGGTCGTGGCAATGGTAGTGAGAAAATGGGAGAATAATTACACAATACTCAGTTAGATGAAAAGGATATGAAAGAATATGAGACGGCGTAGGATTTTGGAGTGGTGGCGTTCCAAATGGGAAGAGACGATTGTGGCATTGGAGAGAGAAAAGAGTGATTGGAAGGGTTGCAATCAATTTCCACTTTTGGGAAAGGGGGAAGGGAAATTTTATGTGATGTTGAAGGAGGGTAATTCAGAGAATTTATTAATTTGGATTTAATATATTTATTTTAAAATTTTTATTCTGGTCAAAGTCTAAAATCCCAAAGTGTATTATGAAAGAGGCTATTTGACCCAATTACCACTTATATGTATAGCTACACTTTTAAAAATCCACGAAAAATTTGTTTTTATCTATTTTCACCACAAGCCATAACTTGTTTGTTTCCTTTCTTACCGACGATAAAATTACTTTTTTTCAAGTCCAATTTCTTTCCATTCTCTTCCTCTAGCATATGTTCTACTCTTGGGTTTAATTTTTTTAAACAAGTGGCTATGAATTTTGGTCCATATATGTACGAACCCCAATATGCAACCAGGAAATGCAAATGAGATCAGAATAGATAACGAAATGGATGAATAGATCCAAACATATAGATGCATAGCATATACATATAGAAAAAAAAATCTAATAAATAGTGTGCTTAGCTATGACCTAGGTATGATGATGACCTCATTACCACCAAACTCTCAAGCCAAGCAAATCTCTCCAAAAAAGGGCGACGAAACAAGTGCCTAGGTCATAGTCCTACACCTTACCAAACTCTCAAGCCAAACAAATCTCTCCTAAAATGGGCGGTGAAACACGTGCCTAGATTGGACACCCTACTTGACATGACTATGACAGTAAGCTCAAATCTAGTAGATTATATAACGGGGTAAATGCCCAACAAGAAAAGTCAGGTTGTTAAAAATTTCTCTATACCACTTATACTCAAATTTCAGCAAATTAAATCCTTACTATATCTCAAATTCTAGCAAATATAACATGATCATTCTGTTAAATTTTCTCTAAATTAATTAAAAAAAAGGTTCATTTTTGGTCATCAGTAGTTTGACGCTATAAAGAGGTTTGATTTTTAAACAAGCCTATACTTTTAGTCATTAAAATACTATAATCTTCTATCCTCTAAAATCATCTAAAAGCAAAATATGAACTCCAGTATAGGACTTAGGAGGCATTCCGTAACCAATTTTGAAGACCTAAGCCTCCCAAGTGATTTACAAGGACATGGCCATGAAAATGACTCCATGGAGGTATGAAATATTCAACTAACTATTATGAATGAAGCCATAGAAAGCATCACAAATATAGTACAAAACATCGAACAAAACAAAAAAAACTACCACTTTGGTTATACAAATCTAGGTAGAATCTTATGCTAGGGGATGAGATGCTTAGTCTCTTATATGAAGGAACCTACGATTTCCACAACTGAGAACACTCGGTGAATGTTACCACCAGAGGCTCAAACTTTAGGCAAGTTAGAAGCATTTTTTACCATCTATGGTCACACGATTCGTCCATTTGAAGATAAAATAGGGCTGAACCTCACAACATAGGCCTACTGCAGAACCAGAGAAAATACGAGAGCTAGATTAGCTAAAAAAGCTTAAAGTCGACTAGAAGCCAAGCAAAATGAGTGACGAAAGATTACTTCACCAATCATCACTCTCCATTTATTGAAGACATATTGATAGAATCCTTGCCAGAGAAACTTAAAATGTCGAAGCTCGACGAAATAGTGATGTATAATGTGCATAGCTTTCCCCCTCACCCCTGGCGACAAAGCCCAAAGGTAGTTCAAAGAGTTAGAATAACCTGGAAATCTCCAAACTCATAGGATCCAGAGTTTTAGACTACTCTAAAAAAATGTATAGCAAAATTAAAGCAACGACGAAGTGAGTCCTAAAAAGCTACCTCAATAGGTTTAACAAACACACATGCGGGTTGAAAAGATCTACAATGATGCAGCTATGATGGTAGCCTTGTCAGAATTAAGACCCAAGAAAAGATTTTGATTTTACATCCATGAGGAATGATCTAAATCATACCATGAGTTCCTAAGTAGAGCCGAAAAGCACATTAGTACAGAAAAAGCCATCTCAAATCAGGAAAAAAAATCGAGAAATTTGAAGATTCAGCAAATATTCCAATACGATTAAACAATGATAGCAGATCGAGCGTCCAGGGGAAAAATTGTGTATGACCTAAAACACGAAATCAACTATATCAGTACATTCAGAAAATTAATACGAACAAACAGTCTGAAAAAAACTTTCTTCAGATTTGCCAATACGCGTCGCCCACGTACCACCACCGGAGCTCCACGCCCTATCACGTGCCAATAGCCGCCACCTCAATAGGCCAGCTAGAAAGAATCGCTTCTACCTGCTGAGTATGGGTATGACCTCTGTTTTTTCACCCGATGATTGGTTTGGCCGAAATCGACATTTTAGATTCTACCACTAAGAAAAAAATCGTGACCTGCACGACTTCTAGCCAAAAATGCCCAAATCAAGCTCTGATATTGGACGTAGTGTGGAATATATGATCATCAAGGCTTTTTCGGACTCAATTTCTCCAATCAATCAACACCCCAATTGAAAACAATCCAAACTCCCTCAACCCCTTCACACTTACGGTTGCTTCTTAATGCACCCACTTAGGACACAAAACGAATATAATCACAATGTAAAGATGACCACAAAGGCAGTGAAGTAAAAGAGGAACAGTAGGCAGAAAACACACAGAGAGTGATCGCCCGTTTCACACACAAGTAGAAAGATAGAATATGAATTCATATGAACAAGAGAATGAAACAGTCAAAATTAAGAGGGATCATTAGATTACAGTAATGGGTCAGGCCCAACAAGGAGGTAAGTGGGCTACTAAGTGGGTTCCCATCCATAAGCCGTCCAAATAAGTGGAAACGGGCCATGAGCAACACTAATTAAAATTAAGATGCTTTAAATAGCTCAAACAGTTTAAGGATCAGGTCATTTCATTGAGATGTCGATTTATCATTCAGTTATTTGATCGATATCGTTTGAAAAAATATACTGACATAGTTCGGGAGGTCGTTTGACAACAATTTTCCCAACAGACTGTCTAGTACGTACATATTCAAACGATTCGGTGAACCAATTTTTATATTCCTAGGTGATTCATTGATCACACGCCCTTCAATTTCATAAAAAAAAAGATTCAATGGTAGAGGTCAACTTCTCATTCAATATGTTCATTTATAATAATGATGCAATGTAGGTTTCAAGAAAGACAAAATGACGTGTTGTGGTCTTTGATGTAATATATTTACGGCTTACACTAGTACATATAATGTATCGATTCTTTATTATATATGTATAAAGCCTTATATTAATGTCAATGGGTTGAATAGAAAGATATCATCATAATTCACGTAGATACTTATTCATTAGTACGTCAATCTAGACGTACTAAAGACCCATAGAAGATGAAGACAAATGAAAATATGAGAAAGATATATAGAAAATAATTACTTTAGATCATTTGGTATTTGAATGGTGATTAACAGAGGCTAATACATCATGAATGTTCAGGTAGGGCGGAAGTTGACTTTGACCGTTGACCGTCGACAATCAACGATCGTAATAGTCCGGTCCAACCAGTCGTTTATTAAAAATTATTAATATTATATATATAGATATATATGTGTGTGTGTGTGTGTAAGTGCACTAAAACGTAAAAATTATATACATATGAAAATATAGTTCAATACAACCCAATGCCAAAATACTAAAAAAAATACGATGCAACCTTACTCTGTAATTGTAAACTTAGACAATTAAATTCTATGAGACCTCATATTTTGAAAACGTTGCAATACTGTTTCATTCTCAAATTTTACAAAAAGATCTTTTTCCATGTAAACCAACAAATTGTCATTCAACAATTCATCTTCCATTTTGTTGCACAAATCACTCTTGATTAGATTCATAGTAGAGAATACCCTTTCAACACTTGCAGTTGCCAAATGTAATATCAAAACCAAGGTGATCAGCCTATAAACCAATGAAAAATAATAAGCATTTTTAGTTTCAACCAACTTCTGAGCTACACAAGATATGCTTTTTAGGTTGACGAAAGTTTCATCCATCTCACAAGCATAAAAAACTTGTCTAATTGAGGTCTAAGTAATAAAAGCTCTCCACTATTGAAATCCAAAGGATAGAACTGAGCAAGACGTACCAATTTACAAATATCAAAAGTTGCAAATGAATCTCTTGGACTTAAACATGAAATGCAAGTCAAAATCTCAATAGTTGTTTCTGGAAAATGATCATTCAACTCTTGTAAGATTGAATCTATCACATCACAATACAAGTCAACATAAAAACGATGATAATAATCTGCTGAGCTGCACGCCTAGGTCGATCGTTCAATATTACAATATCTTCCATATTGGGCACTGAAATGTCTATCAACACAAAACTCAATCACCTTACTCAACAAAGTTTTACAACCATTGTCTCTCATATGCTACAATGCGTATCTACACAACTTCAATAACCTCATAGCATTTTGAATATCTTGATACTTTTCTGTAAGGCTTGGAAAATGTCATATGTAATTGCAAGAATTTCAAACATAAAATGGAGATTGAACACAAACTAAAAACCTTGCATAGTATCCATCTGTCTTGCTGCCATTGATTTTTGCTCTACATTTATGCCATCTTATGATATATTCTAAAAAATATCTATGATTGCACTAAACATACTAATGAAGTGAGTAATTGTCAGTAGATGTGAGCCCCATCTGGGCGTGCCAAACTCATTTCTTGAAACTGACCAGTTCCACCAGAAAGTTCCCCATTATTAAGCTTCTTCAGAATTTCAGAATGATAACTTGCTTAAAGAGCATCTACACGTTTACAAGATGCACCAACCAAATTCACAATAAAAGCAAGCATGCTAAATAAATCATTAAGCATATTATTCGTACGTACCACAGAAACAACTGCTAACTGAAGTTGATGAGCAAAACAATGAACATACATAACATATGAGTTCTCTCTTAAAATTAAAGCTTTCAAGTTATTGAACTCACCTGACATATTGTTTGCTCCATCATAACCTTGACCTCTCAGACTATATATGTTCAACCCATGTGTAGAAAATATCGCATCAATAGCATCATTGAGTGATTGGGCGCAAGTATCAGTGATATGAGAAATGCCCAATGAACACTCCTTCACTTGACCACTTTTGTCAACAAACCACAAAACAACTGCCATTGGTTCTTTTATAGAATTATCTCAAACCTCATCAACCAAAATTGAAAACAAAGAATCACTCATTTCATTGATAATAGACCTTGTCGTCTCTACAACACAACAATTAGCCAAATCCTTATGAATGTTTGGTGAAGTCATTTTTCATTTCCAGGAGTATTACTAAATACTACTCCTTACAACGACTTGCATACAAATTTAGTAGCTCAATTAGATTTCCTCTATTAAGAGACTCTTTCGATTCATCATGATCACGAGATGACAATCCTTACATCAAGAGGAATCTAATAGAATCTAGCACCGCAGTCAACATTGTCCTAAAACTTTTTTGTTAGCTACTACTTTGGCTAGAAATAACGTAGGAAATATTTTACTTTTGATTCATCAAATTGGTACACTTTGCAAAAGCTTGATTATGAGCATTATGAACAAGCCCATCATGATCTTTCAATATATTTTTGTGCTTCCAATCCCTAAAGTCGGTCTTAGTGAATATATGTCCACCCCCTTTGACCCCCTCTATCAGGTTTGAACAAGTAACAATGCAAACACTAAGTTACATCATTTTCTATACTGTACTCCAACAAATAAAATTCAGAAAATCATTCTTTTTTAAAATACCTGTTATCTATCATTTTTTTTGAAAATTCATGTCCATGTAGTTGACAATAACCTTTTTCAAGTATGTCATCATAACACCATCTCTGATATTAGGTGCATATGACTCGATAGGGAGCGTTTTCCTGGATCAGATACAAGATCATCCACATTGAATTGAACCTGAGACTTCTTTGTGTTATCTAACAACTCGTGTGCTTGGCTAGAAGCAGTGGTGGAACTAGAAGCACAACTAGAACTAGGAAAACTAGGTATAGACTTTCGTTTTGGTTGAAAAAATCGTTCCATAATCTGCAAAATACCCAATTTGATTTTCCATTAGAATTGATTTTAAAAAAAAATCACAATTCTCAGTAATAAGTAATAACTCTTAATTGGTACTTAATTTGAGTAATTGGAAATGTCACTCTATAGTTCACAAATCAAGGACTCAGTCACTCAACACTCAAAACTCAATGGTGAACTATGAAGGCAACTCAACAGACATGAGACAACCATCAACAAACTCAAGTCACTCAACACAATCAAGGACTCAAAGCAGCTCTCAACTCTCAACTGTCAGGTCTGAAGTCTCAACCAACAAATAACTCAAAGAGGTACAACAAATCAACAATTCAACAATAATAGCAATTCTAATTTCACTTTGCAATTCGCAAAAAAAAAAAAAAAAAAAAAAAAAAAAAAAAAGTAAGGAAAAATTTCAATCAGTGAACTATGATCTAACAACTTACCTGCAGTGCACGGCTGCACAGTCCGAACCACACCGACATACACACAACAATTGTGTAACTGTGTAAGCATAGCACAGC
This sequence comes from Osmanthus fragrans, assembly GCA_019395295.1. NCBI lineage: Eukaryota > Viridiplantae > Streptophyta > Magnoliopsida > Lamiales > Oleaceae > Osmanthus > Osmanthus fragrans. Next base: position 12,732,917 of record CM033362.1, read on the forward strand.
AAAGGGGAAGGGAGAATGTCGAATGTGTCTCCTGTAATGTTATAAATTCAATTAGTCACTCAAAAATTCGAAATCATAATATTGGTGATTGCATTACAAGAATTTTGCCTATTAAAATTCAATTAATACTCACCAAGACACTTAGACATCAACATGGCACAACTGCACAAGTCACAAGCGAATGCCTAAACAGTGAAATAGTGAACCCGCGGCCGCAACCACAGTCACCACAAACTCACAAAAACCCTGACGTCGACCTCAATTGGTAAACTACTCACCCAAGTCCAACGCCGACTGTTGCTTCTGCTTCGACTGGAAATATGGAATTGGAAATTATGGATTGGAAATTTGGAATGGAAATTGGAAGTAAGGGTTTGCTCCTCAATCGCTCTGCTCTGCTGCCGATCTCTCTGTTGATTTGGGTTGGGGCTTCTTGGCTTAGGGAAAATAAAATTGGGTCGATCATATGACTTGTGAGGCTAGACGATTTGGGCCAGGGCTTGCCAATTTTTTTTAAAAGGCCCGTCCCACTAAGCCTAAAGTCATCACTCATCATAGGGCAACCCATTCATTTCTTCTTATTTCTTTCCTCACTGTCCCTCGGTTGGCATCTCTCATAGACACTCCCACTCAAACATTCCGACGAATCCAGCTAGGACGGCCCTGGTTGGATCTGCCACTGATGGTGAAACATTTTACGAGTTAGAGATAAATCTAAATAATTAAATTATATTGTAGATTTTGTTTTTATTACCTATATTGTGGTTTTATTTAACATATGTTTTTGAACCCATATGAGAAATAACAACGGTTTAATATTAAGATGTTCAATTTATAAATATTGTAATATTTATAATTTTCATCATTATTTTAATAACGAAGAAAAATGACATGTTTTGGAAACTTTAATTGTTTTTTCAAAAAAATAACTTGCATGCACATTGACTTCAACTAGTGAAACCAAAACTACAAATGGTAGAATACCCGTATTAATTTTATTTGACCATTCTTTTACTTTATTTCTGCCTTTCGGACATCAAAATGTAGCGAAAGCCCTATATATAAAGAAATATTTTAGAGTACTTGAGTTGTGAAAAATCGGAGATTCGACCCAACTACACCTAGAGGGTGGGTGATTAGGTGTAAACACGGAACTAAAATTTAATTAACATGCAACAAGTCATAAGTTAATTATGTCTAGGTGATTAATCAAACACTTCAGTTTATCCTAGCTTGAACTACTGCAATACCGAAAGCAATAACTAAAGCAGTAAACAACACAAAATTGTTCGCGGAGAAACCCAACGTGGGAAAAACTCCGGGTGCTTTGCTAGTCAAAAATCCACTATAAACTGTATTATAAACTTACAGACCACCAGCAAAGTTGACAACATAAGTTTTTTATCTCCTGTCTGAAGTTCGAAGTAGCTCTCCTGGAATGTACACACGAACACAAACCCTAGCTCTTTTTGCGGTTTATCTCCTGTAGATCCATCAAGAACTCCTCGTTCTTGAGTTTCTTCCTTGATCTTCGCTGTCAGCCAAGTTGATGACACAATCTTCCTGACAGATCCAAGTAAAGAATGGACATCAGTGTATTTGATTGAAGATTTTGATGTTTTCAATCCAAAGGGCGCATATAATGAATTGATTGAACTTGATGAAGGTTTAACTCTTGAGAGAATAAGTGTTTTCTCTTGAATGTATATTGTTCAATCTCTAGTTCCTGAATGCTCAGCATTCCCTTTTATATGTTGGATGAATATGGTAACTTTGGCCAATAAAAATCTTGCGAAATCACGAATTAGGTCAGACCGTAAAACTATCGCTCGAGCAAGGAGCACTGTTGCTCGAGCGAGGGCCCTGTTGCATGAGTGACAGGTGGGCGAAGGTCGAGCACTGGATGTTCTGCTTCATCCGCTCGAGCATGACTCTCGCGAGCATCTAGCGAAAATGTGACGAGTTTAATTCGTGTTCCAAACTTGGATCTCGAACCCTACGCTATACAACCAACTATGAAACTTTTACAATTAAGTCCCTAAACTTCTAAAATGTTCAAGTTGGTCTTTTTGTTCACAGAATAGCCAATTACAATAATCTAACACTAACAAACTCCTCCTTTGGCATTCCGTGACAAAATCAATTACAAGGCAGAAATTCAGTCCAAAAAAACTAAGTCCAACTATCATCTGAATGTAGCTTCCATTTTATTCAACCTGTATCATGAAATCAAAACTCACACACCCAGTGTAAAAGCACGTGATACAGGAAATAAGCAATAAAGTACTTGGAAGCTTGCACACATAAACCATCAAATAAGCATACTTGTTTGAGATGCAATATTAATGCTAATCAAAATACCATATACGTATTAATACCACAAAACATCAAAAATCAAACAACTATGCATAAAGTGCAACACAAATACAATGATAACATACTCCATATCAGTGTATGATATGCAATGCACATGTAAAGCACAAGCTCTCCCTTACTGCAAACTCACTTGAAGTTAAAACAGTAGGTAAATGTATCTACGTCTCTCCCTAACGACCTCAAAAGACATGAACAATATATATATAATGAAAACACAGTAATGTCTTAAACATAGTATCTATGTCTCTCCCCAACGACCCCAACAGACATATATCAAAAGCATGCATATGAATAAGTAACAATTATCTACGTCTCACCCTAACGACCCCAAAAGACAAGCATGCAAATGACAATATAGCTGCTCAAAGACACAAGTCAAAATCAAATAAATCTTCCCCTCACTATAAAATATCTCCCCCTTTTTGTTACAGCTCCCCATTAGTCAGTGACATCAGCCCAAGTCTATGTCAATCGAGCCCGCTGGCTGACCAAAATAGACATCTGGCCCATCAAGGTAGCCATGGAGTTACCCGAAGAAGAAGCAAGAGGGACATGAGGAGAAAAAGTGGATGAAATATCAGAAGAAGGGATGGTTGAAGGACTCCCAAGAAGATCACCTAAAGGATCAACATGCTCAGCTGGAGGAGAAACAAAAGGTGCATGTGATCGACTCTGTGATATGGTTGCATGACCAATAGGACGACCTATCCGACGAGAAGAACCCTTAGGAAAGGTACCACAAAGGGCCATGACTAACCTATGAATAAGACACGCATAGGGAAGACCTAAGTTGCGATTGGGAGTGCAAAAGGTGTGCAGTATATGCTGGCACGGAAAAAGTAGGCAGGTCAACAGAGTCACCATGAATAATGGCGTAAAGAAATTGAGCCGTATCAGAAAGTAAGGAAGATATATGCCTAACTGGCCACAGGTTTGTGCACACAATGTGCAACAAAACCAGACGGTCAGTAGAAAGCGATCCAGTGTAGACCGCGGTGGAACCCCCTACCAATAGGACAAAAAATAGAGTAGAGTAAACTACGGTATCGGAAGGGTCAATCTCAGCAGAAAGATAAGGGTAAATAGAGTGAAGGACCCTAGGTATATGAAGAGACTCGGCCACGACAACAGGGGAAATCCTAAGGGTACGACCTCGAAGAAAGACCCGAAATGAAGTATCATCCACCTCATGGATATTCGCGTAAAACTCGCAAACCAAGAGGTCAAGTGGTGGTACTAAACCAGTCAAAAGAGAATCTCAACCCTGTGACGTGAATATGGCAGCGATATCGAGGGAAAGATTAGCAAGAATCGCCTTACGCTCTACAAGAGCCGGATGGAGGGAAAAATGGGAAGTGAAAACCTCAGAGGCAGTAGAGGATATATAACGGGTTCGGCCGAAAGAAGATGAGCCACTAGGTTGCTGTGCCGCAGTCCTAGATCTCTTTTGCGGCATCTGTAACATGGTTGCAGAACAAACACGTCAAGAGATACAACGAAGAAGGAGATAGACTACAAGATACAGCAATGCAACCAAATGTATGGAAAAGCGTGAAATGATGCACGATGGAGGTAAGCATGTAAAACGATGCAAAAATAAGCTAAAGCAAGCAAAATAATGCAACAAGATGTCAATCACACGCAAAACTATGCCAAAAATGCACAAAATACGTAAAACGATGCACGAATGTATATGGCACGAAAAACGATGCACAAGTACATCCAAGCACGAAAAATGATGTACGAACGAACTAATGCACCCAAATCAATGCAAAAGTGTCAAATATGGCATGAAATGACCAAAACATGCAAGGCGTGACGTGGTGCAGCGACGACAAGGCATCGCGACGCGGTGTGACTTTCATGTCATGATACAAAATTCAATGCAAATCAACTCAAAAACGAGACATGGGAATATAAACATGATCATGGCATGAAATATAGCTCGTGTGTGCAACAGTGTCACCAAAATCACACAAAAATCCCATTGAAGCATTCTATCGAACATGTGAAGTACCCTAAGAAAACGTGAAATACAACGTAATGCAAGGCCAATCAAGCCAAACTAACAACACAAAATGCAAGATCTATATCCCAACATCGAATTTGATAACAAATATCACCAAAAAGGAGCAAAAATGGGTACTTAATTCAAGCCCAAAGTCATGAACTCGAAAATTCAAGAAACACGCAAAATCAAACCCAAATGTGTTAAGAACGATGCAAACACAATCAAAGCATGTTAAGAACCTCTCAGCGCACGAATTCATGTGAAGAAACCAAGCCAAAAGAAATTAAAACAAGAAAAACCCCAAAATTTTCGAAAACAAGGGTTTTGAGAATTACCTTTGAAATTCGTTGAAATAGATCATGTTTGTGATGTTAATGCACTGAAAAGTGGTTGCTCACCCTTCGAAATATATCAATATACAACAATTTAACAATGGTGGGATCGAATGGAGAGAAAATGTCACGCAAAATGGCAAAAATGAAGATGAAATCGCGTAATAAAGAAGACAGTCGCTCGAGCGATGGTCGAGCGACGCTCGAGCCAAAACATTTTGTAACCGGTTACTCGAGCGACATTCAAATGAACATCGAGCGAAATCTCAAATGTCAAAAATAGCACCAGCATTTTGAAAAATTCATTTTGAAGCACAGTTTTAAAAAATGGACAAATATAGCACTTTTTCCAAAATTTTCACAACTAGCACCACTCGATTTTTTTTTTTTTTTAAATATGGCATGCACTTCAACATGTTGGTCAACGAGAAAACGCAGTTGATCACAAATATGAAAAATTTAAGAGTGCAAGTGTTGCCCCCACACACAAAACAAATTGAAATGGGGTAAATTGTATATGTGACTCAAGTGTGTAATGTGTCACTATTTTCAAGTAAAATATACTCCAAACCTTAAATTTGTTAGAAGAGGCATGCAAAATCACTATCAATAGGTCTATTCCCCTACTTATAAAAGTCAAACTTTTAAGCACATTAGGACCTATACATGAAATTCGTTTGCTAATATGTCAATTCTTACTCCCCCTATCTTTGAGCATATATATTTTTGATATTTCAATTTTGAACAAACTCAAACTTCATTTCTTTTCAATAACTCATAATTTTTTTCATCTTAAATACATGTTCTAATTCATTGAGCAACTAAGATGACCGTTGTAGCGAACTTTAGGTTGGTTAACCCAAAGCAGATGACCATAGGCACCAGACATAGAGATACCCTTCAAACTTAGTTGCTCGAGTCAAATAACGTCAAATAAGAACATTAAAATATAAGTGTAGTAATTTTAAAAATAGGGGGTAAGAATATGAACTAAGATCTAACCAAACAGTCAATTCATGTTCAGAGTCACCCTATCAACAAGTGACACCCATCTCAAATCTCACACATGCGCTGTAGACCTATTTCCATGGTCATAGTGTGTGCAGTGCAGGATGTACATGACGAAACATATACCGAATACTCCACAAAAATTCAAGTCATGTGATAGAGATTGAACTATTCATATAATCAATGCATGTGTGCGTTATCAAGTATAACACACATGATGCAGTAGTCCACACAAACACAAATAATTTTTTTTTTCAATTTTTCAATGTTTTTGGATTGTTCATATATCAAAAAGTAGTTTTTTTTTTTTTGGTAGAAAGAGGACGGCACCTCCGAGCATTTATTATTTTTCCCTCACGTGTGACGGAGGAATACCGTGGTTACATGAGTGGAAAAATAAAGCAGTAAATGAGGAAGACTTCTTCCCTTACAAAAATTCATGCTTTTCACAATGTGCTTATTTAGTTATTTAGTCCTAGAAATAAAAGATATATCAATGCCGAAAATTAGGTAACTCCCAACGGTCAGCATATAATATTCCTCTAAGAAAGCTCGGGATTTCGTCGCCAAAAAATAAATTTGTAGAGGATCCTCCACTGCCTGATTTTGCAAGGTAGTCTGCTGCCATATTTGCCTCTTGATATACATGGGAAAGCTGGGCATTCAGCAAGTGAAGCAACTCCTCAATATCATCCCAGTATTCCCATAGCCACCATAAGGAACAAACGCCTCTCTTTCCCTAATGAGCCACCACCTTTGAATCCGTCTCTACCATAATATTCCTTATATCCAAGTCTCTACACATGCGTAGTCCATCAAGAAGAGCACAAGTTTCAGCCACCGTATTAGTGCAAGAGCCGTAGTGATGCGAGAAACCAGCCAGGCAGGTTCCATTTGTATCCCGTAGAATTCCTCCTTCGCCGGCTAGACCCAGATTTCCTTAGACATGCCGTCCACATTAAACTTTACCTGCTCTCCCACGGGTTTCTGCCAACTGATTATATGTCTTTTTGGTTGCTTTATCTCATTTACAGGACAGTTCATAGATTTCAGACAGAGAACATCACGCTCCGAAACTTTACTGATTTTGGTGATCTGACTGGCAATCAGGGATAATAGGGACTTAATCTGCCACACGATTTTCTGCTATACTATAGGATACCCTGACATTCGAGCCTCACACCTGAGCTTCCAGAGCGCCGAGGTGATGATGATCGGCGTAATACCGCGGAGGACACCTACCTGTGAGGAGGTGGAAGCGTGTTTCCACTACAGGTTCATTCTACCTCTCCAAGTTGCAACGCCTGGTCAAGATAAATTGAAGTGAGATGCAAAATAACCCCAAACTTTTTGAGCCACCTCCCCATTACACAACACATGATCAATAGTTTCTGTATCAGGATTTTCACAACATTCACATTTAGAGACTAACAAAATTCCAACTGCTTGGATGACCTCATCAACAGGGAGGCACTTTAAATGGGCTCTAGGAATGTTTTTATGCCAAAGCCATCTTTTCCAGGTGCCGTCCTTCCCCTGTTTACGAATCAGCTCCCAGGCAGATCTTGTTGAGAACGAACCATCATTGTTTGGTTTCCAGGTGTAGCGATCATGTGCATCACGTAATTTTAGTTGTACACATTCAATAGCTTTAGCGTGATTTTCAGCTACTAATTCTCGAAGCCGACTCTTATTCCACTCCCCGTTGCACATTAACAGATCTTTGATTTGTAAATGTAGGTCTGTCACTTCACAACCTAGCTCAGCTAAGCTTTGAGATCATGTCCACAGGTTATACTAGAAGTTGGATGTTCCATTTCTAACACGGCAAATTGAATTTTGCAAAACAATAGGCAGCACTGACATCACTCCCTTCCAAAAGCGAGAATGTGTAGTAGACACTTTCGCCAAAGCCACGTGTTTATTTTTCAAGTACTTAGACCCAAAAAATTCGGACATCCCCCCACCAGTATCTTCTATGCAAACTTCATGAATAATGCTTTTCGAACTTCGCTAAAATCCCGAATGCCCAGACCACCCTCTTCTACAGGATAACAGATTTTCCTCCACGAAACCCATCTTCGTCTCTTTGATCCATCGCTTGCATTCCAGAGAAAGGAAGATAGTATACGGTTTAGTTCGTTATGCACTCTCTTAGGCAAGTTCAAGACTGAGAGCATATGAATAGGCATGCTGCAAAGGACGTGCTTAATCAAAGTTATTTTTTCCCCAAAAGAAAGTAGACGACCCTTCCAACCAGCCAACCTTTTTCGTATTTTATCCATCAATGGCTCAAACATGTATGTCCTTAGTCTACCAATATAGAGAGGTGCGCCCAAATAGGTACAAGGCCAAGTTCATTCCTTAAAACCCGACAAGGCCAGAAGATTTCTCTTACGAGCAACAGAGATATGTTTGGATAAAAACATGGAAGATTTTGTAGGGCTCACTAGTTGGCCAGATATCATCTCATCCTTTTTAACAATTTGAAGAAGATTAATAATCGACTTTTTTTGTCCATTAGCGAATAACAGTAGATCATCTGCACAAATAAATGACTTACCACAATTCCTCTAGACTGAAATGGTTGAATAAGATTTTTCTCAAACGCTTGGTTGATCATTCTTGACAAGAGCTCTTGTGCTAAGATAAACAGATATGGCGACAGTGGGTCTCCTTGACACAACCCTCTAGATGGTTTGAAGAATCCCCGAGTATTGCCATTGAGCATAATAGAGTAATACGGAGAAGAAATGTAATTGAAGATAAGATTTCGCCATTGGTCAGAAAATCTCAATCTCTTTAAGCTAGCGAGCAGGAGTCGCCACTTCACTCTATCATACGCTTTTGCCATATCAATTTTCATTAGAATATGTCCACCCCTCACCTTGCGATGAAGTCTATGCACCATCTCCTGGGCGATAGATATGTTATCAAAAATACTTCTTCTTTGAATAAACGCCGATTGTTCTCGAGAAATCAACTTTCCAAGCAAAGGCGTCATCCTAGCTACCATAATTTTGGACACAATCTTGTACACAACCGGGCAAAGGCTAATAGGCCTGAATTTATCGAAACTGGTTGGGGACTCCACCTTAGGGATCAAGACAATATTTGTAGCATCCAAGGCGCAAGTTAAAGGGCAGCCTCCAAAAAATTCTATCGTCACTGCAAGTAAATCCTCCTGAACAATATCCCAAGCATTAATAAAGAAACTTGCACTGAATCCATCTGGTCCCGGACTACTATCATTTGGGGTAGACCATAGAGCATCTTTAACCTCCTCCAATGTTGGAGGTTTGCACAATGCCAGATTATCCCCTTCTGTGATGACCAGCGTCAATAGGTCCAAATCATTTTCATTTAAAGAGATTGGCGAGACTGAGTAGAGTCTCTTAAAAAATTGTACAGCACCCTCATGAATCTCTTTAGTTAAGTTAATCTCTGATCCGTCTTCTAGAGTCATGTGATCAATTATTTGGCTCTTCTTTTTATTGTTAATCGAAGCATGAAAAAATTTGGTGTTCCCGTCGCCCTCTTTAAGCCATTTGATGCGTGATTTCTGACACCATAATATTTCCTCTCTTTCGAGCCATTCAGCATACTGATTTCGGCATTCTAGAAGTTGATTTTCCGTTTCTAGTGAGAACCTTTCAATCAAAGAGTTTTCAAGATGAGTCAATTTGTCTTCAAAGTATCCAATTTCTTGTTTTACTCGTCCAAATACCTCTCCATTCCATGTCTTTAGCGTTGTCTTTAATGGCCTCAACTTGCGTCCCAAACAAACCATAGGTGAGCCTGTAACATTCATTCCCCAAATATGTTTCACCAGCGGAAGAAAGCCCTTATGAGTGCACCACATACGTAAGAATCGAAAGGGTCGAGGGCTTTGCAAGCTTGAGTTGTCCCTACATTATAAGACCATTGGGCAGTGATCTGATGAGGTCCGTTCCAAATACGATACTGAAGCAGATGTAAATTGGTCTTTAAAATTTTGATCAACCAATATGCGGTTTAGCCGCACCCATATACGGCGATTACCTTAGCGGCCATTGTGCCATGATAATTTAGGGCCATCAAAAGGCATATCAATCAGTCCGGCATCATGAATAAAATTGTTAAACTCTCCTAAAGCCGATGGGGATAAATACAGACCACCTAATTTTTCCTCGTTGGAGCGAACAACATTGAAGTCACCTCCGAGGAACCATCCAGATCCTCCATTGTCTAAAGTCATCAACTGATCCCATAATTCTCTTCTGCGCATTTGGCTACAGCTAGCATATACAAAAGAGGTAAGCACTTTATCATTCCCAATCGAAAACCATCCAGAAATCATTTGCCACGATATACTAACCAAAGAGAAAGTTAGCTCATTTATCCAAAACATCCAAATTTTACCTCCATTAGCGACATTTAAGGCATACTGAGGAAATCTCAACCGTCTGGCCCAGCGCTCAATTTTTCCAGCAGAAATAAAAGGTTCCATAAGTACTAGTATTGAAGGATTATATCTATTTCTTAGCTCCTTTAACCTGCTCTTCGACGATACCACACCCCTAACGTTCCACACAATGATATTAAACATTAATAAAACAATTTGGATCTTGTGGTGATACCTAGGATCACCTTCTTTCGACTACTTCCCCTTCCTCGTTTTGTTTGGCTTGAAATGATAGGGTCTATATCATAATTTAATACTTGTAATTCAGGTAGTTCGTCTTCCAACTCAACATCAGATATGGTCTGATCCTCCACCAATTGTCCCTCAATTCGTAGCCTTTCTGCGTTTTGATGAGCATGGGGAAAAGGCTCTCCTCGGATCACTAAGTCGGCAATCCTCTCCATTTCATTCATTACTAATGCTTCTTGAACAGCATCAACATCCCCCCTCCTAATGGCTTCCTCCAATACGTAGTTTTTCGAGCCCATGTTTTCCCCCATAGAGTCCAGGTTTTCAACCAGTGTCACTATTTTATTCATTTTCGGCTCATTGCAGTTGGTCTCATTATTACTTGGATTAACTACAAAACTGGTGTTTTCCAGGTTGTCATGTGATTCAGTTTGGGGATTTATCTTCAGTGCTTGATCATCCACGTCTTCAATAGACGTGGCGATTTTGCCATCGTTACGCACAAACATCGTCAAGGCCGATGGGATCAATATATCACGCTGTAGAATTTTCTGCCGTTTGTCTACGTCTCTGATTTCTCCCTCTTCCACATTATCTTCCTTGCCCGATGCCAATCCCATTCCTTCCTCTTTTTTCCTCCATGTCTGTTTAGGAGCCTTTGGAACGATTTCTGTTGTCTTTATTTCTGCTGCTTGTTTGTTCTTTCTACAGGATCCCTCCTCATGTCCATAGGCTCTACACCATTGGCAATACCTTGGGAATTTTTCATAGATAACTTGTTGATATCGTCTAGATGGGTGATGAGGAGCTCCCAACCAAAAGGACTCCACCGAGGGTTTTGAGATGTCCATTTCAACGCAAACCCGAGCCCCATCCGTCCGGGATGCACATGTTGTGAAGTTGTCCCTCTTCAAAAATCTGCCAAAGGCACCGATAATAATACGTAAAATCGATTTGTGATAAAAGTGGGAAGGTAAACCTGGAAGGAATATCTAGACAGGAACCAGTGAGGATTCGTGGTCTTCATCAAAATCTTGAGACCAAATTGAGAGTCTGTACGGCGCTCCATCCATGTCTGATGATTCTCTCGCATACGCTATGACGAAGTCCTCTTCAGTCATGAATCCAATGAAAACATTCTGTGGTCGTTGCATGGAACTCACCGCAAAGAAACCTTTGATTCCCCATCGTGACTTTATGAAAATCCGGATCTGGTCTAGTGTAGGCCTTCTTCTCAAGAACTTCAGCACAACACAGAAACGGAAAGGAATAGCCGCCTGCTCCAACTCAACTTTTGTAAAATGAAACCATACAGATCCGTCCATCTCTTTCGGTTGCCTCATCTCAAGTTTCACCTCCGGAATTGGTTGTGGTCGTGCCTGCACCATGGACGCATAGCTTGCACTCCCCCCGCCGCCATCACCTGCTGGAGAAGAGGCGGCGCCCCCGCCATCAACAAACTTTGTAGGGTATTTACGATTTTGGGAGTTGGGTTTTTTCTGGGTTTTTTGGTGTATCAAAAAGCATTAAAAGCACACAAAATAGAAACAAAGACAAAATATCAAGCAGTCAAAACACACACAAAAAAACACACAAAAGCAAGTAAAGCACGCATGATGTAAACTGAAAACAATGCATATATGATATGTTCAATGCATGCAGAGTCCCAAGAACGGGATCAATGGGGTGCATAAGCACTAGTGGCGTATCCATGATCGAGAACATATTTCTTAACCCACGTCTTCCTAGTATTCGAGGTAGAATTAGTCAATTTAGAGATCATCTCAGTCAATTGAACAATCTAACTGGAAAGATGATTGACCTGACTAGAAATATCCTAATTTCTCTCTCTACGCACAAACTGATGACACCTCGGTCTAATGTGACCCAAAACTCAACAGTGATGGCATGTGGGTACAAATCTAGGCCCAAACATGTGAGGTGACTGATAATGATTTTGAAGACCAGAATTCCTACAAGACCTACGAGTCCTTTGTCCTACGATGAGCTTACCTTTAAGATCAGGATTTTTAGCAAAGTATGACTGAGTGGAAGCCAGAACGAAAGAAGTCCTAGAAGTACTAGCAGCATGTGATATGTTCTTATAATAACCTAGACTCACCTACAGACTTGTTCATACCTAAGATGCTATCTAGCTTCTTAGTCCCACTGAAGAACGCCTCAAGTTGTGAGTTGGATTTTTCTAAATCACTCGTGAGGGTCTTAATAGTCTCTTCTAACCTCTCATTCTTACACATAAACGTACTCAAGTTTTTGGCAGAGTCTTGAATTTCACTAGCTTACTTCTCTTTTTCTCGTTCTAACAAATCAAGCTTCTAAAGAAGGGCAATGTTTGACTTCTTAATTTTAAGACTCTCCTCATATAACTCCTGATACATTGCTCGAATGTCACTCTCCACATCCGAGTAATCAATATAGCTCTCACTAGAGTCATCAGATACATCCTGCTTATTAGACTCATCAAGTCCACTCTCTACCTGGGACGTGAAGGCCATGTACTTTCCTACTTTCTCACCATCTGACTGCACACTAGGATCACTATCGTTAGAATCATCATCGGACAGTGCAGCAACTAAGGCTTTACCTTTTATCTCTCGTGGAGCTCCTTTCAAGATTAGGATATTCATTTCTATAATGCCCAATTCCTTGGCACTCATAACATCTAACTTATTGGAGCTCACAACTAGACACTTTACCCCACTTCTATCATTTCTCTCTCTCTCTCTCTGAAACTTCCTAGGTGGACTTCTCTTCCTAGGCTGTGGTTTCTGTCTATTTCTAAAAGCTTGATTAAACTTCTTAACAAAATAGGCTATTTCTTCACCTTTAAAGGATTCACCATCACTAGACTCTGAACCTTCTTCCCTACAGGTGTTCAAGGTAATAGACTTTTGTTTCTTAGGCCGTGCTAAGGGCAATTCATAGGTTTGAAGAGATCCTACGAGTTTTTCTATCTTAATATTATCAATGTCCTTGCTTTCTTCAATAGCAGTTACCTTAGGCCTAAACCTTTCAGGTAGGGATCTAAGAACCTTACGAACGATTTTAACCTCGGGGATCCTTTCACCTAGATTAAAGTTAGAGTTCACAATATCGTTCAGCTTAGCATAGAACTCATCAAACCTCTCATCATCATTCATCTTAAGTTCCTCAAACCTAGATGTCAACATTTGCAATTTGGAGCTTTTCACAATTTTAGTACCATCATGGGTTGTCTCCAAAATATCTCAAACTTCCTTAACAGTCTCATACATAGACACTCTCATAAACTCCTCAGGAGACACAACCATAAACAAAGCATGCAGACCCTTACTATTCCAATTACACTCAGACAGTTCCTCTTTGGTCCAAATGAAAATATCAGCAGGAGTAACAACTCCTGACACAGTATTAGAGGGTGCAGACCAGCCATTTTGAGCACAAAGCCAAACACGCTCATCTAAAAACTTAAGGAAGGCTCTCATCGTAACTTTCCAATAAGCATAATTAGAACCATCAAAAAAAGGCGGTATAGAAAGTGATTGACTGATCTAGACTAACAATTATGGGTCAGGAATCGAATTTAGGCTCTGATACCACTTAAAAAATCGGAGATTCGACCCAACTACACCTAGAGGGGGTAATTAGGTGTAAACACGGAATTATAATTTAATTAACATGCAACAAGTCACAAGTTAATTATGTTTAGGTGATTAATCAAACACTTCAGTTTATCCTAACTTGAATTACCGCAATATCGAAAGCAATAACTAAAGCAGTAAACAACACAAAATTGTTCACGGAAAAACCCAACGTAGGAAAAATTCCGAGAGTTTTGCCAGTCACAAATCCACTATAAACTGTATTATAAAACTTCGGGCGCTTTACCTCTTGAGAGAATAAGTGTTTTCTCTTGAATGTATATTGTTCAATCTCTAGTTCCCGAATGCGGAGCGCCCCCCTTTTATATGTTGGACGAATATGGTAATTTTGGCCAATAAAAATTTCGGGAAATCGCAAATTAGTTAAGGCCGTAAAACTGTCGCTCGAACGAGGGCCCTGTCACACGAGCGACAGGTGGGCGAAAGTCGAGCACTGGATGTTCTGCTTCATCCGCTCGAGCATGACTCCCGCGAGCATCTAGCAAAAATGTGGCGACTTTTCTTCGTGTTCGAAACTTGGATCTCGAACCCTACGCTATACAACCAACTATGAAATTTTACAATTAAGTCTCTAAACTTCTAAAATGTTCAAATTAGTCCTTTTGTTCATAGAGTAGCCAATTACAATAATCTAATACTAACAAGTTGAATAAAAAGATTATGTGGTATGTAATTTGAGAAAATGCATAATATTCTAGATAAGTTGCGATTGCAGTGCTATGTAGAATTATGGGTGCTTATGAATCGTTTCGTACTTTTAATATTATTTTAAGTTTAATAAATAAATTTTTATATTAAAAAAATATTTTTTTTAATATAAAAATATACACACACATTTACTTTAAAAAAAAGTCATCGAAAAAAAAAAGAGTGTTCTAAAAGGCACCGCCTTCTTGAGCCTAGGCGGCGCATTTTAGAACAAAAACGCATTTTCACGCGCATATCACCAATTCGAGCGTTTTCACCACGCGTCGCACTTAGGTGGCGCATTTTCGCGAATTTTAGACACTGGTGAAAATCACATCCTACTTTTATTTATTTTAAAAATAGAATTAGAAGGTGGGGCTTGTCGTCACATAAGAGTGTGTGCAATATTTTTATTTTTTTTGACCTATTTTCAAACCAACCATTTTAAAATATTTTGAAAAGAAAAATGCATATGAAGCATTTCATTTTCCTAACCAAACCACTTTTTGTGATTCGATTTGAAACTGATAAGTGCGTTTTACACACTTATTTAGACCACAAAATATGGGTAATTGTGAACGTATATATTGAATATTGGCTTAATTCGATACAATTTGTGCTTGTAGGACTACACTGATGGATGGAACAAAAAGTATGCGAAAATGAGCGAAAAAGGACCAAACTAGAAGAAAACGAAAGTTCAGGGACCCGAGTGCAATTTTTCAAAAGTTGACCCGAAGAGAGAATTGAGTATCAAAGGGAGCTGAGTACAAGTTGAGTAATGAAACAAGGCATAGAAAGAAGAAGAAAGTTGAAAGGAGCTCAAGAATGAAGGAACGGAGTTCAGGGACTAAAATGCAAGTGTTGAAAAGTAGATTACACTATGCGACCGCATAGTGTAACACCTATGCGACCGCATAGGTTTGGTCAGAAACCCATTTTCCCGTGAAGTGTATAACTATGGGACCGTATAGAATTACTCTATGCGGCCGCATAGTTCATTTCTGGGCGCGATATTCTGCTTTCCTTATTTGATTCAACCTCGTATGGAAACCAATTTAGGACCCCTTTAAAATCCTAAACACGACCAGAAACGAGAGGGACGCATTATTCTACCATTGTTGACATATTGAAGAGCAAAAAGAAGGTAAAGAACGAGAAGATTAACTCCAAGATTCGAGATTTCACTTCAAGATCCAATAGGGTGATGGCTTCTTCAATTTACTTTCTTTATTCTCTTAGTTTTCTTAGTTTTATCATGCTAGGCTAGTTTTTAATGTGTTAGGTGAACGATGAACCATATAACTTGATATTTGAATTCCTAGTTTTATATATTTGACATTAAAACGCGTTTTGGATTGATAAATGATTTATATACATTAATTTGAGTCTACAATTATTATGCATGTGATTGTATGATTTGTTGTGGTTTATTTTATCCATTCGAAAGAGAAAAAATAGATTAGACAAGGTATAAATCATCGTAGTGTCCGATAGGGGATAGAGATATACCACTATACTTTACATGAATCTCTAAGTGTTCATAGAACTCCATACATTTTTGTATATTTGCTCCCGTCATAAAGATATAGTCGGTGTCGTATATGAAAATAGGTTCAAGCTTAATCGAAAGAAAGTTTTGAATAAAATAGGAACATTGATTCGTCATAATTCAAACGTGTTGTCAAATTGTAGAACTAGGGTTGAAATAGATCGTTACATGGAGATTCGCGAACCTAGTACGCTTTTTATTTTATTATTATCTCAATCTTGCATTTAGTTATATTAAAGCACATAGTGAAAATTTGCATCCATTTAGTTAATTTATTCACTTTTGCATACGTAGCTTATTTAGTTAAGTCACGATTCAGTTATAAACATTCAAACAAGTATTCTGTTTCGATTAAGGTCGAATTATATAGAATTAAACTGTTAAATCTCTGTGGGAGCGATACTTGGACTTCAAAATTCACTTTATTACTTGAAACGAACCTACACTTGCGTGTCAGAAACCAAGATTTACCTAACAATTTTCAAACACATTAAAATAAAAATATAAAACCACACATAAAATGCAAATATATAAGCATTAAAACTCTTAATTAACATATATAATAAGCATTTGAGAAATAAAGTATTACAAAAACATTTATACTTTACTCTTCATCTCATGTCGAAGACGAAAAAGTTACGAGGATGAAGAAAAAAGATGTAAACAACTATATGAGTGTATCAAAATTTAAATTGAATCTTTTGAAAACAATTTGATTTAGTTCAAAACAAAAATGTTGATGGGTCTACGAGGATCCAAATCCACGATTTGAAATCTTAATTAAGTTCAATTTTATAGTCTTTTGTTCACTCTTACCATCACCTAAATTGGTACTAAACACTTACTTAAAATCTAGCACCACTCTTTCTAGATAGACACGCTTGGTTTGGTTCAATGTGCTTTCAAGAGAATTCCTTGAAGTCTAACCGAAGAAAAAATAAATTGCAAGAAGAATCACTTACGTATTTGGTGAACTTTTGTTTCAAAATTGTTCTACGTCCCAAAATTAGCATTTAGGCGTTTTGTAAATAAAAGTACTTTATTTTAATTTGTGCATTTATAAAATTAATGGACATTGATAATTGGTAATATTTTAAATTTATTTTTTATTTTTATAACATATATTACTATTTATATTTGTCGAATGCCTATATGATATATTATATTAAAAGGAGAAAATAAATAATACCTAAAAAATTATAAATAAAAACATAGTCCATATGGTAGAGAATAAATTATTTATTTAATTAGATTTAAACTATCAATTTTAACTATAAAGAACTAAAGAAAAAAAATCTGAAAAGCTATTTTTTTTTTTTTTTTTTTACTTCTTAAAATCTGCTTACATAATAAGTTATTCGTAAGTTTACTTAAAAAAATAAAATAACTTTTAATTGAACAATCCCCAATGGAGACATAAAATAAATAGAAAATTAAAAAAAAATAAAAAAAATCCAAACCTATAATTATATCAACTTTAGAACTTGTTTTGTTTCAATTAAAATCTGATTTTAATCTACATCAAAGTCAGATAATTAATATCAACATCATTTTTTATGGGTATCACAACTTTTTAATCATATATTTCAAAAACTTCTATCATAATCTAATTTTAATCCTCACGAAATACCCTTCAAAACCAGCATGAATCAACTGGGAGCATGGAATAAATGATAAAGTTGAGTGAAGTAATAATGTTGTTCCTTATTTTCTCTAGAGATTTAATCGATCAACGGTTAAAATTTTGCCACAACACCTTATCATTTTCAACCACCCTACCCCTAACCCTCACCCTTAATAGTTAAAAAAAAGCTTCTTGTACATCAATGGTGCACATTATTATACATACCCCTCACATGAGAGGGGGCCCATGATAATTAAAATATTCATGAGTCTCCTCTTATGTGAGAAGAATGTGTACAAAATTGTATATCATTGATGTACACGAAATCCCTCACTAATAGTTAATGCTACATCCATTAATCTCTCTCTTTACAAACCCTATCTGCGTGCCAGGCATGGACTCCATCCAAAAAAACATTGTACTCTCCCTCTAGAATTTGAGATTTTGTAGAGAGAGAAAGAATGGGTGGTGGCCAGTGGGGAGAGTGATGGGGGGCTGCTGTCGTTTTCTTTTCATTATCTTCTAATCCTTTGTGACGCACATAATCTTCATATATCGTTACATAATCTTCATATATCGTTAAATTATCAAATCATGATTGGACTCCTCAAAATATATTGATTATTATTAGATTTAAGCACAATTCGATTCGATTTTGAAGAAAATCGAACAGAATCAAAAAATTTCGAGTAGTTAGCAAATAAAATCGTCGGGTCCAAATATAATTTTGGAATTATTCGAGTTCAGTTCGATTCGGTTCGGCTCGATTTCATAATATAATTAATTTTTTTAACATTTATAACAATACTATAGTATGACATATTCAATCTTAATTTTTACAAATTATCGTATTTCAATTTAATAACATATAAATAACAAGTTGTCCAATAAGATTAATTTACCAATTTATACAAATAACAAAAAATAGCTAGTAAATTAGTAATACTAAATATCGGTGATTCATATAAATTAAAAGTCATAGATTCATAGAGATAAAATATTTTAAAGTATTGCTAATACAGTAGTACTTACTTACCAACTATTTGATTTATCCATCAATTGATTGACTTGTCATACTAGATACTAAGAAAACTCTGCAAGAAAGATTGAAAAATCACAAATAATAAATATAAATAAACTAATAATTATTCAACTAATAATATTTAATAAGAAAAAATATAATATATTTTTTATTACATGTCTCAATGCTCTCATAAAACTCAGTCTCTTCATTGCAAACTCTATATTTGTTAATTTATTTTTAAAAAACTAAAATAATTTGATTTATCTCATATATAAAAATTAAAAATTTTTAAAAGAATTAAGTTTTTATTCGATTTTTCGGTTCTGGATCTAGAACCGAGAATCGAAACGTACCCGTCGGTTATCGATTCAGATAGCCGTTTGGGTATTTCACTTACAAAGAACCGCTCGATTCGGTTCGGGTTCGGGTTCGGGTTCGGGTTCGGCTCCCAGTCCGAGTCCGAGTCCGAGTCCGGTTAGGTTCGAGTCGATTCGAAATATATGCCCAACCCTAATTATTATCATCCCATAAGATTATGGGTCGTGCTTCCTGTACAGAGCCCAATTCATAGGCCCCGTACAGGATAGACACATGGGGGACTGGATATGTGATATTAATTATAAGATTATACAATGCTAATACCATTACCCTTAGGCTTCAATCATGCAAATATTATTAAAGATAAAATTTAATGGTTACGGGTCGAGTTAAGTCAAGCAAATCACCTAGGTTCAACCCATTAACCAAGTGATCAGTCTCGGCTCTGCCCATGTGCCTTGCTCGTGTTGGGTTGACCTAGGTTCGATCTGTTAACCAAGTGACCAGTGTCGGTCCTACCCATGTGCCCTGCTCGTGATGGTTTGATTAGAGTCGAGTAAAATTAGATTACAAGCATTTTGAATTTTTTTTTAAAGATAGAAATTAAAGAAAATTATAGAAAAAATAAATACAAAAATTTAAGGTAATTAAATAAGAAAAATAATATGGCTTGTGAACTCTACCACAAACTTACTTGTCGTGCTAAGTTACTTAGGCCTATGACATTATGGTGGAACGAGTTGGCTCGCTTATGTGCTGAGCTCTCATGAGCCGACCTATCGAGCCAGCAAGCTTTTCGAGCACATTGTAGTATTGCTGTGAGGAATCCCCAAATGAGAAAGATACATATAAATAGTTAGAATGGCCTAATTTATTGATCTCTCCATTCATAGGGCAACTATCAATGAAATTCGTTATTGAAGTCATTATACACTTAACATCTGTCCACATAACATTATGTATTGCATTCTTAAATAACATGAAAATCAACATTTGCATCAGGAAATGTTAATTTTATATAATCTCAATGGTAAGATCGTTAGGGCTACAAAGACAACCTTTTTAATGTTATCAAAAGCAAAATAAGAACCAAATATTCCACCTGAGTATAAGAGCATCTCTAGCCCTAGCACCAAATATTCCACCTGAGTAATTTGTAATCAAGTAATAAATAATTGTAGATTATTTTTAAAAAAAATTATTATATGTAATTTTTTTTTTTTATTTTGTTTGTTAAATGTAATATTTCTTAATTATTGTATTAAGTGTAATGATTTTTAATTTATTAATAAGTGCAAAATTTTGGTTAATTTAAAGTAATTTTTATTTTATTAATTTTAGTAGTAATCTAATTTGTGATTAAATAATTTTTGGATTAAATTCTTTGTTTAGAATTAAAAATTAAGGAAATAAAAGCCAACATGTTCATTAGGTGTAATTGATTGGAGATGACTTTGCGAAATGGCGTGAAGGCTGTACCAATTTGATGTTATGGGTTGGAGATGGACTAAGAACTTTGTTTCATCCCAACTCAATTGTTAATGTGATGAAAGCATGCTTTTGCACGCAAAATGCACGACACTTGACCAAACCTTCAATAAAATGGTGTAATAACATCAAATCCTCGTTCTAATATTGGACCAATTGACTAAACTGTATAAAAAATATTGTTGGATTCTAACAAATTTTAGGCGAAAAAAAAAATAGTTGCATCGAGAAATTGACGTCAGCAAAAATCATAGACAAAGTGCTAGACAATGGAAATACCTTCTCTCACTACATATCAGGTATTAACTATTGACAGGGGCGGACCCAGGAAATTATTTCAGTGCGGACAATATCATCATGTTGTCTGCGATCGCCGATCATCACTCTCACTTGTCCATCATCTCTCTCTAGTCTCTCGTTTGATTTCTGAAATGTGAAATGAAAGGGTAGGTTGGGAGTTGGATAATGTATTGGCTGGGGCTGGGTTTGTAAAATTGGGTCAATAATTCATTTTTTTTTTTAAATGGGCAGCCCAAAGTTTAGTGCAGGCGATTCCTTGGGTGGGTCCGTCCTTGACTATTGAGCTCATGTATGCTAATCATTACAATGAGTTTTAGAATAGTATTTTTTTTAGAAAATGCATAATTAATAAGTAGAAAAAATTTTAAATTTATGTATAAAATATTTTATTATGGAAATATGTGATTAAAGATGAGTTTGAAAAAAAAGAAATTAATGATTGTCAAGAATGAATTTAGATTTTAGACGCGTGCATACGTAGTGGGCCATGTACGGATTGGAATTGAGAGATAAGATAAGCGCCCCAACCAAAAAAAGTCTTGGTGGGAGTGACATAATTATTGGGCCAATAGCTCTCTCAACCCGCATATGCCTTTGTCGAATACGGCGATATTGCTTACATATGCGACATGCCTTTAGGAATATTCCTAACTACGCACGTCTATTTTTTTGCCTCGTTTAATTCTCATTATTTATAGAATGAAAATAAAAAATATAATCATTATGGACTTCACACAAAAGATAAAAAGTCAAAAATAATTATTGAATGTGATTAATAACTGTCATATTTTTCATTTTTATGGATGATTAATGAAAAATAAACAAGACATTTAACTTTCAATTTCAATTTCAATTTCAATTTCAATTTCCATAATCATGTTTTAAATTTATTATTTCAAGAATTAGGTTATAATCAAATTATTTAACCCCATATTTGATAACCACCAAACCAATTTTTTTCTCAAACTAATTTTCAATCACACGTCCTCACAATAAAATATTTCGTACGTAAATCAAATTTTTTTACTTTTTTTAACACAGTCTCCAAAAAATTAATACTCCGAAACTCATATTTTCCAAAAAAAAAAAAAAAAAAAAAAAAATTAAAAATTAAAAAAAAAAAAAAATCTTTAATACTTGTCAAGGGCTTAATATTAAATATACAATAGATTAAAAATTAGATTATATTACAATTTCTTTCTCAATTCTCTCTCTACCATTTTTCTCTATAGACGGAACTCAAGCCACACCATGTATTTACCTCCGTCGACAAGCAAACTGGGCATGCCTCTAATTGTTGCCAACAAGCCCATTTTGTGCAATGGAACTCCATTTCTACCTCCACGGATAGCTACAGATCTGAAAGTTGGTGGTGGTCCGACGACTGCTCAACAAAGATTGATAGTTACTTTTTGCAATTTTAGCCAAATGATATTTTGTTCAGATATTCCCCCTTTTATTGTATAAATGTGTGGTTGAAAATGAATATAAATAATAAATGAAAGTAAAGTAAAGGAAAGAATGTCAAACATTAAAATGATTTTGCTTTGACCCACCTATGGGCCATCCCATAAAATGTCGGGAGAATCCAAGCTGTTCCAGACGTACTACTGGGGTCAAACCCCATGGAGATGATGTGCCATTGCATACTGGACCTGGTTCCTAGAATTTTGCTACGTGCACAACACATTAATTGTGGCCCCCACCCCATGAGAGGACTGTCAAAAGTGATGTACTTATAGCAAAACTTTTGGTTCCTAACACAAATTTTATTGATTGTACAGTTCAATATGCATTGGGCCTAGGAGATTTCGATACAAAAATTAGATGGACTAGTCCAAAACAAACAAAATTTAGAATGAACGAATGAAGAGAAAATTAAGCAAAACCATGATTTTAAAATTTAATTATCATGAATTATGTCATTAAGATTTTTTCTCCCCAAAAATCAGGCATTAATTACACCCATGTTTGGTGTAGCTAAAAATTGATTTTTATTAAATTTTGATAAAAGAAATTGATAGAATGTATGGTTGAAAAATTGTGAATCGTGTGAAATATATTATTAAAATTAATTATTAACATTGACTTACATTTTTATCAAAAATAACTACACCAAACAAGGATTATACTTTTAAAAAATAGAATATATATTTTTTAATGTTTATAAAACCAAACTATCAGTAATTAATTGTGGAGAGAATCAAATCCATTTATAAACTTCTTCCCAAAGTGAAACCTCATTTGGATCTATTTGAAATCACAAGCCTAGAGCACATAAGCTCTGCAAAAAATTAAATCAGATAATACTCCAGCCGACATTCTCGCTTCCGCTTCATCCACCACTGCTTGCTTGGGGCTTCCTTCTCAGGCGGAAAGCTCCCCTACCGATGTATTTTTACATCTCACAGCTTCGACATATCGCTTAGCCCCATTTATCTTTGGCTCTTTTGAGAACTCTTTTTAGATTTCTCTAATTTGCTGTTGATTTCTTTATTTCAATGCATAATTCTTATTTTTTTTTTTCTGATTTTATTAGATTTAGGAATACCTAGAATTTGAGTTTTTGGAATTTTTTGCTAGAATGACTGTATGTAGTATGTATCATGATTTAGAAACATACAATAATGAGTCTTGTTATAGTGACCGACTCAATGATCGATTTTGGTGATCGACGCCACATGGCGTCCCCTATTGGAGGGGACATCTGGCCAATAGGGGGCTCCACGTGGTGTCGGTCACCAAAATCGATCATTGAGTTGGTTCGTTTAGCTTTTTTCTACAGTAATGGACATGACATATTTTATCCTCTTTTATGATTTAAAAAAAAAAAAAAATTGAAATTGGGAGTCTTTTATACATGAAATTGTAATGTACTAGTCAAATGGATTATTTTCATTTCACGCAGTCCACAACTATTTAACTAGCATGCCGATGTCATTTGATGTGGTAGAGCAAGGAACGATATTGCTAAGTTGTTTAAAAATCGACAGATTAGACAAGTTGTAAAATTGTAAAAAATAAAGTGAATGAATGATTTTGTATTGTCACGTTATTCATTATAATTTCATTTAAGATTATTAATTACAATTCATTTTAGATGCTTGATCACATGTATATTAATAGGTGTATAGTGTTTAATTTGGATTGATAGGCATATGCTATTTAATATAGGTGTATAGTGTTTAATTTGGATTGATAGGCATATGCTATTTAATACTGGTTGGTAGGTGGATTAATCATTTAGGGTCCATTTGATTGACAAATATGGGAAGACAAACAAATTTCATCGGAAAAATAAAAATCTACCTAAACCATAAGAAATCATTTTCCATGAAATTGGTTGAAAACAAGCATAAAGTGATTGTATATTGGAATTCAAACTCCATTTTCACTTTCGTATCAAACAGGTAAATTAGAATTCAAATTCCTCATATATGACATTTTCCATGGAATTTGGATCAATCAAGCGGACCCTTAGTGTTTAGTATCAAGGACAGTTGTTCATTTTGATTAATTGTCGTTCCCCATTTTTTCTTGCTAGTGAAATTTTTTTAACCCTTGCTTAATAGGGATCAAGATTTTAATCTAAATGAAAGTCAACAATTAATTTCAATTACATATTTCATAAAATTCACAATTTTTCAACAACATATTTCATCAACTTTTATCAATATCTACTATTAATTCCTTTTAAACAGGGACTAACTGTTATTGATTAATAGTTGTTCATGGATTGTAGTAAAAAACATAAATCACACTAAGTCTCAACTTTATTGTATTTATAGGTGACAATCAATAAAGGCCGAGGTTTCAAATTGCCAACATGATATGTAATATTAACATACAATTATAGGTCACATTTAATTAAATTCTCATGTAGAACGAGTCACGGTCACAAATACTTGTTGATCACTATCTAATAACATAATTAATCATAATCTTCAATTGAACAAATAGCACAACACATTGAATGTCACAGATTGTGACTAGCAATCTCTTAGGTCACATTCGATTGATACATTAAGTCGCAGTGTAACGGTTCACATCCACAATTCTACATACACACAAGGTAATAGATGACAGTCTCAAAATAATATTCAACCTCAAATTTGGCACGTTCCACAACCCAAATATAGGAATAACATGTATAGGCACAATTTTTGTATGAAGTCACAATTCCAACATCCACCAAATATCCGTTCACAATAGTTGGATTCACATACAAGTGAATTTTGATGATTGAAATCAAATTTGGACAGAAGTTATTCTAATTAGTTGAGCATGAAAAATAAATTCTTCAATTCGCTGATGGGAGCGGAAATAATAACTTTGGAAATTATCCTATTATAATCCTTAATTTAAGTCACAATATTTGCTCAAAAAAAAAAAAGTTAATTATATATATATATATATATATATATATATATATATAATTTTTAAGAAAGATAAATATTATTTATGATTTGATTTTTGAAAGAATTCTACATGTTTGATATTTTTAAATATTTATTCTTATTGTTTTATAGTTATGAATTTTTCCCGATTTATCCAAACCCAACAAGAAGTGAAATTGTGTAAGTTAATAGAATTTTCAATGAAAAATGCTGCTTTGTCATACCTGTAAAAGGCCTGGTACAATTGAGCCTCTCACATGATGTGGGTCCTGTATCATTAAAAAAATGTCCTAAAATATTCACCCCACGCCTTTTTGTGAGAGAACTTGTACAGGGGCTGGCAAATTGGGTCTGACACTCCAGCAATACTCAGTTTTAATACCTTCCTTGATAGAGCGGATTGAGAAGTATATTATTAAAGAAAACGAAGGCTTAAATTGAAATTTTATCCGATATAACATATTAAGCTTCTGTTCGATTTCATTACAAATTTGAATTAAAATTTAAGTCAAAGTGAACAATTACACATTTCATTGAATCCACAACTTGTGAACTACCATTCAATTAATTTTTATTAAAATCTACTAAAAATTTATTTTTTATATAAACCAAATATAGGGTTAAATATGTAAATTTGGAATTTGCTTGATACCACATTTTTAGTAAAAAGTAATGCTCGATTAACTAGTTTGCTCCATCCTTGACTGAGAATATTAATTATGAAACCATAAGAACTGGATGTGCATGTGAACTTTGACAAATCATGAATAATGTATATGTAACGACAACAGTTGGTGCGTTAGTTATAGTATCTTTATGTATTATTGCGCTAGCTATAGTATCTTTATGTATTATTAAAACAATTTCTTAATATAATATTATATTATCTTTTGTAGATTCTTTTAATGCTAAGAACATCTTCAATAGACTCTTTACTTTTAAAAAACATATTCTATTATTTTAAGAGCATCTATAAATTTAGAGTACTTCAACAAGCTGTTTATATTACACTTAATTTTATTACTAAAAAAATATTTATTATTTTTTTACGTTAAAAATTGAAACAATTTAAATGCATTTAATTATATAGAGTGAGTTTGGAGAGTCAAACTCTCTCTAAATTAAAATGTTAATTTAAATAGTCTCTTGGAGCATGATTTTAAGGATTGACTCTTTAAAATCGAAAGGATATCATATTTAAAGAGTATTTTGGAGATACTCTAACCACAGAATATTTCAAGACCTTGCTTAGGTAAAATGATGAATTTACCCCCATTTTTAAATCAACAAAAGGAAAAGAAGGGAAAAAAAAAAAGAGTATTAAGTGCAGTCATAATCCCAATTATTTTAAAAAGTGCAAATGAGTCCCAATTAGAATTTAAAAAATAAAAATTATTTTCATCTCCAACAGCACCCCCACCAGCTCCTGCCCAATCCCACCACCATATTTTCCCTAAAAGTACAGAAATCATACACAAATCATTCAAGATAACCCTATTTCTCTGTCACAGTTTGACTAACAAAACTTATAGAGCTTGTTTCAGCCCTATTTTTTATTTTTATTTTTTGTCAAAAATGTACTTTGAAATAATATTTTGATAAAGATTGTGTGATTAAAAAATAAAGAAAAAATTAGATTTACATGTAATATTATTTTATTGAAAATGTGGTTAAAAATAAAGAATAAAAAATATATTTTAAAAATAATAAAGATCAAATAAGGACATGAATCACAATTAAATATATATCCACACAACTTTTGAAATGGACATTCCTCTCCATTGCTAAACAAATCATACCCTTTATCAGTTACCGTTTGTTCTCCAAATGTCCGTCGCACAATTATCTGGGCTCTGTGTTCTCTAATTTAGATCAAGGGAAGAATTCACAAACCATGTATTAAGTATGCAAAGTTCAAAAATTAAGTTTTATGTTTGGTTAATGCAAAAATCAGGTTTTTGTTTAATTAATTAAAAATATTTATTAATTAAATAAAATAAGGTCACAATTATACAAATAATGGTCACATATACATAATTATAGATCACAATTTAACTATTAGTCACATATTGTCAAATTAATTGGTCACAAATTATTTCGAGGTCACAAATCAAAATTTTTGCAAGTCACAGATTATCTCGAAATCACAAACCAAAAAATTTATAGTCACAGATTATTTTATAGGTCACATATTTTCAATTTTGTGGTCACATATTATTTTTTAGGTCACATGTTTTCAATTTTGTGGTCACGAATTATTTTTTTATAGGTCACGGATTATGTTGAGGTCACAAATCAATAATTTTTCGGGTCACACATTATCAAATTTTTAGGTCACAAATGAGTAATTGGTCACAATTTTTAGGTCACAATTGAGTGCTTCATCACAAACATTAACAGAACTGCTTCCCAAAAATCAACGAAACCATCGCCCAACCACCAACAAAATCACAGCCACCACCACATCCATCAACCACAGCCACCATTACTACCAACAAGATCTAAGAAAGCTGCAACCCAAAAAGCACCAACAAATCAAATCCACTACCACCATCACCAGAACCACTACACTGGATCCAACCACTGCATCCAACCACCTCCACCACCATTACATCCAACCACACCCTTAACCCCAGCACCACCACCTCACCACCACGACAGTTCGCCTAACCCCAACACCACCACTACATCCAACCACCACCACCACCACTACATCCAACCAAACCCCTAACCCCAACACCACCACCATGACAGTTCGCCTAACCCCAGCACAACCACCTCCACCACCACTACATCCAACCACACCCCTAACCTCAGCACCACAGTTCGCGAGGCAGAGATCGCAGTCAGAAAAGCCACAGTTCACCGTCGATGCAGAGATCGCAGTCGCAAGATCGGTGTCTGCTTCGCCGTGTTCTTCATTACAACAGAACCGGCAACAGCGCCTAACAACAGCAATACTTGCAAGAACGTGGGAGTCGCCTCTGCTCGCGGTCACGGTGCCAGAAAGTATGAAAAGACTTCACATCTGGGACCGCCACCGCCATCACCACACTGCATCGCTACCGCTACCGCTACCGCCTGCCATTCTCACTATACCACACAGCACCACTACCTAGATCCACCGCACTAGGCTCACCACTACCGCATCGTTGATGAAGCTACGGTGGCGCTTGAAATCGGCAGGGAGAGGAGAGTGAAGAGAGAGAGAGAGAGAGAAGGGAAAGTGTGAAGAGAGAGAGAGAGAAATTTTAGGTTTTGATTAATTGGAATATTAATATTAATATTATATAATTTATTAACCTGATTTGTGATTAATTAAACTTTGGACCTGTTTTTTGTGAAGGGATCTTCAAAGACCGGCTATAGTGTAATTTCCTCTTAGATCAATTACCATGTACTATGTATAGTCAAATTCATTAATTCAAAAGTGGAAACGGAGTCATAGAATTTAAAGTCGCGTCAAATCCTATGTACATTAAATGACTTAGAGATATCCTTTGACCCCAACTCTCTCCAGACTCCACCCTCCACTTTATAGTAAAATCTCGATAAATTAATATTTGATACTTAAATAATAATATTCTTCGGCCCAGACTTGAGACAATGTTGTTAGCGTTAGATTATTGTAATTGACTATTCTGTGAACAAAATGACCAACTTGAACATTTTAGAAGTTTATAAACTTAATTACAAAGTTTCATAGTTGGTAGGTTAGCTTAGGGTTCGGTGTCCAAGTTTGGAATACAAAAGTTTATCGTCGCATTTTCGCTAGATGTTCGTGGTCATGCTCGAGCGTGTGAAGCAGAACATTCCTCGCTCAACCTTCCCCTCCCTGTCGCTCGAACGACAATGCTCCTCGCTCGAGCGACCAATTTGCGGCCAAACCTAATTCGCGATTTCACGAGATTTTTATTGGACAAAGTTTCCATATTCGTCAAACATGTAAAAGGGGGCGCTGCGCACTCTGGAAAGAGGAATTGAACATTATACATTCAAAGAGAAACAGTTATTCTCTCAAGAGCCAAACATTCAACAGTTCAATCACTTCATCTATATGCGTCATTCGGATTG
The DNA here is from genome assembly GCA_019395295.1 of Osmanthus fragrans. Lineage (NCBI taxonomy): Eukaryota > Viridiplantae > Streptophyta > Magnoliopsida > Lamiales > Oleaceae > Osmanthus > Osmanthus fragrans. Next base: position 12,762,403 of record CM033362.1, read on the forward strand.
AAAACATCAAAACCTTCGATCAAATACACTGGTTCTATTCTTTACTTGAATCCGCCAGGAAAATTGTGTCGTCAACTTGATTGGCAGCAAAGATCAAGAAAGAAATTTAAGAATGAGGAGTTTTTGGTGGATCTACAGGAAATAAACTACGTGAAGAGCTAGGATTGGTGTTCGGGTGCACATTCCAGGAGAGTTACTTCAAACTTTAGACAGGATATCAGAAAGTTTGTGTCGTCAACTTTGCTGATGGTTTGTAAGTTTATAATACAGTTTATAGTGGATTTTTGACTGGCAAAGCGCCTGAAATTTTTTCCACGTTGGGTTTCTCCGTGAACAATGCTGGTATTATTTACTACTTTCTTTACAGTTTTTATACAACTGCGGTATTCAAACATATGATAAATTGAATTGTTTGACTAATCACCTAGACATAATTAACTAGTGATTTGTTGCTTGTTAATTAGTTTTAATTTCGCATTTACACCTAATCCCCCACTAGGTGTAGTTGGGTCGAATCTCCGATTTTTCAAGTGGTATCAGAGCTTAAATTCGATTCTTGACCCATATTCTGTTTAGATGAGTCAATCATACTTTTTACATTTGTCCCTTGATGAGGCTTATGTCAATGATCATAACATATCGTATTGTGGAGATGATGTAAGAAAAATTGTAGCTTGTGTTGCTAGAGTTAAGTTTGATTCTGATAAAGAGATTGATAAGGTTGAGGGAGAAGAGTGTAGTAATCACTGTGAGAAAGAATTTGAGGATGAGACTAATATTCGTGAGACTTATCAGGAGCTATTTGAGAATAATCTTAAAACTAAGAAGGTCGATAGAGCGTTGCTAAAGAAAGTAGATGAGCTTGAGAGAGTGAAAGAGAGACTTGTCAGTGGCCTTCAGGATACGTCCAAAAGTTTGAGTGAAGTTAATGAGAAATTGCAAGATAAAATAAAAACCATCACTAAAGATCTAGAAAAGTCTAACACTCAACTCCAGGCCTTCTCTAGTGGGACTAGAAAACTTGATGATATACTGGGAATGAATAAGTCGACAGGTGATAGGAGTGGTTTGGGTTATGATAAGAACAATTCTAATGATTATAACTCCTCTAATACTTCCTTCGTTCTAGCCGGTAACAAGTCCCATAAGTCAGCCTATCCTGAACCTAAAAGAACGGGTGTTGTAGAACAAATGACCTATGAAAATCCTAGGATTGTCGGTATCATAAATCAACATTAACAGTTTCGTGGTTCTAAGTCTACGTTCATTCTTACATGTCATCATTGTGGTGTTTTGGGGCATATTAGGCCTAGGTGTTCTAATCTTGTGAATAGGAATAGAGGTCAGAACATTTCTAATCAGGTCATTTCGCTATCTAATTAGGTTAATCACCTAACTGATATGTTGACTAGGCTGACTAGTGTCTACCCATCCCCTAGGAACATTTGGGTTATAAAATGTGATATTGTTAAGCATAATGAGAATGTGAATTGTTATGTTGCCCATGTTGCTCTAAAAGTCCATAATAACTCTATGTGGTATCTTGATAGTGCTTGCTCTAGACATATGTGTGGTAATAAAGCTTTATTTTCCACTCTTGAGGAATATAATAGTGGTGTTGTCACTTTTGAATATGGGGCTACTGCACCTATCCTTGGTAAAGGTACCATCATTATCCCTGGTATTCCTCCTATAGCTAATGTGTTTTATGTGGAAAGGTTAAAATCCAATCTTTTAAGTATTAGCCAGATATGTGATGCTGATTATGAGGTTAGCTTTGTCCAAAAGAGGTGTACTGTCTATGATTCTTAAGGTGGGGTTATTTTAGAAGGTCTTGGACTGCTGATAATTGTTATGGAGTTATTCCTAATTCCAACTATGTGTGTAGTAGTGCGAAAATTGATATGACTGAACTTTGGCATCAAATGCTCGATCATTTGAACTATAGAAGTCTGTCTAAGTTGGCCAAAAATGAATGAGTTAATGGATTACCTAAGATTGAACAGAATGAGAATATTGTGTGTGGTCCGTGTCAACAAGGTAAACAACTTAGGGTGAATCATAAACGAACTTCTGAGATCTTGACTGATAGACCTTTAGAACTTCTTCACATGGACTTAATGGGACCAGCTAGGACAGAGAGTCTAGGAGGTAAGAAATACATTTTGGTAGTTGTTGATGACTTCACTAGGTACACATGGATTGATTTGTTGCGTGAAAAATCTGAGGCCCCTAATCTTGTCAAATCTTTGTGTAAGAAATTATGTACTGAGCAAAACCTCACTGCTACTAGAATCCGAAGTGATCATGAGAAAGAATTTGAAGACTCCAACCTTGATGAATTCTGTCTGGAGAATGGGATTCAGCATGAATTCTCCTCTCCTATTACTCCACAGCAAAATGGAGTTGTTGAAAGAAAGAATCGGGTCCTTCAAGATATGGCTAGAGCCATGCTTCACGGAAAGGATCTAGCTTTGCATTTCTGGGGTGAAGCTATAAACACAGCTTTCCACATTGTAAACCGAGTGTACCTTAGACCCAAAACTAATAGAACTCCGTATGAGATTTGGAATGGTAGAAAGCCAACTGTCAAATACTTCCGAGTGTTTGGTAGTAAGTGTTACATCTTGAGAGATAGAGAGAACTTGGGTAAATTTGACTCGAAGAGTGATGAGAGAATATTTCTAGAATACTCTAGAAACAGTCGAGCCTATAGGGTATACAATTCTCGTACTCGTGTGGTGATGAAGTCTATAAATGTTGTTATTGATGATGTTGGCAGTGAGGGAGATTGTGTTGTTATTCAGGATGGGGTATATGATCCTAGTGTTGATCCTGTAGAGTTGACTGAATCCAAAGAACAATCTACTCCTAAATCCTCATAGTCTCTTGAGAGTTTAGATGTGCTTGAACCACAGATGGACAATCATATTCCTCTTAAAGAGCCTTCTTCTAGAGTTAAGTTGAATCACCCTAAGGATCAGGTTATTGGAGATTTAGATAAAGGAATGAGACCGCGTAGGAGAGTATTAAATCAGCTAGCATACATTAGCTATGTATCCCAAATAGAACCTAAGAAAGTTGAGGAAGCCCTTAGTGATGAATGTTGGGTGAATGCTATGCATGATGAACTAAATCAGTTTGTAAGAAAATGATGTGTGGACCTTAGTTCCTAAGCCTGAAAAATGTAATGTTATAGGTACTAAGTGGATTTTTAAAAACAAGACTGATGATGAGGGTACCATAACTAGGAATAAGGCTATGCTAGTTGCACAAAGATACACTCAAGTTGAAGGAATTAACTTCGATGAGACATTTGTCCCCGTTGCACGACTTGAGTCCATTCGCATTCTCCTTGCTTTTTCTTGTACCTTAGGTTTCAAGCTCTATCAGATGGATGTCAAAAGTGCATTCTTGAATGGGATTCTTCAGGAAGAAGCATATGTTGAACAACCAAAGGGATTCATTAACCCTAAGTTTCCTCACTATATTTTCAAATCGAATAAGCCCTGTATGGTCTGAAACAAGTTCCTAGAGCCTGGCATGATAGACTGACTACTTATCTTAAGGAAAGTGGATTTGTGGGAGGTGGTGCAAATAGAACCCTGTTCATAATGCGTAGTGAACAAACTATTACGATAGCCCAGATCTATGTTGATGATATCATCTTTGGTTCTTGTTCACGAAAATACGTTCGATTTAAAACCACCGCAAGTGTACGGTTCGTTACAAGTAATAAAGTGGACTTTTAGAGTTTAGATTGTCGATCCCACAGAAATTGAGTAGTTCAATGATAATTATCTCGACTTTAACCGAAACTAGATGAGTTTTTGATGAGTTTTATACTAAATTCTAACCGAACTAAATTATGAAAACAATTATGGATGAATTGGCTAAACTAAATGCAAATTATACTAGAATGCAATATGAAAGACAAATACAAATTGATTTACTTAAGATGAGAAAAACGCACTAGGATCACGAATCCCCAGGCAACAATCTATTTAAATCCTAGTTTTACAATTTGACAACACGATTAAATATTGAAGAATCAATGTTCCTATTGAATTTAACAATCTCTTTCGAGTAATGTTAAACATATTCTATCATGCAATCCGACTATATTTCTATGACAAATACAAACATAAAAGAATGCATTAGTTTTTATGAACACTTAAAATTCACATAGAGCATAGCGGCATATTTCTATTCCCTATCAGACCCTATGACAATTTATACTACGTCGAATCTATTTTCCTTCTTTCGAATGCACAAAATAGATCATCACATTCATATAATTAACGCGCGCACAATAATTATATGGAAGAAATACGCATAAATCGTTCAAACATTCAAAAACGTGTTTTAATGTCAAAAATATAAAACTAAAGATTAAAATATCAGGTTACAAGGTTCATGATCTCCTAGTACAAGAAAAACTAGCCTAACATGCTAAAGAAAGAAAAACAAAAGAATAAATGAAGAAACGTCATCACCCGAGTAGATATTCAATTAATTCCTTGAAGTGCTTGATGAATCTTTGCGTTATTCCTTGTGTTCTTGCTTTCCAATGTCAAAATGATCTCTAAAAGTGTGTAGCCCTCTTTTTCTATCGAGTCTAGGGTTAAAAAGAGGTCCCAGATTGGTTTCCATAAGAGTTTAAGTTAAAAACGGAAACCAGAAATTTTTGCCTAAAAATAACCATGCGGCCGCATGGTTCAAATGCTGTGGCTCCTGTAGCATTCTAGGATTGCCATGCGACTGCATGGAAGTTTGCACCATGCGGCCGCATGGTGCAATTAACTTCACAATTGCGCCGTTTTGGTCCTCAAACTCCGTTCTTCCTCATTTTGACTTCTTTTCTTCATTCCCTTTCTTCCAATACCCTTAGATATAACCAATCTCATAGTTCATTTTCGTTCTTGATTTGGGTGTCGAGTCGACTTTCGAATAACTGCATCTTAGTCCCTGAACTTTTGCTTTCTTCCATTTTGGTCATTTCTTGCTCGTTTTCACTCATCGTTATTTCCATCGATATAGTCTTGCAAACACAATTTACATAGAATTAAGCAATATTTCAACATAACTACAATCAATTGTCCATGTTTTGTGACCTAAATAAGTGCGTAAAACGCACTTATCAGTTCTCCTATTGACTCTCTTGCTCATGAGTTTGCTGAGTGCATGAAGCAAGAATTTGAGATGAGCATGGTTGGTGAATTGAGTTGCTTCATTGGTCTTCAAGTGAAGCAAACAGATGATGGGTTGTTCATATCCTAGTCTAAGTATGATAAGGATCTTGTAAAGCGGTGTGGGTTAGATAGTAAGAAGCACACACAGACTCCTATAAGCACTAGTGTCAAATTGTGTCATGACCCTACAGGTAGGAGTGTAGATCAGTCACTGTATAGGAGTATGATAGGCAGTCTTCTCTATCTTACAGCTAGTAGACCTGATATAGCCTTTAGTGTTGGAGTGTGTGCTAGATTTCAGGCTGATCCTAAGGAATCTCACTTAACTGCTGTTAGAAGAGTAATCGGATATGTTAATGGTACTGTGAATCAGAGGATCCTTTACTCTAGAGATTCTAATCTAGAACTTGCTAACTACTCAGATGCTGATTGGGCAGGCAATGCTGATGATAAGAAAAGCACACTGGGGGTTGTTTTTATATTGGGTGCAATCTTGTAGTTTGGATGAGTAAGAAACAAAACTCTATCTCTTTATCTACGGCAGAGGTCAAATACATAGCTCAGGTAGTTGTTGTACTCAATTGCTTTGGATGAAACAAATGATGAGTGATTATGGAATTACTCAAGGGACTATGACTATTTTCTGTGATAATACTAGTGTCATCAATATCTCTAAAAATCTTGTTCAACATTCTCGCACTAAGCACATTGACATTAGACATCATTTTATTCGAGAACTTGTTGAGACTGAAGTTGTTTCACTTGAACACATTTCAACTGAACATCAACTAGCTTATCTTGTTACTAAACCTTTAGATGGTTTGAGGTTTGAGTCTCTTAGGAAAGCTATTGGTATCTGTGTTCTCTCCTGATTACTATTTCAGGAGTTTGCATGCTTTATACATTGTCTGCTTTTATCTGGCATTCATTGGATTCTTTTTTGCATGCTTCATTTTTATTGCTTTTTAGGATGTAGTTTCTTGCATGTGCATTCTCGTTATGTCTGTTTTGGCACATGCAGTTTTTGCTTTAGTTTTGTCTGCTTGATTATTTTGTTTTCGTTCGTGTAACGCATTCTTGCTTTAAAAAAAATGTGAATGGAAAGTCTATTATAGCATGAAGTACAACCTTCTTGATCTTGCATGTTATGATCATGTTTGAGTATAATTGATGAGTTGTAGCTTAATTTCCATTACTTGCTTAGGTTGATTTGTAGTACTTAGTTTAGGTGTCTTCATGTACCATCTGCACAGCACACACTATGATTTTGTTAATTGGACGTAACCGCATGTGTGAGATTTGGGATAACAGTCACTTGTTGGTAAGTTGACTCTGAACATGAATTGACCATCTTTTGTAGACCTAAGCATATGATTATCCCATAGTTGTAAAAAACACATATCTTAATGTTCTTCTTCGAGACTATTTGACTCGAGCAATTAAGTCTTAAGGGTATTTCAAAATCTGGTGCTTATGGTCATCTGACTTGGGTTAACCGACCTAAAGCTCGCTACAGGGGTCATCTTAGTTGCTCATTGAATTAGAATTTGCACTTAAAATGAAATATTATGAGCTATTGAAAAGAAACATATATTGAGCTGGTACAAAATTGAAATATTAAAAAAAACATATATGCTCAAAGTAATGAGGAGTAACACGTTGACATATTTGCAAAATGAGCTTCATATAACAAGTCCTAGTGTTCTTTACGATTTGACTTTCAGTAGTAGGAGAATACACTTTTTGGCAGTGATGCTTAGCATGTCCCTTCTCACAAAATTAAGGTTTGGAGTCCTGTTTACCTTGAATTAGTGACACTTTACACACATGAGCCACTTATATTATTTACTCCATTCTAACTTCGTCTGAATATGTAGGGAGGTTTATCACTTGTTAATTCTACTCATGCATGCTATCAACTGCACATTTGATTGGTTGCTATGCTGCTAGCTATTTTTGCATTGATTGTGTAATCTTTTCCCTTCAGCATTTGTGGCAAAAAGAGGGAGAGATTTTATAGTAAGGGGGAGATTTATTTGTGATTTGAGCAGCTACACTGTCATTTGCATGCTTGTCTTTTGGGGTCATTGGGATGAGACATAGATAATTGGTCACTTATACATATGCATGCTTTTGATATATATCGTTTGGGGTCGTTGGGGTGAGACAGATACACTTTGACATTTGACTTGATTTACATTGCATTGACATCTACACTTATATCTTATGTCGTTTGGGGTCGTTAGAGAGTGACATAGATGCTGTTTTTATAAGACACTAAGTTTCATTGATTGCATATTGCTTGTCTTGTGGGATCGTTGGGGAGAGACATAGATACTATGTTTAAGATATCACTGTGCTTTCATTTGATATATATTTTACATGTCTTATGGGGTCATTGGGGAGAGTCATAGATACATTTACCTACTGTTTTAACTTCAAGTGAGTTTGCAGTAAGGGGGAGCTTGTGCATTGCATATCATGCACTGATATGGAGCATGTATCCATGCATTTGTGTTGCATTTTATGCATAACTGTTTGAGTTTTGATGTTTTGTGGTATTAATGCGTCTATGGTGTTTTGATTAGTATTAATATTGCATCTCAAACTAGCATACTTATTTGATTGATTATGTTTTGTAAGCTTCTAAGTATGTTATTGCTTAATTCCTGTATCACGTGCTTTTACACTGGGTATGTGAGTTTTGATTTCAGGATACAGGATTGACAAAGAGGAAGTTGTATTCAGATGATAGCTGGACATAGTTTCTCTTTGATAGGTTTATTTTACCTTGTAATTGGTTTTGTCACAGAATGCCAAAAGGGGAGTTTGTTAGTGTTAGATTATTGTAATTGGCTATTCTGTGAACAAAAAGACCAACTTGAACATTTTAGAAGTTTAGGGACTTAATTGCAAAGTTTCATAGTTGGTAGGTTAGCTTAGGGTTCGGGGTCCAAGTTTGGAACACGAAGGTTTCTCGCCGCATTTTCGCTAGATGTTCGCGGGAGTCATGCTCGAGCGTGTGAAGCAGAACATTCCTCACTCAACCTTCGCCCCCTTGTCGCTCCTGTGACAGGCCCTTCACTCGAGCGATAATGCTCCTCGCTCGAGCAACCAATTTACGACCAGACCTAATTCGAGATTTCGCGAGATTTTTATTGACCAAAGTTTCCATATTCGTCCAACATATAAAAGGGGGCGCTGCGCACTCGGGAAAGAGGGATTGAATATTATACATTCAAAGAGAAACAATTATTCTCTCAAGAGCCAAACATTCAACAGTTTAATCACTTTATTTATATGCGCCATTCGGATTGAAAATATCAAAACCTTCAATCAAATACACTGATGTTATTCTTTACTTAGATCTGTTAGGAAGATTGTGTCGTCAACTTGGTTGGCTGCGAAGATCAAGGAAGAAACTTAAGAACGAGGAGTTATTGGTGGATCTACGGGAGATAAACTACGTGAAGAGCTAGGATTGGTGTTCGGGTACACATTCCAGGAGAGTTGCTTCAAATTTCAGACAGGAGATCAGAAAGCTTGTTTCGTCAACTTTGCTGGTGGTTTGTAAGTTTATAATACAGTTTATAGTGGATATTTGACTGGCAAAGCCCCCAGAGTTTTTCCCACGTTGGGTTTCTCCGTGAACAATACAGGTATTATTTACCGCTTTCTTTATAGTTTTTATATAACTGCGGTATTCAAACATAGGATAAATTGAATTGTTTGACTAATCACCTAGACATAATTAATTAGTGACTTGTTGCTTGTTAATTAGTTTTAATTCCGCATTTACACCTAATCCCCCCTCTAGGTGTAGTTGGGTCGAATATCCGATTTTTCAAATGTACTAAATTAATAATCCAACTAAATGCATAAGATAATTATTTATTTATTTGGGAAGTTACCTAAGCCATTGATCTACAATTATCTTTAAACTTTCGTGCTTGGTGGAGAAGAAGCGAACAGAGGTATGCACACTTCCTTTAAGGTTTAACGAATATATAAAATAATAATTGCTTCAAAATTCATAAAAGTTCATACTAATACAAATTAACAAACTTTTAATTTGACAACATTTTTTTTCAATTCGTCTTTTTTTCAAAATACGCATCTAAAGTTTTTAGATTTTTCTTTGCATCCAAATCAAACTTTGAAGCCAATACATGTACCTTAATGTTTCCTCTTTAATATATGTATGTGTTTGCCTTTCTGTGTTCTTATAGATTAAATTTTAAATTTCACAATTTTTTTTTTAAATTTCCTACATGTATTATGGTAAAATACTCTATAAATTAATAATTTTTCTTGGTCTCAATATTATTATTTTATAAAGCTTTTACTGTATATGGGTCAAAGGACCTCACGTTTTGAATGTGACTATAGTTGTTTTCTTTAGTTGTGTGCAGATTTCTTACTTGGTCTCTTCTTCATAATTTTATTTCATTCAAGCTTGTTTACTGCGAATTAATTCTAGAAGTTAAAGTGAGTGAATTGCGTATGAGTAGAACGACTGATTTTTTATTTTTGAGGATTTGGGGTGGTTACAGTGGGGTTGAATTAGGGAGGTAATTGTATGGGATGGTGGCAAAGAATAGAGTTTTATCATAGAGAATTGAGACCTTTTTTATTTTTTTGATGGTGGTGGCGGGATTGGGCAGGAGGTATGTGGGGTTGTTGGAGATGAAAAATATTTATATTTTTTTTAATTTTTATTGGGATTCGTTTGTACTTTAAAAAAAATTGGTTATGGCTGGAATTAATTTTTATTTTTATTTATTTAAAAAGGGGTATTTTTATCATTTAACAAGGTTTTATGTAGAAAAAAGATGAAAAAATTGTATTCCGCAAAGTTCAGGTAAACATTAGAGAGTATTCTGCGAATTAACTTTTTGTTTTAATTTTGGCCCTATTTACTGCACTTAACTACTAAACTGACGGAATTTGAGGGAAGGGGGATATTTTGCTAGGTGGTTTTACACCAAAAATAAAAAATTTAAGGGTATTCCACAATAGTGGCGAATATGAGTGTGTTTTATGTCAATTACTCGTCTTTTATTTTGTTACCTGGATTTGAACACCTTTTAATCAAGGATGAACAAGTAAAATGCATCTGATTTTCTATCATTGATCTAATTACAGTTGTTGACACTAAAGAGTAACGTGACACCTTTTTGAACAACTTCAAGTTTTTTCGAGCTTAGTTTTCCTATACAAAGAAAACAGTGAATCTAGTTGATCATTGAAAATATGGGATGCAATGATCGAATCTTCTTTGATGTTTAAGTTAGTGAAGTTGTAATATGTCTTACTTCAAGTGTATTTTGAAAGAGATTTGTACTGAATTACGTAATTGTTTTTAAAGGAAATGACACGGTTATATAGGTATTAAGAAGATCAACATGCTCTAGTCACTTCAATCAGCTGTGACGTGCCATGGAAACATGGACCATTAAATTGCTTTTCCTAGACTTTCGTTAGTTGATTGGGCAGCATGTGTTGGGAACATTTCACAACCAGTGATTGGAGAATAAATAGAATGACATGAAGATGAAAACGAATATGAAGGCTCAAATACGATATCGTTGTTTTCAAACGATATTTGCCCCGTCTCAAATGAATAATGGTGCTTAAAGGGTTGCTTGACAAATTGTTTGAAGAATTAATCAAGTCTTGTAGAGAATCTAATACTTAAGCACTGGTGTGATTCTCCAAAACATAGAGAACACAAATGGGAAGATTGAATATGGAGGGAAGGGAGTTTAATTCTTCTTTGTGGAATGGAATAATATTTTCATTTTTTTTTAAATATTGTATTGATCCTTCATCACCTATTTGTAGGTTTCAATCAATACCCACGAATTTGTGCCAAAACATGATGAAGAGTTGCAAAAACCCTTCAAAACCTACCAAAAAAATCAAATCGAAAACTATCGTAACAGCTAGTTTTTTTGTTCTATGCGGTCGCATAGAACAAATTTATGCGACTGCATAGATCAGTTCCCGGTAGGCCCTACATTAGACCATTCGACCGCATGGCTATTGGCCTATGCGGTCATCTTGGCTTCCATTTTCATTCCACACTTGTTCAAAATTCAATAAAGTCTCATATTCTAAGTATACAATACTCATACATAAGGATTAGATATCTTTTGATTTGTGTAGCGACCGAGAATTTTAATTTATGTTTCTTGAAAAACATGTCGCTAGATCTTGAACCCGAGTTTTAAAAATAAAAACGTGTTCGTCTAGCCGTTGTTAAACAAATTTAAATTTCTAGGATCGAGTCAAATTTCAAATATTTTAATTCCTTATCGTTTTAAATCCGAAATTATTATTATTTCGGGTCCGATATTTCATTAGTCCAAATAGGATTATTTTAGCCCAATCCTTTAAGTCCAATTAGACAATTCTTCCGGCCTAATTTCTGGTCCGTTTACTGCCCTAGGGATTTGTGCCCTAGAATATTCCTACTGTTTATATACCCCCATCTCCCCCCTCCACCTCACTCACGCAGCAAACAACACAAGGGTAAGAAAAATCTCCAAAACTCCCCTCCTCCATGCAGTAAACTCCCGGTTCATCTCCCTGATTGAGAAACTTATCCTTGATGCTAGAAAATCAATTTCTAGCATCAATGGATTCATGTGTGATGCTAGAAAACCAATTTCTAGCATCAACACCACCACCTCCAAACCCAGGCCACAGCCGTCCATGGCCACAAACACCACCAACACCGACTGCTCCAACCCACAGAACCACCACATCAACACTAAACTGCAGCCACCACACACTCCACAGTCGAAACCCAGAATCACCTCCTTGGCCAACACCATGCACACGGCCACCGTTCAACCCATAGAGCCACCACACAAACTTCACCACTGCAGCCACCACCTGCAAAGACGAGCCACCACACCAGCTCCACCATCCCAAAACGCCACCACAAGAACACCCAGCCCACCTTCCGGTCAACCCAAAAATCGAGCCCAAATCGAAACCAAAATCAAGAAATAAGGAGACCCATAAACTCACCTCTTATCCCGACCCACTTCCAACCGGTTCGCCACCGGAAAGCCTAAGAAATCGAACCTCCAAGCCTCGATTTCTCTCCAACCCGAACTCCAAAATCACCCCACCACCACCTCCACACCACCGGCGCCACCACATGACGGTGGCGCTGCTACTCCGCGCCGGCAGAATGGGAGGAAGGGGCGTCGCCTCCTCTCTCAACTCTCATTTGAATGAGAGAAAGAGAGAGAGTTGAGATTTTTATTAATTTTGTTTTTGGAAAATTTCGATTTTAGCCCCAACTTTAGGAGTTAGTTTATTTCAGTCCCCCAAGTTTTAAAGTTATTTATTTCAGTCCTAAAGTTTCGATTTTAAAGAAAATAGTCCAAAAAATTATGTTTTAAAATAAATCAACCCACAGATTTTGAAAAAGTCCATTTCAGTCCTTCAATTCTTATTTTCAGTTTTAATAAATTTTCAATTTAGTCCCTATTTTAGAAAAGTTCAATTTCAGCCCTTAAACTTTTATCTTCCATTTTGATAAATTCCAATTAAGTCCCTAAACTTTAATTTTTATCGTTTTTAATCTTTAAAAATTTCGAAACACTAATTCAAAGTTTATTTTCTATTTTTGGCTAGACGAAACGTACGGACGATAGAGTTTGAGATTACTTCCCGCTCCAATTTTTGCGACTCTAGATAGATTGAGGTAGACTCGCCTCCATTAATTAGTTTAAATTATAATTGCATGTATTATGTGATTTTATGTGAATTATATGCTTTAATGCATAAGATGAGAATCTCTTATGAGATAGATTATGTTGTTATGCTTGTCGTAATTTATATGCTTAATTGCATGAGAAAAAAGAGAATCTCTTATGAGATAAGATGATGTTATGCATAACTTACTTGCTTAAATGCATGAGACAGACTACCCACACCCTATGATTTTAAAGAGCCTATGATTTTTCAAAGAAAATAAGCCCATGAGAATATCACTGTATGAATCGCATAGTTATGTGTTCAATTATTCTGTAAATTAATTACTGGCGATGAGTCTACTGAGTATTTCTTCGAAATGCTCATTCCATTATTTTAACAATATTGCAGATTTTGGAGACGGTCGAGTCTGATGGGCAGTGGTGATATGAACAAATGAACGTAGTTAATTGTTTTTAATTTACTTTTCAATTTCACTCATTTGAACGTTGTGAACTTACCTTGTCGTTTCCGCTATTTCAAAACCTGAGTTTAAAGTTTAATAAATTGTTCCTTAAGTTAATTCAAATGAGTTTTATTGCCGTTAAAGTTCAAAATTTTAAATGTGGTGATATTTTTAAAAGTTAGTTATTCCGCCAAACTTTTCAGTTAAATTAGGGCAAAGAGATGATGACGTAGCATTCCGGATTCACGGAACTCGGGGCGTTACAGCTTGGTATCAGAGCTAGTCTGCGTTTCTGTAGACTGTCAAATTTAAAAAAAAAAATTTCAAAGAGATATTCCACATTATTTAAATTCTTATTAATGAAAGTTGTCACTGCCATCACTCAATCAGCCGACTCCGAAGGTAAAGAAGTTTATGAAGTTTAATGTTATTTTAATTCGGATACTTGTTTTGATGATTTATGAGACTTAGAAGAAAGAAAGAAAGAAAGAAAGACGAATTTGAGCATAATTTGAAAGAGTTTTCTTTAATTTTTATGTTCTCGTAATTTTAACTAGGAGAGATGAATAACCCCGCCTAATTGGACTTTGCATAATTGATTTAGGACATGGCACCCATTCGTAGAAATGCACTCAGTGACGCAGAACGAGCTATTAGGGATTATGACCGTTTCAGGCCCGAACTTGAGTGGACAATTGCCCAACTAGATCAGTTGAACATCGTACGTGAGCGGGCCATACAGCATGGCTACGTGACCAATAATCACTTGTTGATCCGTCACTTACTCTCGACTTTTCGAAGTGACTATGCGGAGGTAGCTAATAGCATATATGTAGATGCTCTAGTGTCTCTGGATGTGGAAATGGAGTATGACACCTTCTGCACGAGGGTTGTGGCATATTGGCCCATGTATTTTGAGTACCGCTTTAGATTTGCTCCCGAAGGAGACTCAGAAGAAGAAGAAACTGAGGAAGACGCTGATCCAGCGCTAGGAGAGTTCTCGGACGCTGAATCAGGCGTAACCGAAGGATAATAGAGAGATAGAAATTAGAGTAGGCTCGACATGTTATTGTAAAAAAAAAGTTCAGCATAAATGCATTTCTACCCATGTATTTTCCTTAAAAGAAGTCGAGTTTTGAATGAAATGATATTTGGGTTCCAATTTTCATTTTTTGAGTTATCCATTATCGTTTACGTTGTTGGTACACTTAATTCAACCTGTATGAACTACTTTTAAAATTTTATGAAGGTTATGGCACCACCAACTCAAAGCGATGTCATCCGAGAATTACTTAACGTGGTGCAAGAAATGAGACAAGTTCCACAGTCGATTAACCCCACAATACCAGTAATAGAACAGTTCCGGAGATACTGCCCACCTACGTTCGATGGCGGAGATGGCCTACTAGCAGTGGAAGAATGGCTCCAGGCCATTGAGAAGATATTCAGGCACATATCTTACCCTGAGGATAAGAAGGTAATTTGTGTCGAGTTCATGTTAATCGGAAGAGCTGGTTTCTGGTGGGAATCTGCATCACGAACAAGGAGTGAAGGGCAGCTAGCAGCCCTGACTTGGGACAAATTTAAGGCTGAGATCAGGGATAAATTTTTCCCACAAGCCCTCAGAGATCACAAGTAGTCCGAATTTCTACGTTTGGTACAGGGTGAAATGGATATAACTTAATACGAGAGGAAGTTCGAAGAACTGTCGCGTTATGCTCCACATCTGGTGGAGACTGAGTTCAAAAAGGCACGGCGTTTTGAGAGAGGTCTACGCCTTGATATTCGACAGATTGTCAGTTCACATGAACTGCCAACTTATGGAGATGTTGTGAAGAAGGCTCAAGTAGTAGCCTATGCCGATGTAAGAGTTGGGAACCAAGGCAATCATAACGAGCAGAGGTATCAAGGAAAGAGAAAGTGGCAAGGTCCAAATCGCAATCAGAATCAGAACCGGAATCAAACATTTACCAAGAGGCTGAATCTAGGGCCAACAGGGGGACAAATGACCAATTTCACTCCACCCTACCCTAAGTGCCAGAAGCCGCATAAAGGAGAGTGCCTTTTTGGAAAGGGTGTCTGCTACAAGTGTGGCCAGCCTGGTCACTTTGCATCGGATTGTCGTGCTCCGTCTGCCCAAGGTTCCAATCAGAAGACGAACCCAGACCAGAACAGAAAGGGGAAAGCAAGAGTATTCGCTATGGATGCAGCTGAGGATTCTGACGTGATTGCAGGTATACTAGTTATTCTGGTATTCTTGTGCATGTCTTAATTATTCTCCATACTGTATTTCATTTCCCCATTTTGAGCATGATAATATGATAACAGGTATACTATCTATTTCTAGTATCTCCGTATATGTTCTAATAGACTCGGGAGCCACGCATTCATTTATAGCCGAAGCATGTTTAGGAAGACTGAACTTAATAGGAGAAGAAACTGGTAGTACTCTCGAGGTTAGTTTACCGTCAGGAGGAACTATCGATACCAATAAGATAGTCAAAGCAGTACAAATAGATTTTGATGGCCAAGTTTCGAAGGCAGACTTGAATATTATCCGAATGAACGATTTCGATATTATTCTAGGTATGGATTGGCTCAGCACCAACCGTGACGCAATTATGTGCCACGAGAAAGAAGTTATTTTTCGCAAAGATGGTGAAGAAGTATTCAGGTTTTATGGGACGAAGATCAAAGCACTTCCTAGCCTTATCTCGACTTTACAAGCGGAGAAGCTACTAGCCAAGGATAATTGTCATGGCTATTTGGTTAGTCTTCAAGATAAACCCGTAGAGGAGATTACTGTGGACTCGGTGCCAGTAGTATGCGAGTACAGCGATGTCTTTCCAGACGATCTACCCGGTACTCCGTCGGATAGGCAAGTAGAATTTTTCATTGATTTGGTACCAGGAGCTGCCTCTGTTTCTAAAGCTCCGTACCGTATAGTGCCGAAAGAGTTGCAAAAACTGAAGGTGCAGTTGGAGGAATTGCTAGAGAAGGGTTTTATCAGGCCAAGTGTATCTCCATGGGGAGCACTTGTTCTATTTGTAAAGAAGAAGGACGAAAGCATGAGGATGTGCATCGACTATCAAGAACTTAATAAGTTGACAATAAAGAATAAGTATCCCCTTCCCAGGATCGAAGACTTGTTCGATCAGTTGAAGGGTACAGCTATCTTCTCCAAGATTGATTTGAGATCTGGTTACCATCAGCTAAAGGTTTCGCCAAGGGATGTACCAAAGACAGTGTTCAGGACACGATATGGTTATTATGAGTTCACAGTAATGCCTTTCGGCCTTACGAACGCACCCACAATATTTATGGACTTGATGAATAGAGTTTTTCATCAGTATCTCGATAAATTCGTTATTGTTTTTATCGATGACATACTGATCTACTCCAGAAATTCTACATAACATGAAGAACATTTGAGGATTGTGTTGGAAACACTGAAAGCAGAAAAGTTGTATGCCACATTCAAGAAATGTGAATTTTGGCTTGAGCGAATAGGTTTCTTAGGTCACATTGTTACAGCTAAAGGCATCGAGGTTGATCCTTCGAAAGTTGAGACTGTAACGAATTGGCCAACACCTGCAAATGTTGGAGATGTGAGAAGCTTTCTTGGATTAGCTGGATATTATCGACGATTCATAGAGGGTTTCTCTAAAATAGCAGGTCCTATGACCCAGTTGACCAAGAAGGGAGTTAAATTTCAGTGGACAGAACCATGTGAATAAAGCTTTCAGAAACTCAAGAACAGACTTGTCTCAGCACCAGTGTTGACTATACCAGACGGGTCTGATGGTTTCGTTATTTACAGCGATGCATCCAAACATGGTTTAGGTTGTGTATTGATGCAGAATGGCAAGGTGATAGCATATGCTTCAAGACAATTGAAGCCACATGAAAAGAATTACCCGACGCATGATTTAGAGCTCGCAGCAGTTGTACACGCTCTTAAGATTTGGCGACACTACCTATATGGGAGTAAATGTCAAATCTACACCGATCACAAGAGTCTCAAGTATTTCTTCACTTAGAAGGAACTGAACATGAGACAACGACGGTGACTAGAGCTAGTAAAAGATTATGACTGCACTATTCTTTACCACCCGGGTAAAGCAAACAAAGTTGCAGACGCCTTGAGTAGAAAGAACGTTGGACAGTTATCAGCTTTGGGAACAACGCAAGATCAATTGATTCGAGATTTTCAGAATTTAAGAATCGAAGTGCGAGTCCCAACAGTCCAAGGATCTAACAGATTGGCAAATCTGATCGTCAAACCAGACTTGAGAGGTCGGATTGTAGCAGCTCAAGTCGGAGATAAATTCTTGGAAAATATCAGATCCGAGGTTGGGACTGGCAAGAGAATAGGTTTCGAGATTGCCGCTGATAAAGCGCTTATATTCAGAGGACGTCTTTGTGTGCCGAAAGATGAACATATCCAGAATGAGATTTTGACAGAAACCCATTCAGCACCATATGCATGCCACCTAGGAGGGACAAAGATGTATCGTGATTTGCGCAATACCTTTTGGTGGAGAAACATGAAGGGTTGCATTGCAAAATTTGTCTCTCGATGCATGACGTGTCAGCAGGTCAAGACTGAGCATCAGAGACCATCAGGGTTGTTAAATCCCTTGGATATACCAGAATGGAAATGGGAGAAAATTTCCATGGATTTTTTGATAGGGTTACCAAAATCAGTAAGAGGTCATGACGCTATTTGGGTTATTGTAGACCGACTTACGAAGTCAGCTCATTTCTTACCAATCAGAATGACTCTCAATATAGATCAATTAGCCCAATTGTATGTTAAAGAGATCGTTCGACTTCATGGAGTACCAGCTTCCATTGTCTCCGATAGAGACCCAAGATTCACTTCGAGATTTTGGAAGAGTCTACATGTCTCAATGGGTACTAAATTAAATTTCAGTACAGCTTATCATCCCCAGACAGATGGACAGTCGGAACGTACTATTCAGACACTGGAAAATATGCTTAGAGCTTGTGTGCTAGACTTGAGTGGTAATTGGGAGACTCATCTTCCATTAGTGGAGTTTGCCTACAATAACAGTTTTCAGGCTACTATTGGTATGGCTCCATATGAGGCACTATATGGGCGACGTTGTTGATCACCAGTTTATTGGGATGAAGTAGGCGAGAGAAGAATTTTAGGTCCGGAATTGATTGAAAGGACAGTTGAGGCTATTGAAAAGATCAGGCTACGGATCAAAGCCGCCCAAGATAGACTGAAAAGTTAAGCCGATCGAAGGAGAAAAGACTTGGAGTTTGAGATTGGAGAGAAAGTATTTTTGAAAGTAGCTCCTATGAAATGTACTATCCGTTTCGGCAAGAGAGGGAAGCTAAGACCTCGTTTTATCAGACCATTTGAAATCTTAGAAAAAGTAGGTAACGTGGCTTATCGTTTAGCGTTACCACCCGAGCTCTCGGCCGTACACAACGTTTTTCACATTTCTTTATTGAGGAAATATATCCATGACCCGAGCCATGTGGTAAATTTTCAAACTATTTCGATTCAGAGGAATCTGTCTTATGAGGAGACGCCTATGTACATTGTGGAGAGAAAAGTCCATGTCTTAAGAAACAAAGAAGTTCATTTAGTCAAAGTCCGATGGGGTAGACAGGATAGCGATGAAGCTACCTGTGAAAAGGAGGATGAGATTTTGGCTAAGTATCCAGATATCATAGACCAAGTAAGTTTAAATTTCGAGGACGAAATTAATTTAAGGGGATAAAATTGTAGCGACCGAGAATTTTAATTTATGTTTCTTGAAAAACGAGTCGCTAAATCTTGAACCCGAGTTTTAAAAATAAAAACGTGTTCGTCTAACCGTTGTTAAACAAATTTAAATTTCTAGGATCGAGTCAAATTTCAAATATTTTAATTCCTTATCGTTTTAAATCCGAAATTATTATTATTTCGGGTCCGATATTTCATTAGTCCAAATAGGATTATTTTAGCCCAATCCTTTAAGTCCAATTAGACAATTCTTCCGGCCTAATTTCTGGTCCGTTTACTGCCCTAGGGATTTGTGCCCTAGAATATTCCTACTGTTTATATTCCCCCATCTCCCCCCCTCCACCTCACTCACGCAGCAAACAACACAAGGGTAAGGAAAATCTCCAAAACTCCCCTCCTCCATGCAGTAAACTCCCGGTTCATCTCCCTGATTGAGAAACTTATCCTTGATGCTAGAAAATCAATTTCTAGCATCAATGGATTCATGTGTGATGCTAGAAAACCAATTTCTAGCATCAACACCACCACCTCCAAACCCTGGCCACAGACACCACCAACACCGACTGCTCCAACCCACAGAACCACCACATCAACACTACACTGCAGCCACCACACACTCCACAATTGAAACCCAGAACCACCTTCTTAGCCAACACCACTGCACACGGCCACCGTTCAACCCATAGAGCCACCACACTAACTTCACCACTACAGCTACCACCTGTAAAGACGAGCCACCACACCAACTCCACCATCCCAAAACGCCACCACAAGAACACCCAGCCCACCTTCCGGTCAACCCAAAAATCGAGCCCAAATCGAAACCAAAATCAAGAAATAAGGAGACCCATAAACTCACCTCTTATCCCGACCCACTTTCCAATCGGTTCGCCGCCGGAAAGCCCAAGAAATAGAACCTCCAAACCTCGATTTCTCTCCAACCCAAACGCCAAAATCACCCCACCACCACCTCCACACCACCACGCGACGGTGGAGCTGCTACTCTGCGCCAGCAGAATCGGAGGAAGGGGCGTCGCCTCCCCGTCGCCTCCTCTCTCAACTCTCGTTTGAATGAGAGAAAGAGAGAGAGTTGAGATTTTTATTAATTTTGTTTTTGGAAAATTTCGATTTTAGCCCCAAGTTTAGGAGTTAGTTTATTTCAGTCCTAAAGTTTCAATTTTAAAGAAAATAGTCCCAAAACTTATGTTTTAAAATAAATCAACCCACAGATTCAGAAAAAGTCCATTTCAGTCCTTAAATTCTTATTTTCAGTTTTAATAAATTTTCAATTTAGTCCCTATTTTAGAAAAGTTCAATTTCAGCCCTTAAACTTTTATCTTCAATTTTGATAAATTCCAATTAAGTCCCTAAACTTTAATTTTTATCGTTTTTAATCTTTAAAAATTTCGAAACACTAATTCAAAGTTTATTTTCTATTTTTGGCTAGACGAAACGTACGGACGATAGAGTTTGAGATTACTTCCCGCTCCAATTTTTACGACTCGAGATAGATTGAGGTAGACTCGCCCCCATTAATTAGTTTAAATAATAATTGCATATATTATGTGATTTTATGTGAATTATATGCTTTAATGCATAAGATGAGAATCTCTTATGAGATAGATTATGTTATTATACTTGTCGTAACTTATATACTTAATTGCATGAGAAGAAAGAGAATATCTTATTAGATAAGATGATGTTATGCATAACTTACTTGCTTAAATGCATGAGATAGACTACCCACACCCTATGATTTTAAAGAGCCTATGATTTTTCAAAGAAAATAAGCCCATGAGAATATCACTGTATGAATCGCATAGTTATGTGTTCAATTATTCTGTAAATTAATTACTGGCGATGAGTCTATTGAATATTTCTTCGAAATGTTCATTCCATTATTTTAACAATATTGCAGATTTTGAAGACGGCCGAGTCTGATGGGCAGTGGTGATATGAACAAATGAACGTAGTTAATTGTTTTTAATTTACTTTTAAATTTCACTCATTTGAACGTTGTGAACTTACCTTATCGTTTCCGCTATTTCAAAACCTGAGTTTAAAGTTTAATAAATTTTTCCTTAAGTTAATTCAAATGAGTTTTATTGCCGTTAAAGTTCAAAATTTTAAATGTGGTGATGTTTTTAAAAGTTAGTTATTCCGCCAAAATTTTCAGTTAAATTAGGGCAACGAGATGATGACGTAGCATTCCGGGTTCGCGGAACTCGGGGCGTTACAATTTGAATCAGACCATAGTGTAATTCAAACAAAGTAAAGTCGAAATTAAAGGTAGCATGAAGCTTTGAACCAGTTATTTCATGTGACAATACCGGTAAAAACACACACACAAGTATCACGTATTCTCAAGTTTCTCAAACTCTCTTAGCACTAATATGGCCTTGTACTCATCATTTTCGACAAACTTTTAAGAGATAAACACTAACTCTTTGTTGAGGCGACACCACCTCGAAGATCGTCTAGGTGAAGAGATTCTAATATCTTTGTTACTTTTATAGATACTTGTCTTTAGTATGGAACTTCATTAAGAGCTTAAAACTCATTCTTTATTCCAGTAATAACCAGCATTATTCAATTAGGATAGGGTTATCACAGATTTTAGTAATGTTGAAACCATCCACTTATCGAATGACTTGGTGTTACCCTTTGAACCCGTGGATTATCTTTTGAGTAATGACAGGTAGGGTTTCCATCATTGGTGGACCTTTTAGTTTAAAAGTTTCAACCCCATCCTACTCGAAGTAGAATTCACCAAATCTCTAATAAGAGGTTTAGTTAACGGATCAGATAATTTCTCTACATAATTTAGGGAAATTATTCCATCATTGATTAAGTTTCTTATGTAGTCATGTCTAAGACTCATATGTCTAGACTTTCCATTACATGTGACTTAGTATCTTATCAAATATAACTAGTCAGCGATCGATTTATTTGATAGATACAACTTGTTACCACCAAGAAATTATCTTGTGAACGCGTATACTTCTCACTAGCTTTATTTATTTCCAAACACGATTGGAGTATTTCCATCAAATTATTACACTAGTCAATCCCTTTTACTAGTGGATTTCGTACATGGGTATTCAATTCTCATCATCGAATCATTTCAATGATCTATATATTTTATAAATATTTTTCAAATAATCCAATTGGTTTTACAATCGCCATAATTGGCTTTCATCCCATTTCATCCATTTTAGACTTAGTGTATACCATCCTTATAATTGTATAAGGATTTTCTACCATTTATCCTTCATAGATATATTTCTATGACTAAAAGGTATATGAAACTGTAACTTTTAAACTAAGTTACCCCCACAATTCCTCAGTTAGGAATTACATATGCAATCTAGTAATGTTACAACCACAAGCCTTGAACTTTTCATATAAGTTCACGGGCATTAATTTTAACCCCCATATGTAGGGTTATACTTGAACTTAGAGTTCATCAACTCTTTCATAGTTCAATTCATTTATCACTTAGATAATATCATTACGGAATGCTTTGTGAAAATCTAGGTACTTTCAAATAGTGATCGTTAAATCACAATGTACTTCAATCTAACTTTCTTCAATTTTGATCATACAATATGATTAAGGTCATCACATAGACCAACAATGCTTTTCCAAGCATACACCAACTTAATTGGTTCCACGATTGAAGTCTAATTCAACAATGAAGGAGACTAAGTATCTTGATTTATAAGACTTGCAACTTCTTCAAACATGTGCAAATTTATCACATTGTGACATTTCACAAGATAGCATCATATCACGTCAAATAATAAGGTATATATTCATTGTATTTATACTTGAATAAACGAAGCAACCATTGGTTGAAAAGTTGTGTTCTCATAACACAACTCATTCTCATATGCAAATATAATTTTGCATAAACCATCTCACTTAATATCATTGAATTAATGAAGGCCATTATCATTAACCAAAGTTAATATGATTTCAACAAGACATGAAATTAACCAACTAATTTATCATGTCATTTTCATATTCCAATAAAAGAAATAGTCATGGAAGTCCATATACTTTCCACAAATGGTTGGCATTCTTCCAACATTATTACTCCATGCATATGAACCATTTCCAATTTTCATGATAAAGTGAGAATAATTAATTTATTTCATTTCCACATGCAGTAACATTCATCAAAATGAAATAAGTCATACTTTGGAAATTACGTATTTTCATCTTTCTCATTATGCTGACACTTCGTTAAAATATTTTATTTATCACAACTTATAAATGATCAATCATAAAGATCAAAAGACATGTTCTACCATGTTATCCTGATTTTAATTAACCAATTTCCGATTTCAACTTAAAATCACAAAGGAAATAACACATTGCTTCATGACTTTTAACATATAATCATGTATGTTGACGTCAAAAGATGTAAAAACTTGATTTGAGACAACTTTAAGAAAAAGGGTCAATATCTCTTGTTCATTCCATACAAGTTTTAAAGTAAAGTGACATTTTTTGGTGTTGAGCTCCCGTCCCCCTCAAGTAAAAAGGGTCCATCCTTTTATAAATAGATTTTGATACAAAATGGTAAAATGGGCGTCAAATCAATCACTTCATACATCATGCCGAGCTCGAAATTGTGTGCCACCATCCTTGATTATGATTGGCTAATGAGGTCGGTTCCTATCAAATCAACATAATTATGTTTACCAAGCAATCATTACCTTTGCATGGAAGTTGGCAACAAAAGTAGCTAATTAGTCAAGGAGGGCGATGCTGTCGCCCTCCCCCTCCAAGTGTACCTGATTCGATTGGACAATGTGTGAAAGACATGTAATCATTATGTTCTCTGGAATGACGACGGCATTCTGACAAGACTGCAAGAGGTGATCAAACTGGGGGTTGATAACCGAACTGCCACCTAAAAGAGATTAACGCTAAGAACATAACATTTGACTTCGGACTTCGGTGGTCAACAATGTACATATGTATTCTGACTTGATTAAGCACAAACTAGAATATGCAAATTAGGACAAAAGGTCTTGCATCAATTCACCTTTTCAAATTAACAGTAATGTTGGCATTCGCATATTCTTTTCCATCAGCGGCCATCATTTGACCATTAAAATATAATGCACCAATTAATATCCAGTTTTTTTTCCATTAAACACATGTCAAAACCAGATTTAAAACTGATCTTCAATCCGTTTTGCGCATATAAAGTCAGATTTCATATGCAATCAAAACCCACGAAGATCGAACATAATTTTGACTTTCCAAATGGAATTTGAGAAGGCGAAATGATAATTACCGACGTGCTACTTGACGACAGATTCAATCCTTCATTCTTCAACATTTCTTTCCAAAGTGTTCCAAATTTCTTCGATGCCTTGGAAGAAACTTCAACTTATCTTGCCATCAAAACAGTCCAAACAAGATCTTGAACCATCAATTTGATCATCACCAAAGCAGTTTCGTTCTCCATTGCAGAATTATCGTTTGAGATTGTTGGGAACATTTCACAACCAGGAGTTGGAGAAAAAATCAAAGAAATAGAATGACAAGAAAATGAAAATGAATATAAAGGCTCAAACACGATATCATTGTCCTCAAACAATATTTGCCCCCTCTTGGATGAAAAATGGTGCTTAAAAGGTTGCTTGGAAATGGTGTAAAGGATTAATTAAGCCTTGTAGAGAATCTAACACTTAAGCACTGGTGTGATTCTCCAAAACATTGAGAACGCAAAGGAGAAGATTAAATATGGAGGAAAATGGAGTTTAATTCTTCTTTGTGGAATGGAATAATATTTTCATTTTTTTTTTAATATTGTATTGATCCTTCATCACCTATTTATAGGTTTCAATTAATACCTACGAATTAGTGTCAAAATATGATGAAAAGTTGCAAAAATCCTTCAAAACCCACCAAAAAAAAACTGAACTGAAAACTACCATAACGGCTAGTTTTTCTCTTCTATGTGGTCGCATAGAACAAATCTATGCGACTGCATAGATCAGTTCCCAGCATGGCCTTTAGGTCCTGCATTAGACCATGCGACCTCATGGTTTTTGGCCTATGCGACTGCATAGGCCAACATCTTGGCTTCCAATTTCATTTTTATTCCACACGCGGTTTTATTGATTTTGAACAACATATTCAACAGCATGTCATGGTAATCATTAACTGTACACTAGACTCCGAGCTCAGCTTATCTAATCAAAGGTGCTAATTGGTTGGCTTGACTGATATTGAATGTCATCTACTGAGGTGATTATGCTACAAAGGTGATCATTACTTTGGTTCAACTTCCTTAGTAATCAAGCTTTTCGTTCTTCCATTTGAATATAGAACTCGAAATATTAGTTTATTGCGTTTATATATTAACATGGAGTGTTTTGAAACGTTACCTTTGAGAGGTAGGAAGTGATGATGTCTTGAGAGCTCAGGCTCAAAGAAGTGAAACTGTGTCTTTCCTGGCTAAGCTCATTGGATAATGAGATTTGTAGGTGATGTTTTTGACTTGTTTCCTTTTGAAACTACATTCGAGTTACCGTCGACATTGACATTTTGCTATTACGTGTCAAATGATTTAATAATTGTTGTAGCTAGAATTAAATAATTAAGTTTTCTTAACTTTCTCATTCCACGTATAAGGATAATAAAGACTCAAGAGTCATGACGTTATAATCTAAACTTTAAACTTTGATCGAAAGTAAACTTGAAATGCACTAGAAATGAAATAAGGAACCAGCATAAGCGAGAGCTTAGTTGTTAACTCGGAAAGTATAATGATGGAAAATTTTATTGAAATACTCAAGATAGGAGCACCATGTCACTCCTATTCTCTCTCTTAATGAGCTACACATGAGTTTCATTCTCTTAGTCATTGTCATCCTCAGGCTTGAGTTGAGATTTTTTAGCTCGACAATATTAAATGATTAATCTTAAATGTTCATGTGTGACATGTTATATTAATATATTGATGAATAATAAATTTGAAAGTTCTAATTAGCCGAATGATTTATTTGTTTAGACTCAACGTGTGAAAATAAGCAATTAACAAGCAACAAGTCACTTTTAATTGTTTCTAGGCGATTAGTTAATCAAATTCAGTTACCCTATGGTTTGAATGTCACAATCAATAATTAATACAGTAAAGAACACCAAAAATAATCATGGAGAAACCCCAACTGGTTAAAAACTTCGGGCACTTTGCCAGTCGTGATCAACTAGAATTCAAATTTAAATCTTGGATGGAAGAAACCTAAGTTGTACTGGTGATTTCGGTCCGCAAACACCTATATTTTGGCCTTGTTCCTATTCAAAAGCACACTACACTTAGGTCTTATGTGTCCAACCTCATCACAAATGGTACAGGTGAGGAATGAACTTAGGAGCAACTCTACATTTCAAGTTTTGAACCATAAGCTTTGAGATAGCTACAAACTTATTTTTTAAAGAGGAAGCTGTATGAGAATTTGTTTCATTAACGCTTAAATCTCATCTATTCCTGACTGTTTTATTCAAACTTATCGTGTTATCAATCTTTATAGATCCACTAGAGAATGATTGAAGTTGGGCATTCGATTTTTCAAAATCGGATATAAGATATTTAACATTAATTTCTAAGGACTCTTTCTCAACCCTTAGTTCATTAAATCCTTTGGTAGACTCTTCAAGTTTGACTATAAGGTTCTCTTTTTCTAATTCAAGCTTATACGGTTTCTTAAGGACTGGTCTATTAACCTTATGTAACTTGAGACTCCCCTTATACAGTTGGTCATAAGCCTCATGAATAACTTCATTTGATCCTACATCAGAATGTGATTGACTCATCTGGACAAGATCACAAATAAGCTCTGATACCACTTGAAAGTTCCAGTTAGCCGATTTATTTATTTATTTAGACCCAATGTGCGAAAATAAGCTATTAACAAGCAACAAGTCACTTTTAATTATGTCTAGATGATTAGTCAATCAAGTTCAATTATCCTATGATTTGAATGTCAGAATCAATAATTAATACAGTAAAGAATACCAAAGATAATCACGAAAAAAATCCCAACTGGATATAAACTTCAGGCACTTTGTTAGCCAGTAATCTACTATAAATCGAAGAAAACTTACAGTACAGACCAAACCCGTCTACCTCTTAGAAATTTTGACCTCAATTCTTGTAGTCTCCCTTGATCCTACTGGAGAAATTCTAACTCATGGTATATACCTTAGCCCTCCTAGACCGCGTGCTCCTGATGCCAAATCTCGACTATTGGTTCTTCACCTTAGTCTTCCCGAGTTTGTACTTCTGCAACAGCTCTCGATCCCTAGTATTGATTTTTCTACGGTGGATTAAATGAAAATTTCCTCTTTCTTTCAATGGAACCTCCTTCCGCAGAGCTAGAAATTTTAGCTCTTCTTCCCAAAACTCCAGTAACTCTGAAGGGTAATTGATGAAGGTAGGTTTGGTGTTTGATCAACAATCTTGTGTTTTGATCTGTGGTTTAATATGAATGTTTATAGCTTGATCACCAAATCTAAGTTTGGATGAATATATGAATAAAATAATATAGTGGTTGAATCTTGAAATCAATGAAAGTGATTTGGATCTTCAAATGAATGATTACTATATATATATATATAGCGAAAAGTTTTCGAGACAAAAAGTAAGTGAAAAACCAGTGTTTGAAGTAAAACAGAATTTTGGATATTGACATGTCGCTCGAGCTCTAGGCCAATGACAGACGAGCGACAGTTTAGCAGTCGTTAGTATTTTTATCATAATTTTCTCTTCTGATATCATATTGAGGTGATTCAAAATGCATTAGAAAGCTAATTCAAAGGAATACAATTCCTCAAGATGTTTTCTATATGAAAAATGCGTTGCAAGTTGCGACTAAGATTTTGGAGCATAACCTGTGTGTCTCTTTGACACCCTTTAGACTCCTAATTGCATTCTTTTGATCATATGTAATATTCTTGGACATCTTTGACATCTTGGACTCCTTTAAAACCTATACTACAAATCCTTAACTATTTTGAGTTGACTTTAGTTATAATTCAATAAACTCCTAATACATTTCAAGTAGGACTTGATTTTGACTTAGAAAATTGCCAATTACTATTTTGACTCAACAATATCTCCCTTTGGCATTCTGTGACAAAATTATTTATTTCAAAGTTAAAAGTCCACTACAATCTACCCAATAGACATTTTCCAAATTACACTTCAGCAACTTGTCAATTGTTTCCCGAAACACATGGAAACCGCAATATCACGTGAAAAGTAAGAGAAAACTAACAACTAAGATCGTATAACTAAGTTATATAAAACAACATATTAAAGCATGTTTAACACCGAAACATGAAATATCATGTGAATTATAAATTTAGAAATAAACCATAGATTTTTATATCAATATAGACAAAACACAACTCTATATCAATAATAAAATTCCAACAAATATATCAAATGGCTCCCCCAAAGCCATCTATCAATCAACAAATTCAAATTTCTTAAAATTCTCCCCCTAACTCATATAATCAACTCCCTGAAATAAATGCATCTCTCCCCCTTTTTGTCACGAATAACAAAGGAAAGATTAGTAATAATCATGTAAAATACAGAGATTAATGAGTAAAAAACGCACATATATAATTATGTAAAGATTATGCAAAAAAACATTAGAAATGAGCAAAAAAAAAAAAAATCAATTTTGAGACCAATTTTTTTTTCATGAATTTTCATCTTAAACAGTTATTTGTTTACTTATACATCCATAGTTCATAAAAAGTAAACTTTTCCCACAAAATTTATTTTAAACATAAATGGAGTAAATTGTATAAGTTACATATGGGTGATGAGTGCCATTAAACTCCCATAAGCAAGTCTGAAAACCTTAAATCAATAAGAAATGACATGCAAAAATCACTGATGAATGAAAATATCCTTCAATTATGATGTCAAATCCAATGTTACTATGACTTTTTAAATAAAATGCTCATATTGATTTTTTCAATGTGTGTATATATATATATATATATATATATATATATATATATATATATATATATATATATATTCTCTCATTTATTTATATATTATGTAAAATCTCATCCCCATTAAGTGACTAAGATGACCGTGTAACGAGTTTTGGGTCGATGACTCCAAGTTAGTTGATCATTTCTCACTTTTTCATTTATTTCCAACTTTTTGAATCTGAGTCACCTTTTTCTTTTATGGGGAATATACTAAAGCTTTAGATCAATCTACTTAAATGTCATTTCATATTCAAAGTCAATTCATCACACAAATGAAATGTAATCAAAACCTACTCACAAGAGTCTAATGTTTGCAATGCATAAGATACATATAACAAATAACATATACCAAGTACTCCAAACAAGTTCTAAACAAATTAATGAAAATTTAATTTACCATCCATGAACTTTACTAGTACATGATAACAAATTAACATGTCCAAACCCCAAAAAAAAAACATTCATTTTTAAAAAAAAAATAAAAAATAGAGTGCATACATGAATTTGTAAATATTGTGAATAAAGTAGATACATGCACCTAAATGCCTAGTCAATGAGGTACACATGCTCTTACCATGAAGACCAACATGAGGAATATCATAATTATCAACTTCACTTAGACTAGTGAGTTCACTCTTCTTGAACTAAATCTTCTTAAAAGAAAATGTAATCTTAGTCAAGTGATTCACTTGGTCAGCCAAAAAACTAACCCAAGTAGTTAGATCTTGATTATTGCACCTAATCAAGGACTTACGACAATTAGGTCTCATGTGACATAAAACACCACAATTATGACATGTCAAAATGAATTTAGGAACAATTCTAGATTTCAAATGTTGAACCTTGGATGGAGGAAACCTATGTTGTATAGGTGATTTCCATCCTTGGACACCTACATTGTGGGTCTTGTTCCTATTCAAGAGCTCACGCCACTTAGGTCTTATGTGTCCATCCTTACCACAATGGTACACGTGGGGAATGAACTTAGGAGCAACTCTACATTTCAAGTTTTGAACCATAACCTTTGGGGTAGCTACAAACTTATTTTTCGAAGAGGAAGCTATATGATAATTTGTTTCATTATCGCTTAAATCTCCGCTATCCCCAACTATTTTATTCAAACATATCATGCCATCAATCTTTTTAAATCCACTAGAGAATTATTGAATTTGGGCATTCGATTTTTCAAGATCAGATATAAGATATTTAACCTTAATTTCTAATGACTCTTTCTCAACCCTTAATTCATTAAATCCTTTGGTAGATTCTTCAAGTTTGACTATAAGGTTCTCTTTTTTTAATTCTAGTTTATTCAGCTTCTTAAAGACTGATATATTAATCTTATGTAGCTTGAGACTCCCCTTATACAGTTGGTCATAAGCCTCACAAATAACTTCCTTTGATCCTACATCAGAATGTGATTAACTCATCTTGGCAATTTTTGGATCAAGGATTGCAATTAAGTTTGATGCCACTTGAAAGTTCTAAGCCGATTTATTTATTTATTTAGACCCAGCGTGTGGAAATAAGCAATTAACAAGTAACAAGTCACTTTTAATTGTTTCTAAGTAATTAGTCAATCAAGATCAATTATCATATGGTTTGAATGCCACAATCAATAATTAATATAGTAAAGAACACCAAAGATGATCATGGAGAAACCCCAACTAGATAAAAACTCCGGGCACTTTGTCAATCAGTAATCCATTATAAATCGAAGCAAACATATAGTACGGACCAGATCCGTCTATCCCGTAGAATTTCTTACCTCAATTCCTGCCATCTCCCTTGATCCTACTAGAGGTGTACTCTTTCAAAACAAATTCCAACTCATGGTATATATCTTAGCCCTCCTGGATTGCGTGCTCCTAACGCCAGATCCCGACTTCTAGTACCTCACCTTAGTTCCCCTGAATTTGTGCTTCTGCAACAACTCCCGATCCCTATTATCAATTTATCTCCAGTGAATTAAATGAAGAATTCCTCGTGCTTCCAATGGAACCTCGTTCCGCAGCGTCGAAACTCTAGTTCTTCTTCCCAAAACTCCAGTAACTCTGAAGGCTAATTGGCGAAGGCAAGTTTGGTGTTTGATCAACGATCTTGTGTGTTTTGATCTGTGATTTAATATGAATGTTTATAACTCGATCACCAAATCTAAGTTTGGATGAATCTATGAATCAAATTATATGATGGTTGAATCTTGAAATCAATGAAAGTGGTTTGGATCTTCAATGAAATGATTACTATGGAATAATTATGATTCGACACACTTTGGGATGTCCATAGTAAAGGATACATATATACATATATATATATATATATAGGAGAAAGTGTTTGGGATGAACAGTAATTCAAAAATCAATATTTGAAGCAAAACAAAATTCTAGACGTCGACACGTCGCAGGATCGCTAGGCCAGCAACAGCTTGACAATCGTCAGTATTTATAT
This sequence comes from Osmanthus fragrans, assembly GCA_019395295.1. Lineage (NCBI taxonomy): Eukaryota > Viridiplantae > Streptophyta > Magnoliopsida > Lamiales > Oleaceae > Osmanthus > Osmanthus fragrans. Next base: position 12,794,027 of record CM033362.1, read on the forward strand.
CACAACTTTCTCTCTCGATATCCGATTGAGGTGATTTAAAATGCGTTGGAAAGCTAATTCAAATTTCTACAATTCCTCTAGAAATATCTTCTCCAAATTCGAATGTTTTCTATGTGAAAAATGCGTTGCAAATTGTGACTAAGAATTTTGAGCATAACTTCTGCGGCTCTTTGACACCCTTTAAATTTCTAATTGCATTCCTTTGATCATATGTGATTTTCTTAGACATTTTGGACTCCTTCAAGACTTACACTACCAATCATTAACTATTTTGACTTTGATTTTAACTCAACAAACTCCTAATACATTTCAATTAGGACTGGATTTTGACTTAGAAATTTGTCAATTACAATTTGAACTTCACAAAATTTAATTCAAATGTTGAGATCCATCAAATCTTTATCCAGCAATGAATTAATATGGTTGAAGAATAATGAAAAGTTATTGATGTGATAAAAAATATTATTTTATTGAAAAATGTGTGGTTAAAAATGAGTAAAAAAATGAGAATGTGGGTCAAACAGAGCCTTAGCATATGATAAGTAGCAGTACTCATTCGATCATTCATATACATAGGAAAAAGCGACAAGAACAAAAAAAATTTGACAGATTTGTTATCAAAGCTGACGTGGTGAAATGTGATTCACCTGTTTATTTTTTATTTTTTCCATTTTTCAATGAATAGATGTCAAGTGTTGTCTGTAAATATTTTCTATCAAAATTGTCTATATTTATAGCATGGTGTGTGTGTGGGGGGGGGGTGTGGGGGACGGGAGTGGGGCGGGGCGGGAATCATTGTTAAAATTGATTGAAAGTCAACACAAATAAATGCGCAAAATGCGGGAGAATGATCAGTTTTGTACCTTTTAACAACCGTATTGTTAGCCATGTAATGGAATTACCCAAGTGAACACAGCTTTCTCTTAAATTAATGGTCAAAGTTTTAGAGATGAGAAAAGAATATTGCCGAGAAGAAGAAATATTAGCAAAAGGTATAACATGCTCTGCTTCACATCATTAGCCATTAAGACTTTAGTTTGGACCCCCCCCCCCCCCCCCCCCCCCCCTCCCAATCCTTTTGATCTAATTTTTCAACCATTTCATGGACATATGACTGAGATATATGGTTAAATTTCTTTTTGTTGATTTGGCATTTACAAATGGAGGGAGGGAAAAAGTAGCCGGACTTGAGAAAAATATCTATGAAACAAAAAGAAAATTCAATTATTCAACATAACTTTTTTTGGTTAAATGCAATTAGGGTCACTTGACTTTGAGCATAGTTGCATTTGGGTCATTTATCTTTAATTTGGTACAATCAAATCATCCAACTATATACCATAATATGTTGATTGGACATTGAAATTAAAGGGTAGCTGACGTGTATGTCCACCTCATACAAGAAATCACCTATCTTAGAACAAACACTTCATGAAAAATCATATAAACTAAACATACGTTTCTACACGTTAGTTATCCATTAGTTTTGACGTCCATGTCAGCATATTATGTTACTTAAATTGACGGCACATGGACAAAGTGACTAGACATGCAAGCAAATCAAAGTTGAGTGCCTGACTGCACCAAATTGAAGATTAGTGACAAGATTTGCAAGAAAATAGAAATTGAGTGACTACAAGCAAATCAAAGTTGAGTGACTGACTACACCAAATTGAAGATGGGTGATGAGATTTGCAAGAAAATAGAAATTGAGTGACCTGATTGCACCAAATTGAAAATGAGTAACCAAATTCGCAACTCCGCTATAACTCGACCAGACTTCTTGTTGATTACCTCCTTATTATACACATATCAACCACTTAAAACTTATAATTCTCTTCACATCTAATAAGAAATTTGTCACTAATAAGGATATATAATCGTCATAGAATCGTTTGTCACACTAATTTATTCATGAGAGATTAATTATCGCAACAAGACTTAACATTTACTGTTCCATTCATATTTAAGTCAAAATACATTGCACCTCAAGATTATTTAATTACTAGTGCTATATCTTAATCTACTAACATTAATCATCGAAGAATTTCGACCCAGATTATGGCAAAAAAAATATATATATAGAACAAGGCAATTTTCAACACACATTATAGTAATATAACAAAAACAAAGTTGTTCATATAGGTGGAGCATAATTTAAAAGGTTGGTTAGACTAAACACTGTTTTTTAACTCTTTGAAATGGAATAAAGAAAAAAGTGTAACATGGTCATCAATTAAAAGTAGGTAATGATGAAAATAAAATTATGCTAACATGCTGTGCTTTACTACACTACAAAGAATAGAAGAATCCTATTCTTCACAATTCTCTTTATATATATGAGCCAAGTTCTTGAAACAGTTAGTATTATCCCTACTTGTAAAAATGCAAAATCTGTTGCATTTTCATGTCATAGTATTATCTCTATCTTTCTTTTCAATTCTGGCCTTTTCATTCAGCCAAAATCAGCAATACAATGAAGCAAAGAATTTTGAAGGATCATCTGATCTTGTGAATCTTGAATACCACATGGGGCCAGTTCTTGCATCTTCTATCGATCTTTACATAATATGGTATGGCAGATGGAACCCAAAACATCAATCTACCATAAGGGATTTCCTCTACTCCTTTTCTTCTCCGGCACAATATCCATCCGTGGCTGATTGGTGGCTCACGGTAAGGTTGTACACCGATCAAACAGGCTCGAATATCACCAATAACATCAAGCTCTCTGGTGAATTTTATGACTTTAAGTACTCTCATGGTAGGTATCTTAGTCGATTATCGATGCAATCTGTTATTAAAAATGCGGTTACGGTCTATCCAGGAACATTACCTCTCAATTATCATACTGGATTGTATTTGATACTGACTTCTGATGATGTACAAGTTCAAGATTTTTGTAGGGCAGTTTGTGGTTTCCATTATTTCACATTCCCATCTATTGTTGGGGTGACTGTTCCTTATTCATGGATTGGCCATAGTGGCACTCAATGCCCCGGCATGTGTGCATATCCCTTCGCGTGGCCTGCATACTCGGGGAGGCCACCACCGCGCACTAATGGAGGCAACAATATAATGAGTGCACCAAATGGTGACGTGGGCACAGATGGAATTATCAGTGTGATTGCACACGAGTTAGCTGAAGTATCTAGCAATCCGCTCGTTAATGCGTGGTACGCTGGAGACGACCCAACTGCTCCTACTGAAATAGCTGATTTGTGTTTAGGTGTGTATGGGACTGGTGGAGGTGGAGGTTATGTGGGAGTTGTGTACAAGGACTCTTGGGGGAATGGGTATAATTTGAATGGAGTGAAGGGAAGAAAGTTCATGGTGCAATGGGTGTGGAACCCTGTAAAAAGGAGATGCTTTGGTCCCAATGCCTTAGATTAGAAAGTAGGAGTCATGTTGGAATATTGTGTAATTGTTACATATTGTTCATTATTTCTCTTCCAAGTGTTGTCTTCTCGTGATAGTAGGGTAACATAGATTACATAGTACCAACTAATATTAAATAAAATTATAAGTTGAATATTATCTACTATAGAGTTCACTACGATCACCTAGCATGGCAAAGGTAAGCGAAGATCTGGAAGCAAAATTCAGTTTAGCCTAGAGGATAAAATATCAGCCCCACATTCACAAAAAAGAGGGTTCACCGGAATATTCTTGCATGCCCTGTTAGAATCATGTTATTTGTACAATTTTCTTTACGGATTGTTTGACAAATAGTGAGATGACATACAATTTTGCTCTTGATTTGAATTTCATTTCTGTCAACAAAAGTGTAAAATGTACAAGTAGCTTAATTCATCCTGTTATTCTAGGAAATATATGAAAATTAAAGCGATTCACCAGATTTCATCATCAATTCTCCAACTGCATATCAAACTTTGGAAAAAAAGTGACTTAGTTTACAACAAAAGGAAACAAGTTTGTGCAACACTCGTTGCACCTGGATTGATAAAATTTAGTCATAAATTCTACAAAACTCTGACAACAGCTTTAACTATAATATGATGTTAAGGGAGTTGTCTGATCTAAGAAAAAATAAAAAATAAAGGAATGCTAACTTTGCAACAATAAAGTTGTTCGTTGAAACATGTAAAGAGGGAATGGAAGTGACACAACCTTCTGACGAAGTGAAAAAAGATGTATACATACTGATACTGTACAGCTGCTTCATTTGATCGACTCTTGGAGTTTCCAGTTTGGGACACTATTACATCTCCTAGGTCTGATGAGAAGAAAACGTTCCAGAAATACGCCTTTGGACAACAATTTGTCAAAAAAGATGGATAATTCTATGTATTACAACATATCTGAGCAATGAATACAATGCTGGTTTAAGAAGCCTGTAAACAAGGCTGTTGGGCTCTGGAATCAGAGCCGAGGTTAAGCTGTTCCAGAAATGAAAGGTAACTGACTTGTCTAGAATTATGTTAAACATAACATCTTGTTCAAGTCTTTCAGTTTCTGTCCGTGGTGCATAGAAGTATCTGTCAAGAAAGGATAATGATATTAGCTCTCTTTCGGAGATAACAAGGGCAAGAACTCAAACCAAGATTGCATATGCAAGAATACAGAATAGAACCTTCAATTAGCAAATTATTAACCTAAAGAATTTACTGAATGTAAAAGAAAATGTTCTAGTTCAGCTGTAATGCCATTCTCCAATGTTCTGCAGATATGAAAATATTCCAATTCTACTGCATACCCAACTGTAACACAATAGTACCCCATTTGCAGAAAATATGTTGTACTAAGCCCAAAACTCGGCTTCACACAGACTTCTTCAGAGATATATAGACATAAGTTCCAAGGGATAGACATATTGAATTCATTATTTGTAGATTCAAGAGTTTCCGATTGTAAAATTAGGACACTGATCTGAACCCTCTCGAGTTGTTCTGAACAATAAATACTTCCAAGTGCTCGTATTTGACAAAGTCAAATATACATTTGGTCAAAGAAATGCTTTGTAATCATTTACTTATTTCCATGGAAATATTAAATGCGCCAAACATACTATTACTCGGTTAGTTTCGATTTTAATACCAAATTTCAGATATAGTAGCTCTCTGACCACCAAAACACTGAATATGTCTCCTAGAATAAAGAAGCGCTATGCCAAGAAGAGATCAAAATACACCTTGAAATACTAGTGCGATTAATGGGGAAAAAAAGGAATTGCGTCTGCAATTGGAGCTCCATCTTCTCTTCAGAAATATCCTTGTTGCTCAAAAATTTGTCAGCCACTCTAGTCAAAAGATCAGCTCCATTCAACCTCAAGCGGGTGTCATCATATGATCCATAAAACTCAGTTAAGCACTCCATAATGAAAGGACTGGAGAGAATATGACATGAGTTAGTATTGGGGGCACAGGGAGTTTCTAATTATTGCGCAATTGCCCTACAAAATAGTAATTTTCTAGGAAATTGGTGAGAAACTAATCTTTGCCGTCCCAAACTTTGCCAAAATTCAAATTTAAGCACCCCCACCAAAAAAAAAAAAAAAAAAAAAACCACAGCAAAATTTTACCAATTCACGTCACCTCCCCTGGCCATAAGTTCAGCTTCACTTACTACATCTATTTTGCTTCTAAGAGCATCTCCAAGAGACTCTTTAAAAGTTGAATGCTCTCTATTTTAAAGAGTCAATCTTTAAAATTTTACTCCAAGAGACTCTTCAATTTAACATTTTAAAATAGAAAGTGGGTTTGATTCCCAAACCTACTTCTCTATAATTTAATGCTTCAAAAATTCCAACTTTCAATGCATAGTTTATTGACTCAATTAAATAAAGTGATATAATTATTGGAGAGAATATGGTAAAAATAAAAGGAAAAAAAATAATAAATACATATTGGGAATGATAAAATTAAATGTTAAAAATAAAGAGGTTATTGGAGCATTTTAAAAATTTTGCTCTTTAAATTTATAGATGCTCTTTAAATTGTAGAATATACTCTTTAAAAATAGAGAGTTTCTTGGAGATGTTCTAAGTAGTCCAACGGAAGCTGGTCTTACAAAACACCAATGGCATTTCCTTCAAAATTTATTGGTTGTTCACACTTACCAAGGACATTTAGAGCATGTTTGAGAATGATTTTTTGAAAATCATTTTTCCCCAAAATCATTTTCAACCACACATTCTATGGGACATAGCCTTTCCCTACTTTTTAACCACACAATCTCCCAAAAAAATCACTTTCCACTTGGAAAAATCTCTCCAAACAAGCTCTTAAATTAAACGGCAATAAAGAGAAGGAAAATGTACTTGTTCACACAGAACTCCAGAGAGAAGATTGTTTACCATTGAGAGATTTTATTTCAGAAAAGCATATCATGCATTAAATTTATTTAAATACAATTGACGATTTCTAGTCCTAATGCACAAATCTCGTGAAAGACGACAACAATTCAAAAAATATTTTCCTGTTCTTTTTACCTCATATTTAAAGAGTAAAAGGGTGACAATGGTATATAAATTAAAAGCCAATGAATATCCCAGCTTCCAATGACATTGGTTTCTCAGTAAAGAATGGTTTAAAGAAAAGAACCATTATATAACTGTAAGCATGAATAAGACTCACTAGAAAAAACACCAAGGAAAAAAAAAATTAAGAAAAAAATATCAGGGGGAAATAAGGAAAAAAAAAACAAGGGAAAGAGAAAAGTGCACGCTAGTTCCATTTGCAGCAGACATGCAATGCTAATGATGGTGATGAAGTATCATAAAAGCATACTAGTTTTTTTCATTTTCCCCATTACTCAACTATCACAGTGAAGGTATACTGACTGAGCAACTTGGGAAAAAAATAAAAAATAAAAACTGTATAAAGAAAACTGGGAGAACCAAATTATACATCTGTAATTGTGATAGTAGCATATACACATGGAAGCAATTTTCGTTACAGAGGCCTAGAAAAATATTTAACCAACAAGGGAAGCAGATTAGAAGTTTTAAAGTACCTGTGCTTTCTAAATGCCATCACAGCACCATTCAATGTTCTTCGAGCAAGCTGATCCTCCATGCCGACTGTATTATTGAGTGAAGACAACGGCTTCAGTACTATGATGTCAGAATCAAGATAGATTCCACCATATCTAGAGAATGCAAGAACTGATCAATGACAAACACATACAAAGTGAATCAATTCAATACAGCTAAAAAAATTCACCCCCACCCGTTTCCTCGTCACAAATGGACTTTTCCATATTATGGAGTTATTTAATTTGATGAATATTTCATCTTTCTAAGTTTACCCCATAGTCATAGTAAACTCTTATTGTACACAAACTACCCATAAAACTTCGATATCTCCCACCCCGTGACTAATCAAACCTTAGCACAAGAAACACTCACACTGAAGTATTTCATGAAATATTTAATATATACAAACAAAACTTCTATATCTCTAAACAATTAAAATTAAGTACTCAGCCTCAAAGTTCAAATTTCATCTTATATTCAATTCACATATTCCCTGCATCACAGACTTAAGTAAAAGCATGTTTGGGAAGTGTTTATAAACGGTTTTGTTTATAAATAGATAGAAGAAATGAATGGTGGATGTAGGGATTCCTTGTGGGACCCACTCAATGTGTGATAAATAGTAGGTTTGAATGTTTATAAAATGTGCCAAACTTAGGATAGAAAGAGCAGATAACATTCTTTGCTTGCTTACTTGTAGAGAGCAACAAGCCTGACAAGTTCACTGTAGTGAGTCGGATAGTACTTGGTCTTCTTCCATTCATGCCAGACAGAAGCAAATATGTGTGTTGGCGTATCCTTGAGCAACTCATCCAGATTTGGCATCACAACAGCGACCTTATATCTGGAAAAATCACAACAATATATACTCCTCAAATTCATCCACTTCATATTATTCAAAAGCAGATCATAAGTCGGAACCTATTAAACAAACTGACAATACCAGACACAAACACACATCATAGGCTCATATTTTGCGAAAACAATAATGAACAGATTGCACATAGCAATGACTTATTGCCCTTATTCATCCTTTTCATATCAACCAAAATTAAGATAATCAGACATCAGAACAAAAAATCCTACATGATTGAAACCTGCTACATAGACTGAAAATGCCGTAGCAACACATGCATTGTCCACATAGTAATATCAAAGATTCATGGTTCTGCAGAAAACTGAAAAGCACGGGCAATTGCTTAAATATGCAAACCCTTACATGGATACATAGATTTGAAGATCTAAAGACAAAAGGTACAATCTTAAATGGAGAAATGTAGGAAACATATTCAAGAAATTACCCATCTTTCAGAAATTCATTGAAGAAATTCAGCTCAATTGTCTCAGAGAACACCACCACACAGGCATTTCTGTTGTGATAAAGAAGGCTCTCCAATCCTCTCTGCTGCCGAACACCAAACATCCAAGCCGGCGAATTCCAGACCATAAAAATCTTCATCGTACACCTCCCTCTCCTGAAAAATTCCTCCATAAAATCTCCAAAGGACAACCTCCCGTCCAACCCCGGATAATACCCCCACCTCTTCCCATCCGCATAAAACACTTTCTCTAAACCCTCATGATTCTTCACACCGCTACAATTATTTTTACCCAAAGTCTTTCTCTCCACCCTCCTCATTTCCCTGCCATCACTATTAAAATTTTCAACTAAATCTCCCTTTCTCGAGTCAGAAATTGACAGAGGCTTCTTAATCAAGAACGGGGTTTTCTTAAATTCGTTTAAAATACTCTTTTGAATAATTTTATCGCCTCTAGTCAATACTGTAACTCCCACTCCATCAGGATCCTGCAACATTGGATTATTCAACGGATTTAAAACCTCGATATTTGACTTGAACATCCGATCTCTCCTCAAGAAATCACCCTTCTTATCAAACCATTCCCCCCATCCTTCCCTTAAAACCGATCCTTTCAACAACAAAGCATCTTCCAGATTTTTAACTTCACTCAATTTATTACGCAATTTTTCATCCACTAAAATGTCGTCAGATCCGTAGACAGCCTTAGAATTATCACTATCCAGACCTAAATCTGACCTAAGCTTTGAATTGAACGGAACGTAGTCTTCCCATTCTTCAATTGAACGTTTGTTGTAGGATCTCCGTACAACGCCTGTTATGGGGTCGAAGAAGTAATTAAAAGAGGCCCCAGAGTTTTGATTTTGATTGCTTTTTCTTCATCTTCTTCTTCCGGTTCTGCTTCATCGTTATTGCTGTTGATGTCTAAAGCGGCATCGTCGAGCTCGTCGATTCGATCCTCATTGGATCTTGAGGTGGTGAGGGAGTAGGAATCTAGGTCATCGAGGAGGGGGTTCAAGGAGAAGGAGTCTTGGGAGAGAGGGTGGTGTTGGGGGTGGGATTGGGAGTTGAAGAAGGAGAGGCGGCTGTGGAGGAGGGAAACAGATAAGAGGAGAAGGATGGCGGCGAGTAGGGCACAGAAGTGGGCACCATAGCGGGGCCGCCGCCGTGTGCGGAGGTGCCGTAGCATGTGAGCGTGGTGGTGGAATGTACAGTGGGGAAGTGTTTTTGAGGTTTCTAACCGTTAACCGTAACACCTGATAAATAACACTGGTAGAGTGTTTCCAAGGGGTGTATAGAAATGAAATGAACTATGGAAAAGTGATACGGCGTGTAAATCTTTTGAAATGTGTAAACAAAAAATAATTTGAATGTTTATAAATAATTTACAAAAATATGAGCCAAAATAAGTGTTATATCCATTAATTACGTGGTATGCGTATCACGGAGAGGGTCCCACATGGGTCGACGTGGAATCGACTATTTATTGATTGAGTCTTATTTAATTGAACAATTGCATATCGGGCTTGGAACTTAGGTTTGGCCCATTAGCTCACGAGGCCCATTTCCGTTTTCTATATATATGTGAATCCACTTCATTTTAAGGTACGTTCTCGAACCCTAACCAAATCCTCTCTCCCGCCTCTTGCACTCCTATTTTATTTTGTCCGACCGTTGACTTGACCGTCGGAGTGCAAACAGTCGCCGGACCTTTTTCTTGACCGACGGTCTTTGCCTCCTAACGGGGTGCTCCGTGTGCAGGTGATGTTCACGTGGAGGAGGAGGAGGTCGGGATTCTGTTGATCCATTTTTTGAGGTCAACAGATTGACGCCGTCAGTGGGAATCGGTACATTAACCATGTTATACCACAAACAAAAGGTCACCGGAAAAAAAATATTAGAGAATTTTTCCGGTCAGTTTCTTGACAAAAAGCAAAGCCAGCAATGGAAAAGGGCGAAAAAACTTCTGGGCAGTTTCTTCCACAAAAAATCACAAGGTCATCCACAAAAATTGAAGAGAAGACAAGGCTATTGAAATTTAAATTTTTCTTCACAAGCGACAACTACAGTCAATAGAAGGGGGATGATTTCAACAAGCATTATTTCTGGTCAAAGGAAGAGGCTCGGTTTTGCTCCATGTTCTCAGCCATATTCACCAATTTATTGGAAGAAACCAAAACCCAAATGAAATACAAAATCCAGCAACAAAAAATGAAAAAGAAGGCCACTGGAAGTATCAGCAAATTTCCTTGAGAAAAAGAATTTTTCAGTCAAGGGTTGAAGAAACTCGGGTTGAAAAATCCGCCATGAAAAATGGCTATAGCTGGTTGATGATGAAGATATCTGTCAAAGAATGGTGCAAAGATAGCAACCAAATAGGATTTTTCGAGCATTTCCCTTCCACCAAAAATATGAAGAAAACAACCAACAAAAAAGAACGAAAAGAAGTCACTGGAAAGAAAAAGTGATTTAGAGAATGGATAGCTTGGAGAATAAATATTCTTTGGTTGCAGCCTCAAGAAAAGAGTGGAACATATCACTCGCGCGGCTGTCCAAATTTCTAAAAATGTTGCAAGCATTATTCATTCTTGAATAAAGATTATCTCAGGCACTTCTGTAAAAATGTTCGAACTTGAAATGGTGTTCAAATTGTTGCCTGGGCAAAGAGCAAATTATACAGTCGCCAGCCGAAGCCCTTGAAAATTGGGTAAAAGCCTACTTCCCGCGGCCACCTCCGGCAATCGGCAACTTGCAATATACCGTAGGGAAGTGCAGTGCTTGCTCCAATTTTTATTCTGATGGGAGTATGACCTTGATGGTGGCGTGCCTTTCACTCTAAATGGGTTGTCAATCTCAGCTTTTGCAGACTCTTTAGTTGGGCAAGGTATATAATATTGGCGAAATAATGAACGGTCTTTTCTTGCAATTTAATTTATAGACTTTGACTGATTCAAAGGACCTTTTTGGTATTTTACGTTTTACAAGGGTGAATTAGTGAGCTTTATTATTGGGCTACCACAACTTATTCCCATTTAAATATTTATAAACTTTGATTCGGCCTCTTGCTATTTGACCCGATGGGAATTTAATTGGGACATTATACTTTTCTCATTTTAATCCCAAACCTAAAGAGTGGGCTGCTTAATAAATTGGTAGAAATAGATTTTAGGTGATGCAAAGGCCTGTCACTTTAGTTAATTACCATATGGGCCTTTTGCACCTTTGGGCCTGAATTATGGTTCATCTCTATTGGGCTACCAAAAAATATACAATTCGATTTATATGAATTTGAAATTAAAGTAGGTCAGGCTTTATTCATCATTAGAAAATAGTTAAGTGGGGTTGTCCACCTGCTTGAGAAAAGGGTTCAGCCAATTGCTATGTTACTAATTGTTCTGGCACTATATTGTAAAAGTGGAGCATGATGTTTTCCCAGTTTTGCACGGACACGAGCTATTAAGGAATTTAAGAATTATGACTATGAACACCAAGTGTTAAAGAAAATATGTAGCTTGGTTTACTATTGTTCAAAGGCTCCGTCGATTATTCCAATTGCTGAAGACGAGCCCTAGCTTGTGATTATCTCTATTGATCGAGCATCTTAAAGTCCTCGTTCCTTGAATAAAGGAAGAGGCGGTACTTTGGAGTTTTCATTCCTTGAAAAAGGTAGAAACGATAATTTTATAAGTCACTGTGCCTTGAATAAAGGAAGATACGATATCTTGGGACCTTCGTTCCTTGGAAAATGAAGAGGTAAATCGTCATATATATTTGTTCTTACAAAAGGGGTCTTTCTTTACCTCGCGGGATGTTTATTTCCCGCTTCGCCAGATGCTTATTCCTGACTTCGCGGGATGTCTATTCCCCGCCTAGCCACGAAGCCTCATACATGGCTTCACCTATGTTCAACAGGCTCGTCTATAAAGATATCGCCTGTTCAGTTATATAGATTCGCCTCACAATGGCATCGCCTCTTCAGTTATATAGGCTCGCCTCACAACGGGCTCGCCTCTCTATTATACAGGCTTGCCTCTCAACGGCCTCGCCTCTTCTATTATATAGGCTCGCCTCTTAACGGCCTCGCCTCTCTATTATATAGGCTCGCCTCACAACGGTCTCGCCTCTCTTTTATATAGGCTCACCATAACGGCATCGCCTCTTCTATAAAGACATCGCATATTCAATTATATAGGCTCGCCTCTCAACGGCATCGCCTCTTCAGTTATAATGGCTCACTTCACAACGGCATCGCCTCTTCAGTTATATGGGCTCGCTTCACAACAGCCTCACCTCTCTATTATATAGGCTCGCCTCACAACGACATCACCTCTTCAATTATATAGGCTCGTCTCACAACGGCATCGCCTCTTCAGTTATATGGGCTCACTTCACAATAGTTTCGCCTCTCTATTATATAGGCACGCCTCTCAACGACATCGCCTCTTCAGTTATATAGGCTCGCCTCACAACGGCCTCGCCTCTTCATTATATAGGCTCATCTCCAGAGCTTCGCCTCTACATCAGCTTATCACAGCTGTCCACATCCAGAGCATCGCCTCTGCTACTCACATTCAGAGCATCGCCTTTGCATCAGCTTATCATAACTGTCCACATCCAGAGCATCGCCTCTGCTACTCACATTCAGAGCATCCCCTCTGCATCAGCTTATCACAGCTATCCACATCCAGAGCATCGCCTCTGCATCAGCTTATCACAGCTGTCCACATCCAGAGCATCGCCTCTGCTACTCACATTCAGAGCATCGCCTCTGCATCAGCTTATCACAGCTGTCCACATCCAGAGCATCGTCTCTGCTACTCACATTCAGAGCATCGCCTCTGCTACTCACATTCAGAGCATCCCCTCTGCATCAGCTTATCACAACTGTCCACATCCAGAGCATCGCCTCTGCATCAGCTTATCACAGCTGTCCACATCCAAAGCATCGCCTCTGCTACTCACATTCAGAGCATCGCCTCTGCATCAGCTTATCACAGCTGTCCACATCCAGAGCATCGTCTCTGCTACTCACATTTAGAGCATCGCCTCTGCTACTCACATTCAGAGCATCGCCTCTGCATCAGCTTATCACAGCTGTCCACATCCATAGCATCGCCTCTGCCGCTTATATTCAGAGCATCGCCTCTGCCGCTTATATTCAGAGCATCATCTGCCACTTATATTTGGAGTCTCGTCTCTACTACTCACATCCAGAGCATCACCTTTTGCTACTCATATTTGGAGTCTCGCCTCTGCATCAGTTTATACAGTTGTTTATATTCAAAGCATCGTCTCTACTATTTACTTCTGGAGCACAGCCTTTGCTACATATGCATTCAGTCTAGCCTCTACTTTAGCTTCATCAAAGTGGCTTATATTTCGAAGTCCGACCAGCACATGAATGTACGACTCAGACTTGGGGAACTATTGTGATACTAGTATCTTAGTATCATTATATATTACTGCTAGCATATGTATTATATTATTGGTGTCAAGTACACATGTCCCATCATTGCTAGCAAGTTATAGCATTATTTTCATTACAGCCAGTACGTATGCTACGTTACCCACATTATCATTTTATTATTATTGGCATGTTACTTGCTTCACTATAGCACTACTGCTACACTGAGTTGTGCGAGCATGTGATTTACTATGATGCATGACAAACTTTTTGCATATTATATCTTGGAGAAATTCGATATGATATTACTCGCGTTATCGTTATTAGTATTTGGAGGGGTATATGGACCCCAAATTTATTTGGTATATGTGCAGTGGATATATTATATTGTATTACAGGATTGGTTCAGTCCATATTACAGAGGAGATGTTGCCGAAATTTCGACAAATTATAGCAATATATATCTTTCGAGACAATCTGTAAGCCCTCGTTTATTCAGGCTTGCACAGATATTGTCTGAGGTAGTTCGTAAATCCTCACTTATTGGAGCGATGCATATTCTCGAGGCAATTCGTAAGTCCTCGCCTATTTGGAATCGATGCATATTTTCGAGGCAGTTCGTAAGTCCTTGCTCATTTATTGGAATTGTTCATATTTCGGAGGCAATCTGTAAGACCTCACCTGGTCGACTACTTATATTTCGAAGTCCGACCCGCATATAAATATACGACTCAGACTTGGGAGACTATTGTTACATCCAGAAATTAATTAACAGTTTATATTTCAAAGTCCGACCCACATATAAATATATGACTCAGATTTGGGGGACTATTGTTATATCCATTAATTACGTGGTATGCGTATCACGGAGAGGGTCCCACATGGGTCGACGTGGAATCGACTATTTATTGATTGAGTCTTATTTAATTGAACAATTGCATATCGGGCTTGGAACTTAGGTTTGGCCCATTAGCTCACGAGGCCCATTTCCGTTTTCTATATATATGTGAATCCACTTCATTTTAAGGTACGTTCTCGAACCCTAACCAAATCCTCTCTCCCGCCTCTTGCACTCCTATTTTATTTTGTCCGACCGTTGACTTCACCGTCGGAGTGCAAACAGTCGCCGGACCTTTTTCTTGACCGGCGGTCTTTGCCTCCTAACGGGGTGCTCCATGTGCAGGTGATGTTCACGTGGAGGAGGAGGAGGTCGGGATTTTGTTGGTCCATTTTTTGAGGTCAACAATAAGTATTTATTTTATTATGTTATCATTGACCTACTGTAAATAATTTGAATGTTTATAAATAATTTACAAAAATATGAGCCAAAATAAGTATTTATTTTATTATGTTATCATTGACCTACTGTGTGAGAGGTCGATCATCAAAGACACACTTGGACTATATAGAAACTACAAATTAGTAGATGAGGACATCGGCAAGTTTATTAGCTGAGGCAGTAGGAGATGTATGGAGATAAATACTTTGAAGTTTGAACATTATCATGCACGAAGTGTGCATTAATCTCGATATGTTTCATCCGAGAATGGAAAACTAGATAACTAATAGCAACATTCACTTACTAGAATGTTGCAATAGACACTTTTAACAATATTCAATTAACGAATGTTGTCTTTTGCATGTTGCAAAAGGCAAATTTTGGTGTAGTGTGATCACGAAAATACGTTCGATTAAAAATCTGTACTAAATTATACCGAACTAGATAATAAAATTCTACTATGAATGAATTGGCTAAACTAGATGCGAATTATACTAGAATGCAATATAAAGTTCGAATGCATATTGATTTACTTAACTATAGAAAAACGAATTAGGATCACGAATCGCCATTGAACAATCCATTTTAATCCTAATTTTATAATTTGACAACACGATTATATATTGAAAAATCAATGTTCCTATTGAACTTAACAATCTCTTTCGAGTAATGTTAAACATATCCTATCATTCGATCTGACTATATTTCTATGACGAATACAAACATAAAAGAATGCATGAGCTTTTATGAATACTTAAAGATTCATACAAGGCATAGCGGTATATTTCTATCCCCTATTGGCCCCTATAACAATTTATACTACGTCGAACATATTCCCCTTCTTTCGAATGCATAAAACATGTCACCACATTCATATAATTAACGTGTACAATAATTATATGGAAGAAATATGTATAAATCATTCAATATATCAAAAACGAGTTTATAATGTCAAAAATATAAAATTAAAGATTAAAATATCATGTTACAAGATTCATCGATATCATAATACAAGAAAAACTAGCCTAACATGTTAAAAAGAGAAAAACAAAATAAATAAATAGGAGAAGACATCACCCAATTGATTCTTGAAGTAAAATCTTGAATCTTGGAATCAATCTTCTCGTTCTTCCCTTCCTTGTTGCTCTCCAAGCCTTTAGTATTATGTTAGAATGTGTTCTCTATTGTTCTGGATGGAATTAGAATTTTAAAGAGGTCAAAAATTGATTTTCATGAGAGGTTGAATCAAATAAGGAAACCAGAATTTTCACGCCGAGATTGTGCCATGCGACCACATGGTTATAATACATGCGACCGCATGATTAACTGAAATTGGCCTCTGGAGTTCTCGGTTCCTTCCATGCGATCGCATGGAAATAACACTATGCGACCGCATGGTTCAACTTTTTTTCTGCACGATAGTTTTCGATATTTTGGCCATAATTTTCTTATCCGATGTCCGATTGAGGTGATTCAAAGTTAGTTGGAAAGCTAACATAAAGAGCTACAATTATTCTTGAAATAGATATTTTCCAATTCGAACTTTTATTATCCCTAAAATGGATCTCAATAAGAGGATAAAAATTTGTAGCAAAACTTTTTCGCCTAAAAGTTGATATGTGATAATGTTTCAACTATATTTCATCTCTTTGACTTGTTTCTTCATCTGATTGATCCCTGAGACTCTTGAATCTTCATTTTATCATCCGTCACAATTATGGATTGTTTTCATATTGTTCATTTTGATTCCCAAACTTTCGTTTTCTTCCGTTTTAGTCTTTTTCATTCGTTTTCACGTACTTCTCGTTATATTCATCAATGTTGTCCTGCAAACATAATTTATATCGAATTAAGTCATATTTCAACATACTCATTCACAATTATCCATGTTTTATGGCCTAAATAAGTGCGTAAAATGCACTTATCAAACCCCCAAACTTGAATTATTGTTTGGTTACTTAACTCAACACAAAACATGGTTTAATAAGCTGCCGTATCTCAGAATTAGAATTCAGTAATCACATAATGAATAGTTTCAACAGTGCAGAATCAAATCAACCTCCACTTATCATTTGCAAAACCCAACGTGTGCGAGTGTATACTCATGCAAACATACTCAGTTTATCACTACACCAAAAAAGGCCTTTTGCAGCGGTCAAAAAACACTGCAAAAGACCTTTTGCAGCGTTTTAGTGTCTGTTGCGGAGGTCGGTGTTGCCGTTGAGGGCGGACTTTTTGCAGCATTCAAAAAACGTTGCAAAAAGTTTTTTGCAGCGTTTTTTAAACGTTGCAAAAGGTCGTTTGCAACGTCTTTTGAATGTTGCGAAAGGTTCTTTTGCAGCGTTTTTTGAACGTTGCAAAAAGACCTTTTGCAGCGTTTTTTAATGTTCTTTTGCAGCGTTTAAAAAACGTTGCAAAAGACTCGTCCTTTGTTTTTGGCAAACGTTGCCATTGGTCAATTTAATTTTTTAAAAAAAATTAAATCGCATTTTTAGTCATATTCTTTGATCAAATAATTCGAATAATAAACTAACAATTCGCATAATAAAGATATGAAAACATCAAAAATATAAGAAATCATATAATTAAAATTGGTGCTTGCATTGAAATTATTTAAACCATGCGAGTGCTATACATTGATTGTGCAATATTAAAAATAATTTCATTATACTTCAAGTTAACAATATCAACCCGGCGATCAAAAAAGGCTTTTCCATCATTTCGATGAGTACAAAAGGTACAATAATTCATACTAGATTTTTTCCTAGTGCTCAACAAGTTTGGATTGACATTTTATAGCATCAAAAAATAAGTAGCTCGTCGGTGCCGACATGAAATTAAGCCCATCTCTCACCGCCATCAACATGTGTACCTGCATCAAATGACTAAATTTAGTTATTACATATATTGGAATTGGACAAAGAAATCAAGAGAGAAAGTGTCTAAAGGCCCAATCTCTTCAAAATTCCCACAAATAGAAGATCAGCTTTTCTCAAGTCTGACACTTTAATTATTTAAGTATTATTAAAGTCTCACAAGAAAAAATAATGTATCTAGTCTTCTCAAGTATTATTTAACTTCATCAGAAAACAAGGATGCAGATAAGACATACTAAAAGCACGTATTGAAGAAGCCAAATCATCTGCGTTCAAGAGTTTTAACAAGTTTGAAATATCTTGCAAAAGTAAAAATCATGAAGAAGATTTATTCATAAAATGCAAACTCACCTTGACGAACATCTTGATCTTTTGTAAGAAAATATTGGAGCCCTGCCAAGAGAAAATGACGTGAAAAACAATTCATAAAATCATTTTGAAAGAAACATAAATAAATTAGTAAAACAGTATTCATAAACGTACTTCAAGGTCTCGGTGCAGAACAAAATTTGAATGCAGATACTCTACTGCCAACAATATTTTAGTAAACCATTTCAAAAGTTTTTGGCATAGACCACATGACTAAAGGAAGAATTCCAAAACGAAAAGTTGGGTATGATTAGCTAAAGGTTAGCAAACTGCCCCTAATGCGCACTATTTCATTCATCTCCCCCTGTAGAAGCCTCACCTTGTTTTTCAAGCCTTCCACTACTTTCTCACCAGGGCTGCTGCTCTTTCCTTAGTTTGAAAACTCCCCATTCCTCCCGTAATTATATAATGGCTGTGATGGAATGATGCAAATACTTAGAGAGAGAAACAGAGACTGACTTGGAATTGATTTCATACTTCACCAATCACAAATAATTAATTTTCCAGTCCAGTTTATAACCTGATGAGATAAGTATAAACTTCAACATCCACTATCCTCTTCCTCCTTGCTTCTCTTCATTTTTTTTGTATGTTATTTCAAACTGGGGAAAATCACCAAATATAGTCAAAATAAATTTCAAAACAACAAAAACGCTAGATCGAGAAACGGTCACAGTATAAACGACAACAAAAATTGGTTAACCAACTTTTTATTAGCTTTCTTCATTTCGGCCTTGGATCTACCTCCTATCATGGCGAAACCGAAACCTACAAAGAAACAACGAAAATAAATGAAACTTGGTCACAAATCGGTAGAGTTAGTGGTGCACTGCCACCTCTTCTAGTGGCGCATACAAGGAAAGGGAGATTTGCAGGAGACAGGTGGTGGAAGAGAGATGGTGAAACTCTGCTCCTTTAAGAAGTTAGGGATTTGGAAATTTTAATAAAAGGGGAAATATATACCCCTGCATTCCCATCCAGTGGCCTGATGTTCAATGTATTTAATTACAAAATAGAAAGGAGATATATATACCCCTGCAATCAATACTAAGCCCATCTAGTGCCTGCCCAAAGATGATTGCCATTGATTCCAATTTAAGGAGTTAATAGTTTTCCCATTCCCAAACCATCATTTCGCTGAACAACTACAACAGTTCAAGAAAATCAAAAAATTATTAATCTTGCACTCCAACAACTTCCAAACAAAATAAATAAAATGTAGAATACACCATGAAAAATATGATGATATTAATGTCTTAAACATGCGCCCCCTCAGACAAATGACAGGAGTACGGGTAAAACAATACACAAAAACAAAATTGTTATATTCTGCACCATTAGACATGTAAACTGATGCATTTTTTTTTCAAACCAGGCAACAAATTACGCGTTCTGAAAACCTTCACCTACCGGTATGTGGGTTCGTGCGCAGAATCAGTTCGGTGAGAAGACGACTAGGCGACCTGCGTCTGGTGTTGCTGTGAAGGCGACGGAGATCTGCTTGAAGCCAAGTGTGGAGGAATCGATTTGGGGGAGGGTTTTGAAGGAATCAATCTATCTAGGGCTTCTTCTTCGAATTGGGGAGAAATGGAATTTTGGCCTAGTGTTTGTGTGTTAGAATCGAATTAGGCCTTGGAGTGTTTTTTTGTTTTTAAAGGAAATCGTGTTTTCAGTACTGGACCTAATATTTTTTTAAGTTGATGAGCCCAGTATAGTAGCCCACTAACCCGTCTTACCTTTTGCAACGTTTATAGAACACTGCAAAAGATTCAGCCTTTTGCGGCGTTCAAAAAACGTTGCAAAAAATTGAACATTTTGCAACGTTCATCGAAAACGTTGCAAAAGGCTGAATCTTTTGCAGCGTTCTATAAACGTTGCAAAAGGTGTCTTTTTGCAACGTCCATTTACAAAACATTGCTAAAGCTCAATTTTCCTAACCAATTGCAACACTCACTTATTAAAATGTTGCAATAGACCCCTTTTGCAACACTAAACTACCGAATGTTGCCGTTTATGTGTTGCAAAAGCTCATTTTTGGCGTAGTGTATGATAGGTTCAAATCCTGACCTGCAGTAGTCAAAATTTTCCTTTGTTCACTCGAGAGATACACACCCCCAAACTTATTCTTTTACTCACTTATCTCAGGGTGTGTTCTACAGTTGAGATTTGGTTAACTTAAGTTCTCACCTTCTCTTAGTTTGTATAGGTCTCGCGATCACAAGTTTACACTTCAACAAGCAGAGATGCTCTTTTTTCTTTGATTGTTTCAACCTTTAAGACTAAACTAAGTTACTTGTCTTGCATCAAAGGTGTGATTCTATCAACTAAATGTCATGGGGCAGTTTTCTCACTCTATTCTTTTTCTTTGTTTCAACACATTCCCATTTGCTTTCTATATAACCCATGTATCAAACTTTAAGCCGATGACTCCCAAGTCAGTTAACTTTAGGGCACCAAGTTTTTATTCTCTTTTATAGGCTTATTTGCTCAAGTTATAAATGCTTGAAAATATATGTTTTCTCTTCTTCTTTTTTGACTCTTTCTCTTTTGCTTTCTATATGACCCATTTACTGAACTTTAGGTCGATATCTCCCAAATCAGTTGATTTTAGGGCACCAGATTTTCAAACAACCTTACAGACTTACTTGCTCAAGTCATAAACACTTTGAAAAGAGTGTTTTCCTCACATAAATTAATGGCATGCCCCTATTTTTCTAGACATTTAGTTTCAAGAACCAACATCTAACTTAAAATTTTCACCTCATCTTCGTCTCATTGGTCTAACCAA
The DNA here is from genome assembly GCA_019395295.1 of Osmanthus fragrans. Classification (NCBI taxonomy): domain Eukaryota; kingdom Viridiplantae; phylum Streptophyta; class Magnoliopsida; order Lamiales; family Oleaceae; genus Osmanthus; species Osmanthus fragrans. The sequence goes on from CM033362.1 coordinate 12,815,059, forward strand.
TCCACACAACATAGTTTTCATGCATGGAATCCCTGCTCATCTCAATGCTCCTTTGCAATAACTAATCCATCTCCAAACTACTAAAACAATGAAATATCTTTAAGCATAATAGAGGTGTTTCAGGTGTAATCTATCATGTTCAAATCTCCTTTAACTATGAACCCGATCACCAACTTAACATGTCAAACATAAGTGAAGTGCGCAAAAGTGTCAAGCTTCCACATAGATAAGTTGATCAATCTAACATGCACAATTTCAACTATTCATAGTTCATACATATTCCAATATTCACATCATTGCCGGCAAGACTATCAAACTCACACAAGCACACAAAAGAAATAAGCAACTACTGAATTATAAATAAACAATTCGTTTTTTTTAACAAACACAAAAAAAAAAAAAAAAAAAACAGTAAATCACACATTTTTTATGGCAAACAAGCACATAAAAGCAACACACAAAAGTAATAAATCATATCATACATTAACATCGATGAATAACCAAAAAGTCTTGCAGATTCTACCACCCCTCAAACTTATACATAACATTGTCATCAGTGTGTAGAATGTGAAAGTTTAATACAAAATTTGAAGGATAAAACTTATACTAAACAAAATGTGAGAGATGGAAAAACTCTCCTGATCAAAATGTAGGCAGTGGTGAAAATGGTATAAGAAAGTTGGGTCCAACTGTGCTATCTTCCAATGGTGGAGGCAACTTTTTCCTTTTATTTGTAAGTTCTTTTTGGTGGAATCCTGCGAGAGTGCAAAGGGCGAAAATTAGCTGGCATAATGGAAATTGATGGAATAGGTGAACGATGACCTAAAACTACTAGAAATGTATAAAATCATGAAAATTTTCTATTCTAATGCATAAAGAGAAATAAATAAAATGGAAGAAAAGTTGGGTTGCCTCCCAACAAGCGCTCGATTTAAAGTCCAGGGCTCAACTTTTGTACAAGCATTTTATGGTACTTTGAATGCAGCTTTGGAAGTCCTGCTTAGTTTGCTCAATATGACTTTATTTCATATTACAACTTTCCTCCAAATTTTAACCTTACCATTCTGCAAGTAGTATGATTTTTCCTCATTACCCGTTTCGAACTCGATAATGTAAACATCAATCTCCTCATAAGGTTTAATCACAAAATTAATTTTTGAGCAAACGATAAAATCGAGGGATTGTATGCTAATTTCCTCTTCTTTGAATGCAACAAGTTCTTTTTCGCCCGTTATAATTAATTTCTCGCTCTTTTCATGCTCCTCTTCTTTAATTGAATTTTTCTCAAGTTCAACGTCCATATTCAAAACTTTGGCAAGAAAACAATGACATCTTCATGGAGAGTCTTCACCTCTTGTTGTATTTGTAAGAAATCCGGTTGACGTGATTCTCTTAATTGATGTCCATTAACAATCAGTGAAAGAAATAAACTTATAGGCAAATCAACCACATCAAATTGTGGTGAGAGAAATAATGTGACAGGTAAGTTACCCAGAACAGTTTCATCAAATTCAAATTGTGTTTGTATATCTCATAGTCGCTGTCCTATAATGAAATCTCCCACAAACATATCACCCTCATCAATTTCTTGAACTGTTAATTGTTGTTACCTTATAATGAAGTCAGATAAGAGCATTTTGTTGAAATCAACCACAGTCATCTTTTATCCTGTTATTTTTGTTCTATCATATATCCTGAAAAAAAGAGAAAAAAAGAAAATAGAACTAAAATGAAACGAAAATTACAACACAAGAATGCATGTAAAAGTCGAATTACTTCCAAGGAAAATAAAATGAAACTAAAACTCAATACCCGGCAATGGCGCCAAAAACTTAATCACGAAAATACGTTCGATTAAAAACTACCGCAAGTGTACGGTTCGTTACAAGTAATAAAGTGGACTTTTAGAGTCCGAATTGTTGATCCCACAGAGATTGAGTAGTTCAATGATAATTATCTCGACCTTAACCGAAACTAAATGTGTTTTTGAGTGTTTTGTACTAAATTATACCGAACTAGATAATAAAATCCTACTATGAATGAATTGGCTAAGCTAGATGCGAATTATACTAGAATGCAATATGAAGTTCGAATGCAAATTGATTTACTTAACTATAGAAAAACGCACTAGGATCACAAATCCTCATGCAACAATCCATTTCAATTCTAGTTTTACAATTTGACAACACGATTGTATATTGAAGAATCAATGTTCCTATTGAATTTAACAATCTCTTTCGAGTAATGTTAAACATATCCTATCATCGATCCGACTATATTTCTATGACGAATACAAGTATAAAAGATTGCATGAGCTTTTATGAACACTTAAAGATTCACACAAGGTATAGCGGTATATTTTTATCCCATATCGGACCCTATGACAATTTATACTACGCCGAACCTATTCCCCTTCTTTCGAATGCATAAAACAGGTCACCACATTCATATAATTAACGTGCACAATAATTATATGGAAGAAATACGTATAAATCATTCAATATATCAAAAATGTGTTTATAATGTCAAAAATATAAAACTAAAGATTAAAATATCATGTTACAAGGTTCATCGATCTTCTAATACAAGAAAAACTAGCCTAGCATGTTAAAAAGAGAAAAATAAATAGGAGAAGACATCACCCAATTGATTCTTGAAGTAAAATCTTGAATCTTGAAATCAATCTTCTCGTTCTTCCCTTCCTTGTTGCTCTCCAAGTCTTCAATAATATGTTAGAATGTGATTTCTATTGTTCTAGACGGAATTAGGGTTTTAAAGAGGTCAAAGATTGGTTTCCATAAAAGGTTGAATCAAATAAGAAAACCAGAATTTTCACGCGCGGGGTTGTACCATGCGACTGCATAGTTATAAGACATGCGACCACATTGGCCCCTGGAGTTCTCGGTCCTTCCATGCAACCGCATGGTTCAACTTTTTTTCTGCCGGATAGCTTTCGGTATTTTGGCCATAAGTTTCTTATCCGATGTCCGATTAAGGTGATTCAAAGTTAGTTGGAAAGATAACACAAAGAAATACAATTATTCTTGAAATAGATATTTTCCAATTCGAACTTTTACTATCCCTAAAATGGATCTCAAGAAGAGGATAAAAATTCGGAGCATAACTTTTTTGCCTAAAAGTTGATATGTGATAATGTTTCGACTATATTTCATCTCTTTGACTTCTTTTTTCATCTGATTGATCCCTAAGACTCTTGAATCTTTATTTTATCATCTATCACATTTATGGATTGTTTTTATGTTGTTCATTTTGATCCCCGAACTTTCATTTTCTTCCGTTTTGGTCATTTTTCACTTGTTTTCACGTACTTCTCGTTATATTCATCAATGTTGTCCTGTAAACACAATTTATATCGAATTAAGTCGTATTTCAACATACTCATTCACAATTATCCATGTTTTGTAGCCTAAATAAGTGCGCAAAACACATTTATCATAGTGTTTTTACTTGACCGCGATTGAGTTTGTAATAATCTAAGGTTGTAAGCCCTTGGAATCAAGACAGAAAATTGTGCAACATATATTGTTGAAATGCCTCATGACATAGCTTGTCAAAAATTCCATTTTGTCTCAATGAATACCAATATTACACAAGACCTCGTGACATAGATTGTCAAAAATTCCATTTTGTCTCAATGAATACCAATGTTACACGAGGTAAAATTCTTGTTATGAAAGTAATTTCAAGTTATATGTTGTGCTTTTATCCGTGAGTCCTTATTATGCTAGTTGCTAGTTTTTGTTACTTATTTGTGTTATTGGAAAATAACATTCGAATAAATGCTACTAAAACTAATTACTCACATTTCAAAAGTCTTTCAAGGATTTTAAATTGTTTTTTTTTTTTGGGTGAAAAATGACGTCTTCACATTTTCACCACCATCTATTCCATCAAGAACACCAAGGTAATACTCGTGGTACACTTAATATGATTAAGACAAACTACTAAGAATGTGTAGGCATTAAAGTATTTATCTCAAACCACCTAGATAATTAGGTTAATACCGATGGTCACCAAACTTTCACCATAACCACAATTAGGTCACGTCAGCAATTGAGTCGCTTAACATCATTTTAATATAAAAAAACCACTATGTTTGTACAATGGACATTAAAAGTTAAAAGTATCATCTATGTGGCAATTTACGTGGACTTAGTTGTAGTCGAGGTCACCCAACTTTCAGCCTACTCTAATTAGGTCATTGAACTTTATTTTACAACAATCGAGTCACTACTGCGGCAATTTTCCCCCTCTCTCGATGGAATGGAAATATTTTCAATGTTTATTTTAAAAGGTTCGAATGAAATTTTGAAATACATGGGGCGTTAGTTTGAGATTTTAAAAACACAAGGGCAACTTACCTTTCTATGACTTTATTAAACAAATTTTGATAGCTTTAACCCACAGTTGGTAGAAAGGATAAGAGTGTGTACTTAACAATGATGCTATGTTGCTAGAGAGGGTGACCCTCCTTGACAGCACACTTAAAATAGGGGTGGTGGCTACTTTTTTTGAATATTTTATCCACATAGGTCCTCACGTATGTGAGTATCGATCAAGGGAAGTGTCATCCTCTTTCTGGCAAAATCAGCCTAATTGGTGCACTTAATTGAAGCATGTCCTCCAAATTGTGGGCATCAAGGGTTACTTCTTGCCTCAGGATCTCTGTCTTTTGTAGAGTCTTTGCCGTCGATATATTTCTGCACATAGATACAATGTATACATAATACATATCTTCAGGTAAATTAATCTTATTTGTGCGTTTATACATGAAAATTTTGTGGTTTGTTATCCTTTTACAATAATGATCTGATTTTTCAATGTGGGTAAGTTTACTCGTGTAATTGGACTGGTAAATCTCACTTATTGCTCTGATTAGAGTCTCTTGCCTTTTACATGTATATATTTTTCATGAGTAAAAATATGTGTGCCGGTCTGTGTTTTTTTCTATAAGATTCTTGATTCAGCTTGCATACGTGTTGTGAAATGTGCGCCGGCGCTTGTTTATTTGTGATGTCAACTTGCCCTGTAATAATATTTCCGTTCATTGCCACCTATATATATCATTAGCCAATACATGTGAATTTTGATACAAAAATAAAAGGTTCTAATATCCTTTTCAAAATGGTGCACAAAGCAATGTGGTTTGAAATAAAAAAAAAATGAATTTAAATTAGAATTGGGTAGAAGGCAAAAATGAGTGTTTTCGGTTACTTATTGATATCAACCTAATACATTTTGATACTTTTCGATGCCAATTTTCCTATTTTACTTGTATTAGTGAGTACATTAAAATTGGCATTCGGCAGCCTTTCGTTTTCTATAATATACCTGACTTGGTTCTAGTTAACCGAGGTCATTTTTTCATTATTATTTTGCATGTAGCATGTTAGACTTTTAAGATATCAAGAGTTCCTAAAAACATTGTAAATCATTTCCTTTTTATGCCACATACCAATGTTCTAAATAGCTCGTCTTGACGAAGCTACACAAGGCGTGGTGAAAATGTCATGCCTAGAACCTATGCGCTAATTTAACTGTCAACGAAAGCGTTGGTCACTTTAAGGTGTGCCTAGGCTCGTATAGGTGCCTTGTCACCCATTAATATTATTATTTTAAATTTTTTTTACACTACATAAAGTTGTCAACTTTTAGGGCAATTGGATTGAATTTGAAAGACTAAAATTTTTTAGTAATTAGAAATTTTTCAATTTTTAGGACAATAGATTGAAATGCTCAAAAAGTTGCTTACCCATATATTGGTCCACTAATTTATAGAAAGCATATCCAAGGATTTTGTTTTAAACTTTTGAAGTGGGATAAGAATCTTTTTGGTTTGATTGTAGTACATTGTACATTTGGTTTGACTCTAATGTATTGTATCCTTTGTTTGATTACAATGTATTGTACATTTGATTTGGATGTAGTGCATTGTACTATTGTATAAATAGTTATATATATTTTTTATTAATTTATTTAATCATTTTCCTATCTTTTACTAATCAATAAAAATTAAAAACTCTCCAAATATTCCAATTAGCACTATTATAATATATTTTGTTTATTGTTTGAAAATATATTTATTTTGTTAAACTCTTAAAACTACATTTGATACTATAATTTACATGTATTATTATTTATTAAGTGATCTTTAAATTGATTAAAATTTTAAAATAATATTACAATAAGAAAACGCATTTTAACGCCTAAGTCTCGCATATGTGCACATCGACCGAAACTTGGTCTCTATGCGTCGTCACACATTATGCTTTTTAGTATACTGCCACATACCCAAACGTTAGACTAACTTTGAGGTTAAGTAAATTTTAATTAATCATGAATGAATGAACTTACCCATTCATGGATTCATCTCATAAACATATTCCTATGGAACTATTCCCAATTCTTAAGGATCTAAAGTATGCTGATTCTCATGAATGGGTAAAGGTTGAGGGTAATTCTGCTACCGTAGGCATTACTGATCAGGCTCAAGACCATTTGGGCGATGTCGTGTGAAGTGGGAGCTGTAGTGAAACAAGGTGCAAGTTTTGGAGCTGTTGAAAGTGTCAAAGGCAACTAGTGACATTAACTTTCCTATTTCCGGGGAAGTGGTTGACGTTAATAAGAGCTCAATGATTCTCCAGTGGTTGAGGTTATGTATTAGTTGTTTGGATATGTGTTTGCTCTATTCCTCATTTTAATTCAGATTAGCCATGTTTTGTCTTTCACCTAATTCTCTTCTTCACCAAGCAGCAGAAGTTAAAAATCATTTGTATGGAAACGCTTGTTATGTTTTTCTTTAATCAAGATGTGGTAATATATTGTGATTCAGCAAGAGTGTAATACCTAGCTAGTGTCACATTTTTTGCTATACCTAACATGATATTACTCCTTGAGCTTTTGGTTTGAGATTTCTTAATTATGCAATTTAACTGATGACTAAAAGACTACTTGGCTATCGTGCATTCTTCTCTATATGCTCTTAGTATAATAATTTGAGTTAGACGAGTATGTTATTGTTGACACATAAAAACGAAACCCAATTAAATGACCCAAACAATGGAGCTCAATTCGAGAAAAGAGTAAGGCCCAGCTCGAAAGGCAAGCCCAAGCGGAACAACCCAAGAAAGAGTCGTGCTACAGTAGCCCATAATTGCTCAACCCTGCTGGACGTCGCTCAACTACGCGAGACGCCCAAGATTTGAGCGAGCATAACATATTACCATCTTTAAAGGCAACAGTTGTCAAAACAGTTAATGGGCAGCTTTATCGCATTCCACCATCCAAGAATCTCGATGGCGAATAGTTATATTATGGGAATAATTGTGGCAGTTTCTGGACAAAGTGCTTATCATGGGAAAAATGGGTGGTTTCGGAGCGACAAGCAGTTTTCAGACAGTTCCACAAGAGAAACTACCCAATGAGTATAAAAGAGTAAAAAGAATACAGAAGAATGGACTGAACAAATCACTCTCAAACAGAGAATTATGTAATTTTATTTCCTTAAGTTTTTTCATTGTCAAATCTTAGTTACTTTGTGTGCTTGCGCCCCTTAGAGGCATTTCATGTCTTGTGAATTGTAATCTTCATAAATAAACACCCATCATTGGGACTTTGTCTCGAGAGGTCGTTGTTCCTTACACAATCGTCTGAACCTTCTTTTAATTATTAGCGGTTTCCACGCGAAACAATTTGGCACGCCCAATGGGACACGTTTGGTGTTTGAAGATACGACAAGCAAATCAATATGCCTCCTAAAAATTCTGACAAGGAGCCAGGAAACCAACGGCTAATCTAGTTTGTAATTGAACAATTCGAGGAGCAGCAAAGTACTCCAGGAATAGATGGATAGAACCAAAGTCGTTACGAATCAATGACAGAATTGAGTCATCGGACCATGCGTGCATTACTCGGTGAACTCACTCAAAACGTCATTGAACAGGTAAACTTGCAAAGCATTCATATTATAGAAAAGTTTACGCCAGATGGAAATGCACACTATGACAATATGACTAAACAACTTAATACTTTGAATGAAATCATGAACAAGTTAGTCGGCCAAATTTGTCAACTAATTATGTTAAGCATAGGGAATCATTTCCAAACTAGGACGATTGTGGGACATAGTTCCCCGATACCGAACCCGAGTCAAGGAATAGACCCACCTTTTGACCCATCTACTTCAAATCAAGGAGGTGGTGGAATGGCCAACTTGAATGGTGGTAATGGAGTAACAAACCTGGGTGTAACCCAAATGCAAGAGACAATGACCAAATCAACGGACAGAAGACCCCACGGGTTAATGATGGTGGGAACGTTCAGTTTAACGGTAATAATGGTTTGAATAACAGCGTCTTTGCCTCAAACCAAGGACCAAACATTAGACCTCAAGTCATCCCACCAATAAACCAACCTATACGAGTCTCATATGATCCCAATGTTGTGTTGATGAATCAAATTATGGAAATAGTGCAGGGCCAAATGACTTTTGGGGCACGCCCTTTCATTAGGCCGACTTACACAAAGTCATACCCTGATTGGGTGGACCAATCATATTTATGGCCTAGAGGGTACAAAATACCTGAATTCTCATTATTTACTGGCCCGTGAGAGGTTTCCATTCTGGAACATATAAGGCAATTCACACTACAATGTGGTGAAGTAACTGATTACCACAAAGTAAGACTGTTCCCTAGTTCATTAATCGGAGTAGCCTTCTCATGGTTCATTAATCTACCAGCAATTTCTGTCCAAACATGGCAACAACTAGAACAATTGTTCTACACTCAGTTTTACAGAACTGAATTTGAAGTCACTTTGGCCGATTTGACGAATTTACGTCAAATGCCAAATGAGTGGGCAAAAAGTTTCCTTCAGAGGTTTAAAATAGCCAAAAGCAAATATTTTGTACATTTACCCGAAAAGGAGTTTGTCAAAATCGCTCAAAACTGTTTGAGCTTTGATCTAAAAAAGAAATTCCAAGACATAGAATTCCCTGACCTTTTCCAGTTAAGTGCTAACGTGGTTAGGTATGACTATTTAATAAGGGAAGAAGAACAAATGAAAAACTCTAGTAAAGAGACTTATTACAGAGACTCAAACTTTGACGTTCATGCTGTTGTTGGTGAATATTACGATCAAGCAGAAATATGCTTGGCTGAACTAGTTAAGAGAGATACATATGTTTGTCCTGTAATGGCCATATTTAGAGCGTTAAGCAAGGATGAGCATATAGAAAGAAAAAACAAAAAGGCTAGGACATTCTCATTTGATGTGTCTAAAGCTGACTTTATATTTGATAAATTGTATAAGGGTAAGCAGATAAAGTTGAGCGACAAGCATAAATTGTCAAACCCTGAACAAATCAGGGGTAAAAAATAATGTAAATGACATAATGCATGGTCACATATGACTAACAACTACCTGATTTTCCGTCATGTGTTACAGGATGCTATTTAGTCAGGGCGAATCACGTTTAACTATAAAAAGAAAATGGCAGTTGATGAAAATCCTTTTCCATAGCCACTTGGAGTAAATATGGTGACAACTGGCTTCAAAAGTAAGTTGCCAAAATTCAAGTTGGTCCTAGATGATGGAGAGGACCCTGAATTACATCACAGTATCTTTGAAAGGATCAAAAGAGAGGAACCTGGAAAAGACGAAAATATCCTGTGTGCTAGATGCAAAGAAGAAGTAACTAAAAATATGGAATGGTCAAGAATGTGGCAACGCCAACAATGCTAACATCGTCCTAATATCATTCCTGGTTTTCAACCCAATAGAGGACGAGGTACGTCATGCTACGGGAGACCGCCTTTTGAAAGGCAGTTCAGGCCGATAAATAATGGAAGAATATTCAAGCCACAACCTTGTCAACCAAATGCATGGCACTCCTTCCAGTACAATGCAGGAAGAGTCATACCCTTTGATAAGATAAGATGACCAAAACTCAACAAAAGCGGTTTCAACGAAACTATGGACGAATGATGAGGCAACAGCAAGGGTCGTCGCATCCTAAAGCACGTAAATTGCTCGAAGTGGCTAACAAAAACATTCTCAGTATTTTTAAGGGTGATGAAGAAATTGGCACTGGTGAATCAATGGGAAAACTGCCACAAAGTTCTTCTGGAAGGTCAAAATTTGAGCGTGAAAAGAAAGATGAGGATAGAGAAGATCTAGAGCAACCTCTCACTATTCAGTTTAGTACACTACCTCCTGTTATGGCGAATAATTATGTACTAGCCAACGAGTTCAAAGGTAAGGAAATTGAAGAGGAGGAAGGTGAAAATAATGAGAAGAAAGCATGCGTGTTGGAATGTGAAGAAGGCTAGACACCTCAAGGAGTATGTGACGAAGAACAAAGTGATGACATGACCGACATTAAGGAGGAAATCGATCTGAAATCAGAAAGGAAGAGAAGGGGAGTGTCGTGCAACAAGTTATTGAACAACTCCATCAAGATGGTGTTCGCGAGGTGGATTTGTTGAGCGAACCATCTGGGCGTTCTTTTGACTTCTACATAATACATGGAACGCCTAAGAGAAGGGTAAGAGTGCCTCGCTCTGAGAAATATGGGTCACCTCCGAGAATATTACCTCCTCCTACCAATTGGATAGCTGAAGAAGAAGTAACAGATGAAAATGACAAGCTGGAGAAAGCCCAAGAAGCAGTAGCTCAATGTGTAATATTGCACGTGGACTTATCGCAAGGAAATAGTTCAACCAAGGATCAACAAGAAGTGGAGATAGGTGCAACTGAAAAGGTCATCTTTAAGAGGCCCAATATGAAGTTGACCAAACACTTGAGGCCGTTGTACGTGAAGGCTTTAATAAATGGCATCCTTGTGGTAAAGGTGCTTATTGACAATGGAGCAGCCATAAATACCATCCCGTCCATAATGATGAGAAAATTTGCAAAAACAGTGAGTGATATGATCCCAACGGAAGTCATCCTCACAAGTTTCAATTTATGAGCAACTTCAGCTAAAGGAGTGATGTCGTTGGACATAACTGTGGGAAGAACCACTAGGACCACAGTCTTTTTTGTGATAGATGGCCCTACCAGTTACAATATGCTACTGGGAAGAAATTGGATTCATGGGAGTCCTTGCATACCCTCATCGCTCCACCAGTGCCTAGTTTTCTGGAATGACAAGGGCGAAGCAGAAGTGGTTCAAGCAGACTATAGACCTTTTGTTGCAGAAGCAAACTTGGTAGAAAGGTTCATGTATGAAGGAAACTATGGACCTGTTAGGATAGTCCAAGATGGTGAAGAGGCTCAGGTGGTTGCGCAGAGCGAAAAACCATTTTCAGTATACACATTTACCGAAATGTTTAACCAAATGAGGTCAAACATAGTGGCCCTTGAAAAGCCAGCAATTGGCAAAAGGATAATCAATGAACTTTAATGAATTGTCAACCAGAAAACATGACCGAAATTCAGGCCTTCAAAGCCAGATTAATGGCTTTCAATAAGGAATGTGGAGAAAAGACAAAAGAAGAAACAACATTAAAGATACTGAGGAACAAGCTAGCAGTATTCGAGTTGGAGCAGAATATTGGCCAAAAAGTCAACAAAGTGGATTCTTTGGAAGAGAAAGCACTTGCAAAGAACCTAGACGATGAAGTAACAAATATCACAGAACCTAGGCATGCTCAAGCACAAGACCATTTGATGAAGGTGAATATTGGTGACGAAGGAGAAGATCGCCCAACATTTGTCAGCCAGATGCTTAGTCAAGAGGTAAGTGATAATTTAATCGCTTTATTAAAATAATACAATGATTGTTTTGCTTGGGAATATGAACATATGCCTGGATTAGATAAATGTTTGGTAGAGCATATATTATCAACTAAGCCAAATTTTAAACCTCATAAACAATCTCCTAGGCACTTTGCTCCCAATGTGTTACCTCAAGTAAAGAAAAAAATAGAACGATTGTTAAAAGTGAGTTTTATTAGAACAGTCAGATATGTTGAATGGTTATCTAATATTGTGCCAGTAATGAAAAAGAATGGTAGTATTAGGGTGTGCATAGATTTTAGAAACTTAAATCTAACAATGCCCAAATATGAATATCTCATGCCAACGGTCGATTCCTTAGTAAATTCAACCGTCGGACACATAATGTATTCTTTTATGGACGGATATTTAGGATATAATCAAATCTACATAGTTGAAGAAGATGTGCATAAAACTGCCTTTAGGTGTCCTGGGGCCTCGGGATGCTTTGAATGTGTAGTTATGTCTTTCGACCTGAAAAATGTAGGGGCAATTTATCAAAGGGCGATGAACCTAATCTTTCACGATATGATAGGCGAATTTGTTGAAGTATATGTAGATGATGTGGTGGTCAAATCTATTAGAGAGGAAGACCATTTTGAGAAATTAAAACCCTCATTCGAGCGGATGAGACAATATAAACTAAATTTGAATCCTTTAAAATGTGTATTTGGTGTCAACGTAAGGAATTTCCTTGGGTGGTTTTTAGTACATAAGAGAGGAATTGAGCTTGATAAAAATAAAGCAGAGGCCATTTTAGAGGCCAAACCACCTGGTAACTAGAAAGAATTGCAAAAGTTCTTAAGCCAGGTAAACATTTTGTGGCGCTTTATCTCTAATTGTGCAGGGCGAACGAAAGTTTTTTCGCCTCTTTTAAAGCTGAAAAATTAGGACGAGTTCGTCTGTAAAGAAGAACATCAAAAGAATTTTGATAGTCTGAAAACATATTTGTCAAGTCTACCAGTGTTGGTGTCGCCTATTCGAGGATGGCCAATGAAAGTGTACATATCGGCTGAGCAAGAATCGATAGCCGGAATGGTCGCGCAAGAAGATCAATTTGGGGAAGAAATGACAATTTACTATTTGAGTAGACGTTTAAGAAAATGTAAATGTAATTACTCTTCTATTAAAAAGTTATGTTTTGCTTTATATTTCACATGTACGAAACTAAGGGCTTATTTGTTGCTTGTAACTGTCTATTTAATTTCTAATGTAAATTTAGTTAAGTATATATTTTCGCCCTGTTTTACACCAAATGATAGGTCTGTGGACTTTGGTACTATCAGAATTCAAAATACAATATATACCTCAGAAGGCAGTAAAAAATAGGCATTGGCTAACTTTCTGGCCGATAGTCTGTGTCTTGATATGCCTAAAGAAATTGAGATAGAAGTTGATTCTTTTGAAATAAAGTCTTGGATTTTATGTTTCGATGGATCAAAAACTTCTGGAGGTGCAGGGGTAGGAATAGTGTTGATAAATTCATTAGGGGTTCATAATAAATATGCCTTTACTTTAAATAGATTATGTACTAATAATCAAGTTGGATATGAGGTATTAATTGTAGGGTTGGAACTATTAACAGAGTTGGGAATAAAGAATGTAATCGTTAAGGGCGATTCCCAACTGGTAATTTACTAATTGACTGGTAATTTTAAATGTCAAAGTGAGTCAGTCATAAGTCAATACGAAATCGCCCAAGAATTATTGGAAATATTTGATCAAGTAGAGCTTCAATACGTTAACAGGACATATAACGATTTAGCAAACGAATTAGCCTAAATGGCTTCAGACTATTCAAAGTTTCTAAGGGTGGAGTCCACTTGTGAATATGGAGTAATATTGTCCGTAGTACAACGAAGGGCGAAGAAGATTGGTGTTCATTGCATATAAGATGGGGATGCAATAGATTGGAGGGCAGAAACTAAAGATTTCTTAAGAGAACCCGATAAAGAGTGTGATAGGAAATTGAGGTTACGCTCATTAAATTACGTGCTGATAGATGATGAGCTATTCAAGAAATGCTCGGATGAGTTGTTATTGAAATGTGTGAGTTTGCAAGAAGTCAAGACGATCATGGCTGAAGTGCATGAAGAAATATGTAGAGCCCATCAAGCTGGCCAGAAAATAAGATGGCTAATTATTAGAAGCGGATACTTTTGGTCTAAAATGGGAAAATCGTGCGTGCAATATACAAAGAGTTGTTTAGCTTGCCAAAAGCATGGTCCAATACAAAGGGCGTCAGTAAGAGAAATGGTATCTGTTATCAAACATTGGCTGTTCAAGGGTTGGGCGATAGATCTAATAGGAAAGGTTTATCCTCTGTCGTCCAAGCAACATCTATTCATAATAGTTGCAACGAATTTCTTCACAAAATGGGTAGAAGCAATACTGTTAAAGGAGATCTCTCGGAAGAATATTATAGACTTCGTTTGTGACCACATTATCTATAGATTTCGGATACCACAAACTCTAACGATGGATCACGGTACGTCCTTACATGGAGATCAAGTGAAAGAGTTCTTAAGCGATTTTGGAATTAAGCTAGTAAACTCCATACCTTATTACGCTTAGTCTAATGGCCAGGCAGAATCTTCTAATAAGGTTCTAAAGAATATCATAAGAAAAATGATAAATGAAAATGCCAGGAATTGGCACGAATGTTTGAATAAAGCTCTATGGGCCTACAGGACGTCACCACGTTCAAGTACCAAAGTGACTTTTTTTCAACTTACTTACGGCCAGGAGGCTGTATTACCCATGAAAATTAACGTATAGTCAATTAGAGTGGGATTGCAGAATAATTGGGATGACGATGAGTATGCTGAATCATTAACCTAAAACTTACTAGAATTAGACGATTTAAAATTAGACGTCATAGATAGATTGCAGGTTAAAAACAAAAAATGGCCAAGTTTTACAACAAAACGGTCATAGCTAAGTCTTTTAGCCTGGGCGATTTGGTTTGGAAGACAATTCTCCCTTTGGATAGCAAGGATCCAAAGTATGGTAAATGGTCACCCAATTGAGAAGGACCGTATAAAGTGAATAGCGTGCTGCCTAACGGAGCTTACCATTTGGAAGATTTGGATGGTACGAGGCATATAAGATTCATCAACGGTAAATACTTAATGAAATATGTTCATTCCATGTGGGAAAGCGAACAGATGGAATAACCGTAAAACACACAGGCAAAGTAAACTGGACAATTGTGTTCAAACAAAATATAAACAAAGTACGTCCAAATAAAATCTTTCTTTATTCATCACAACAAAAAGATGCAAACTACAAATATAAGCCGCAGTTGGAAGCAAGCTGTCAAAATATTTTTCCTATAAACTATTACAAAAAAGGGGTAGATAGGCCTCCATCGCCTTCCTAGATACATAGCTGCAAGGGTTAGTAGACAGACAGAGAAGCACTCTCTGCAAGCAATGGGTTCGCATCCAACACTTCCTCTAGAAATTATGGATGGAAGGGGCGCTGAGAAAACATTTATTGACCAGAGAACCACCGCCTTCCTAAATGCATAGCTGCAATGGTAGACAAATGGTTGAAGAAACACTCTCAGCAAGCTATTGGCCCACTTCCAGAAATCTCTCTAAAGGTCATAAATGGAAGGGGCGCTGAGAAGACCTTCATTGGCCAAAGAATTTTTCCTATATCTCCTATACTAAGGAAAACATTAACGTAGATGGTGAAGTTGGAGAAAATCAATCATGTGAACGCCAGACAGTGGCAACATTTTGAATCTGAAAGGTATAAGGATGAAGATGATAAAAAGCAACAAACACACGGTTTTATAGAGGCTTGAAAATGAAGGGATAGAAGGCGAAGGGCCATATACATACACAATAACCGAAATTGAAAGTTCAAGTCTCGAAAAAGAAAAGTCAGAATACTAGGAGTTTCATTCCATGTGAATGCGGACTACGCAATGAATGTGGCACAATGAGTGCCAAGGAATATCAACAATTAAGAAAGGCGTCAAGTAGAATGTTCCATTATGAAGATGAACAAAATAATGATTTTATTAATAGGTTGCAAATTACATGAATGGCCAATAGTGGCTTCTACTTTAAGGTGCAAAATGAAACGGCCTAATTACAGCCTACCTAAGACGGAACGCATTTGTTCCCTAAGCTTCTCACACTCATCCCGATGTTCATCAGCAGCATTGGATAGTTCAGTCACAGCCCCCTCATCAACTTCTAGTGACGTGTAATGCTCGACCAAGGAGTCGCATCGCTCAACTTCTTGAGAAACATTACGTTTCTTAGCGGCCAATCTAGCCTTACAGTCATCCATCCTAGCTTGAAGTATCTTCATCTCCGCGGCCAGACTCATCATTATAGAATCCTCAACCATGACCTCAGAAGAAACTTCACTCAAGTTGCTCTTGGCCTCTCCAGCTCTTGAAACAAAGATGTCTTTTCACTTACAACATGGAGATACTGGGTCTGCTTGGTCTTCAACTCTGCATCCTTAGCCAGTAAAAAGCTTATCTCCGAATGGATGATCTTCAATGTCAGTTTGATATTAGATGAAATTTTGAGCGAAAGAAGCTCAAGTGCTTGAGCCATTTTTGCACCTAAACGCTCAAATGTTTATTTCAGGCTATAGGCACTAGCCTGATTGATGTTCATCTCCATGAAGAAAACATAGTCAAACACTGATTGTTTGAGGTTTTCAGGTTTTCCTCCGAAAATGCAGCAGATGAAGTAGATGGACGGCTGGATGAGGAAGCAGAAACGTTGTTGGCCTTTCCTCGCTCCCAAGAAGTGAACAAGCCCTGAATGGAGTACAAGATGACGTCAGCATCCTGTAAGGAAAGACACAAGCATTTAGCATTTTTATTACAATGGACGAAATGAAAACAAAAGATAAAACAAGAGTTACCTCATCAGCGGCTTTGGGATGTTGGGGGACATCGCCAGTGGATCCAATCACTTGTGGAGACTTCCCTTTATCTGAACGAGAAAGCCCCTCCATGACAGACAAGTCCACAGATACTTCTGCAAGAATCGGGTGATAATGGTTTAAGGTTCAGTAATACAAATAAAGGAGCAAGCTATAAATTATATTACCTTCCACTCCAGCACTTGGGGGGTCGTCACCCTGATAAGATGGAAATTCCTCAATTGGATGTGCGATCACATGCTCTCGACCTGTAGACTCCTCCTTAGGGGTAGCCCCTTCATCAGATGGTCTAGTCGAAGAAGCTTCGATGGTAAGCGATGGCACAAGAGCTTGTCGACAGAGTCTTCAAAGAGGAACCAAAGCCTCTCTAAGAAATCCAGGTAATATGTTAGGGCGTGAAAGATTGCTTAAAGTAAACAAAAACAGATATTTCTCTCAATTATCTTCCTCTTGATGATAAGAGGAGTATCATCGCGATCATCACCACCTTCATTAGGCAAAATTGGTTGAACAGGAGTTGGCCGTTTTCGGCTGGAGGCAACTGTAGTTGTTCCCGCTTGAGTAGATGAAGGGTTGGATGAAGCAGAGTGTTTGACTCGAGTAGGTGGAGAAGTAGGATTCCTAACCGATATAGGAAGGGCAGAAATATGAGAGATAGAGGAGGTTCTTGGCCTCTCTAGAAGATGGAAAATGTTATTAACATCAGTTGCAAACAACCTTTGCCTCATAGACGGTCAAAATTGTTCAAAAATAGGATGAACAGCAGAAGTGGGATTATAAAGGGCTAAAGAAAAGCCAGTCATCAAATAAGCATTACGATCCTCAATCGCTAATGCCTCCAATTTATTGAGTATGGAAACTCTCAATCAATTTTTTGGAAAAACAGGGAAGAACAGGCCAGGTTTAGCCAAAACCCAGCTGGCGAGCAAAAAATTGGGGAATGTATATCTGCCTTGGCATTTGTTCCAGTCAAGATGTCATGGAACAGTTCCTTGCAAACCAAAAATTGGGCCCGAACAGGCGCAGCAGCACTCATATCATTCATGTTAGACGGAGGCTATACAAAAGTAGGGATTTGATGAATGGAGAAAAGAAAAAAAGGAAGGGATAGAATTTAAATCATAAAAGAATGAAAAAACGTCCCTAGCAGACAATATCGCAGGGCTCGGTCGATTGATGATGAGCCCATAACAACTGACCGACTTGGGAGGAACCGGTTGAGCACCAAGCCTTGGAAAATAACTCATCAACCACAATTGAGCGAGCCAAAGAGGCCCGCTGCCAGTGGGAGATGCTCCATTCCTTAATTGGACTTGAAGAGAAGTCATGCCTTGGTAAAAGGCGGCCAGAAAGAAAGAACGGAGATCTAAGGGCCTACCACGTGCTAACTCATTTGCTATAGGTAGATAGGCCAGAGAGGGTTTAAGGCTAGGTACACAAAGAACGTATTTACAGAGTCAAACCAAGAGGAAGGCCACACGTTTGGAATGAATAGGCTCATTAGCACTAGAATTATCATAAAGACCTTGCATGATAGAATAAGAATCGGTAGTTTCTTGTCAAATTTTGAGGCCACACCAGCAAGTAGAATACCTGGGAAAATGGTATTGCCCAGAGGTGGTAGATTAACTAAGGCGCCGATATCCCTCAGGGTAATGGACATTGGGCCAAGAGGGAAGACGAAGTTATTATACTCAGAAGATCAAAAACTTAAAGCAATAGAAAAAAGCACTGGGTCATAAACCGGGGGTGAAGAATGATTTTCAGCAAATCCGAAATCCCAGCACGATCAAAAATTGCCTTAATGGGGCCATGTTTCACAAACGTGCATGCCAAAAATGAAAAGTAGGATCAGTTTTGGGCCAAATACGAATATCTTTCTCACGGATTGGCTTCAATGGGAAAAGGTTTAGGAAGTGAGGATCTTGAGTGCAAGGGAACAGTTGGGCTATCGCTACATGCCCTACAGAATCAGCATCTTTGAAGGATGGGCCCAAATAAAACTCATGAAGATCAGGGTTGGCCTGTAAAAGGAAAGCCGAGTTGACATACGGACGGGTGAGGAACTGTTGGAAATCCTCAAAACTGAGAAAATTATCAGAAGAGCTCGTCGAAGTTGCCATTTGTATGAGAATCTTTGAGAGTGAAAGGGCTTAAGCGTTTGAATAAAGAGGCAAGAGAAGATGAACAGTAGCCTATATAGGTAAACGTAACGATGCAAACGTGGGTAGAGTAGCGTGTCTTTTGGGTTTATAAGGGTCAAGAGATGTTACGGCTGTTGGATAAAATAGGTCACCGCCAAATAGAATGATGATTGAAGTACCCCGCCTTTTTTGTGATCTCAAACATCACGTGAAATACAAAACGATGAATATGGCATAAGATTAATAATGAATATTAATTTTGCCATATTGGAGGGGTAATTGTTGATACACAAAAACGAAGTCCAATTAAGCGAGCTCAATTAAATGACCCAAACAATGGAGCCCAATTCGAGAAAAGAGTAAGGCCCAGCTTGAAAGACAAGCCCAAGTGGAACAACCCAAGAAAGAGTCGTGCTACAGTAGCCCGTAATCGTTCAACCCTCCTGGACGTCGCTCAGCTATGTGAGATGCCCAAGATCTGAGCGAGCATAACATCTCACCATCTTTAAAGGCAACGGTTGTCAAAACAGTTAATGGACAGCTTTATCGCATTTCATCATCCAAGAATCTCGGTGGCGAACAATTATATTATGGGAATAATGGTGGCTGTTTTTGGATAGAGTGCTTATCATGGGAAAAGTGGGTTAGGAGCGACAAAAGGTTTTCAGACAGTTCCACAAGAGAAACTACCTAATGAGTATAAAAGAGTAAAAAGAATAAGAAGAAGGGACCGAACAAATCACTCTCAAACAGAGAATTATGTAATTTTATTTCCTTAAGTTTTTTCATTGTCAAATCTTAGTTACTTTGTGTGCTTGCGCCCCTTAGAGACATTTCATGTCTTGTGAATTGTAATTTTCATAAATAAATACCCCTCGTTGGGACTTTGTCTCAAGAAGTCGTTGTTCCTTACACAATCGTCTGAACCTTCTTGTAATTGTTAGCGGTTTCCACGCGAAACAGTTATTATAAAGAAAAAGAGAGGTGTGCCACTTGAAAACTTTGAGTAAATGATTTGAGTCTAAATGGACTTTAGGTTTGCCTTCGATTATCATATCGTTATGTCCCTTATCTTTGGTTTTCATTGAGAAATATCTTCATTAAGGTTAACGCAAGCCCATATGAAAAAGGATAGATCATGAAGGTGAAGCTGGACAACTCTTGTGAATTGAGCTCATTGATGGACTTTGATCAATATGAGAAGTTCTATGAAGAAGAAGATGCAAAGCATTAAGTGTAGCTTCGCAGCTTGAATACAACCACTCTTTTCGGATGGTTGGTCTCTCATTCGGAGGCCAATCTAGTCGATGACGATGGAGATTACACATCCTCTTTCTTTTTTTCTTTTTTTTCTCTTTCTTGGATCAATCCGAGGATTTTTTTTCATTGAATTCTTCTCTCCTATAAAAGAATTTAAGTTCTTCATTGTTGAACACCAATCTAGATTGTGAATAATCGTTCTCAAGTTTATTATGTGGTATTGAGAAGAAATACACAAGAGATTCTAAATTTGATTGTATAATTTTCTGAAATGTAAAATCAATTGGTAGAATTAGAATATGCAAACGAGTAGGTCATTCCATTTCCTTCTCGTTGAAGAATTATTCTACTTTTCTAGAGGATTTTTGACATCCTCCTTGACATATGTATAGGTGAATGGAAATAATGACTATGTTTAAAATAGTCTAATGATAGAATGTCACGTGAAATTATGTCAACTTATTCGTCAAGGAGGTGGGCAATATAGCATGACTGCTCGATGAATGAAGTGATGTGAGCCACATGTTACATCCCTCAACAAATATATAATGTCATTGTAAGATAAAATGGCATCTTTGAAGTCATACTGAAGTCTGAATGAAGACTTAAAACCACACATGAATCTGCTACTGCAACCTGGAAGTCTGTAATCGATATTCTTTCGCCAATAATAGGCGATAACGTAAAGCAAAAGCCTCTACATCTTATAACTCTTTAACCGCTTTAATTGTGCAACCAAAGCCTAATTGAATGAACCCCAATTCATTCCACCTGTTGCAAAGTTTTCAATTCTAGCCACCACTACAACATCATTGTTCACAATTAGACTCTCGATATCTAGTGTTCGCCACTTTTCCCTTTCCTACTGGTTCCTTGGCCTGACCGAGAGTGGTAATAAGAAATGGAACGAAGGAAAACATTCTTGTATATGGCTATGATTTCATAATGTTTGCATTACTTTACATGAGGATTACTACATATTTGTAGAATAGGAATACATCAATACATGGAAAGATTGATTGCAATGAGCTGTGGTTCTTGACTGGTGCAATCATGTTTGCTCATAGCTTGAATAGTGCAATAATGTATGCCAGCTAATAAGTGGTGTGGGCTATGGTCAAGCATCAAACACGCCACCATCTTGACTAACCATTAGTCACCCGTGGCCTTCTCCGGTGGTGGGAAAGGCAGCCACGAACACTTCGACGATCAAATTTGTCGACGAGAAGAAATATATTGAGCGTGGAGACGTGCTAGAGGTGCAAGTCACGAAAGTGTTTGAGTACCAAGAAGTGTATGAATATATGTGAAGGATGAGAGAGCAATTCTTGCAGTGTTTGAGAGTTAAAAATAGCATTACCCTAAGTTAGAGTGAGTTGGAGGCTTTTATAGTGGTATGGGTGAAGTTGTGGCCAAAGGATGAAAAGAAGTGTCTTCATCTTCATGGTCGAAACGTCCCATCATATGTGCCATCTTATATATCGTAAGACATACAAAATTTAATGTAATATGAAAAGATAGCTACTCTATGGTTCAGGTCTGTGTACCTATGTAGTAGGCTGACAAGATTTGATATTATGCTGTTGCAAATGATTACATCAATCGATTTCATAAGATTTTTGTGCAGGATATCTCTTGGGAGATGCATCTATTAAAGAGGCTTCTTGATAGTCGGGAGACTTTCGCTTCAGCCTCTTTCATGGCGCTTTAGCTGAAGGAATGGATGGCCTCCTTATTGTAACTTGTGCAATAAGAGGTACCTCGCTTTAGTCACGGAGCTTCAACTTTAGCCAGCGGATAATGCTTCGATTAAGGCACCTTAATTCGTTGTCTTGGATGATGTGGAGCGTGGTCCTTACTTGGGCTTCTGGATAGCTACCACGTGGCCTCTTTTTAAGCTTTGGTGATGAGACGTAATGCTTAGCATTATTTGTTGAGACTGTAGATAAGCATATGAGAGAAAAATAAGTGAACACGGTACACACTTAAAATGTATTTCGTCAAGTTGGAGGTCAAGTGAGTAAATCGCTTCAATTGAAATTTATTTTTTTAACTATAAAAGAAACAATTTTATACTTTTAAAACTTGCCAAGGTTGACCATTTTCAAGAAGGCATGCAAACTCATATTTAAAGAGAAGTAACTTCATTAAATATCTAAACTTTAGCTAAATGTTGTTTAAGTAATTTTTTGTGTTTGTTGAATAAATATAAAAAACAACTTTTAAGAAAATAAAAAATAAATTTATGAGTCAAAAAATCACTCTTTACTTTCCAAACATGTAACTCTTCCCAAGAAAGTGAACTTTTAATTAAGTACTTGTTTGGCATAGATTAAATTCTGATAAAAAAATTAAGTGAAGGTTAATAATTTATTTTATAGATCCATGACTTTTCAATCACATATTTTATTAATTTTTATCAAAAATTGTTAATTATGTTAAATAATAGGTAAATTTGAATTGTCGGGAGTATCAATCAACAATAACCAATCGCTGCAAACAAATACTCATTTCCCTTTTCAATAATATTTGGAAGGATTTATCGATAAAAATTAGGTAAAAATTATGAATTCTAGTACTCCCTCCGTCCCAAATATATAGGCTGAGTTTCCTTTTTTGTTTATCCCAAATATATAGGCTGATTTCTAAATATAGAATATTTTGATTTATTACTTTACTAATATGCCCTTATTAAATGTTCCACACTTAATATGCCTACATCTTGAAATCTTCCAAATACACACATTTCCTATATCTTGGAAACATGGAACAACTCTCAATTCTTGTAATTGTAATGATTCAACTTCTTCTGTCATTACTAAAAATCTGATAAACAATCCATGAAGACCGTCTGCCACCTAATGTCTCCTGCATATGTGATTTTTTGTCCAAATCATGAGTATGAACTCTAACAATCATCTAGATCATGTCTCCAAATTTGTCCAAACCATGAGTATGAACTCTAACAATCATCTTGATTCTGGAGCCAAAGATAACTGCACATCAACTGTACGAAATAATCTGAACTCGAAGAAAGCGGTGACGCTGTTGCTTTATTTGAATGCTCCGCCAACTAAAGATGGTTATGTTTCCTCTTCTCAGGAGTATCAATGTGTTGTTTCTCAAACGATCAAAATCTATCTACCAAAAATGTACAAGGACCAGATTGATGCTCGTGTTGATATCAAGAAATAGTATATTCAAAAAATTACAAGGCTAGTGCATTACAGAAAGGCCATATTCCAGGCATCTTTTTTTTCCAGTGCATTTCCTTGGATGGTTTTTACACTACGTTTTTTACACATGGATGGTTTCTATAGAGTAAGAAAAACGACTAAATGGTGTTTTACATGGATGGTGTTTCTAGAGTAAGGAAAAATAACTAAATGGTGTTTATGACTCTAATTTTAATTCTACTGGTGTTTCTAATTCCTACACGAAATCTTATCGTTAAATAATCAAAAGGTAAGCCTCGAAATGAGTTCTAAACGTGTTTCAATATCTTAGAAACTCTAGGATATGGGCAAAACACTAAAATGATTCAAAAAAAGCAAAAGAAAAATGTACACATAACGTAAAAGTGTTGTTTTCGAGTACTTAACGATATCAGATGGCTACAATCCACCATACGCAACAGCTAAGCTGTTGGTCTATTCCGAATCGTCGTTCCCTATTCGAAAAGGTATTATGGGCCCAAATTAGAGCTCGTATGCAACTTTTGCAAATTTACCCGATTGAAATTACTCGGTTGAATTAAGACATGTCTCTGCCATTAGTACAACTTCAAGTTCGATCTGAATGCAATTTGGTAGTTGCCCATTTCTCATCAATTTCTGTTTGTTCATATGTGGAATCCTGTAATTGTTCCCCCCTGCGCCAAATTTTTCATCGCCTCAATCATACAAGATTGCAATGTCAGAAACACATTGTTCAACTCTTCAGTAGGAAATGTATGAAAAGCATTCTCCATTGCTAAAATGAAGTCATCAACTGTAGTTGGAGCCTCTTGATGTTGAAGTGAATCAATGGCTCTAAAAAAACCAAGGTCTAATACATTCATATCGGGACTGTTCGGAGGTTGACAACATAAACAAATATCGAATACATCCTTTCTCGCTTCTTCTACGAAATTGATATTGTTAACATCCAAATGTTGCTTTGCATTGTCTTGTTGAATGAAGACGGTCCTAGAACTTGAACATGGCCATTTCTGTTTGATTACGGGCAGCAAATTTTCAATCATACATGAACGGATCACATCTTTAGTAACCGACACAATAGGCTTCGACTCCAAAGTCCTGGCTACATGATTCTATTCCTCTTGGCAGGTTCCTTAGACACGAAAGGCCATATCACAATTTTGCCATTGAATTGTTCATTTATAGTAGCATCAACTCGTGGGCGAGCAACGACAGCTAAGAACATTATCTTTGTAATAAACCTTTTACTCTTACATGTGCGAAAAGGCTTCATTTCATCCGGATGAAGATAATACTTTTGCGATGTCTTGGACATATAAAACCACTTTTCATCAATGTGAATTTGATTATGCATGTTAACAAAAGTAGGTGTAGATGCGAAGGTACTTTCATCTACCATTGATAGGCAAAATTCCAACCGTGTTTTCTTGTTCTCGTCTGATAAGTATGGTTTCACTGGATTCGAATGTGGCCGAATATGTCCTTCTTTGACTCTCCTATGCATGGTAGATTTAGACATATCCAATGCATTCGATAAAGATCTTATATTTGTTCGACGATGGAAAGGGATATCCTTCATTTGTTCGAAATGTATTTCGACTCTCTTTCGACATCTTCTATTCAATAGCCTAGAAGAGAAATCTGGTACATCACTGTTTGTAGTATTAAAATATTTTCTGTCATGCCAAATTCTAGAAACTGATCTAGTAGATATAGAAAACGAGTTGGCAACTTTCGAAATGACTCCTTTTGCTAATTTCCCGTCTCGTCGTTCATGGATTAGCATCTAAAAAACTGTTCTTTGTGTATTATAAGATAATTTTTTTTTTCTTGTTTGGATGTTCCAGATTGATAGCGACTGTGTCAGTAGTGCATAGCGAGTCAAAATCTGGTGGAAACTCATTCAAATCAAGCTGAAAATCTGGTGGAAATTGATTCAAATCAAGTTGAAAATCCGGTGGAACATGAGAGCAATTATCATTTGGTGAAGGCATGTTTTTAGTTGTGCTTAAATCTAGCTTTGTATCTCGACTTATAGCTGATATCAAAAAATTTGAAATTTACGTTTTGGTATTTTCAGTATGAAATTGGTGGAATGGTGTTTTCAGTATGAAATTTTAAATTCTGGTTTGTTTAAGTTCTGGGCGAATGGATTCTAGTTGGTTCTTGTGAAATTTTAAGTTTTGTTGCTGATTTTTTGTTTTGGTTGGTTCAAAAAATTCAAGTTATGGTTCCCAATGATTCTCAAATTAAGTTATTCACATTCATTACTACTACATACTCAAAATTAAATAGGGGTAAATTAAGAAAATTCTTGACAAAAATTATTTTTTTAATAACATTAATTATGTTTTTTAAATCCGTGTGAAAAATTAAACAAACTATATATTTGGTACGGTACGGAGGGGGTATAAAATTAGTCGATTGTCCCAATATTAAAAATCAATTTGAGGAGAAGTGATAAACGTGGCTTATTCTTTTTGTTACTGAACGTTCAACTTTACTTTTGAAATCTTCTTCCTCTTTCCTTCGCCCTAAAACCCGTCAAAACCCCAGGACTAGCAGTAGCTGAGACGGAAATGGCTTTGCAGTTTTCGTCACCTCTGTTTTTCAGTCAAAAAACGAACTTTCATGTAAGTCAAACGTTGTTTTTCGTTTATTCTTTCTTTCTGTGTCTCTTTTCTTTTGACTTTTTTTTATTAGGACGTTGAAACAAAATTGAATTTATATGCGTTATGGAGAAAAAAGGAGAGAAGCTCTGTTAATATGAAGAAGAAACCGTTAGTGGTGAAGGCGGGGCCGAAGAGAATTGCTTTTGACAGAGAATGCAGAGAGGGTTTACTTTCTGGCATCAATAAGCTCGCGGATGCTGTTTCTGTAACCCTGGGTCCTAGAGGTGTGCATTTTCGATTGTGGGTATCATTTTGCTTCTTGGTATTTCTGTAGTTTTATTTGCTGGGTTGGTACAATTTGTTTTCTTGTACATTATCTCGATTCGTTTTACCTTTTTCTGGCACATCTTAATCTGGTTCGTAAAAGTCTGAAACTACATCCATTTCTGGAAATGAGGTACAAATGCGTGAATTTTCATTATTGTTAAGATGTCTAATGTAATAGGATACTGTGTTGGCAATTCTCTTCAGTAATGAATTAACACAAGGATTGAATGTAGTATTATGGATATAGTTGTCACTAATATTGTTTTATTTCTGGAAAAAGTTTATTGGTGTTACTTTGAAGCACGCAGGACGAAATGTGGTTCTTTTAGAATCAGAAAAACTTAAAGTGATTAATGATGGTGTTACAATTGCCCGTTCCATAGAGCTTTCTGATGCAATTGAGAATACAGGAGTAGTTCTAATCCAGGAGGTAAATTTCATCTCCCATAATGCAGATTCCACTGCATTTATCATTTTTGAAAAATGGTTCATGTAGCGAACCCAATATTAATGGGGACAAGGCTTAGTGTGCTATCGGTTTACATTCATCTATCATACATATTGCAGGTAGCAACTAAAACAAATAATTCAGCGGGTGATGGTACTACAACTGCTATTGTTTTAGCCCGAGAAGTGGTTAGAGCTGGGTTGTTGGCCATCTCTTATGGGGCTAACCCGGCTTTGTTGAAAAGAGGAATGGATAAAACAGTAAAAGAATTGATAAGAATTCTGAAGGAGAAAAGCTTTGCTGTGAAAGGGAAAGATGACATAAAAGGTGTCATCTCCTTATCTTTAATTCACAACGAACTAATTAATTTTTTGACTTCTACTTATCGACAATTTGTCTTTTTTTTTTTTTTCTTTTCTTTTGTGCAGCTGTAGCTTCAATATCTGCAGGGAATGATGTATTTGTTGGTGATTTAATAGCTGAAACTATTAATAAAATTGGTCGCGATGGAGTGATATCAATTGAATCTTCCTCATCATCTGAGACCTCTGTTCTGATTGAAGAAGGAATGAAGGTAAATTGGCTACCGTTCTGAATAGGGAGCTCTTTCTTATCCTTGGGAAAAACTATATAAATTATATTGTAGCTGCTATTTTGGATCAACCAGGTTCACATTGAAGAGTGGATATATGATTAATCCTTTTTTATTGCTATAGTTTATGTAATTCAAACTACTGTGTATGGCATGTTTTGATACCTGTCAATCTTTTGAACTTGTTAATACATAAATTTGTGGCTTTTGGCAAAAGAATTGAATTTTTTCCTCATTGATCTATTTATATATTTTATATCCATCATGAATATTGTCGATCATTGAGTTAGTAATACAGTTTTAAAGTTAAATGCGTAGATACTCCCACTTTTTATTATTCGACTACAAATCCGAGTTTGTTATTTTTAATGGAATTGTTAATTGCTAACATTTTTTTAGCAATGTATTATTTAATATTCCTATCCTTCTTTTTTATATTAAATATTTTTTCCCCCTCCTGTTATATTATTTCCTTGATTCCTCTTCAGGCGTTCTTTCCTTACAGATTGACAAAGGGTACATGTCGCCTCATTTCATTACGAACAAGGATAAATCTCTAGTGGAGTTTGAAAATGCTAGAGTTCTTGTGACTGATCAAAAGATATCAACTGTGAAAGATATTGTGCCTTTGCTGGAAAAGGCCACCCAATTGAGTGTTCCTCTACTCATTATTGCTGAAGATATTTCTAGCCAAGTGCTGGAAACTCTTGTTGTGAACAAAATGCGAGGTACAATTAATGTTTCCGTGATAAAATGTCCAGGATTTGGGGACGGGAAGAAAGCTATATTGCAAGATATTGCACTTTTGACAGGTGAGTTTATATGTCTGAGTTCTGTCTCAAAGGCTACATTTTCTGAGCTCCCAAAAAAAAAAAAAAATTAAAAAAAAACTGTGAATTTGACTAGGATTTTTCATCCAATTTGAATAGTGCTTATGTGCCTGTAAGCAATTTTTTTTTTCATTTGATCCAGTGTTTAAAAATGCAAACTTGGGTATCGAGGCAGCTTAGCTCTGAGAAGCTAGGTTTAAGCCTCAAAATAATTCAATATAATTGTTCAAATGGTTATAAAAGTAGTGAAACAGAAACCATCAAAAATATACAAAATAAAGCATTTCAACAAATTTACAACTATAATTTGCAACTGGAAGCGTAAATGGTTCAACAACATAGAAAATAATA